>OU342745.1:308482471-309082471 GCA_910589775.1 Avena eriantha
GATCCAGCAATGTCATTGCATGTGTGTTCCTGTCATGAACAACATATGCATCAACCAATGGCATTGCATGTGTGTTCTTTCCTCGAACCACACATGGATCAACCAATGGCATTGCATGTGTATTCTTTTCACAAACCACATATGGATCAACCAATGGGATTGCATGTGTGTTCTTTCCACAAGCCACACATGGATCTTGCATGTGTGTTCTGTCCATAAACCACATATGGATAAACCACACATGGATCAACCAGTGTCATTGCATGTGTGTTCTTTCCACAAACCACATATTGATCAACCACTATCATTGCATGTGTGTTCTTGTCATGAACCACACATGGATCAACCAATGTCATTGAATGTGTGTTCCTGTCATGAACCACATATGGATCCACCAGTGTTCATTGCATGTGTGTTGTAGTCATCAACCACACATGGAACAACCAGTGGTTATTGCATGTGTGTTCTTTCCACAAACCATATATGGACCCACTAGTTGTCATTGCATGTGTGTTCTTTCCACAAACCACATATGGATCAACCAATGGCATTGCATGTGTGTTCTTTTCATAAACCACATATGGATCGACAAGTGTTCACTTCATGTGTGTTCTTTCCACAAATCACATATGGATCAACCAGTGTTCACTTCATGTGTGTTCTTTCCACAAACAACATATGGACCCACTAGATTCATTGCATGTGTATTCTTTCCATAAACCATACATGGATCAACCAATGGCATTGCACGTGTGTTCTTTTCACAAACCACATATGGATCCACCAGTTTTCACTACATTTCTGTTCTTTCCACAAATCACATATGGATCAACCAGTGTTCACTGCATGTGTGTTCTTTCCACAAACTACATATGGATCAACCAGTGTCATTGCATGTGTGTTCTTCCCAAAAACCACATATGGATCAACCAATGGAATTTCATGTGTGTTCTTTCCACAAACCACACATGGATCAACCAATGGCATTTCATGTGTACTCGTTTCACAAACCACATCTGGATCAACTAATGGCATTGTATGTGTGTTCTTTCCATAAACCACACATGGATCCACCAGAGTCATTGCATGTCTGTTTTTTCCACAAACCACATATGGATCAACCAGTGTCATTGCATGTGTGTTCTTTCCACAAACCACATATGGACCCACTAGAGTCATTGCATGTGTGTTCTTATACTAAAACCAGCACTACAGTCATTGCATGTGTGTTTTTTTCACAAACCACATATGGATCCACCAGTGTCATTGCATGTGTTTTTTTTCACAAACCACATATGGAGCCACCAGTGTCATTGCATGTGTGTTCTTTCCACGAACAACACATGGATCAACCAATTGCATTGCATGTGTATTCGTTTCACAAACCACACGTGGATCAACCAATGGAATTGCATATGTGTTATTTCCACAAACCACACATGGATCCACCAGAGTCATTGCATGTGTGTTCTTTCCACAAACTACATATGGATTAACCAGTCTCATTGCATGTGTGTTCTTTCCACAAACCACATATGGACCCACTACAGTCATTGCATGTGTGTTCTTATACTAAAACCAGCACTAGAGTCATTGCATGTGTGTTCTTTCCACAAACCACATATGGATCAACCAATGGCATTGCATTTTGTTCTTTTCAAAAATCACATATGGATCCACCAGTGTTTACTGCATGTGTGTTCTTTCCACAAACCACTTATGGATCCACCAATGTCATTGCATGTGTGTTCCTGTCATGAACAACATATGCATCAACCAATGGCATTGCATGTGTGTTCTTTCCACAAACCACACATGGATCAACCATGTCATTGCATGTGTGTTCTTCTCACAAACCACACATGGATCCACCAGTGTCATTGCATGTCTGCTCTTTCCATTAACCATAGTTAGAGTCATTGCATGTGTGTTCTTTTCACAAAACCACATATCACCAGTCTCATTACATGTGTGTTCCTCTCGTAAACCACATATGGATCCACCCAGTGTAATTGAATGTGTGTTCTTCTCACAAACCACATAAGGATCCACCAGTGTTTTGGATGTGTGTTCTTTTCATAAACCACATATGGATCAACTAGAGTCATTGCATGTGTGTTCTTATACTAAAACCAGCACTAGAGTCACTGCATGTGTGTTCTTTTCACAAACCATATATGGATCACCAAGTGTTCACTTCATGTGTGTTCTTTCCACAAACTACTTATGGATCCACCAATATCATTGCATGTTTGTTCCTGTCATGAACCACATATGCATCAACCAATGGGATTGCATGTGTGTTCTTTACACAAACCACACATGGAACAACCAATGGCATTGCATATGTGTTCTTCTCACAAACCACACATGGATCCACCAGTGTCATTGGATGTCTGCTCTTTCCATTAACCACAGTTAGAGTCTTGCATGTGTGTTCTTTTCATAAACCACATATCACCAGTGTCATTGCATGTGTGTTCCTCTCATAAACCAAATATGGATCCACCCAGTGTGATTGCATGTGTGTTCTTCTCACAAACCACATAAGGATCCACCAGTGTCATTGGATGTGTGTTCTTTTCATAAACCACATATGGATCAACCAGAGTCATTGCATGTGTGTTCTTATACTAAAACTAGCACTAGAGTCATTGCATATGTGTTCTTTCCACAAACCACTTATGGATCAACCACTGGCATTGCATGTGTGTTCTATCCACAAACCACCTGTGGATCCACCAATGTCATTGCATGTGTGTTCCTATCATGAACCACATATCCATCAACCAATGGCATTGCATGTGTGTTCTTTCCACAAACCACACATGGATCAACCAAGTGCATTGCATGTGTATTCTTTTCACAAACCACATATGGATCAACCAATGGGATTGCATGTATGTTCTTTCCACAAACCACGCATGGATCCACCAAAGTCATTGCATGTTTGTTCTGTCCACAAACCAGATATGGATAAACCACACATGGATCAACCAGTGTCATTGCATGTGTGTTCTTTCCACAAACCACATATGGATCAACCACTGTCATTGCATGTGTGTTCCTGTCATGAACCACACATGGATCAACCAATGTCATTGCATGTGTGTTCCTGTCATGAACCACATATGGATCCACTAGTGTTCATTGCATGTGTGTTCCAGTCATGAACCACACATGGATCAACCAGTGGTTATTGCATGTGTGTTCTTTCCACAAACCACATATGGACCCACTAGTGGTCATTGTGTGTGTGTTCTTTCCACAAACCACATATGGATCAACCAATGACATTGCATGTGTGTTCTTTTCACAAACCACATAAGGATCCACAAGTGTTCACTACATGTGTGTTCTTTCCACAAATCACATATGGATCAACTAGTGTTCACTGCATGTGTGTTCTTTCCACAAACAACATATGGACCCACTAGAGTGATTGCATGTGTATTCTTTCCACAAACCATACATGGATCAACCAATGGCATTGCATGTGTGTTCTTTTCACAAACCACACATGGATCAACCAATGGCATTGCATGTGTGTTCTTTCCACGAACCACATATGGATCCACCAGAGTCACTTCATGTGTGTTCTTTCCACAAACAACATATGGACCCACTAGAGTCATTTCATGTGTGTTCTTATACTAAAACCAGAACTAGAGTCATTGCATGTGTTTTTTTCACAAACCACATATGGATCCATCAGTGCCATTGCATGTGTGTTCTTTTCACAAACCACATATGGATCAACCAATGGTTATGTCATGTGTGTTCTTTCCACAAACCACATATGGATCCACTAGAGTCATTGCAGGCGTGTTATTTTCACAAACCACATATGGATCAACAAATGACATTGCATGTGTGTTCTTTTGACAAACCACATATGGATCCATCAGTGTTCACTGCATGTGTGTTCTTTCCACAAAGCACATATGGACCAACCAGTGTTCACTTCATGTGTGTTATCTCCACAAACCACATATGGATCAACCAGTGTCATTGCATGTGTGTTCTTTCCACAAACCACATATGGATCATGCAATGGCATTGCATGCGTGTTCTTTCCCCAAACCACACATGGATCAACCAATGGTATTGCATGTGTATTCGTTTCACAAACCACATATGGATCAACCAATGGCAGTGCATGTGTGTTGTTTCCACAAACCACACATGGATCCACCAGGGTCATTGCATGTGTGTTCTTTCCACGAACCACATATGGATCAACCAGAGTCACTTCATGTGTGTTCTTTCCACAAACAACATATCGACCCACTAGAGTCATTGCATGTGTGTTCTTATACTAAAACCAGCACTAGAGTCATTGCATGTGTTTTTTTCACAAACCACATATGGATCGACCAGTGTCATTGCATGTGTGTTCTTTTCACAAACCACATATGGATCAACCAATGGTTATGTCATGTGTGTTCTTTCCACAAACCACATATGGATCCACTAGAGTTATTGCAGGCGTGTTATTTTCACAAACCACATATGGATCAACCAGTGTCATTGCATGTGTGTTCTTTCCACAAACCACATATGGACACACTAGAGTCAATGCATGTGTGTTCTTATACTAAAACCAGCACTAGAGTCATTGCATGTGTGTTTTTTCACAAACCACATATGGATCCACCAGTGTCATTGCATGTGTGTTTTTTCGCAAACCACATATGGATCCACAAGTGTCATTGCATGTGTGTTCTTTCCACAAACCACACATGGATCAACGAATTGCATTGCATGTGTATTCTTTTCACAAACCACACATGGATCTACCAGTGTTCACTGCATGTGTGTTCTTTCCACAAACCACATATGGACCCACTAGAGTCATTGCATGTGTGTTCTTATACTGAAACCAGCACTAGAGTCATTGCACGTGTTTTTTTTACAAACCACATATGGATCCACCAGTGTCATTGCATGTGTGTTCTTTCCACAAACCACATATGGACCCACTAGAGTCAATGCATGTGTGTTCTTATACTAAAACCAGCACAAGAGTCATTGCATGTGTGTTTTTTCACAAACGACATATGGATCCACCAGTGTCATTGCATGTGTGTTTTTTTCGCAAACCACATATGGTTCCACCAGTGTCATTGCATGTGTGTTCTTTCCACAAACCACACATGGATCAACCAATTGCATTGGATGTGTATTCGTTTCACAAACCACACATTGATCTACTAGTGTTCACTGCATGTGTGTTCTTTCCATAAACCACATATGGACCCACTAGTCATTGCATGTGTGCTCTTATACTAAAACCAGCACTAGAGTCATTGCGTGTGTTTTTTTCAGAAACCACATATGGATCCACCAGTGTCATTGCATGTGTGTTTTTTCCACAAACCACATATGGATCATCCAATGGTTATTTCATGTGTGTTCTTTCCACAAACCACATATGGATCCACTAGAGTCATTGCATGCGTGTTATTTTCACAAACCACATATGGATCAACAAATGACATTGCATGTGTGTTCTTTTGACAAACCACATATGGATCCATCAGTGTTCACTGCATGTGTGTTCTTTCCACAAAGCATATATGGACCAACCAGTGTTCATTGCATGTGTGTTCTTTCCACAAACCACATATGGATCAACCAGTGTCATTGCATGTGTGTTCTTTCCACAAACCACATATGGATCAAACAATGGCATTGCATGCGTGTTCTTTCCCCAAACCACACATGGATCAACCAATGGTATTGCATGTGTATTCGTTTCACAAACCAGATATGGATCAACCAATGGCAGTGCATGTGTGTTGTTTCCACAAACCACACATGGATCCACCAGGGTCATTGCATGTGTGTTCTTTCCCCAAACCACATATGGATCAACCAGTGTCATTACATGTGTGTTCTTTCCACAAACCACATATGGACCCACTAGAGTCAATGCATGTGTGTTCTTATACTAAAACCAGCACTAGAGTCATTGCATGTGTGTTTTTTCACAAACCACATATGGATCCACCAGTGTCATTGCATGTGTGTTTTTTCGCAAACCACATATGGATCCACCAGTGTCATTGCATGTGTGTTCTTTCCACAAACCACACATGGATCAACCAATTGCATTGCATGTGTATTCGTTTCACAAACCACACACGGATCTACCAGTGTTCACTGCATGTGTGTTCTTTCCACAAACCACATATGGACCCACTAGAGTCATTGCATGTGTGTTCGTATACTAAAACCAGCACTAGATTCATTGCATGTGTGTTCTTTCCACAAACCACACATGGATAAACCAATGGCATTGCAAGTGTGTTCTTTTCACAAATCACATATGGATCCACTAGTGTTCACTACATGTGTGTTCTTTCCACAGACCACTTATGGATCCACCAATGTCATTGCATGTGTGTTCCTGTCATGAACCACATATGCATCAACCAATGGTATTGCATGTGTGTTATTTCCACAAACCACACATGGATCAACTAGAGTCATTGCATGTGTGCCCTTCTCACAAACCACACATGGATTCACCAGTGTCATTGCATGTCTACTCTTTCCATTAACCACAGTTAGAGTCATTGCATGTGTGTTCTTTTCACAAACCACATATCACCAGTGTCATTGCATGTGTGTTCCTCTCATAAACCACATATGGATCCACTCAGTGTGATTTCATGTGTGTTCTTCTCACAAACCACATAAGGATCCACCAGTGTCATTGGATGTGTGTTCTTTTGATAAACCACATATGGATCCTAACCTTAGTAGAGCCCTAACCTTATCCCCCCAATGGATCCACCGTTAGACCGAGTCTTCTAGAAGGCACACCCTAAAATAGTTGTTCTGCTTGACGATTGTTACATACCGTTCGATCGGGGCGCTTGGACGATTTGGATGGTCTTCGTGAGAGCGATCCGCGAGTAGGCTATTTTGTGGCATGATTGGCCACGCTTGCTCTGGACAAACTGGCAACACCGGGCGCTCCCCTGTTGCGAGTGTCACGACTCACGAGTTGAGTGGGCCATATCCCAGTGTCACGTCCCCATTACTTCTCTTCCTCCCCATACTTCTCTTCCTTCCCCACGAGGCCACTTTCCCCACTTCACTCCCATCCTGCCATAGCCGCAAGCCGACGACATCCGCCAATTCTCGGGTCGCTACCTTCATGCTAAGAAATCAGTTTACAAGCTTTTGAACTTATTCTACATATTCCTGCTATTCGCCAATCTAACTGCTGATATTTTTTCCGATTTCTCGACGAACTTCAGATGTGGCAGATGCTGCAGCCCAAGAATCGGGAGATCCTCGCGTGCAACTTCGCAGCGGCGTTCCCGCTCGTGTGCTCCCACCCAGGATGCTTTTGCCGTTACTCCTACCACAAGTTCGCGCTCCATGAGGTCGCGTGCCCGCACGGCGCGTGCTCCTGCACGGAGCCGGGCTGCAACTACACCGGCCCCCCAGCAGAGCTCGTCGTCCACCTTGTAGAGAAGAACTTGATCGAAGTGATTAGGATCTCATACAGGCAAGCCCAACTTATCCAAGAGCAGGTGCCATTCACTGACCATCACCACCGGTGTTCCGGGAACAAGAGTCGTGCCCATCGTCGTGTGTGTCGTATGCGTCAGGTTGTTCTCGTGCGTCTGGCCCGTATACATGGTGCGCATGTGGGTGAATGCCCAGCCGTCGTCGTCCGATAGCATTCTTGTGCTAGCCGAGGCGCCGAGTTGCCCGACGCCGCGGGAGGTGGAGTATGCGGACCTAAGGTTAATCCTATGTGTGCTATCTCAGTACCTTGTCGGTGCTAGACCGAACATGCAGATGCATTTCTACATTTGTTTCGAGAAGACCGACAGGGAAACGTAGTACTTATGTTGTCGTTACTGTTAGACTTAAGCGATGCTTCTCAGGTGCGTAGAGCATACGTGTTGTGCGAATGTACCCCAGTTGTTGTTTTTTAGTACTCCTTAATAATTCGACGAGTTATCGGTCCAATCATCTTGTTGTTATCACGTTGCAAAGTCCGCTTGCTCTAGACAGACTAGCAATACCGTGTGCTCCCGCCCCCGCATGTCCGTGTCATGTGTTCCGAGGGCCCACCTGCTAGTGTCATGCCCCCTTCTCTTCCTTCCCCTTGAAGCCATTGTCCCAACTTCTCTTCCATCCTGCCACTCATGTCTGATGGTTGTAATCTGATTTTCGTTGGATTGTTTACATGTAATCTACGTTGCAAATGGCACAGACACAATTTCTAAAGTGGAAGCACTCACACACTGTTATTGCACATATTTGTCAATATATCCCGACAAACCCATTACAATAATTGTACTTGCAATAAACACAAGCGAAATTGCAACCATCCTAAACAACATCTAAACCCACATCACAACGTAGTCGTCGGAGTCCACCTCGATTGGTGACACCGCCGTGCCCTTCCCAGCGACATCCACTCCTGCTCATGGCTTGCCCTTTGCCAAGGAGGCAACAATGGCGTTCTGCACAGCTTCGTCCCCGTCGTCCTCCACATCGGAATCAACAATGACGAAGGTGACGGGGTTGGCATGGACCGAACGCCGTCACGCCTGGCAGCTCCTGCTCGAGTTCGCCGCCGCATTAGTCCTTCTACAGGTAGGAGCTGCCGAGCTCGAATACGTAGCGTCGTCGCTCCTCTCAAGAAACCATGGTCATTTGATACTGTGACTGTAGGATCTTGGGGTGGATCCGTCGCGGCGAGCCCTACTGGAAGCGTTGGAGCGGATGGATCTGCCGGTGCGAGCCATGACAAGTTTCCAAGAGGGAGTAAGATTGTGGGCCAGGCATGTCTGGTTCCTGAGCAAGGCCTACCAGTGATATGTACGCAGGCAAGGTGCCAAAAAATTTCGTCCAATGCGCGCGAGAGGGCCTTTGAACCACGAAGGCGCGAGGTTTGGTTGACAAGTCCACACGCTAGGTCCCCCACCTGTCAACTGAATATGGACGGTAGGATTCTACCCGAGTTATTAAGTGGGGATAAATCACGCTGCACCGCTACCCTGACATCCAAAGGATCCTCTTTCCTCCCTTTCCTCTGCCCTCGCTCCCCTTGCTCATGGCTCATAGCTCATGCAGTTCGTCTCGGGCGGAATCAGGGTCGGCTCAACGCTGTCAGGCGGGTGCCCCCATCAGGTACCGGAGGGCTCCCTACGATTACTACCCCGATATGTTGTGTTTGTGTGGTGAGAAGATGCCGAGATGGATTTCGTGGACCGATGAAAATACTGCAGGAAAATTCAGCAACTGCAGCATCAGAGGTAAGTTCGTACTGTAGGTACAATGGTAACCCGGATCCGGAAAGCGTAATGTAATTATTATTTTTGTTTCATTCGATCTACTTCGCAGGCAGGGAGGGGGACTGGCTGTGCCAAGTTTGTGTGGATCGAAAAGCCACTGACAGGTTTTCACAAAGAGCTTCTTTAGGATCTACATGATGTTGTGTGGGACAAGAAAGAGGAGATTCGTGCGATAGAGCGAGAGATCCGGGAGCTTCGCTAGGTGCAGGGGAGGCACGGGCAGGGAGGTGGTGAGACAGACGGGCTCAAGATTAGGCCAAATAGTGGAAGCAATTTCCTCATTATCTGGGCATTATCTGTTTCATTTGCAGCTTATGTTGCCATGTCATTGTCTAGCAGCTGAAATAAGTTGCTGCTTCGTGGAGTGTAGTAGCCAGCTTAAGAAATTGTTTTTCAGCCCAGAAACTTATCATAAGTGTAATGCCAATAGCAGGGATTTATTAAGCGTCTATAAATAATTCATGTCTGTGCCACTAACACCCATCAATTTTGGAGACCCCTTAACCGCTCAGCTATCGCGATTGTTCAGATAGTAGTGGCACTACAAGAAATGTGGCATCAATGTGTCTTTATCCAATGTATTGTTTTCAATTTTTTTAAATAAATAAAAACTTGCAGTAACTGAAACAATATAAACTACCCTATAAACTAACTAATGTGATAATGTGGCATCAACGTGTCTTTATCCAATGTATTGTTTTCATTATCGAGATACAACGATAGTGTAATGAGATGGCATGATAAATCTTATAAAAGGCTTTACAACAATGCATAGAGAATTATTCGTAAAGCAATATGGTCAAGAATAAACTTCTTATCTAACTTAAAAGTAATGGATTTTACACAGTTCTAGTATGTGAAGTTTGTTGCGATACAATGGGGGCTGATAGAAGGCACAATTATGCAAGTCTTCCTTTGTGAAAAGTACTCTATCTACCCAGCATGAGGGTGACAGGTTCAAGACAGTGGTCAATTATGGAAACACATATTTTAGTGTCAGACGAGACGTAGTATATGCTTCAAGCCTTCAGTCAGTATGAAGAGCACTTATGGCTCTTCAGAAGTCACATATGGTTTCATCACACGAAGCGTCACAATTTTCTGGAGGTTTCAATTTGATATATTATATATGCAATAAACAACCCAGTGTAGTTAGGCAGTTAGCAAATACAAGGAAATGGGAAGGTGATTTCAAACAGGTAGAGAGTTCAAGAACACATTGATTAAGGAAAACAACTTCCACCACTTCCAATGTAAAGACACGTTAGTCAATAAATAAGACAAGCACATACACATTGAAGGCATGTGAAAGTATAAATTGTGCTGCACTCTGCAACACCAAGCACAGTCTCAGATCAAGCACGATCAATGTGCATAGCAATGGTGATCTATTTTATGCCTATCGATCGCTACCCGGACACATCCGCTTTAGATCAATTTTCGTATAGACAGACAAAATCATTTACGTGTACAAGCTACAGACCAGTACTAGAGTACTCGTTTTCAGGGGGAAAGGACAATAGTATTTTGGAATCTAGACACGGGACGATCTACCACTACTATGTGTTATCCCTGGCACATCTTTTGTTTGGAACACATACGTAAGCAAGTAGTGGGGGTACTTACACAGATGAAGATGGCCTAGAATATGTCGCAGGTCTTGTAGCATCCTCAGTAGGAGTCACTGAGGAAGGCGATGATGAGGGAGAACATGTACACGGTGCCGGTCCACTTGCTCACGTTGTTGGACACATCCCCGTTGCTCTGCTGCACCACCCTCGTTAGGAACAACATCAGGTTCGTGTTCACCCCAAAGAATGCCATCAACGCAAGGGCCTGGTTCACTGCAACATCAAGTCACCACCGCCAATTAACTGTCAGTTTAGTTGGCATCATGGAACGTGCTAACCATAGAACAAACAACACACGTACATTTAAAAACAGTGCTAATAGAAGGGATCGACAAGCTATAGCATGCTAAAATAACTGTAAAAGGGAAAACGAAATCGCCTTTTTTCTGACACACTAGCTTCACCTTCTTCTTCTGAGAGCAGTGTAGAATAGCTGACGGATCAATGTATAAGACAAGGCATTATTTTTACAATTCCCCAGCTCACATAAGATACACTAGAATTTCAAGTAAGGTCATTCTTGGAATACATAATCCCCATTAACTGGAACAATCCACTGCCACACATAGGCATCCAAAACTGCATAGGGTCACATCGTAGCACAACCAAACAACGAAAACTTATGAGACACATCTTGTTCAGGGAAACCAAGCGGTCAGTGTCACTCATACGTCGATCAAGTATAGTTGGACTAACAAAGGCATAATATTATCTATCAAAGCATAGCTCCTGAATTGACATGCAACTACAATATCCTAACACAAAACTAGTACTATCGCATCAATTTTAGATCAGGCATGACAACACCACACAACATCATCCAACCAGGCAACTAGTTAACTCGTTAGATGGATTCATCAGCGAACTGGCACCTTTGGTTTCTGTGGATTCATCGCCTAATGCAGTCTGCGTAGACGTGGTTGGAGAGGCGAGATCGAGGAGGCCAGAACAGCATCGTCGAAGCCTAGGGCTGCAAGATCCAAGCGTTCGGGTACCCCTACGCATCGGTGGCGGCACCCAGGATCAGCTGTAGCTCCAGCCGACGACTTATCCTTGCACGCGCCTCCGGCAAGCACCAGTAGGAGCTGCGCGAGGCTGGCCTTCATCTCCTCCTTTTCTGCACTGGTAGGGGCATGAGAAAGATGAAAGAAACTGAGGTTTGGAAGGGGAGAGGAAAGCCAGATCGGGAGCTTACAGCCGTAGGGCGAGGTCGGCGTGGATGCCATGGAGGAAGTCCATCCTCGGGCACAGGTCCTTGTCGCCGGTATAGCAGCCGAGACTATGGCTTCACGGAGGCGCGGGGATTGGGTAGTGCGCAGGGGATTGGGTGGATGTGGTGGCCGGGGAAGAACGGATTTGGTAGGTGGGGTGGCCTAGCGCGATGAGCTCCTCCACCGCCTAGGGTTACGGATTGGATCGGAATGTGGTGGCCGGAGAGAAGGGATAGGGTTAGAGAAGAGGGTCGTTTCTGTGAGTCTGTGAGGAACTTAAAAGAAAATTTTAGTTTCGAGGGCACGCAAAATGGGCGGCCTGGCACTTCCAGTTTTGACCCCACGGCGATTTTTCGTGCACCAACTTTTATTTATTTTTCCCGAAAAAAAACTTTTATTTATTCAGCATTTACCCATCAAGTGTGACTGCCATGGAGTCCAAGATTTTGAGGTCCCATGTTGCACTCTTCCTTTTCTCTCTTTTTAAATAATATATAAAGTTTAATGTTATCTTGTAGGCCCTACATGTAAGGTCAGTGTTGGGAGGGTCCCTCGTGTCAGTTTGGTTGGTTCACCTGTCAGGACGATGGAGGGTTTGCATGCCTACTAGGCAGGTCCCACATGGCATATGTTAGCGTATGTAGTTGGACCTCCTAGTGTGATTACCACCTGTCAGTGGTAGATCCAAACCTAGTGCTATCGAGATGTGTAAGCGAAAATTAACACATGGACATGCCACGTAGGCGAAATTGTTGAGGTGGTCATCTGGTCAAGCATGACCTTTTAAATTGGTCGTAGTCACTTAAAATTAAGGTTGTAAACTAGTGCTACCCATTTTATGACCAATTTGGGTAAGGAAATTATGACCTTCCTAGCAAATATGGTCATAACTATTTAGGGTTTGGACCCTCCTAAACGTCTTATGACCATTTGGTGTGAAATGGTCATAGATCTATGACCAATTTACCCGCGGTCACTACGAGAAGGTCACAAGTTAACACATTTCTTGTAGTGTGGCACAGTCACAATTTTGGATTCAACTAGTGGCCTCAGCCGTATCCAATCCTAAAGTCGCGATTCATTTTACTCCGAGTACGGGAGGCCGATTGTTTTGCCCGACAAGTTCCACGTACACAGATCCAGAGTTTAACCGAACTACATATATAGGTTCAAGTTCAATATATCATTTGGCTTCTACACTGGTAGCCTTCTTTCTCTGCTTGGGTGCCAACTTTCTTCCTCTTGCCTTCACATCCACTGGCTTCTTCATCTCCTGCCTTCTTCCTCTTCCTGGGTGCCAATTTTCTTACCTTCATGTACCCTGCATCTCCGGGTCAAGGGAAGTCAGGCCAATCAGCACCAGAATCTTGTCCGGCATCATCACTTCACTCTTTTTGGTTTTCTTCCCGCAGCAAAATCACTGAGTCGGCTGTCTTGTTCATTACCTTGCGCTTCATGTAAAAAAACTGTACATGGATTACTACCTTATATCTACAAACTATAAACAATTTTTTGTGTGAATTTACCATCTCATACCTAGGTTTGGGAGCATTAAGGGGACATCCCGCTGCTCTATGGCCTATAAGATGGCAGGTCTTGCATCTGTTTTTGCCCTTCTTTGTAACACAGAAAGTCGAACCGTTCTTCTCAAGAAAATTCTTAAACCTATTCACCTGAGGTCTTCCTCTGCCCCTATTTGTAACTGGCTGGCAAAGCTCGAAAGACAGTTGGACTCGAGGCCACTGAGATGGGTCTGTACATGGCTCAACGGATCCAGCGTACGCAGCTCTAAACTTTTCCATAGAGTAGTTGTCGTTGGATTGAGGACAAGTACGCCATGAGGGGGTCCTCGAGGCGTGCAGAAGAGAGGGGAGTGAGACGTACGGTGTTCTGGGACGATGAGCACACAAGTTTACCCAGGTTTGAATCCGCCGGCTTTGGACGGATCCTACTCCTGCTATCAATCCAGTAATACAGCAAAGCCGGAATATGGGTTACAATGGTATCGCATGTTCAAGTTGAGGGTCTAAAGTATTGGGTGTTATCTGGTGTCCTAAAGGCTCTCCCTAGGATGGCTTATATAGATATCCGGCCTAGGGTTTACAGGAGAGATCAATCCGGCTACGACTAAGAGTTGGTTACAGAGTACATCTTGAACTACAAGTAACATTATGGGCCTAAGTCGGTAAGTCTTCTGGGCCTTCCGTGAAGCAAAGCTCTAACTGGGCCGGATTGGACTCCGTCTTCTCTCTCTAACTGGGCCGCCCGTGAAGCAAAGCTCTAACCCGAAGTCGGCCACCCTGGTCAGTGAGGAACTGTGAGGATACCCGGAAAGTATATCCCCAACAGCAGTCCCCCGGAGGCCTCCAAGATCCAAAGTCGGATTTGATCATCGTCTAGGTTGATCTTCGGCTTGCAGAATCTTGAAGGGCTCCTGAAACTTCACAACAAAAAATACGATCCGAGTCTTAAAAGTAAGTCGGATCTTTCAATTGGTTACTCGGATTTTCCAGCTCGCTTTTAAACTAAGCCGGAACCTGGTCTCTAATGCCACCTGACACAAGCATGGTCAAGTCATGTCATCTAACAGACGTTCCGTCAGCACGACCGTTGGTGGGTTCGCGGAACCGAGGCGCCGTTTCAATGCGTGCGTGGAGATCGAGACGACGCAAACATCGCGCGGGCCCTTCCCAGTTCTTTCCACGACGCGTGGCGGTTACACTGTAGCGTTTGCACGAATCTTGGCACAGGCAGGTGGATATAAGGGGTTTAGATTTCTTCTTCTCCTCTCTACCAGTCCTTCGCCGTTCCTTCCTTCCCAATCCTCCTGCGCGCCTAGAGCCTCCTCGTCCTCCTCCCACAGAGCTCCCAGCGCCACCACTTTAAGGTCACCTTTTTCACCGGAGAAAAATGGCTTCCTCTTCTTCTTCCTCTGGTTTGGCAGCGGTAGCGGCGGCGTCGTCGGCGGAAGCAGCTATGGAGAAGGAGAGTTTCCGGGGAATCTGGATCCCCTGCGCCCTCGACGAGGCAGGCCTCAAGAACGTGGAGAAGGAGGGGCTTCTCGCCGCCGGCGACTGGCGGACCGGCCTCGGCGAAACCGTCCCCAACCCACGCGAGGGCGAGCGTGTCCACTTCGGCACCCATCTGGACCGAGTTTTGTCCTTTCCTCCCTCAGAGTTCTTCTCTGAGGTGATAGATCACTATGGAGTTCAACTCCACAATCTTCCTCCCAATTCTCTTCTAGAAATGAGCGCATATGTTGCACTTTGCGAGGGCTTTCTCGGCATTAGGCCGAGCTTGCTTCTCTTCCGGTACTATTTCCATGTCCGGAGAAATTCCATCACTGCCGGTGTTCCTTATATCACCGGTACCATTAGTTTTTCTGTTAGACAAGACCGGTCCTATCCCAAAATTTCTGACAGTGACTCGGTCAGACAATAGCCAGCCACTTTCTTCTACCATAGGGATATTCCGGCTCCCGGCAAAGCTACTGCTTTGCCGGCTTTTGTCGATGGAGCCGCCACAGCCTAGCCTTCCTGGGACGAGGCTGCTCCGGCTCTCACCGACGATCTGATCCTCGCTAATAGGCGGATCGAGTATTTGATCAAGCACAAGGGTCTGAAGGGATCCGACTTGGTCCAGTGCTGGGTCTCATGTCAGATCCAGCCACTTCAGTACCACGGGGACAGACTGATGCACTCCATCACGTCTTCCAAAAAAGATTCCCTCCGCATCAGCCCGAAAGCCTACACCTCCCAGGGTTACAGAAGCCAGATCAAATGGCTGATCAAGGATCAGATCGAGAGGAAAATTCCGGAGGTTTCTCTGGATATGCACACGGCGGAAAACCGGGTGGTGCTGGTAAGTTTTTATCAATACACCTTTCATGTGTTTCAATCTTTAAGTTATATACTGCAATGCTGATATGCTTTCCTGTTTTCAGCTTGCTGACCTCCCCGAGTCAGAGCTTGCTCCACTCGAAGGATATCCTCCTAAGTTTTCTCAGGAGACCGAAGTAGTCCCATTGCCGGATCTTGCGCTCAAGAAGCGTAAAGCTCCGAAAGTGGCAGTTGGCACAAAGGAGGTGCTAGTCGTGAAAAGGTAACCTTTTGTCACAACATTTTCGCCTTTGTACTTTACTCAAGTTTCTTTCCGAGATGTAATGTTTCCGACTTTACTACTTTCTCTGAGCAAAACCAATCATCAAGGGCAAGGGGAAAGGGATTCCTTCGAAGCCCTTGCAAAAAACGAAGCTTACTATAGCTTCCCCTGCCACGGCTCCTCCGACTCCTGCCCCTCAACCTTCTACAAAACCGGCGATTACTCCTCCTCCGGTTGTTGTAGAAGATCCGGCTCCTCCAACGGCGCCTGTGATCCTTGGGTCACATACTGACGTCACCGTGGGTGCGTCAGCTCAAGATAAGGGTGAACCCTCTTCGGGTAATGATCCCTCGGCTAAAGTCTTCGCCGACAACCTCCTCACCAATCCTGGACTTGCCAAGTTTGTCTTATCCCGGAAATCTGCAGAGGAGATCCAACGGATGGCCAGGCAAGTCCTGGACAAAAGCCATCTATCCCCCGAAGAGGAAGCGCAAGAAGCAGAGGACGTCAAGTTCTCTGACCTTCTCGCTCAAGTCCGCCTTCGCGACGAGAGAATCCGGACTGGCGAGCTTCCAACATCCCCAGTAATTCCTCTTACCCTCGCAGAGAAGGTGGCAGCTGAAGTGAACGCGGGGTTAGACAAACTCACCCACGAGCAATATGTAAGTCGGAATTCCAACTTTTGTTTTTTACATTATGTTATATCATATCCTCTAGCCCCCAAGCATGAAGTAGGATATAGAAATCCGGGTTCATGCTTTCATTAGGATGCCAAAGAACGAACTAGTGTAGCCCCCAAGGCTCGTGCTGATATTTAGCAAAAAATATTAGCCTGAGTCTTAAGTAGCTTTCTGACTTTGGGTATTCTGACTTACAGAAAGTATGTTCCCATAACAAGGAATTATTAACCAATATCTGTGATAAGCGGAGAGAGATCAAAGCTCTCCCGCTTAAAAATGCTGAGCTCAAGGTAGCCAAGGATGAAGCCGAAGGAAAATATTCCGAGATTCAAACCTTGTCTTTTGCTTTTTCAATGTCGAATTTTTCTGAACTTTTGTTCTTTTTGACTTACAGCGTTGGTGAAACAATCCATCGCTGTGATTGAAGAGTCCGAGAACCTCAAGACCCTAGTGGTGGAGAACAAGGGACTTCGCCAAGAGCTAGATAAGCTCAAGGCGGATCATGAAAGGAGCATAGCTCTAGTCCTTGAATCCTCCTCCATGGCCACTAAATAGCACCATCTCAAGATTGCCGCTCAAGATAAAGTTATCTCGGACCTCAAGAATGAGCTTGGCAGAGAGAAAGATCTCTCCGAATTGCTCCGGGCTGAACTCCAGAGTCTCTGGGAGGAGAAGACCAAGATTGACGACGTCATTCTTGGTATGTTCCATCTGTCTGATTTATCATTTCTTCGACTTTCATCAATGTCGGATTTTCCTTAACTCTTTTTGTGTTTAGGTCCACTGAACTTGTCAGACTCTTCCTCCTCCGAGCCCCGCACCCACCGGCTTACCCAAGTTGGTGATCTTCTGCATGACTTCCTCCAGTCTATTAAAGACATTGGCGAGTCCCTGAGGATTCCGGACATGCCAAGCATGTCGGATTTTCAGGTGCGGGTAAGGCCAAGGAGATGTCGTAGCTTGCTTGGGACTAGAACATGTCCTACGCGTGGACTGCTGCGCAGAATGCTCTTACCATGGTCATGAGCCACCATGGAAACATGGAGATATGGCAAGTGACCAGAGGGTACTACAAGGTAGACGAAGACGGCCAGGAGCAAGACCTTCAAGCCATCATGCACTCATGCGCCGGATACGGGTGCCACGTAGCTGATCTGACCAGCTACGAGATCCCCTTCTTCACCCGCGTAGATACCCCGCCACCTCCTCTAGAAGAAACCGAAGAAGCTTCCGACGATGAACGGACCACCTCGGATCAGGACATCTCGGAACGATATCAAGGCGAAGTAACCAATGAGCCGGCAGCTCCTTCATCTCCTCCTGCATCATAGACCACAAACTTACGTATTATTCTGTGAAAGAACATGATGCGCTTGTAAATATTAAGTACTATGACTTTTGCTAGTGCTAAGTTTTTTATCTATTCAGCACTTTTGTCTTAGAATTTTTAAGTGCCTAAAATGTTTTCATAAGCACTTGAAATTTTTCCGTCTCTACTTATCGTTTATCTGGCTTTCCGCCTCGTCCCTTCCATGAGCCGGCTAAACCTTCTGCCGGAAACTTTGCCGAGCAACGGAGCTCAACAACTAAACCAGTTTAAACTCGGAAACAAAGCAGGCTTCCAGTACCAACAATTCACTACTCGGAAAATACCCGCATCCAGCAATCAGACAAATAACCAAAGTAAAGACTAGAATTTTTAGAGTTATACCCAAAGGTAGCAGTTTTAGAATCGGAAATCTAAACTAGAACGAACATGAGCATAAAGTACTTTCAAGCATTCTGGGATTTTTGACTACGACACGATCATTAGGAAATAAGATGGTACAAACTTCTCAGAAAAACCTTGAGGTAACCAAAACTTTTATCTCTCACAGAACATGTGCATATTTATGATTACAAAGAAGGATAAACTAAGAATAAAAGGGACCTAGCTGAGCAATATTCCATGGTCTGTCTAACTCACCCGGATTTGTACTGCCTCCAGCTCTCTTTCTCTTCTTAGTAGCAGGTCTTTCTTTGACTAGCCTCATGTCAGTTAAGTAGTACGATCCATTGTGCAATACTCGACTAACTAAAAAGGGCCCTTCCCATACTAGGGAAATTTTGTGCTTTCTCTGTTGCACAAGCCGGAGAACCAAATCACCTTTATTGAAAGATCTAGTTTGGACTCTCTGGCTATGATACTTGCGTAACTTCTGCTGATAGGCTGTAGATCTCATTTCAGCAACGATGCAAACTGCTTTGACTAAGTCAAGATCATTTTGTCGAGAAATCTTGGCATCCTCTTCGATATACGTGGCCACTCTAGGAGAAGTATGAATTAAATCTCTAGGAAGAACTGCTTCTCAGCCATAGACCAAGAAGAAAGGTGTGTATCATGTTGACCTATTCGGAGTTGTTCGTAAACTCCAAATTACAGAGGGTAATTCCTCTGCCCAAGCCCCCGCAACACGTCGTAGTGGTGCTTCGAGTCTTGGTTTCAAGCCTTGTAGAATTAAACCATTTGCTCTTTCGACTTGTCTGTTAGCCTGTGGATGTGCGATTGACGCAATGTCAAGCCGGATATTTTGCTCATCGCAGAATTCAGCCAATTCTCCCATGGAAAAGTTACTCCCGTTGTCCGTGATAATACTATGCGGATAACCATACCGGATTATAACATCCTCGACAAATCTTTTGAATGTTGCTCCATCACAACTAGTGACAGGTTTAGCCTCGATCCACTTTGTGAATTTGTCCACCATCACTAAGAGGTGAGTGAATCCACTTGGGGCTCGTTTAAAAGGTCCTACCATATCAAGCCCCCAGACCGCAAAGGGCCATGTTATAGGTATTGTTCGTAGCTGATCAGCCGGAACATGAGCTTGCTTGGCGTATTTTTGGCAGTCTTTGCATGTCTTGACTAATCGTTCGGCATTTGCATGAGCTGTAAGCCAAAAAAATCCATGTCGAAAAGCTTTTGCCACTAAAGATTTGGCTGCAGCGTGGTGACCACACTCGACTTCGTGGATTTCCCTTAAGATTTCCACTCCTTCTTCCGGAGATACACAGCGCTAAAAAACCCCAGAAACACTCCGTTTATGGAGCTCACCTTTAACAATAGTATAGGCTTTTGCTCGTCGGATAATCTATCGGCTCAACACCTCGTCTTCGAGTAATTTGCCATCTACCAAATAATCGAGGTAGGGTTGAGTCCAGCTGGTAATTACAGCCAGAACTGCTATCAAAGGTGAGTCGGATTTGGTCGGATACTCCTCATCTACTCCCTTTATCGAGGGAACTTTGAGGTGCTCTAAAAATGCGCCATCCAGGACCTCTTTCCGCGCAGAGCCTATTCAAGATAATGCATCTGCTTCCTCATTTTCTGCTCGACGGATGTGTTGAACTTCAAACCCTTCGAACGATTTAGATAGATCATCCACGACAGCTTTATATGCTGCCATGTGCTTGTTTGCATTACAAATATCCGAGACTTGTTGAGCAACAAGATCCGAATCTCCATAACCCATCAAACGTTGGATGCAAATATCCTTAGCAATCCGTATTCCATGCAGCAGTGCTTCATACTCGGCAATGTTGTTTGTCGCTGTGAAGTGGATCTGCAACACGTATAAAAGTTTATCTCCTTGGGGTGATTTGAGCACCACGCCAGCCCCCGAGCCCCCTCGAGCCTTAGACCCATCGAAAAAGAGGGTCCAATATTCCGAATCAGGGAGGACCATGTTCTCCTTGGTCTCTGTCCAATCAGCGACAAAGTCGGAAAGGATCTAGGATTTGATTGCTGTCCGGGATTTGTACTCAATATCGAAAGCTGCAAGCTCTATGCCCCATTTGGCGACGCGTCCTGTGGCATCGCTATTGTTGATTATATCTCTCATGGGAGCCTTGCTCACCACGGTAATTGGATGCTCCTGAAAATAGTGTCGTAACTTACGAGATGCTAGAAAAACACCGTAAGCCAACTTTTGATAGTGCGGATACCGCTGTTTTGATTCTGTCAGGACCTCGCTAACAAAGTACGTCGGACACTGCACCAGGTGCTCCTGATTTTCTTCTGGTCTCTCCACTACCATAACGATACTGACAACCTTATTTGTCGCAGCAATGTAGAGCCACATCGGTTCTTGGGGTTCCAGCGCTGCAAGGATAGGAGCAGATGATAGTACTTTCTTCAGGTCTTGTAGTGCAGCTTCAGCTTCGTCAGTCTAGACAAAATCGTTGGTCTTCTTCAGAAGTTTGTATAATGGTGTAGCTCTTTCACCAAGCCGGCTTACAAATCGACTGACCGCAACAATGCAACCAGTTAATCTTTGTACGTCCTTCAGGCGAGTTGGCCTGGAAATGTTGAGAATAGCCTTGATTTTGTCATGGTTTACCTCTATGCCTCTTTGAGACACGATGAGACCTAACAATTTTCTGGGTGGTATTCCAAAGAAGCATTTCTTCGGGTTAAGCATGATGTTGTATTTTTGTAAATTGGCGAACGTTTCCTCCAAGTCGGAAATCATTGTTTCCTTCTTTTTGGACATGACCGCGATATCATCCACGTATGCATGTACATTGTGTCCGAGTTTATCATGGAGGCAACGCTGCATCGTGCGCTGGTACGTAGCTCCTGCGTTCTTCAGCCCAAAGGGCATCGTAACAAAACAGAAGGTTCCAAAGGGGTTATGAATGAAGTTTTGACTTTGTCGGATTCCTTCATCCGGATTTGGTGATAACCAGAATATACGTCGAGAAAACAGAGGAGTTCCGAGCCTGCCGTAGAATCGATAACTTGATCAATTCTAGGCAGAGCGAACGGATCTTTTGGACAAGCCTTGTTCAAGGCAGTATAATCAACACACATCCTTAAATCACTGTTGTCCTTTTTAGGGGCCATTACAGGGTTGGCTGACCAATCAGTATGGATGACCTCTTCTATGAATCCGGCTAACTCGAGCCGCGCTAGTTCCTTAGCTATTGCCTTACGCTTTTCATCACCAAACCGTCGTAAGGACTGTTTGACGGGTTTAGCGTTCAGGTTTACATTTAGAGAGTGCTCGGCAAGTTCCCTAGGTACTCTGGTCATGTCAGATGGGTGCCATGCGAAGATATCTTGATTTGCTTGGAGGAACTTGACGAGCACGCTCTCCTATGCGCTACTTAGGCCTACGCCTATCTGGGTCACCTTGGAGGGGTCATCATCCTTCAACGGCGTCGTCTCCGTCTCTTCTGATGCCTTGAACTCTGGATTTGGCTTGGTGACCTCCTTCTTTGTTGCGGGTATCTCGGACGGATCTATGATCTTCTTGATCTCCTGGTACTCCTAGGCATGCAGCATGGCTTCGGCAAAGGTGGCATTTCCATCTTCGCACTCTCGCTCCTTCTTCGGGTCTCCCCTGATGGTGATCACGCTGTTGGGACCTAGAATTTTCATCATATTGTAAATGTAACACGGACGAGCCATAAAAGCCCAGTAAGCCGGACGTCCGAATATAGCGTGGTATGTGCTCTTGAACGGGACCACTTCGAAGGAAAGTGCCTCCGTCTGATAATTCTTTGGAGTTCCAAAAGTAACATCAAGAGTGATCTCTCCCAGGGAATTAGCTTGTCTTCCTGGGACAACTCCGTGAAAGATCACAGAGCTATGGTTCAGCTGTGTTTCCGAGATCTTCATCCGGCGTAGCGTTTCGACATAGAGAATATTGATACTGCTACCACCGTCCATGAGCGTCTTGGAGAAACCATAGCCGCCAATAAGTGGATTGACGATTAAGGCGTATTTTCCTCGCCTATGTAGCTTAGGTGGATGATCAGCACGGTCAAACATTATTGCCACTTCCGACCAGTCCAGATACTGAGGGACAACCGGAACTATTGCGTTAAGCTCGTGGAGAACTGGTTTCTTGACCTTTGCTGGTTGAGATCCGAGGAAGGCGACGTAAGTGTCCCTCTTGGTGGGAAAAGTTTTCTTCCCTTCCGACTTGGGATTTGAAGCATCGGCTTCCTCCATGTCGGAATCTTCCTTGGTCTCTTTGTCCTTTTCGGGATTTTTCTTTCCCTTCTTCCGCTTAGCTTTGTAGCCCACGGTATCATCTCTCTTGATGTCGTCGATAAAACGACACTCAACGTTGGTGTGGGACGAGCCCCCATTGGCGTCCAAATGATGCACACATGGGTTATTGGCGATGTTGGCCCAAGTGTAGGTTTTTCCTGGTTGTTGCTCTCCTCTACCTAGGACCCTTGACGTCCCACGGCCACGCCCGCGGCCTCCGCCACGTCCTCCTCATCCTCCAGACCCAGAAACAGTAGTGACTACTACTGTCTCCGCGTTGGGTTTTTCTTCCGAGGTATTTTTGCGCTTCTAAGCTTGTTGCTTTGGTTGTTTTGCCGACTAAGGTACAGCCAGGACATTGAGTAATTCCTCTACATCGTCGTCAGCATCTGCATACTTGCTCGCTGTTTCTATCATCTCTCCCAGATCAGTAACCTTGTCACACTTCAAGCGATGGCGCAGTAAACCAATTGGGAGACCTGTGATGAAAGCTTCAATCGCAGTTTGATCATTTAATCCTTCGCAGGAGTTCTTGGTGTCAATCCATCGTCCGAGGTAATCTCGGCAAGTTTCTCCGGCTTTCTGGGTGCAACGATGTAGGTCTCCAACCGTACGGGGCCTCTGATATGTGCCTTCGAAATTCCGAAAGAACGCACTTTGTAAATCATACCAATTATGGATGGTGTTCGCCGGAAGTTCATTGAGCCATGATCGTGTCGTCTTCCGCAACATAAGTGGGAGATATCGGGTTGCGACCAGGCTGTTTCCGCCTTTGGCGATGCAGCAGGCTTGGAAGAAATCCTGTAACCAGGTGTCTGGCCGAGCAATTCCGTCGTAGGCTTGGATATGTCTTGAGATAGTAAATCCTTCCGGGAACTTTGTAGCTCTGATGCGTGGTCCGAAGCATTTTGGGCCCACGTATACATCATCGTTTTCGTAGCGCCGAGCCTCTATATTGGAGTTGATCCTGTGCCTTGCGTCGTTCGGGGATAGGGATCGTCCCGAATGTCGGCTGTGGCTGCGGTGCCTTGGAGCCGGACTTCGGCTTCTACAACCACCTCCTCCGCCATGTCGTCCTCCTTGACCTCCTTGGGGGCCGTTGTGATAACTGTGTGGTGGAGAGGGTGGTGCAGCTGGATAGTTTCCGGCTGATCGCCGGCCTCCGTTCGGAGTGTCGTTATTCCGGCTCCGGGGAGGTTCTTGACTATGACGAGCCCCCTGCCGGCTTGTTCCAGCGTCGTTTCCGTCTTTGCTTCATCCGTCATTCCCACCATGGTGAGGCTCAGCCGGACGGTTTTCATGTCTGGGAGGTGGCATTCTCTGACGATCCTCCTCCCGACGTTTCTCTTTATCTTCTCCCTTTCGGGGAGGATTCCTTAGATTTACTGCAGCGATCGCGTCTTTCTCGGCGATTGGAGCGACATTTCTCCAGTTATGTGTAGCTCTGCGGTGCTGCCCCGATGATCAGGTTCTTGAATAATTGTCTTCCCTGTGTTCGGGGTGACGATATTGTGCCCGAACGTAGTGGGATCTTACGTCAGCCCATGCCGGATCTGTGCGACATTGGTCGGAATCCGAGACCAGCTTTTGACTTCCAGACATGGCGACCTTTTGCTGCTCCGGTCCCTTATTGAGTAGCTTGATACCCAAACGTATCTCCTCTGGTCCTGGATTAGCCGATAGAATTTCGCGAGCTGCCACAGTATTTTGCACTGGTGTTGGGTAAACCCAATCTCCGTTGCTATCCTTCCGTGGCTTCCCCATCTCATCTCCAAAAAGGATGGCACGGACACGTGGGAATTGGTTGTCATCTATGTGACGCTTCCGTGTCTTCTGATGCAGACGGGACATGTACTCCTTGTTTGACATACGCTTCTTCTCCACCTCGATGTTTTTGGCTTCATCAAGGAGTTGTTGACGACGAGCTTCTAGGGCCTGGGCCCTTTCGTCCAGCTCATCTGCAGTAAGTTCTGCAGCTGTAGGGATAGGTGTGGTTAATGCGACATCAATGAGTTTACGCGCACCTTCAGTTATCACGTGTCCATCCACCGATGCTTCTTTTTTTGGCTTGTCTGGGATAAGTGCTCCATCCGATTCTTCTTCGTATTCCTCAGTGATTACTTCCTCTGTGAGGGGGTCTTTTGCCGGGGTCTTGTTCTTCTTGTTCCTCTTCTTTGCCTTCTTGGCAGTGCCGGTAGCAAAGACGGCTTTTGGTCCGTTTCCTGGAGTCAAGCTCTGATCGGTACTTTCGGACATCTGGACCTCGAGATTATCTCCGATGTCCATGTCATCCTGCGCTTTGGGAGAGTTTTCCCAGGATCCTTCATCCATGGCTTCTCCTTCTTCTGCAGCTTTGTAGTTGTACTCCTCTTCGTATTCCGCGGAGAACTTTCGGAAATCTGCGAACGTCATAGATTCATCCGAGGATGCGGGAACGTCGGCGTTTGTTCCAATTGCCTCCAGCACCGAGTCGGTGTTTTCTCCAGCATCGGCAGAGCCGGATCCGGATCCAACATATCCGACGAAGTGCGATGCATGCCTCCCGAGGTACCTGCGGCTTTCGTGATCAGCCATATCGAAACTTTTAATGGTTTCGAGGATTGCATCTTCGCTAGCGCCTTGCAGTATCATACATCTTAGTGTGTATCTAAGGGAAGGCATGTCTGTCCCGGCATCGTTAGAGCCGGAATCAGTGTCGTTCATATGTTCCTCCTGGATTTCGACATCCACGGGTGGCTCGATCTGGGATCCGGTTTCTCTAGGAAGATCCACTCCAGATTCGACTTGGACCGTGAGGTCTTCTTCAGGCTCCGATTTCTCCACTATCTCCGCAACTGGTGCGGGCTAGGTGGGATTAGGGTTTTCTGAGATCCGGAACTCTGCCGCCTCCGCAGACAAAGGGGACCCAGAAGATTCTTCTGCCTCTATCACCACCGCTGGGGTGGGTTAGGCAGGTTCAGCAAAACCGATGTAAACATCGATCTCGCCAAAATACATGATAGTATAGGCAGTCACAGCCTCCCTACCAGAATCGAAGTCTCGTCGAGAACGATGAGAGGGACGTCGCTGGCGTAGAGGATGCGACCGACGGAGATGGTCTCGCTGATTCCGATTCTTGCAGATTCCGCTCGGAACGCAGATCCGAAGCTCACTTGCCCCACGGTGGGCGCCAACTGTCGTCGGATTGAGGACAAGTACGCCATGAGGGGGTCCTCGAGGCGTGCGGAAGAGAGGGGTGTGAGACGTACGGTGTTCCGGGACGGTGAGCACACAAGTTTACCCAGGTTCGAATCCGCCGGCTTTGGACGGATCCTACTCCTGCTATCAATCCAGTAATATGGCAAAGCCGGAATATGGGTTACAATGGTATGGCCTGTGCGAGTTGAGGGTCTAAAGTATTGGGTGTGATCTGGTGCCCTAAAGGCTCTCCCTAGGATGGCTTATATAAATATCCGGCCTAGGGTTTACAGGAGAGATCAATCCGGCTACGACTAAGAGTGGGTTACAGAGTACATCTTGAACTACAAGTAACATTATTGGCCTAAGTCGGTAAGTCTTCTGGGCCTTCCTGTAGCCGGATTGGACTCCGTCTTCTCTCTCTAACTGGGACGCCCGTGAAGCAAAGCTCTAACCCAAAGTGGGCCACCCTGGTCAGTGAGGAACTGTGAGGATACCCGGAAAGTATATCCCCAACAGTAGTAGTCTGACAAATACTGATCCAAATGTGGTAGAGTTCTTTTCTTCACCAAGAAGGCCAAGGCGTGGTCACAAGGTTTCCCGGTATGCTGCCACTCTAAGCAGGTGCATTCTCGTAGCTGGATGTTCACAACATCCCTTTTGCCACTCTTGTACATATCAACCACCTCACATATTCTGCTGGTTGACGGCAGAACCTTAAGATGAGCAAGTCCTCGGCTTCTCTTGTGCAGTTGTTGTACAACTGGTGGTAGCATATGTCCTCTAAGTATCCTACCGATCTCTCTCCTTATATTTAATAGCTTCATGATCATACCACGTATGTTTTCCATCAAGATATGAACAAGACACACTTTTATGTCCTTCACCCAGTTATTCAGGCATTCTGCAAGGTTGTTGTTTATGTAATCAACTTTGATGTCAGGGTTGAATTGACTCCTCTTCCATAGCTTCGAATGATGGATGGCTAAGTACTATAGAAGTTCAGGGGCTTCCACAAAAATCTTGCTCATGAAATATTCGCTGCTACTAGGTTTGTAAACTCTAGCAGCAGGAAACATGTAACAAAATATGCTGCTTGCGTAGTGTGAGTACAAGTTGAGCATCATATGGGCATGGCATTCTCTACCTTCAGCTCGCGAGAACACCTCCTTCACTGCATTCGTCAGCCCTTTGCATGCATCCGTGGATATAGCCCATGGATCCATGTGGCCTATTAATCTCCTGAGCTGCCTCATAAACCAGACCCAGTTTTCCTCTGTTTCTGTTTTAAACAGCCCGAATGCCACGGAACATCCAGTTGTGACCATCAAGTGTTGTGGCAGATGGCAGGCAGCCTTTCCATTTGCCAGTTAGGACAGTGCTGTCTACACTCAGATACGGCCTACAGCCGTCCTTGAATCCCAGGATGCAAGGTTTAAGCGCCATGAAAAATCTTTTGAAATATATTTTACCACCTTCTGATTCCGTGTCAATCTCCACAACACTCCCTGGACACCTAGATTGTACATCCACCTTGAAGTTGTACGGCATCCTGAAGCTATTGGTCCAATCCCCGTGCAAGACCCCCAGAGCTTTCTCTTTACCTTCCAAACCGTGTAATACGGAAGGACAATGTTGTATTTAGAACTGCGGCTAGTCTGAATATTCTTCGCAGTCTCCTTAGGGTTATTCTTTACTATGGATATACATTGCATAGCCACCTACTCCATATCAGCCATTGAAGATTTCACTTTGCTGCCTGTCGGACACATGTGTGGAGGGCCCATTTTGTTCACCTGCAACACAGATTCATTTAAAAGATAAGCGGAGTCGACTAGTTGCCAGAAAGATATCGCACATCAATTGTAGTTATAGAGTGAAGAGAGAGAGAGAGAGTTCTAATGGTTTGCTGCATTCATTGCCCCAGTACCCTAATTGCATTCGACGTAGGTAAGGATCTTGATGTGATCCTCCATGGACAAAGTACCTCGGCACGTCCATTCATCCATGTTAACTTCCAAACGGCCTAATACCTCTGGGTAGTGTTCTTCAGTCGATAAACGTCGAACTCCCCCTTGATACAAAAATGCTGGAACGACATCCTGAACTCACATGCTCCTGAACTCTGTGCCGATCGAAATTATAGGATACTCGTGGTCATGTTTCATTTCTTCTACTTCAATTCCCAAATCATCGACTGGAATACCAGCCTCATCGTTAAGTTCCTTGTCTATTTCATCATCACCAGATCCTTGATCCTCTACAGTGCCTTCTTCTTCATCTGATTCAGAATCCTCACCATCGTCTCTAATGCCTAGTAATGCACACATCATATTGACTCCCATGGGTAGGGCTGCACCATCGTATCCACCCGGATTGTCGTGGTGGTGTCACGGCAGATGCCATGGATAGGCTAGCTCTCAGGAAACTAGAATTGAACAAGTAAAAACTAACCCCTTCTATAGAGACCCTAGCCCTCCTTATACAGGGGTGGCTAGGTCTCCAATTAGGGCATACGTGGAGGCATATTCCAAGGAATATGCCTCTTCCCAAAATAGCAAACCGACCGGGTCACTTTTCCCCGTCGTAAGCCATGCAAAGGCTACGTGAGCCTCTGCGGCGCCAGCGTCATTCGACACTGGCAATGCCACCCTTGTCGGCCATGCCTCGGTGGTCCTAGCCTCTATCCGCTTCGGTCATGCTCTGTGTACAGTGACCTCCTTGTCTTGCAAGCCTGATATAACCCAGATCATGCCTGGTTAATCCGGCTACACCTGTACCTGCATACAAGTTAGATATATCCTGCCCACATATGACATAGGTTGGCTGAGACCTAGTTAGGTGGACATCCCCTGGTCCGGATTACTCCGTGATTCGGCCTGCCTTGAGCTGACTTGGCCAGCACTTGCTTTGACCTTGCCTTACCTCGGCTAACTCGGCCTTTATACCCCGGCGTGAGCCTACCCGGGGGTATCCCCCACAACATTAGTCCCCGAAGCTGGTGCGGTCTTAGCTGCCTTAGCCGCTAAGGCCACAGCAGGTTCAATTTTACCGAGCCTCTTGCTCCTTTTCCGAGTTATCTCCTATCTCGGATTTCATTGACTATCTTTTCCCTTGGCACATTCCGAGTTTTCACTCGCTGGCCGGGTTACCTCATACTCATCCGAGTTATTCTTCCTTCTTTTGTACGCTTCCCCACGTGGAGGGTAATCATTACTTTGCCTCATTTTAAGGGCCTGCGCCAGTAACCGCCGCAGTTATTGTTAGATATTACTGTTGCTCACGTCACATCGTGTCTGTCTCCTCGTTAACTGTATCACCACGTCACATCATGGGATCTTCTACGCCCTGTGGCCCTTCCTGTGGCTCGTTTCTGATTGGTTGATCCAGATTATACATGGCCACACGGTGTGGCCCATCCGCACAGCACAATCCCACTACCCCTCTGGGTCGTGGTTAAATAGGGGAGGGGTGCGCCCCTTGGGGATTTTCCCCATCTTAGTGCCCCTACCTCTTCTTCTTCTTCTTCTTCTTCCTCTTCCTCTCCAGCGACATCGCCGCCGCCACCGCCCCTGCTTAGCTGCGCCGCCGCCGCACCATACCTCGTGCACCAGCGTCGCTGCCACTCCCGCGCATCTCCACCGCCATGGGTCCGCGCTAGTCTAGGCCACTACCCCCCACCGCCGTTAGGGCAAGTGAGGAGAGCGACTTAGGGATGACAGAAGAAGAACTCGCCGTCACGGAGCAGGAAATGGAGGAGGAAGCGGGGAACACCGACCACGGCGCTTGGGCTAGGTCCTGGGTATGCCAGGACAACCTTGACTGGTTGTACCGCACCCGGCATATCCCGGAGGGCGTCATCGCACGCCTCGCCACCGAGGAGCTTGCTCTCTCACCCAATCCGGGTGAGTTTGTAGTGTTCCTCTCCCACTTCCAACATGGGTTCGGCCTCCCCGTCAGTGACTTCTTCCATGATTGGCTCAATACCTATGAGCTTCAACCACATCACGTCCCGGCGAATGCCATCACCTCTCTTTCTGCCTTTGCTTCCACCATAGAGGGCTATGCCGGATTGTGGCCCACTAAGGAGCTCTAGATCCGGTTTTTTGGTCTCCACCGGAATGTAATTCCGAATAGAGAGCTTGACCCGGAGGATAAGCAACTTGCGCAGTTCGGCGCTGCATCTATCTCTCCTCGGAAGCTGTCCATCTTTCCCTGAGTCACGGGGCTCGATTCCTGGAAGGGCTGGGCCCGAACCTTCGTCTATGTCAGAAATGGCACGGATGAAGATCTGATCCAGTTGCGCCCCTACGCTTCGGGTCCTCCTAATCCGGATCTGTGGGAACAGATCCCCAAGAAACCCACAGTCCTGGCGAACCAAGTCAACAAACGGTTCCAGGAGCTGAAGGATCAGGAACTGCGCAATGAAGATGCAATGATCACCCTCGTCCGCAACCGGATCTCCCCCTCTAGAAACGCACGCATAGACTTTGCCACATTAGCTGGCGCCTTGACCCCAACCAGACCTCCTCATTCGAGTTGAGCAACACCGAGATTTACGGCCGGGTCAAGGCCCTCTTTACCACCAACAAAAACTTCCCCGCTGATTGGGAGTGGGGGATCGAGCACTTCTGCTGAGATAGGCTTCCTCCTGCGGTAACTCTCGTGCTCCAATTCTTTTCTGAGTTAGATCATATGTCGGATTTTGTTGTATGTTTGATTCCTTCGCATTTTCTCTTTATTAGATGTTTCTTCAGCAAACTCTTGAGGATGGCACCGAGCCTTCTCTCAAGTGGGCGTCTGATCGAGATACCCCGGACGAGGAGGAACCAGATTAGGAGATGTTCCTGCCGTTCCCTGATGCGACCAAGCGGCACACCAGTAAATTATCTTCCATTAGAGATTGGCCTGACGATGAAGATGATTCCGACGTTGAGGTGATGGAGGCATTTAACGCTGTCCCCGTTTCTTACGCTTTCCGACATCAGCTAACCCCGCTGGGAAGATCCATGAAGATCCTCCCCTTGCCACGGGTGAGCCAGTCCCGGTCGCATCAAAGAAAAGGGGAGCCGCATCCGCTTCTTCCTCTAGACCTTCTAAGCCAACCAAAAGGAGAAAGAAGTTTGCAGACAAAGATGCCACCAAGTCCACGACTAAGGCCATAGCCCGGAGAGCTCGCAAGCCAAAGGAGCCTTTGACCTCAGATGAGTAAGTCACTTCTTCCTTATCCAATCTTTTGTTGCACGTTTTGGTATTCATTTGTTCTTCCTTTGTTATGGTTTCTCATCATTCATCATTTGATTTGGTAGGGCCACGGTGGAGATTCCTCAGAGTGGGTCCGGCATCGCCTCACCGCTCCGACATGGCCCTTCTCCCCCTCGTGGCGACGATTCACGCCCGTTGAGCCCCATTCAGGATGGTTCAGCGGCTACTCCGGGTTCTAGCCCACCTCATCAAGAGGAGGGCAACCTCGGAACAGGGGGAAGTGGTTCTGCCGAGGCTGCAGTTGCTCCTTCTTCGGCTCAGCCGCAAACAGCCACTACCGAGGTTCCTTCAGCACCCCCGCCAAGACAAAAATCAGCACCAACACCAGCAGCAGCCACACAAGTATCAGCAACAGCACCAAGCCCCTCCGCCTCGTCCTAGTCTTCCAAGACTCGGCGAGAAGACACCAGCAGCACCAAGGCTAGCACTAAGGCAGCTCCCAAGGGCAAATCTATCGCAGCAACGTCAACCTCTCAGCAGCAACCCAAGGGCAAAAAGGCTCCTGACACCACCAGGGCAGCGTCAATTGAAGCTGGACAGCGTACACTTGCGTCCATGCTCTCGAAGAAGACCCCGACGACGAAGGACACCTCTGTCGAGTCAGCTGATGCGGAACTCATTTTGCACACCAGCCCCGCTGTTGCCCAAGTTGAAAGAAGGGAGGCCCACGCCAAGGGTTTAGTTGCACCCCATATGCTCAGCGGAGAACGCTATCCTCCGACCTTGATCGAGTTCGTTAACAACTGTAACAAGGCGGAGTTTGTCCATAACGACGATCTCCCTGAGAAATTTGGGCCTGCCGACTTTGCTGCACAGATGAACATAGCTGTCAAGGCAATCAACCTAGCGGGTCAGATGATGGAGGTACGCTGTTTCTCTTTTACCTTAACATGTATTAGATATTAGTGATATAACCATTAGTCCCCGAGCCTCCGGGGGAGTAACTTGTTACTCGGCCGGATGCTCCTTAGGGAACTAGCGTAGCTCCTTAGTAACTTTGAATATGCACATACCTAGAGCCGGGTTAAGTTCCACTTGGCCCGGATCTTGATCACTTCAAATATGCACACACCTAGAGCCGGGTTAAGTTCCACTTGGCCCAGATTTTGTACACTTTGAATATGCACACACCTAGAGCCGGGTTAAGTTCCACTTGGCTCGGATTTTGTACACTTCGAATATGCACACACCTAGAGCCGGGTTAAGTTCCACTTGGCCCGGATTTTGTACACTTCGAATATGCACACACCTAGAGCCGGGTTAAGTTCCACTTGGCCCGGATTTTGTACACTTCGAATATGCACACACCTAGAGCCGGGTTAAGTTCCACTTGGCCCGGATTTTGTACACTTCGAATATGCACACACCTAGAGCCGGGTTAAGTTCCACTTGGCCCGGATTTTGTACACTTCGAATATGCACACACCTAGAGCCGGGTTAAGTTCCACTTGGCCTGTATTTTGTACACTTCGAATATGCACATGACTAAGCTATCCTTTTGTACTCTTTTCAAGTGACCACCAATCGCCGGAGCGCTGAGTTTCAGCGTCTCTTGGACACTCACAAGATGCTGCATGCGAAACATACTACGCTTCTCACTGAATACGAGAAAAGGGTTAAGTTCTTTCCTTGGCGTTTTTCCATTTCTCTTCGTCTTTTCCCGCCAAACTAATCCATCATTCGGATTGCGCAGCTGGAGTGGATGCCGAGAACATCCATATGAGGAAAAACTTGGACCAAATAAAGGGTAAGTCATTTTTGCTTAATCTTCCTCTGCGCTTTATCTCCTTCTCTCCTTGGCTCGGCAAATATTCATACCTCGGCTTTGCCGGGTCAACAAACTATTTCAGCATCTCTTGAAGATAGTGTGCCCGTGCCTGATATGATGCTGCATTTTCTCGAACAAGGAGGGAAGCATCAGGCCGAACTCAAGAAGAAAGATGCTGAGCTCGCCCTTCTCCGGACCAAGGATGATGAGATTTCCAAGCTCAAGGCAGAGATGAAGAAGCTCAAGGCGCTCCACAAATCTGAAATGGACAATGTTGACCAAGATTTTACTGAAGAGCGAGCACGCCTCAACCTCCAAATTGCCAAGGACCAAGAATTGCTTAAGGAGGCTGACATTAAGCTTGAGTCGGCAAATGCTGAACTTGTGCAACTCCGGAAGAGGCGTGAAAACTGCACCACGGAGCTGACCCGGATCCACAGCCATATCTCTCGTAAGTTCTTTTTCTTTAGTCGGCATAAATCTCTCTGGGTCAACCTCCGACCTTATTTCACTTGTCTTGTTTTTCCAGACAAATTTCTGGAGGGTGATGCCATTGCATCCAACGCTGTTACCAAGTTCCGCCAGCAGAGAGGTACTCCATCTGGTCCTAGCACCATTCCTATTGATCTGGAGGACCTGCTGGTCAGCTTGTCCTCTCGCATTGAAATCATGAAGAACCACGGCAAGGATATTCTAAGCGCAGCAATCCGGTTCTTCAATGCCCTTTGGCCTGGTGAAGACACTCTGGAGGGTTCCGTTGCTCTAATCAACAAGTTAATGGAGTGCGAGACCCAGCTTGACATCTGGAGGGAATCCGCTGGACATGCCGGAGCTGAAACCGTTCTTCACTACGTGCTCACATGGTACGAGAAAATTAATCTCGATCTTCTCGAGCGCATGCGCACCGGGTCAAGGTGGTCCACTGATCTATGTGTAGCTCGGTGCAAGGCTTGCGCCCATAACCTCATTCAATATCCCCCCATCCATCAATGGAACGAGGGACCAAGCTTTCTCGATGTCGTTGACGACAAATACGTCGAAGATGGTTCGGGTGAAGATGATGAGGGCGAAGCTTCGGACATCGAAGAAGATGAAGATGAAGATGATGCTGAAGCTGAGGCTAGAGTCCACCTGCTGGCGCGGAGTTACCTCCCCCTGCTGCTCCTTGATTAAAAACACTTTGCAGTTTATCAGATCCCCGGTATGCCAGGTGCAAATGTATTAAGCACTCAAGTTATATTTTGCTACTAAGTTGCACGTTCCGGATTAACTTGGGCGTAGTCCCCGAGTTTCATTTTCTTGTTCCCCCAATTTCTTGGCTCGTCTCGTGTCTACCTTGGTTCGGTTTTATGACTTACGAGTCCGAGTTTCAAAAATTGACTTAACAATACTTAGAAACTTTTAAGACTAGCTCAATATAATTCAACATAGCAAAAACCAGGTAAACACAAAGTTAGTCCAAAAAACAAATGTCGGCTCGATTACGTTCGTCTCCTTTGTTGTTTTTCGTGTGATACACAATTCCAAACTTGTTCTCTTGCTTGCCATGAAGCCAAATCTTGTTGGACAGCAGCAAGTCGAAGAGTTAGTTTTTTGGTGCTCACACACTACTAATCCGGCTTAGGAAGAAGCAACCTAAACCAGCCTACACAAAAATTATAACAAGTACAAAAGACAACAAATATTATTAAGGCAGTCCCGGAGTTACTGCTCGAGGTGCCACCATTTCATTGATAAGCTCATTCCTGGCATACATACCGACGTATGAGAGACTCGGATACACACACTTCTTTGCTAATTGTAGAAAGGACGAAGTAGAGCTACATTCCATGGACACTTAGATTCCTCGCCGGACCTGTCCACCTTGTTCTTCTCGTGTGGCTTTGCATCGATAAGATAATAAGAGTCATTGTGCAATTCTTTGCTCACAATGAATGGGTCTTCCCATGGGGGGGATAACTTGTGCATGCCAGCAGTACGTTGTACCAACCGGAGTACCAGATCACCTTCCCGGAAAATTCGGGGGTTCACTTTCCGGCTATGATAGCATCGGAGATTTTGCTGATATATGGCGGATCTAGACAATGCCAATTCTCTCGCCTCTTCCAGCAGATCAACATCATTTTGCCGGGCTTCTTGCACTTTGGCTTCTGTGTATTGGGTGACCCTAGGCAAATCATGCTCTATGTCGGCTGGTAATACAGCTTCTGCCCCATATACCAGAAAGAATCGCGTATAGCTTGTTGATAGATTCGGAGTTGTTCTTAAACTCCACAGTATCGCTGGTAGTTCTTCTATCCAGCACCCTGCTGATCTTTGCAGTGGCTCAATGAGCCGGGGTTTTATCCCGGATAACACTAATCCGTTGGATCTCTCCACTTGTCCGTTTTATGTGGGATGGGACACCGAGGCAACATCCAGCCGGATCTTCTTATCCCGGCAGAAACACGCAAATGCTCCTTCAGCAAAATTTGTGCCATTATTTGTTATGATACTGTGAGGATAACCGTATCTCAAGATGATATCTTTGAGGAATGTTACGATAGTAGCTCCATCACATTTTCTTATTGGCTTCACCTCAATCCATTTCGTAAACTTGTCAACCATGACCAAGATGTGGGTCATGTTCCCTCTTGCTGGTTTAAACGGGCCAACCATATCCAAACACCATACGGCAAATGGCCAGGTAATTGGTATGGTCTTGAGTTCCTACATAGGCATATGTGTCTTGGTAGCATATATTTGACAACCATTGCACTTTCTTACCAGATCCTTTGCTTGTTCCAAGACACTTGGCCAGTAAAATCCATGATGGAAAGCTTTTGCTACCAAGGCTCTGGACAAGGCGTGATGCCCACATTCCCCTTGATGTATATCTCGGAGGATGGTAAGACCTTGTTCCGGGTCAACGCATCGTTGGAGAACGTTTGTCACACTTCTCTTGTATAGCTCGGAATTGATAATCGTGTATGCTTTTGCCCTCCTCTGAGTTTGCCTGGAAAGCACCTCCTCACCGGGCAAAGTTCCATCTTTCAGGAATTGAAATATGGGCAGTGCCCAAGCTGGTATAGCTCATACTGGGAACACATCCTCATCGATTTCCATCTGATCCACCGGGATAACCTCAACCGGATCACGCTGCGCAGTCCCCGGGTTTGCCAAGGCAGTCCCCGGGTTTCGCGAACCACTTCCCACATCAATGTCCATGGGTACAACTCCGGGCTCCGGATCAGCCAGGATAAAAATTGAGTCGGATTCCGGGGATGGCCTGATAGATGGTTTTCTGAGATGCTCTAGTGCCTACCCCTGCCGGGATTGCTTGTCGGGTTGATCTGAGCTTCGACAGTACGTCGGCAGCCTCATTTTCCACCCGAGGTATATGATGAAATTCACACCCCTCGAAATGTCCTGATATCTTTTGCACATGAAATCTATATGATGCCATATTTGCATCCAAAGCGTCCCATTGTCCGGAGAACTACTGGACGACGAGATGCGAATCACCGAAGCACTGGATCCGACGTATTCCAACCTCTTTTGCCATTTTGAGCCCATGCACAAGTGATTCATATTCTGCGACATTGTTTGATGCTGCGAAGTGGATTTGCAGCACATATTTCAGCTGGTCCCTCTTTGGCGAGGTAAGCACAAATCCGGCGCCTAACCCGGTTTTTGTTTTTGATCCGTCAAAGTGCATTCTCCAGTAATTCGAATCTGGCAATGGTGGCTCATATTGTACCTCGGCCCAATCCACAAAAAAGTCAGCCACAGCCTGAGACTTGATTGCTTCTCTCCTGTCATATTGTGGCGCATAAGGGGCTAGCTCAATTGCCCATTTTGCAATTCGGCCACTTGCATCCTTATTGCTCATTATCTCGGATATGGGGGCTTCACATATTACTTTGATGGGGTGCTCTTCAAAATAATGCTTTAGCTTCTTAGCCGCCATATACACACCATATGCCATCTTCGGATAATGGGGATAGTTTTGTTTCGAAGCTTATAATACCTCGCTTAGATAATATACTGGCCTTTACACTAACTTACCCTCTTCGTCGCGCTCTACCACAATTACTGCACTTACAACTCGGTTGGTTGCGGCTATATAGAGCAACATAGGCTCCTTTGATAGTGGAGAGGCTAACACTGGTGCAATGGCTAACACCTTGTTTAACTGGATAAAGGCTTCATTGGCCTGCGGCGTCCAAATGAACTTGTCCGACTTTTTCATGAGTTGATAGAGATGAAGTGCCTTTTCTCCCAACCGACATACAAACCAACTTAAGGATGCTAGGCAACCAGTGAACTTTTGGACATCGTTAAGGAACTTCGGCAGTTCCATTCGCTCTATGGCTCGGATTTTAGTTGGATTAACTTCGATACCTCGGCTAGAGACAAGAAATCCGAGTAATTTTCTAGCCGGGACACCGAAGGTACATTTCTCCGGGTTAAGCTTCATTCGGAACCTCCTCAGGTTCGCGAACGTTTGCCTAATATCGTCAAGGAGCATTTTGCTTTCCTTGGTCTTTATAACAACATCATCCACATATACCTGCACATTTTGACCAATTTGGTCGTGTAAACATTTCTGCATACATCTTTGGTATGTTGCCCCTGCATTACGTAAAACAAATGGCATGGTGAGATAGCAATAAGCCCCATACAAGGTGATAAACGCAGTCTTTATTTGATCACTTGGGTTCAGAGGTATCTGGTGGAAACCAGAATATGCATCAATGAACGACAACAATTCACACCCAGCAGTAGAATCTATGACTTGGTCTATCCTTGGTAGTGGGAATGGATCTTTTGGACACACCTTATTCAGGTTCGTGTAATCGATACACATGCGCCAAACCACTGCCACGTTCGGATCGTCCTTCTTCTTCTCCACCAGCACCGGATTAGACAGCCAATCCGCGTAAAGAACTTCCATGATAAATCCAGCTGCTAGCAGCCGAGCTATCTCATCTACTATGATAAATCCAGGTAACTAATGTGAGTACTTGCCATGAACTTGTTCAGGGCCAGCCTGCCGGGCAACGCGTGATATGCACTCTCCAAAAAGACAACTTCGAACTCCAAATTCTCAGTCCGACAGTTATCTCTCATGCCGAACAACACGTCAACCCGGACCTTGCCAATGGGTTCACAGGAAATGCCTGGCACAATGCCGTGGAAAGTTGTCCTTGTAGCTTGGAGCATGTTCTCCGAGATACCCAACTTGCGCATCGTGTCCACATACATGATGTTAATGCTACTAGCATTGTCAATTAGCACCTTTGAGAACCTCACATCGATGTTTGGCCCAATGAATGTTGGATCTAGTACCAACGCATACGAACCAGGGCTCGGCATCAGCTTGGGATGATCCTTGATGATCCAGGTAATTTCCTGATCCGACCAAGGCATATACCTCGTCACCGCTGGCATTACCGCATTGACTTCCATATGTCGACGCTGCAAGCTCTTTCTATCTGTCTCTTCCGTGGTGAACACGCAGTAACTCTGATGATGCTCTTTGTACTCATTTCTCCCCTCATTCCTGGGGTACCTTTGATCTGGTTGATTCTGGTTCTCAACCTGATGCACTGCATCTCTTCTCTCATGGTTTTCATACCTCGGTGGAGGGGGTGGCAACATTAACTGTTGTGTGTTCGCTCCAGAGAGCAATTGCTGCCGGGGTAACTCCTGCCGAAGTTGCTCATTCCGAGGTGCCTGAGCATTCCCCTAACCACTTTGTTCTATTTTCCTCATCCACTCACACTGCCGTGTTGTGTGACATGCTGGGTTACTCGGATTTGGCGTGTGAAATTTACACGGCTGATCCAGCATGGCCTCAAAAGTATACCTCGGCCTATCTTTCTTTTCCTGCCACTGTTTCTTCTGCTCTGGCATCCAAGTTTTCTTGCCATCACTCCTTGGGGTCCATTGTTGCCCTCCAGTTTTCTGACGTTGATTGCTTCCTGCTCCGGGTTGATCTTGATTCACAGCAGCAACTTGTTACGAACTGTACCGGTAATCCGGTCTATCATCTCTTCTTTTACCCCGATAGTCATTTCTCCGGGATGACCCGTCCCCATCTCGCTGATAGTACTCCTCGCTTGACTCGTTTGACATGAGCCTAGGCTGAGTCGGATCACCCAAGGCATATGAATCAGCAATCCGGATTGTTTATGCCAATGTAGTTGGCATATTTCTTTGCAACCTTTGCCATAGAATGCTTGCATATCTGCACCCTTGCGCAAACCAAGCTATGGCCTGTGACTCAATCACACCCTCACATGAGTTTCGCACTGTGCACCAGCGGGTTAGGAATTCCCGGTTTGTCTCATTCGGTCTCTGTTTGCACATTGCTAGGGTCTGTGGTCTGTTGGGTCTCTGATACGTGCTTGAGAAATTACTAACGAACATTTCCTCAAAATCTATCCAACAGTTAATATTTCCGGGTGGCAAATTGTTTAGCCATACCCTCGCTGGTCCCTCCAGCATCTGAGGTTGCCTGTAGCAATTTTTACCGCTGTTGCATAGTTAATCAACCAATCCTCCGGCGTTGTGCTGCCTTCATATGTCTTAGTGCCTCTAGGTAACTGGAAGTTAGGTACCGGAAGGTCCTTCATGATCCGGGGCCCAAAACACGCTGGACCCAGAGGACCTTGACATTCAATTTGCTCCGACCTATAAAGCCGATCCAGTTTTGACCTGGCATCATCAGGCATCAAATTCCTGCTTCCCAAACTTGACCCTATCACGTGATAGTCTGGCCTGGGATACCCAGCATTTACCATCTTCGAGTCACCATCATTATATCTATCTTGCTCTTGTGGAGCTGCTCTCTGTTGCATACCTTGGCCGGCACTGCGCTCTTGCCGTGGTATATTCCGCTGCTGCGGTTGTCCTGCACCCGCCAGGTTGCGCTGTCCGGCATTGTCGTTCACAGTGTTCCCTTGACCGGCATTGCCTTTGTCGCGGTTACCTCGGCCAGCTTCATCTCGGCTCATACTTCGTCGATCCTCGTTTCATTGCACTACTTTTCCTTTCCCTGCCCTTGCCGGGTCAAACGGGACTATCTGTTTGTTCCTCCTGGCCGAGGATACTACCTCTTCTCTCCTAGGACCACCATGAGGAGACGATGCAGCTCCAGCGGATTTCTCCGAGTTACCTACTGCCGAATAAACAATCTTGGAGGCCCCAGCACTATCCGGGTTTGCCCTGAGAAACTCCTCATTCTGTCTGTTTGCGATCCGAACTAACTCATTGACCCTTTCCAGCTGTCTCTGCCGGGCTTCACCCGTCAAACCCTCTAACTCGGATGCGGCTGCATCTGCTTCCCTGAGGTTCTTTGCCGGGATACTGTACTTCAGCAGCCCCACGGACAGACAGTTCTCTGATTCTTCAATTTTAGTATCACCCTCTTTGTTCATTTCACTCATGAGGTTTCTCCCCTTCACTTTTACAGCATCTACCTTATTTGCCTTTGCATACTCACGCAGCGTCATGTTCAATGACTACTGAGTCGCGGCTATCTTTTTCGCACCCTCTAGAACTTTCTGCCTAGTTTCCTCTAACTCGGCATGTGCCTGAGCCGGATCTACCACTGCTGCTACGGGGATTGCCAAGCTATCTATTGCCTGCTGCAGCACATTCTCTAGCATCTCTAGCGGAGGACCTCTACTTTTCCTCGGTTCCTTGGGTGTTACCTCCGGATCTGGTGTTGGTTCCTTGCTCGCGCCAGCGCCTGGCGCAGTCATCATCACCTCGGCGCGGTCAGGGGAGCGAGCGATACGCGTCCCGCGAGCCGAACTAAGGGGTGGCTTGCCTCCCTCGACGACGTGCCGCGGGTGAATGCACGACACATCGACAGCGACGTAGATCTTGTGCGTGCTAAGCTTGACGAAGAGTCCATTGCGCGGGAGAGGTCGCTCGCCGAAGCAGCCAGCGTTGTCGCTGACGAAGTCCAGCGCTCCAAAGCGCTGAACAAGCCTAGAGACGATGCGTTCGCTGGTGCCGATGAGGTTTCCCGTCCGGATCTTCACTCCTGGTAGCGCCGCTAGCCCCACGGTGGGCGCCAACTATCGTGGTGGTGTCACGGCAGATGCCATGGATATGCTAAAGGCGGGGACTAAATGCACTATAGGAATCCAGGGAGGGATAGTGTGGTGATTCCACACACAGTTGCTTTGTATTCAGTGAGATTCCAAGGTTACAAGTGCTCCTTGAGCTGTATTGGGGAGAGGAGGAAGAAGGAACTCTCTTACTCTCACCACTAGCTAGCTCTCAGGAAACTAGAATTGAACAAGTAAAAACCAACCCCTTCTACAGAGGGCCTAGCCCTCCTTATATAGGGGTGGCTAGGTCTCCAATTAGGGTATACATGGAGGCATATTCCAAGGAATATGTCTCTTCCCAAAATAGCAAACCGACCGGGTCACTTTTCCCCGTCGTAAGCCATGCAGAGGCTACGTGAGGCTCTGTGGCGCCAGCGTCATTCGACACTGGCAACGCCACCCTTGTCGGCCACGCCTCGGTGGTCCTAGCCTCTGTCCGCTTTGCTCATGCTATGTGTACAGTGACCTCCTTTTGACCAGCGAGATACCTTCCTTCTCTTGCAAGCCTGATATAACCTAGATCATGCCTGGTTAATCCGGCTACACCTGTACCTGCATACAAGTTAGATATATCCTGCCGACATACGACATAGGTCGGCTGAGACCCAGTTAGGTGGACATCCCCTGGTCCGGGTTACTCCGTGATTTGGCCTGCCTTGACTCGGCGAGCACTTGCTTTGACCTTGTCGTACCTCGGCTAACTCGGCCTTTATACCCTGGCGTGACCCTACCCGGGGGTATCCCCCCAACACGGATGGACCGGAACATTGCCCCAATCCACCTCACCGGCAACTCTGTTTTCTCCAAGACACTCGTTTGGTTCTGCTGCAACCACATGGGGTGGTCTTATGTTTGCACGCATCCCAGATACTTCAGTGGACAAACAGCAGTCAGAATCAATTTCATCTTGACTATACATAACCCTCTTGCTCTTCCTGTGTACATCCTCCTTCCTGATGTAATCTTTCCTGATGGTATCAGTAGGGCTTGACATCTGTGTTCCATTCCCCATCGAACTAGGCTTTTTACTACCGCTCTTGGGTGTGATCTCCTTACTGCCTCCCCTCACGGGTGTTTTCTCCAGGGTGTTGGCATTATTGCCTGACCTCTGCAACGTGTTCTCCTTCGAATTAGCCCTTTTGCTGCTACTATTGGGCATGTTCTCCTTTGTGCTGGCATTATTTCCTGACCTCAGCAGCGTGTTCCGCTCCAAATTAGCCCTTTTGCTACTAATATTGGGCGTGTTCTCCTTTGTGCTGGCATTATTCCCTGACAGCGGCGTGTTCCGCTCCAAATTAGTAATTGTTTCTGCTCCCACTGGGTGTGGTAGCCTCCATGCTAGCCATCTTTGCCTCTTTGCTACCACTCCTAGGAATGTTCACCACCATGCTAGCCCTCATAGCGTTTTTGCTGCTACCGTTCGGTGTGGCATTTTGACTGGATCTGAGGGTTCTACTATGCGGCGTGGTGCCTTTTTTCGTGTGACTCTTGGGCTTCCTCTTCTCTGGTGTGGTCTCCTTGGTGACATTCTTCTTCGGGGTGCCCTTTCTGGGGATGCTCTTCCTGCTCCTCTTTATGACACGCCTCTGTAAGACTCTCCTCTATTCGTAGCTACCTTCAGTCGCACCAGCCCTAGTGATTCCATGGATCAGGTCACGCATGCCTTCTAAAATTCCATCATCTCTATTGTCGAGTTCCAATTCCTCTCTAACCATTTGCACTATCAAGTGGAAGTACACTTCACCCCTATAATGTTTCCTTGTAAACGGTATGACTAAATCCCTGGTATCTTTCACTTCGAGAGCCTTTTTGCTCCTATAACCAAAATATAAAAAACGTGCTTCCTGGGAGGACCCCCACAGCACCTTCACACGTAACGATGCCATCAGGTCAGATAACTCTACCACTTCAGGATTGTATCTGCCAAGGATTACATTAAACTCGTCATAGAATTTTTCTATGCCATCATCTAATTTTGCAATATAATCTGCGACACCTATACGAACGATTACTTTGCCATCATCAGGTTCCTCAGGATAGAAACCTCCGAGAGGTTCGAGAGGTGGAGCGGCACCATCAGACCTAGCCCCAATGCCACCACCACCATCACCAGCGTCATCGTTAGCTGGATCAACCTCGGTTGAAGTACCAGGACCAGGAGCAAGGCGAGGGACCTTACCAGTGGACCTACATTACATGGTGGATAGGCAGGGACCCTTCTAACGGCAGTCACAATAGGATCAGCTGCTGCCATGCCACATCGATGATCAGGAGAAGTTCCCAAAATAGCAGTGTTTCGAGTGCTAGCAGAGTCAAAACCATGAGCTAGCTCCAGACCAGCAGATCGCTGAACTTGAGCACGGGTTTGAGGAGGACACAAGGCATCAGTCTTTACAACAACAGTGGGACAGCCTCCGGAAGCCTTAGTTTGCTCAACAACGGTAGTGATTGGGTCAACAGCGGCCAGATCAACAACAACATGAGGATGAACAGTACCAGCAGATTCCAGAGCACGGGTTCACACAACTTGAGGACGGTTTCGAGGAGGAGCAGCACACAAGTCAGCGGTCTTGGCAACAACAGCGGGGCAGCGGCATGGATTGGGTGAGTAGCAGCCGGAGTAACACCACCATGGGGACGGGGACGACCAGTACCAGCAGATTCCAGAGTAGAGTTTTCCACAACGGCAATACGGGGACTCCTACAAGGAGGTTGCCTGACAAAAGCATGTCACGGACGAGGAACCACAATTTGCTCAACAACAACAGGGATTCGAGTTAGACCTCCCTGCCCAATAATAGCTGGGCGACTCCCAGTAGCAGGAGCTTCCTCATCCAGTATGTTACAAATCAGCATAACTGTTCGAAGCCCATCATACTGTTTAATCAACCCAATTAGCTGACTGTCACATGTTATAGGAACCGTGAAGCCTCGTACATCAATGAAGCTGAACCATGCAGTCTGCTCCGGCCTCATTTCAGCAAGTTCACGCACAACAACAACCAAACCATGGATAGTGCATAACTGCACAGGCGCTACTTCCATCATCAGATTGTGAGCTTGATTCCATGTGCTCTTCCCATCTGCTAATTTAATGTGGTAGCCGCAGATGGTGACCAGAACTATGTATTTTGGTTCAGCGGAGATCCTACTTGACAGAAAATTGGGGAAAAAAGATAAGAATTGTTTGTCAGCGTCGTGCTAGCAAACAATTCTATGTTCGATATATCTCTGTAATGCCAATATCTAGCTAGAAGTTATAGGTAGTGCGAATAGCAAAGAGAAGAGTAGCTCACCCACAATCAGCCAGAAGTACTTCTTCCTCGGCAAATGGATCTGCCATCCTTCACGCTGCTCAGCTCGCCGGTGGTAGAGGCGGGCTAGATCGTTGCAACGGCTGGCACGACATTCGACATTAGAGCTTGTTAGCAGCGAGTAGGCGCAGCAACTTGGCGCCGGAAGTCAAATGCCCGAAGAGATCATTCTGGTTGGAGAGGGGATTTCGACGCCGCCAGTGCTAGCGTTCATGCGAAAGAAGGGAGGGAGTGGATTTGTGAATTTGTTCAACGCACCATGCTCCTTTAGTCTCTCGTTTCGCCTACATGGTTGCCGCGTTGACGCTCGCGTCACGGAAATATTACCGACATGATGGTCCCGACCGTCTACTTCACGGGGCAGTTTTACGGAATGTTTGGATTTGGTAGGGGTGAGATGAGTTTGCATCGAAATGGCCCCTCTCGGTAGTTGGCGGCCAACATTTCGAAACGCGGCAATTTTAGGCAACTTAGGTACCACGGTGCACTCGCCCGGGAACTTTGGTACCGTAACCCGGTGGCCCCCAAGTGAGGGCCCGATTATCCGGCCTGGGGAAAGCTCCGGCCCAGACTCAGATTATCTGGCAAATAATCATCCCTCACACAGAACGACACGCCGAGCCTACCCTTGATCGTCTCCTGGAGGCCGGATTATTTGGCCCCTTGCGAGGACCGGATTATCCCGTCAGGGAAGGAAAATCCGCCCTTGTTCGGATTTTCTGAGAGAAAATCCGAACCCAGACAGAGCGTCGCGCCTTGTCTGCCTTTGATTGTATTTTGGGGGCCAGATTATCCGGCCCAAGGCGAGGGCCGGATTATCCGGTCAGCGGAAGAAAATCCGCCCCTGTTCGGATTTTCCGGAAGAAAATCCGTCCCTAGACAGAGCGACGCGCCATGCCAGCCTTTGCCAAATGAGTTAGGCCGGATTATCCGGCCATTGATGGGGGCATATAATCTGGGCCCCCAAACACAAAACATCCATGTACACTTAGTACATATGAGAAAACTCCACGACATTGTTATCTAACACACAAAACACAGGGAACCATGAAATGTTCTTTCAGCAGCGTCCCTCGAATTTTTTTTGAGGGTGGGTTCACAAGAAAAGTTTAGGTACTTGTACAGAGAGGCTAGCATCAGAGACCCACCAGACAGAACATACACGGCTGTATTAGGGACCCACAAGTCAAAATATACCAGAGAGGCTGACATAAGGTCCCCAATAGTAAGACCATACATAGTTACCAGAGAGGCTGACGCGGCCGAAAAAAAGTCCATCATACGCACGTTGTACTTATAGAGAAGCTGACATATCAGACCCAGCAGGCCTAAACATAGCCGATGAAAGTAGCCTATCAGCCTCAAGCATAGCCCAAAACCTTCTAATTTGGCCTTTTAGGAGTGAGCTCATGGAATATAAACCATGACAAATAGGGCATCCGCCCCGAGTTAGCCTAGAATCTTTTTAATTTGGCCTTAATGAGCATTTTTTGTACTCTGAGGCTGACATCTGAGACCCAAAAAACAGTCCAACATACACACGTTTTTTTCAAATAGAGGCTGTCCTGTGGGACCACACCATAGAAATGTTTCCTGTACAGAGGAGGTTGACATCTGGGACCCAACAAGTTGCCAAGGTCAAAATAGCGGACATGGCCAAAACAAATCCATCATACGCATGTTTCATTTACAGAGAGGCTTATAGGTGGGACCCAGTAGCGTGGCCTTATACAGAAGCTGCATCGAGCAACGTTGCCAGTTCGAAACAGGGAGGCACGAGCGAGAAAAAAGTTTAGCTTGCACATGTTTCTTGTAAAGAGAAGCTCAAATGAGAGACCTAGCAGTGTGAGCAAACAGTAAATTCATCGAGCAACGTTATCTAGTTCGGAAAAGGGTAGCGCTAGAGAAGAAAAAAATCCATCATACCCATGATTCTTCTAATGTGAGGCCGACATAAGGGATCTGCTAGCCTCAATAAACGATTGATGCAGCGAGCAACGCTATCAAGTTTAGAATACAAAGGCACGACCAAGGGCATAAAATCTATCATACACACGTTTTTTCTAATGAGAGGATAACATGTGGGGCCAATCTGAGTGATTAAACGATAGATGCATAGAGCAGCGCTATCAAGTTCGGAACACGGTAGCATGAGTGAAGGAAAAAATTCAATCATCACACGTTTCTTATAATGAGAGGATGACATGTGGGTACCAGTAGCCTTATTAAACGGTAGATGCATAGAGTAACGCTATCAACTTCGGAAAAGGGTAGCGCGAGTGAAGGAAAATAATTCCATCATACACACGGTTCTTCCAATGAGAGGCTGACATGTGGGACCCAGCAGCCTAACTAAACGGCAGACGCACCGAGCAACATTATCGAGTTCAAATCAGGGAGGCGCGACCGAAAAGTATGGTCCATTAGAGACAGTGACATCCGGGACCCACATGCCTCAAAAGACTTCGGTGATTCAACATCGCACGCGGAACCTAAAATCTTGCTTCTGCCACGCGCCGACCGAGCTTCATCCATGTTTTTAGCGGTTTTGTCGTAGTAGAGGGCCGCGAAAACGGAAAAAAGTTTCCCATCAGCCATGATCGATCCGAGAAATTCATCATGGAAGACGCGCCTTCAACGATGACCTACGGGCCAAGTCGTTGTGGGTGGACACTTTTCTTGTAGTGCCAGCCCACATGAATTGTCCAAGGGAGCAAGCGAAGAAGATATGGTTGTAGTCTTATATCTCTCCACAGCCCATAGACCATTTTATGAGCCCCTGAGGTTTTGAGAGAATAGGAAAGTACATCGTCTTCTGTGGACACCAAGGAATATTGAATCTCCCTACATAAGTTTTCTCATTTGATGGCTTTAGCCAGCCCAAACTATCGCTGGAATCTCTGTTAGTCCCTATTGGTGCTCTCTTCCATTGGAGCTCCATGTACTATGATGAACGGGTTAGCGCAATAGCTAAAAAGCCATGGAAATATGTCTTGAATTGGTGAGCTCCTTGTCCACCAATCAAGCTAGAGAAAGGTACGTGAGCCACTCTGTATGACGTGTTTAGGTCCCAGTTTGAAGTACCATTTAATTCTTTGAATGGAGTTCCAAAATTGGGAGCCTCAGCTCACTATCTGGCGTGAGAAGATATCCTTGTTCCTAAGTATTTAGCACATATCACATCTGGCCACAATCCCTCCATCTTCTGGTAAAGTTTCTAGATCCATTTAAGTATGAGCGCGATATTCATATTTTTTGTATTTAGGATCACAATCCTCCAAACTCACGAGGTTTACATACGGTTTTCGACTCAACCATATGGTATTTTCTCTCCCCTACTCCTTCCCAAAAGAAGTGGAGTCTGGGCTTATCCATTGCCACATGTGTGGAGTCATGTAGCAGGTAAACGCCCATTGCAAACATAGATAAGCTAGACAAATAAAAGTCTGTAAGTTTCATTCTTCCTGTCGAGGCAAGGAAAAAACCTTGCCATCGGTCAACTCTATGATCCAATTTTTCAGCCAGGAAGACCAAGTCTTCCACCCTCAGCGGCATGCCATTGAGCGGTAGGCCTAAATATTTCATTGGTATGGAGCCCAATTTGCAGTTCGGCAAGTTAACAATTGTGTGCTTGTCCTGGTCCGTGATCCCGTCAATTTTAAAGCCCAACATGTTACCAAAACACACTAATAGAAGCTTCAGGCACATGATACCCTTCTCACTCGGCTTAGTCCGAACCATCGTGTCATCGGCATATTGTAAGTGGGTAAGCCCCGTGGAATGAGGTGAGTAACAACCCCTTGGATGTGTCCTTTTGTAGAGATTAGAGGGGTTAACCCCAAAAGGATTGGCTGAAACCCCTACGTTCATCCATACCCCTTAATTTTCTATAAAACCCCAATCCCCAATCAACTTGGTAGTATTAGGTATTGGGAGAAATACACTATAATTTAAGAAAAAGTAGGGACTAAACTAGCCTTGGTTGTGGATTTGGGGCTCAGTGGGATGATCCCCATAAATTCCTAAAAAATCCCAAAAAAGGCCTAAGGGAAATTTAAGGCAATGTCAATAGCGCACTCCAAAAATTGTGTTGCTCACATGACTGATGTATGTTCATGCAAGCTATACGAGCCTTTTTTTTAGAAAGGAAACCATGATGCCTTTTCATTCACCTCATATTGATAATACTCCCTCTGTTCCAATAAATAAGGTCTATTTTTTAGAAGTCAAGCTATGCAAAGTTTGACCAAACTTTTAGAAAAAATTATCAACAACCTTAATACTGCATAGATATCATATAAAATTATATTTCATGATGTATCTAACGATATTAATTTTGTATTGTACATGTTAATAATTAATTTTAGTAACTTAGTCAAATTTTACATAGTTTGAATTTTTAAAAATATGTCTTATTCATAAAAATGGAGGTAGTACAACAGTTTGTCGCCGTGTTTTTCAGCTACAGACCTTATATACCATAAAACATACGCTTCCATGACGAAGACAAGCACCACTAGAGAATACTCTTTAAAAGCACAAATGCCTTGGAGAACTTCACTAGGCACAAATGCCTTGGAGAACTTCACTAGTAGTAAGTTTTGGTTCCCTTAAATTGTCACCTACTGTTGGGATATATAATCTAGATAATATACATGGTATGGACATATTCCAGCAAGTTAGGGTGGCCCACTGGTGGTAATGTCGATGAAGACAGAGGGGCATCCAACTACGAAAGGCCCAGAGATTTACCTCCCCTAGCCTAGATGACTAAAGACGTGGAGTACAAGACACAACATGTTGGCTCCTTTGTCTAGAAATTTGTATCATAGATCGACAGGAAACCCTCTATAAACCCTAGGTTGGATATCTATATAAGCCGGACTACGGGCAGCCTTTAGGGCACGCAAAAAAATCTTTGTAACTTGTAGACATGTTGCCATTATAGTGATTTATAGCAGGAGTAGGATGTAGCCACCGTCGTCGGACCTGAACCTCGGTAACACTTGTGCATCGTCAGTTCGGACATCCACCTGCCTTATGCCTCCTTTTTCCCCTTGCCAAAAGGTCCCCTTCATGGCATACTTGTCAAACATACTACGACAATTGGTACCCATTGTGAGCACGGATCCAAGCTGGATCGGCCTTTGGGGGAATCAGCGACACCATCACCATCAGATGATGTTGTCTGGCGGTGACATCCCCATCATCCCAAACGATGAGACTTGGGTGTCGGCTAACGATTTTGTGACCAGCTACAACATCGTGCCATTTGGAGTCATTCACGTCTTCATTGGCTACACCAGCACGGGAGCAAGCTCTTCTAACTTGGGATTCACAACAAAGCCACCAACCCACCCCTATGGCGATGACAATCGCGAAAGACGGATCTGGATCTACTCTATCCACGGAGGCGACAAAATTCCAGATACGTGAAAATTAAAGGCCCACCCTACCCGCCCCTATGGTGGAGATCACAGTGGAAGAAAGATATGAGTCTGATATCCCAGCTAAGCTCTGAGATTTATGTTGTAGCCATTTCATTGTCTATGTCGGATCTGGATTTGCCTGTGAGGAGGTTGGAGACGGAAATGAAACTATTGTCAACACTATCAATGAGGAAACCAGTGATGGAGAATCCATCACTTTGGCTGACCTCCGGGCCTATGAAGAAGAATTCCGACATGGATCTAGTTCTGTCTTAGCCAAAAGCATAAACGGAAGAAAATCCCCGGGTTGCAACATCAAAATTGTCTTCATGACTAATCGGGCAGTGCCAAACCAGCTCTTATAACCTGAGAAAGCTACAGTTGAGAATGAAAGCATGGCGAACAAAGAAGGGGAACCAAGAAACTTGGCACCGACAGGAGACCCGACAACTATGTCAACACTGACCATTATTGCACCCCCACAGATGGCCAAAACTTTGGTTGTCAACACCGGTAGAGATCCACCTCACAACCCTATATTGACGGTTTTGTCGTGACACCAACAGTCAAAGAATTTGGCGACATGCTTACGATCGGCATGGAAAACACTGAAACAACCAAACCGCTCGAGGCCAAGCGCTTGCAGCTTCTCGAGCAGGTGGCTCACATAAGCGTACTTAACTAGACCTTGGAAAGAGATATCCAAAGAACCTAGAAGTTGGATTCTGAGTACAAGAGGCTACCCTCCACACTACAAGAGATCCAATCATGCAAAAATCTCTATTTCAATCTCAAAGGCGGGGCAGAAGGTAGGCAAGTTCCGCATTGATGCTAAGGGAGATCCGTGTTCAATACACCCATTGAAAATATCAGCGTCGCTAAGGAGATCCTAGAGCAATGTCGGGATCCTGCAATAGTTGATCAACCTTCCATTCTTTGTCCAAAGGTTGTGCAATAGCAGGAGATCGCCACATCTATTAGCAGAAGGCTCGCATAAAACTCCAAACTTTGTCGCACTAAGGCCTTGTTTGGCAGGCCAGTTTTCACATGGATACAAGTGTTTTTAACCAGCCCGGTAAAATACACTCACAAACACTTAGCAGGTCGTTTGGCAACACGGTTTTAGTTGGGCTGAAACCCAACAAACCCCAACAAACACGTCAAGTAGAAGTGGATCAGAAACGCTCGGGGGACCTCGCATTTTTCACTCTCGTCAATGTTGTCGGGCTCCGGCTGAAAAGTTTGCTGTTGCTACCGGCTCTCTCTACCATCTATATAGAATTAAATCCTTGCTTTCCAAACAGATGAATTAATGAGGAGTATTGTTGAGGAAGTGGATTGTGGTGTAACAAAGTGTTTTCGGTGACAAAGGTGTATTCACCCAATACACTCAGGAATTTACTCTTAAATACTCATATATACACTCTTGCTAAACGAGGCCTAAGTTGGCAAAGTCGGACGATTACCTATCAACCAGCCAGAAACCCCGAGAAAAACATCTCTCTCCTCATGATAATTGAGGAGATGGACATCATCATGACGATCATTCAGTTACGGGCTCAATGGAGCAACAGAGTACGGATGCACAGAAGTGGATAAATGTAATTTCGATATCTTCTTAGCATGATGGAAAGCAAGACAATCGAGAAAAAAATTCTGCCTACACCCGCTCCTTGTGCCAACAAGCATAAGAAGGCTGGAAATCTGAGTCGTCACGAAAAACACCTGCCAGAGCCAGAAAAGCACGGGCGTATCTTGCATCGCCCGAAGATTCCGCTGCCTCTCGGCACCAAACACTTTTGGTAAAATGGCCTCTAGTCCCAGTTCATAAGGGCCATTGGTCCCGGTAACCAGAACCAATCACTCGGGACTAATGCTAGTCCCGGTTCGTGCATGAGCCGGGACCAATGGGTCTCCACGTGGGCGGGCGAGCGACGAGGGGGGGTGGATCATTCGTCCCGGTTCATGGGAAAAACCAGGAACAATGGGTCCCCACGTGGCAGCGCCAGAGATGGGTGGGGGTGGATCATTGGTCCCGGTTCTTGGCACGAACCGGGATCGTTGGCCTCGGTGCCGCAGCAGGGTTTTGTGCCGCGGCAGGATTTTCGGGCTATTTTTCTACCGCGGCAGGATTTTGTGCCGCGACAGGATTTCGGGCTATTTTTCTGCCACGGTAGGATTTTTTTTATAAATTTAATGGTACTACATATATACAGCAATAATGAAACCACGATATATATATTACACATCATGCATGATCACAAATATATACACCGTCTCATCCATCTTCTTGGTCGAAACATATTATAATTACAAACGATACTCTCACACGAATTTGATCTAATTTACATCTTCTTTTATACACTTCACCCTTCCAAATGAAGTGGGTAATAGTATTCTCCTTTCGGATCTATGACTTGTTCTAACAAGAATCCGGCAATTTCCTCTTGAATTGTTTGCACGCGTTCTTGTGATAGAAGACCGTCCCGCATCCGTTCGATCTAATATAAAGAAGGGGATCAATATATATGAATGAAACTAAACAGAATTGGTGGTAATAAAATAAAGTTGTGAAATTAAACAAAATTGGAGCGTACAACATTCATGTGTTCCTCGATATACGGAGCCACGAAGGTAGAACTTTGGAGAACTATGTAGTGTGCTTGATTCCAAGAATGTCCGTTCCTAAATATTATTGCTTTCTCTCCTAGCGTGCCTTTTCCACTCAGTCTCCCCTCATACCGTGATTGAGGAACACCAATCGGCTTAAGGTCAGGAAGAAAGTCTACACAGAATCCAATGACCTCCTCTGTTCCATAGACCTTGGAGATGCTTCCTTCTGGCCTAGCACGGTTACGAACATATTTCTTTAAGACTCCCATGAACCTCTCGAAGGGGAACATATTGTGCAGAAATACAGGACCGAGAATGTAAATCTCTTCGACTAGGTGAACTAAGAGATGCGTCATAATATTGAAGAAGGACGGGGGGAACACCAACTCAAAACTGACAAGACATTGGACCACATCCTTATGTAGCCTTTCCAGACTTTCTCGATCGATTACCTTCTGAGATATTGCATTGAGGAATGCACATAGCTTCACAATGGCTAATCGAACATTTTCTGGTAGAAGCCCTCTCAATGCAACCGGAAGCAACTGTGTCATAATCACGTGGCAATCATGAGACTTCAGGTTCTGAAATTTTTTCTCTGCCATATTTATTATTCCCATTATATTTGACTTGAAGCCAGCCAGGACCTTGATACTGTAAAGGACTTCAAAAAAGATTTCCTTCTCTGCTTTGGTAAGAGCGTAGCTACTCAAGTATTTACGTCATTTATCAGTATGCTTGTTGTGTGGGTCTTTGATACGTTGATGGTCCTCCCGTGCTTCTGGTGTATCTTTTGTCTTCCCATACACGCCCAGGAAGCCTACCAGGTTCACGCAAAGATTCTTCGTCACGTGCATCACGTCGATTGAAGAACGGACCTCTAGGTCTTTCCAATACTCAAGCTCCCAAAATATAGATTTCTTTTTCCACATGGCCGTGTGTCCGGTAATGGGGTATTTCGGAACAGATTGACCGCCAGGACTCTTTCCAAAGACTACTTCTAGGTCCTTCACCATACCAAATACATCAGCACCTTTAGGGAGCTTAGGCTTCTTCCGGTAATCTGCCTCACCGTTGAAATTCTTGCCTTTATTTCTTACTTGATGATTGGTCGAAAGAAATTTACGACACCCCAGGTACACAACCTTCTTACATTTATCCAAATATGTACCTTTAGTATTATCTAAACTGTGCGTGCATGCATTGTATCCCTTGTTTGACTGTCCTGAAATGTTACTAAGAATAGGCCAATCATCGATGGTTACGAACAACAATGCTCGTAGGTCAAATGGATCATGTTTGTGCTCATCCCACACCTTTACACCTGGTTCTGCCTACAAATGCAAAAGTTCATCGACTAATGGCCTTAGGTACACATCAATGTCGTTGCCGGGTTGCTTCGGTCCTTGGATGAGCACTGGCATCATAATTAACTTCGGCTTCATGCACAACCAAGGAGGAATGTTGTAGATACATAGAGTCACTGGCCAGGTGCTGTGACTATAGCTCTCCTCCCCAAAAGGATTCATGCCGTCTGTACTTAGACCAAATCATAAGTTCCTCGCATCACCTGCAAAGTTTGAGTACTTTCTCTCGATGTTTCTCCACTACGACCCATCGGCGGGGTATCTCATTTTCCCGTCTTTCTTACGCTCTTCTTTGTGCCATCGCAACAACCTGGCATGCTCTTTATTTCTGAACAGACGTTTCAACCGTGGTATTATAGGAGCATACCACATAACCTTAGTAGGAACCCTCTTCCTGGAGGGCTCATCATCTCCCTCAACATCACCAGGGTCATCTTGTCTGATCTTGTATCGACATGCATTGCATACCGGGCATTTATCCATATTCTCGTACTTCTCACCGCGGTACATGATGCAGTCATTAATGCATGCATGTATCTTCTCCACATCTAATCCTAGAGGGCAGATAGTCTTCTTTGCTTCGTACGTTGTCTCGGGCAGCTCGTTATCCTTTGGAAGCTTCGGCTTCATTATTTTCAGTAACTTCTCAAATCCCTTGTCAGATAAGCCAGTCTCTGCCTTCCATTTCAGGAGTTCAAGTGTGGTACCAAGCTTTGTGCTGCCATCTTCGCAATTTGGGTACAACAACTTTTTGTGATCCTTTTGCATGGCCTCCAACTTAAGCTTCTCCCTTTCTGTATCACATTGTTTCTTTGCATCAGAAATGACCCGATCAAGACCATCAACAGGCTCATTCGATGCCCATTGTTCTTCTTCATTGCCGCCTCCCTCTTCTTCATTGTCTTCCATTGTAGTATCACAGTATTCTTCAGGGGACATAGGATAGCTATCATCATCCTCCTCTTCTTCATTTTCTTCCAGCCTAACCCCTCTTTCTCCGTGCATGGCCCAACAATAATATCCGGGCATGAAACCTCTCCGAAGAAGATGGCTTTGAAGGATTCTCGGGGCAGAGTGCTCCGCCATGTTCCGACAGTCGAAGCAGGGACAAGGCATAAAATCATCCACTTTGTTTGCCTTAGCCAAATCGATAAATTTATGGAGGCCTGCAATAAAATTGGAATGGCGTCGGTCGCCATACATCCATCGCATCCGTGCATCGATCTGCGTCATAATAATTAACCATTACAATAACATCGTGAATAGTAAAATGACCACCCTACATGGACAGATGCAATATTTTTGTATCAGTTACAGATAAAGAAGATAAGGTTGCTAACCTCAGCCGAGGATACCATGTTGTGCGAACTAAAGTGTGGCTCGGATATTTTGTCGAACACCTTGTGTGCAATCAAAGAAAAAAAAAGCTAGCACCCACACCTCACACACAATCCATCAAATTATGGTGGGCAAAGGGTCTTATATATAGCCAGGGGAGGGTTTTTGGTCCCGGTTATTGCCACGAACCGGGACCAAAGCCCCTACTGCGCGACACATGGCGGCCCAGCAGCTCGCACCCCACCCAGGTCATTGGTCCCGGTTAATGGCATGACCCGGGACTAATGACCTCGGTGGGGGGCGCGCTGCTGGGCCGCCAAGTGTCGTGCGGGAGGTGGTCCCGGTTCGTGGCAATAACCGGGACCAATTCCCCCGTCGCTTTGTCGTCCCCGTGCATAAATATGAGGCCACAGCGCTCGCTTTCGCCATCGCCTCTGCCTCTCTGCAGTCCCTCTCCACCCCACCACTTTAGCAATCGCCTCTCCACCGCGCCGTCGTCTCGCCTCCCTCCCTCTCCAATCTCCACCGCGCCGTCATGGAGGTGCCCACGCTCAACCACTATGAGGCGGCGCAGGTTGCGATCTACGGCATCCTCGCGCCGCCACGCGCGACCCTTCCCGCCAGATTTCGCATCAGCGAGGGGGGTGTGCCGGTGGCTGCGCTCCTCAAACCCCGCGGATACGAGATGGAGTATGTCATGGCGGAGCGTCGCCGCCAACTGCCCGCGTGCATTAGGGCGCTGCCCCGGTATGCGGCGGCCAGCGAGTATTGGCCCTGGCTGTTCAAGAAGGAGCGGAAGGCCAAGCTTGGCAACCGTTTCGTGGACGGGCGCCTGGTGCACCCGGATCGCTGCAACCAAGAAGGGCGGGAGATGTTCTGGTCCGTCCCTGGACGGACCATCTACACCGCCATCGATGCCGCTATGCGCGCAGACGAGCTCCGTCTCCCGAACAACTCCGAAATCATGGAGATTTTGTCCGACGACGACGAGGAAGCCGGCGGCACGGAGGACAACGGCTCGGAGGACAGCGGCAACGGAAGTGTTGTCGACTAGGAATTTATAAAGTCGCATCTTTATTTGTATGGAAAAATTTGTGGTCGAATAATAAAATGTCTCAATTTAGACCTTTGTCTCGATTAATTTGTGAAAGATTTGTTCAAAAATAGTGATCAATTCAATTTCTACCTCAAATTAATTTCTGCCTCGAATTAATTTCTGCCCCGAATTAATTTACATTAATTGTCCTGGACTGCTGACCGTCGCGGGGTTTTTGGTCCCGGTTGGTGCCACAAACCGGGACCAATGCTCACAGATGAACCGGGACCAATGCCCTGGCGGCATGAACCGGGACCGGTGCCTGGCATTGTTCCCGATTACGGAAATGAACCGGGACCAATGGAATTTGGGCGCTGGAGCAAAGGCCCTCTTTCTACTAGTGGAAGTCGCTCAAGCAAAAATTGTCGAGATGGTGAGAATCAACCAGCACAACACCGTACTGGTGAATATCAAGACGTAAAACAAGGGACATAACATCGTCGTAACAAGGACTATCAACACGATGACCCACAAGGAGGCAGGGCCGGCTCTATGTATTGCGGGGCCCTAGGCGAAGTTGACTACATGGGCCCCTGAGGCTAATATATATGAAGACATATAAAAAATAGACCACTTTCACGTTCAAAGTAAAAGAAACCAAACATGTAAAATTGCAAAGGAATTGACTACTGTCTCGGTGCATATCACCTACAATTGTGAAGGAATCGACTACATCATATAAAGAGTTAAAAATAGAATAGAACCCTAAAAGGCAAAGGACACACAAGCAATCAAGGACGAGATTTAATCAGGATAAGGTATATATGTACTGTTTAGGAAATTGCGAGATTTAATCAGGTTGGATTTAATATACCTCAGGGCGTTGGGAACCTGGGATCCAATCAACCTGCCTGGCGTCGGCCTTCTGGTTGTGGTGATCGATTTTCCGGCTCCCTACTCGGGCGTCTTGAAGGAGGCTGTTGCTCCCAGCCTCTGCAAGAAACACCATCCCCTCCAAGCATCCATCACAGTTGTAGCGGATAAGGAAGAAACATAGGCATAAAAATAAAAGGGGTAGGTCACATCCGCCTCTATTAAGGCGCCAAGACAAAGAAGCAATGCATTCTAACCATAATGTGGGCAAAGGACCAGCTCCATCTCATGACATGCGCTCGTGATTGGTCACCATCACGAATGCAAGGAGTTATGACAATGACAACTATTACGTTGGACCGGAATGCTTTGGTCCACAAAGCCGGGCAACTCCTTTCCCGAAGGCGTCTCATTAGTGAAACAAATTCCGACTTTTCATAGAATTGCAAATCTAGAAACTTACTTCCAGGACATGTGGATTTCCATTGGCAACAGTGATGGGTTCGTAGCATGGAAAACAAAAAATTTCTACCGCAAGAACGAACAAAGCCCAGATCTAATCTAGATAAAAGCCAAGATCTAATCTATTAGACATGAGCAACGAGATAGATAGGAACTAACCCTCGAAGATCCGAATGCGTTAACGAGATTAGATCTCGTGGTTGATGTAGTCGATCACTATCCTTCCGGCGTCGCGTTCCGGTAGCGCTTCCACAGTCGGTCAAGTGGACGATCCTTCCGGCGCCGCGTTTTGGCAGCGCTTCCGCAGTCGGTCACACGTGCGGAGTCGAAGAAGACCTTCCTCTCCTCGTTCCAGCGAGCAGCGGAGGTAGTAGATCTTCTCCACGGAATCCTAGCAGCAGGACGGCGTGGTGGTGGTGGTGGAGTAGAGAATTCTGCAGGGCTTCGCCTATGCCTGTGCAGAAGAAAGGAGGAGGAGAGAGGCGGCGGAGATTGGGTGTTGTGGAGCAGTGTTTGGAGGGGGCGCCCCTGCCCTTCTATTTAAGGGGGGAGGGCGCCTTGGGGAGGGGGGTCCTTGTAGGACTCCCCTTCTCTAGGGCCGGCGGATTGGGGAGGGGGGAGGAGTCCTCCTCCCCCACGACTCCTAGTCTTGACCCACCAGGACTCCTTTGATCCCTTCCTTGGTTTTCAAGCAAACTCCAAGAAACCTTCCAGAACCTTCCGGAACATTCCGAAACCTTCTAGAACCCTCATACAAATACTCCGAAACATTTCCTAACTCAGAAAATGATCCCCAATATATGAATCTTATTCTCCGGAGAATTCCGTATCTCCTCGTGATGTCCCGGATCCATTCCGAGACTCCGAACAACATTCGGTCTCCAACGCACATTCCATATCTACTTAAAACAACTTCGAACCTTAAGTGTGTCACCCTACGGTTCGTGAATATGTAGACATGATAGAGACACATCTCCTACCAATAACCATCAGCGGGACCTGGAGATCCATAATGGCTCCCACATACTCAACGATGACTTCGTGATCGATTGAACCATTTACATACGAAACCAATTCCCTTTGTCTCGCGATACTATACTTATCCGAGGTTTGATCTCGGTATCTCCATACCTAGTTGTACGTCGTTACTGATAAGTACTCTTTACTCGTTCCGTGATATGTCATCCCTTGTGACCTACTCACATGCTTGCAAGCTAACTAGATGACATTCCACCGAGAGGGCCCAGAGCATATCTATCCGTCATATGGATGGACAAATCCCAATCTTGGTCCATGCGCTTCAACACATACTTTCAGAATACCCAATGACACCTTTATGACCACCCAGTTACGAAGCGGTGTTTGATGTCATCAAGGTACCCATCCGGTGATGGTGATTAACACAACCTCATGGTCGAAGGATTAGGTTACTATGCATTTAAAAGCTTACAGCAATACGAACTTAATAACTTGATCTTATGCTACGCTTACTATGGGTGTGTGTCCATCACATCATTCTCCTAATGATATAACCTTGTTATTAATCACATCCTTATGTCCATGATCAGGAAACCATGATCATCAATCAATCAACAAGCAAGTTCAACAAGAGGCTTACTAGGGACTCTCTTATGTTTACAAAACACACAAGTATTAGTGTTTCCTAATAATACAATTATAGCATGGGATGTAAACATTCATCATAAACACAAAGATATAATAATAATCACTTTTATTATTGGCTCTTGGGAATATCTCCAACAGTCTCCCACTTGCACTAGAGTCAATAATCCAGATTACATGGTAATATACCGAACACCCATGGCGTTCTGGTGTTGGTCATGCTTTGCCCTAGGGAGAGGTTTAGTCAACGGATCTGCCACATTCAGATCAGTGTGTACTTTGCAAATCTTTATGTCACCATCTCGGACATACTCGCGAATAGCGTGGCAACGTAGCTTGATGTGCTTCAGCTTGCTATGTGACCCTGGCTCCTGTGCATTGGCTATGGCACCTGTGTTGTCACAGGAGATGGCCATCGGGTCCAACGCACTGGGAACCACGCCAAGTTCAGTAATGAATTCCTTCATCCAAACGGCTTCTTGTGCAGCCTCCGAAGCAACTATGTATTCTGATTCAGTTGAAGATTTCGCCACAACGCTTTGCTTCGCACTCCTCCAGCTCACTGCAGCACCATTCAAAATAAATACGTATCCCGATTGTGACTTCGAGTCATCCGGATCGGTGTTCCAACTAGCATCGGTGTAACCGTTTACAACAAGCTGTTCATCACCTCCATAAGAAAGAACCATATCCTTAGTCCTATTTAGGTACTTTAGGATATTCTTGACCGCTGTCCAGTGCTCCATTCCAGGATCACTTTGATATCTGCTAGTCAAACTAACAGCATGTGCTATATCCGGTCTTGTACACAGCATAGCATACATGATAGAACCTATGGCCGAGGCATAGGGAATATTATTCATTTTCTCTCTATCTTCTGCCGTAGCTGGACTTTGAGTTTTACTCAAGGTCTTACCTGACAACATGGGCACGAACCTTTCTTGCTATCTTCCATTCTAAACTTCTTTAGAACTTTGTCCAAGTATGTACTTTGTGAAAGCGCTATTAGGCGTCTTGATCTATCTCTATAAATCTTGATGCCCAGAATGTATGCCGCTTCGCCAAGATCCTTCATTGAAAAACTATTATTCAAATAGGTTTTGACGCTATTAAGAAGTTTTGTATCATTCCCAATCAACAATATGTCATCTACATATAGTACTAGGAATGCTACAGAGCTCCCACTCACTTTCTTGTAAATACAAGCTTCTCCATAAGTTTGTATAAACCTAAAAATTTTGATTACTTTATCAAAACGTTGATTCCAACTCCGGGATGCTTGCTTCAGTCCATAAATGGAGCGCTGAAGCTTGCATACCTTGTCAGCATCTTTAGGATCGACAAAACCCTTGGGTTGTACCATATACAACTCTTCCTCAATGTCACCATTAAGGAATGCCGTTTTGACATCCATCTGCCAAATCTCATAATCGAAATGTGCAGCAATTGCTAACAAAATCCTCACAGACTTTAGCTTCGCTACTGGTGAGAAAGTCTGATCATAGTCAACTCCTTGAATTTGTCGGAACCCTTTCGCGACAAGTCGAGCTTTATAGACGGTAATATTACCATCAGCATCTATTTTTCTCTTGAAAATCCATTTGTTCTCGACAGCCTTACGGCCATCTGGTAAGTCCACCAAAGTCCATACTTGGTTTTCGTACATGGATCCCATTTCGGATTTCATGGCTTCTAGCCATTTGTCGGAATCTGGGCTCACCATAGCTTCTTCATACGTCGCAGGGTCATCAGCGTTGTCCACCAACATGACGCTCAAGGCAGAGTCATACCAATCAGGAGTGGTATGAACCCTCGTTGACCTGCGAGGTTCAGTAGTAACTTCGTTTGAAGTTTCATGATCATTATCATTAGCTTCCTCTTCAATTGGTGCAGGCGGCACAAAAACATCTTCCGGTGCTGCGCTACTCTCAAATCCGAGAGAAGGTTCAATAACCTCATCGAGTTCTACTTTCCTTCTAGTCACCTCCTTCGAGAGAAACTCCTTCTCAAGAAAGGATCCATTCTTTGCAACAGAAACTTTGCCTTTGGATCTATGATAGAAAGTATACCCAATTGTTTCTTTAGGGTATCCTATGAAGACGCATTTCTCCGCTTTGGGTTCTAGCTTATCAGGTTGTAACTTCTTTACATATGCTTCGCAACCCGAAACTTTAAGGAACGACAACTTAGGTTTCTTACCAAACCACAATTCGTACGGTGTCGTTTCAACGGATTTAGATGGTGCCCTATTTAAAGTGAATGCGGCTGTCTCTAATGCATAGCCCCAAAATGATAACGGTAAACCTGTAAGAGACATCATAGACCGAACCATATCTAAGAGAGTACAATTACGACGTTCGGACACACCATTACGCTGTGGTGTTCCCGGCGGTGTCAGCTGTGAAAGTATTCCACATTTCTTTAAATGCATGCCAAACTCATAACTCAGATATTCACCTCCGTGGTCAGAGCGCAGAAATTTAATCTTCTTGTTACGATGATTTTCCACTTCACTTTGAAATTCCTTAAACTTCTCGAAAGTTTCGGACTTATGTTTCATAAAGTAGACATACCCATATCTACTTAAGTCATCCGTGAAAGTGAGAACATAACGATATCCACCACACGATGCTACACTCATTGGACCGCACACATCGGTATGTATTATTTCCAATAAGTCTGTAGCTCGCTCCATTATTCCAGAGAATGGAGTCTTAGTCATTTTTCCCATTAGACATGCTTCGCATCTTTCAAGTGATTCAAAATCAAGTGATTCAAGAAGTCCATCAGAATGGAGTTTCTTCATACGCTTCACTCCAATGTGACCAAGACGACAGTGCCACATGTATGTAGAATTATCATTCAATTTTATTCGTTTAGCATCTATGTTGTGAACATGTGTATCACTACTATCGAGATTCAGTAAGAATAAACCATTCATCTCAGGTGCATTACCATAAAATATATTACTCATATAAATCGAACAACCTTTATTCTCGGACTTAAAAGAGTAACCGTCTCGCAATAAATAGGATCTAGATAGAATGTTCATGCTTAACGCAGGCACAAAATAACAATTATTTAAATTTAAAACTAATCCCAAAGGTAGATGTAGAGGGAGCGTGCCGACGACGATCACATCAACCTTGGAGACATTTCCAACGCGCATCGTCACCTCGTCTCTTGCCAGTCTTCGTTTATTCTGCAGCTCCTATTTCGAGTTACAAATATGAGCAACCGAACCAGTATCAAATACCCAGGCACTACTACGATTACTAGTAAGATACACATCTATAACACATATATCAAATATACCTTTCTTCTTGATGTTGCCGTTCTTCAGATCCGCCAGGTACTTGGGGCAGTTACGCTTCCAGTGACCAGCACCCTTGTAGTAGAAGCACTCAGTTTCAGGCTTAGGACCAGCCTTGGGCTTCTTAGCAGGTGCGGCAGCTTTCTTGCCGTCCTTCTTGAAGTTGCCCTTGTTCTTAGGCTTGCCCTGTCTCTTGAAATTGGTGGTCTTATTGACGATCAACACTTGGTGCTCCTTCTTGATCTCCACTTCAGCAGTTTTCAGCATGGACGACAGTTCAGGCAACGTCTTGTTCATGCAGTGCATGTTGTAGTTCATCACAAAGTTCTAGTAACTTTGTGGCAGTGATTGAAGGAGACGGTGAATCCCCAATTCATTAGGAATCGATATTCCCAACTCTTGGAGCTTCTTAGCGTACCCAGACATGGTGAGCACGTGCTCGCTAACGGAGCTTCCCTCTTCCATCTTACAGTTAAAGAATTTTTCGGAGGCCTCATAGCTCTCCATGGTCGCGCGAGTCTCAAAAATTAGCCTGAGCTCCTTAATGATCTCGAATGGGTCGTGGTGCTCAAAACGCTTCTGGAGCTCTGATTCTAAACCGTACAGGATGGCACACTGAACTGTGGAGTAATGATTTTTCCTAGTGGCGAAAACATTCTTTTCGTCATGAGTGGCATTATCTGAAGGTGGGTCACCTAGCGGTGCTTCGAGCACATAGGTCAACGGACCAGCCCTGAGGACGATCATCAGTCCACGGAACCAGTCCGTGAAATTGCTTCCATTGTTCTTAAGCTTTTCTTTCTCTAGGAACGCATTGAAATTGATGGAGGGGGTCACCATAATCTACAACAATTTGCAAGTAGTTTAGACTAAGTTTATGATAAATTGAGTTCAAATTTAATTCTCAAAACTAACTAGGTGAACTCCCACTCAAAACAACATCCCTCACATTGGCTTAGTGATTACACGAACCAAGTCCACTACACCAAGTCCGATCTTCACGAGAGAAGATGTAGTTTCATTGGCGAACAATCTTCATGTTCATCATATCATTTATATGACTCATGCTCTACCTTTCAGTATTCCGTGTTCCGAGACCATGTCTGTACATGCTAGGCTCGTCAAGATAACCTTAGTTTCCGCATGTGCAAATCTGGCTTGTACCCGTTGTATGCACACGTAGAATCTATCACATCCGATCATCACGAGATGCTTCGAAACGACGAGTCTTAGCAATAGTGCCAACTAAGGGTGAACACTTTATTACTTGATATTTAGTGAGAGGGATCATCTTATAATGCTACCATCGCGATCTAAGCAATACAAGATGCATAAAGGATTAACATCACAGGTAATTCATAATTAGTGTGATATGATATGGCCTTTTCTTCTTGCGCCTTCGATCTCCATCTCCAAAGCACGAACATGATCTCCATCATCACCAGCATTGCGTCAAGGTCAGTGGCGCCGCTTCATGGTTGTCCATCATCACCAGCAACTATTACAACTACTTGGAATAAAGCTATTACAAGATGAATAGACACGCAGGTCTTAACAGAATTAAAGACAACCATTAGGCTCCTGCCGGTTGCCATATTACAACAAGGATCATTGCATACATCAAATACAATCATAATCACATGATGGCCATATCACATCACAAAACCCCTGCAAAAACAAGTTAGACGCCTCTAATTTTCTTTGCATGTTTTACGTCGTTTGGGGCTTTCGCATAAGACCGATCTTACCTACGAACAAGGACCACAACGTTGATACAAGTGTTTTCAAGATGCTCATTGTAAATTGAATCTTAACTATGGTGGGAGAGACAGACACCCGCAAAGCCACTTGTGCAAAGCAAGTTGCACGTCAAGCGTGGAGCAAGTCTCATGTGCAATGACATGTAATGTTAGCCCGAGCCGCTTCATCCCACCATGCCGCAAGATGCAAAGTACACGCTAAGACACCGACAACAAAAGCATCAACGCCCACAAAAACATTGTGTTCTACTCGTGCAACAGATCTACGCATAGATACGGCTCTGATACCACTGATGGGTTCGTAGCATGGAAAACAAAAAAATTCTACCGCAAGAACGAACAAAGCCCAGATCTAATCTAGATAAAAGCCAAGATCTAATATATTAGACATGAGCAACGAGATAGATAGGAACTAACCCTCGTAGATCCGAAAGCGTTAACGAGATTAGATCTCATGGTTGATGTAGTCGATCACTTGCCGATCTCAAGATCGTGTGGACGATCCTTCCGGCATCGCGTTCCGGCAGCGCTTCCGCAGTCGGTCAAGTGGACGATCCTTCCGGCGCCGCGTTTTGGCAGCGCTTCCGCAGTCGGTCACACGTGCGGAGTCGAAGCAGACCTTCCTCTCCTCGTTCCAGCGAGCAGCGGAGGTAGTAGATCTTCTCCACGAAATCCTAGCAGCACGCCGGCGTGGTGGTGGTGGTGGAGTAGAGAATTCTGCAGGGCTTCGCCTATGCCTGTGCAGAAGAAAGGAGGAGGAGAGAGGCGGCGGAGATTGGGTGTTGTGGAGCAGTGTTTGGAGGGGGCGCCCCTGCCCTTCTATTTAAGGGGGGGAGGGCGCCTTGGGGAGGGGGGGTCCTTGTAGGACTCCCCTCCTCTAGGGCCGGCGGATTGGGGAGGGGGGGAGGAGTCCTCCTCCCCCACGACTCCTAGTCTTGACCCACCAGCACTCCTTTGATCCCTTCCTTGGTTTTCAAGCAAACTCCAAGAAACCTTCCAGAACCTTCCGGAACATTCCGAAACCTTCTAGAACCCTCATACAAATACTCCGAAACATTTCCTAACTCAGAAAATGATCCCCAATATATGAATCTTATTCTCTGGACAATTCCGGATCTCCTCGTGATGTCCCGGATCCATTCCGAGACTCCGAACAACATTCGGTCTCCAACGCACATTCCATATCTACTTAAAACAACTTCGAACCTTAAGTGTGTCACCCTACGGTTCGTGAATATGTAGACATGATAGAGACACATCTCCTATCAATAACCATCAGCGGGACCTGGAGATCCATAATGGCTCCCACATACTCAACGATGACTTCGTGATCGATTGAACCATTTACATACGAAACCAATTCCCTTTGTCTCGCGATACTGTACTTATCCGAGGTTTGATCGTCGGTATCTCCATACCTAGTTGTACCTCGTTACTGATAAGTACTCTTTACTCGTTCCGTGATATGTCATCCCTTGTGACCTAGTCACATGCTTGCAAGCTAACTAGATGACATTCCACCGAGAGGGGCCAGAGCATATCTATCCGTCATATGGATGGACAAATCCCGATCTTGGTCCATGCGCTTCAACACATACTTTCAGAATACCCAATGACACCTTTATGACCACCCAGTTACGAAGCGGTGTTTGATGTCATCAAAGTACCCATCCGGTGATGGTGATTAACACAACCTCATGGTCGAAGGATTAGGTTACTATGCATTTAAAAGCTTACAGCAATACGAACTTAATGACTTGATCTTATGCTACGCTTACTATCGGTGTGTGTCCATCACATCATTCTCCTAATGATATAACCTTGTTATTAATCACATCCTTATGTCCATGATCAGGAAACCATGATCATCAATCAATCAACAAGCTAGTTCAACAAGAGGCTTACTAGGGACTCTCTTATGTTTACAAAACACACAAGTATTAGTGTTTCCTAATAATACAATTATAGCATGGGATGTAAAAATTCATCATAAACACAAAGATATAATAATAATCACTTTTATTATTGCCTCTTGGGCATATCTCCAACAAATAGCCTTGTGATGGTTCGTTATCTCCCCGGCACTACGAGAATCAGGAGGTAGGCCGATGGCTAGAAGCTACACTGACGGCCATATGTCGAGGCCATCGGCGTACCTAGAAGGAGACCAACGGCTAGGAATAAACCATCGGCCTGACGAAGACGTCAGCGTCTTGTAAACTAGGATGAGGGGCGCCATCGGCGTAGTTAAACCGTCGGTGTAGAGGAAGCTAGGCCAAGGGCCGCCGTCGACGTAGCCGCGGCCGTCGGCATTTCGCCCATCCATGTGACGCCAGCAAATCCACACGGACGGTGCGTCGACGCCGTCATAGAGACGCCGTCAGCCTAACAGTCGACCGTTGGCTTATCTATTTTTCTTGTTTTTTTCTACTGGTTAGCGATGAGTTTACATTTCATTGTTTCTATCCTCCATAATAAAATAATATAAAGGTTTTTAATATTAAAATATATTATGACCAAAAAAGGCCTCACATAAAATGATGACCAGAAATAGGCTCACATAAAATAGATACGCCAGAGCGTCCCACGGGTTAGGGTTTCCCTAGAAAATGGCCGTCGGCATGTCGAAATCTCACTGAAACGTGCCTGTGGCCCTAGCATAGGTACACAAATGTGGTGGAAGGTCCATAGATGCAATTTATAGCTCCCGGGTGTGACCGTGTTCACACACATGCGTTGACACTCACCGAAGTGCCAGACCTATAGGAGGAATCTCCCGCTATGAGTCAAATGGAGGGAAACTGGTGGAATCGTGAGATGAACTTTGGTTCCCCATATTTCTATGTACTAACCTAACCTAAACAAACAAAGAAATCCATTGGTCAACCCACATACGGAGAAATCTAGGGGGTAGACCCTACAGGGCTCATGGTCTAGGTTTCACTGGAAAATGACCGCCGGAGCATGGGAATCTCACAGAAACTTGCATGTGGTCCTATAGTAGGTCCACGTGTCTGGTGGAAGGTCCATAGATGAAATTTATAGCTCCCAGGTGTGACCGTGTTCACACACATGCATTGACACTCACCAAAGTGCTTGACCTATAGGAGGAATCTCTCGCTACGAGTCAAACAGAGGGAAACCGGTGCAATCGTGAGATGAACCATGGTTCCCCATATTGCTATGCTATGTCCTAACCTAACCTAAACAAAAAAATAAGTCCATTGGTTAACTCTCGTACGAATAAAGCTAGGGGGTAGACTCTACGGGGCCCATGGGCTAGGGTTTCGGTGGAAAATGACCGTCGGAGCGTCGGAATCTCATGAAAACTTGGATGTGGTTCAAACCGGACCCACTTCTTGCACTATCATAGGTACACAATTGTGGTTCCTTGCAACTATGTCACATAATATGAACCCACGCGAAGGATTTACATTGTTTTTGAATTTCTTATGCCCGTTTCAAAATATGGTTAAAACGGCAGGCATGAAGATTCTTACCTAGGGGATGAGCCTCACAAAACTTGTGTTGGATCTCTGAAGAAACATCATATTGTGAGTCTAAAAAATGAGAATTAGATCATGTACCTGCAATTCCAACCGAACCCACTTCCTACCGATTTGGTAGACATTTGTCTTTTTCACTAGTGGTGGATGAAAAGGTTTTGGAATCCTCGATTGGGACATTTTCCATGTAAGGTGGTCTAGTATTTTTGAAAAATGGGGTGGTAGCAGTTTTGTATTCACCATTTGGTGTTGCTTCACAAAAAGCCCCGATTTTTGTGCTCGCAAATAGAAAATGGCTTTTCTGTGCGACGAGAAGGAAAACTTCCTCCTGCAACATTGTTCGCCATCCCATTATGCACATGCGTGCACAATATGGCACGCTTTCACAAACTATGTCGTGATTATGGCCATATCATTGGTCGTTTGACCCGAAAGCCACGAAACCTCGAATGAGATAGGTCATTTTGTGAAGGTTTTTTTGAGACATAATCAATATGCCAAGTTTGATATTTTCCTTACAACCGTGTCACAAAATATGACGCCACGCGAATGTTTCATATTGTTTGGTCGTTTTTGAATTTTTTATGCTTGTTTCAAACTATCGTCAAACTTTCTCGAACGGCGGGCATGAAGATTATTAGCTCGGGGCAGAGCTTTGCTAAACTTGCATTGGATCTCTAAAAAAATCATGAAGATTATTCACCATTTGGTGTTGCTTCACAAAACGCCCCGATTTTTGTGCTCGAAAAATAGAAAATGGCTTTTTAGTGCGACGAAAAGGAAAACTTCCTCCTGCAACATTGTTCGCCATCCCATGATGCACATGCATGCACAATATGGGCGCACTTTCACAAACCATGTCGTGATTCTAGCCATAGTGGTCGTTTGACCCGAAAGCCATGAAACCTCGAATGAGATAGGTCATTTTGTGAAGGTTTTTTTGAGATATAATCAATATGCCAAGTTTGATATTTTTCCTTACAACTATGTCACATAATATGACACCACGCGAATGTTTCATATTGTTTGGATTGTTTTTGAATTTTTTATGACCGTTTCAAACTATCATCAAACTTTCTCGAACGGCAGGCATGAAGATTATTAGCTCAGGGCTGAGATTCGCTAAACTTGCATTGGATCTCTAAAAATCATTGAGTCTAAAAATATATTTTTTTCAAAAAATCATGAGCATTAGATCATGTACCTGTAGTTCAAACCGGACTCACTTCCTACCGATTCAGTAGACATTTGTCTTTTTCACGAGAGGTGGACGGAAAAGTTTTTGAATCCTCGGTTGGGACATTTTCCATGTAAGGTGGTCTATTATTTTTTTAAAATGGGGTGGTAGCATTTTTGTATTCACTGTTTGGTGTTTCTTCACAAAACTCCCCGATTTTTGCCCTCGGAATATAGAAAATGGCTTTTCCGTGCGATGAAAAGGAAAACATCCTCCTGCAATATTGTGTGCCATCCCATGATACACATGTGTGCACAATATGGGCAAATTATCAGCAACTATATCATGATTATGGCCATAACATTTGTCGTTTGACCCGAAAGCCAGGAAACCTCAAATGAGATAGGTAATTTTGTGAAGGTATTTTTAGACATAATTAATATACCAAGTTTGATATTTTTCCTTCGAAATATGTCACATAATATGACACCACGCGAAAGTTTCACATTGTTTGGATCGTTTTTGAATTTTTTATGCCCGTTTCAAAATATCGTCAAACATTCTCGAAGGGCGGACATGAAGATTATTAGCTCGGGGCTGAGCCTCGCTAAAATTGCATTGGATCTCTAAAGAAACATCATATTGTGACTCTATAAATGACTTTTTCAAAAAATCATGAGCATTAGATCATGTATCTGTAGTTCAAACCAGACCCACTTCCTACCAATTCGGTAGACATTTGTCTTTTTCACAAGGGGTGGATGGAAAGGTTTTCGAATCCCCGGTTGGGACATTATCCATGTAAGGTGGAATAGTATTTTTTAAATGGTGTGGTATCATTTTTTAATTGACTATTTGGTGTTGCTACACAAAACGCCACGATTTTTGCGCTCGGAATATAGAAAATGGATTTTCCATGCGACGAAAAGGAAAATTTTGTCCTACAACATTGTTCACCATCTCATGATGCACATGCATGCACAATATGGGCACATTATCACAAATTATGTCGCGATTCTGGCTATAACATTTGTCGTTTGACCCGAAAGCCAGGAAACCTCGAATGAGATAGGTCATTTTGTGAAGGTTTTTTTGAGACATAATCAATATACCAAGTCTGATATTTTTCCTTCCAACTATGTGACATAATATGACAGCACGCGAAGGTTTCACATTGTTTGGATCGTTTTTGAATTTTTTATGCATGTTTCAAACTTTCTCGAATGAGAGGCATGAAGATTATTAGGTCAGGGTTGAGCCTCGCTAAACTTGCATTGGATCTCTAAAGAAACATCATATTGTGAGTCCATAAATGATTTTTTTTGAAAAAATCATGAGCATTAGATCATGTACCTACAGTTCAAACTGGACCCACTTCCTACCGATTCGGCAGACATTTGTCTTTTTCACCAGGGGTGAACGGAAAGGTTTTCAAATCCCCGGTTGGGACATTGTACATGTAAGGTGGTCTGGTGGTTTTGAAAAATGGGGTGGTAGCATTTTTTATTCACAATTTGGTGTTGGTTCACAATACACCCCGATTTTTGCGCTCAGAAAATAGAAAATGGCTTTTCCGGGTGACGAAAAGGAAAACTTCCTCCTTCAACATTGTTCGCCATCCCATGATGCACATGTGTGCACAATTGTTGGGTTCGTAGCATAGAAAACCAAAATTTTCCTACGATGGGAACTACTAAGCAACAAGACTATCTACTAGATACAAGCTATGGGTGGATATACATCTATAGATAAAAATCCCTTGTAGACTGACAAAGTGTAACGAGATTGAACTCATGGATGATGTAGTCGAATGCTTTCGGATCTCAGGATCAAGAAGAAGTCCATTGCCGCAAATCAGCAGCACATACGTGATTGTACACACGTTCAGGCCACCGAACAACCTCCACCTCCTCACTCCGGCGATCCAGCGGAAGTAGTAACTCCTTCCAGATGAAATTCCTCTAGGAACATGTATGTCGCTAATCCGAGACCATTGCGGAATAGAGGGGGAGAGAGATCCTTTAGGAGTAGGTGTGAGTGAGAAGGGAGAGGGGGTAGCGCCTCCCCATGGCCGGTGGCCATGGTGGGTGCCCCCACCTCTTCCTCATTCATGTGGTGGAAGCTCCACTTACATAAATTTGGCCCTCCATATTCTCCACTCAAAATCCCACTCAAAATGCATTAAATTTCCACCAAATTAAATACAACTCTCATTTAATAAAACTCTTTTATTTATTTTATTCAGAATTTTTTAATTACTTTAATTAACAAACATTCACATAAAACCCCTGCAATATTTCAATATCACATGGAGAACCAGTTTTAGCAATTTCATCCAAAAGAATAATTCCAGCGCTTTGTAGTTCTTCCATCTAGAACATATTTTCTCCAAATGGTGTTGGTATCCCTTAACTATGTCACCTTACGGTTCACAAATAATGCAAACATGATCGAGACCCCTCTCCGATCAATAACTAGTAGCGGGACCTAGAGATCCATACTGACTCCCACATATTGAACGATGACTTCTTGTGATCGTGAGAACCTTTAACACTAGTAACTAAATCCATTTGTCTCATAATATAATACATGTCCAAGATTTGTTCATCGGTATCTCCATATTTAGTTTGATCTCGTTGTTGACATGCACTCTTTTATCGTTCCCGTGATATAACATTCTAGTGACCACGTCACTTGCTTACCAGTTATCTCAATGTGATATCACCGAGAGGGCCCAGAGTATATCTATCCGTCATCGGGATGGAAAATCCCACTATTGATCCATAAGCATCTACATAACACCTTGGTAGCACTGAACCCACCTTTATAGTCACCCTGTCATGGTGTGACATTTGGTGTTATCAAGATACTCTTCCAGTGTTAGTGATTGACATGATCTCATGGTCTAAGGACAAGGATTACTTTGTATGATGTTATAGCAATATAAACATAATGGCTTTGATCATAATGCTATACTTCGGATGAATGTTCATCACATCATTCCACTAATGTTGTGACCTCGTTATTAACATCATCCAATGTCCATGATTAGGAAACCTGGATCACCTTGTTAATCAACGAGCTATTTTATAAGAGAGGCATAACTAGGAACCTTCTATTTGTTTATTAAACACACATGTATTAACGTTTCCAATCGATAAAATTATAGCATGCAAAATAAACATCTATCATATATTTGGAATACATATAATAACAACTTTATTTATGCCTCGAGGGCAGATTCCCTTCAGTCTCCCACTTGCACGAGAGACAATAATCTAGTTACGTAGTGACAAATCTAACACCCATGGAGTTCTAGTGTTGATCATGGTTTGACCTAGGGAGAACTTTAGTCAACGGATCTGCTACATTGAGGTTTGTATGTACTTTACAAATCTTTATATCTCCATCCTTGACATGCTCGCGAATGGAGTGAAATCGGTGCTTAATATGCTTGGAATTCTTGTGAGACCTTGGTTCCTTGGTGTTTCCTATGGCTCCATTGTTGTCACAATATATCACCATTGGGTCCAACGCACTAGGAACCACACCTAGTGCGGTTATGAACTCCTTCATCCAAACCGCTTCCTGCACTTCTTCTAAAGCAACAAAATATTACGCCTCCGATGTCGATCTTGTCACCACAGGTTATTTGGAGATCCTCCAACTAACTGCTGCTCCGTTCATGCGAAGTACGTATCTGGATTGAGATTTAGAGTCATTCGGATCGGTGTCAAAGCTAGCATCAACATAACAACTAGCGGCTAGCTCTTCTTCACATTCGTATACAAGAAGCATGTCCTTAGTTCTTCTTAAGTACTTAAGGATATTCTTGACCGCTATCCAGTGTTTTGAACCTGGATCAGATTGGTACCTGATACGTCCATTTTGCATCACTATTCTATGTCTTAATTCACTATTATTCATTGATATATTTCGTATTGAGAGGTGATACTTATGTTATTTCATCTATTTTTGCATGGTTGATGACTTTTGGAGCATGGACCGCTGCAGTCAGGATTCTGATGGAAAAGGTGCTATTTGGAGGCAAAATTCCCGAAGATCAGAAAATCCGGGAAAATATACGGAAAATCCTATTTTTCCAGAAGACGAAGGAAGCCAGAAGGGGGGCTGGAGATGGGGCACAGGGGGCCCACACCACCCCCTGGCACGGGCTAGCCGAGGCCGCGCCACCAGGTGGTGCGGCCACCCTGGTCCACCCCTGGCACTCCCCTCTGGCGTATATATTCCTCCCGAAACCCTAAGACTCAGGGAGCGACCACAGAAAGATTCCGCCGCCTCTGCGGGGCGGAAAACACCGAGAGAGAAAGATCTCTCCGACAGACAGATTTCTACCGGGGGAATTCCTTCCCGGAGAGGGGAGATCGTCGCCATCAACACCACCATCAAGCTGGACTTCATCGGGATCATCATCATCATCAACACCACCATCATCACCATCAGCACCCTCATCACCATCTCCACATTGCTGTAACAATTGAGTTGAATCTTGCATAGTTCATAGGGGAAACTTTCCCGGTGTTGATTACTCTTTGTAGTTGATTCTATTGAGTGAACCATTGAATTATTGTTTATGTTCAGATTGTTATACATCATTATTCCATCTCTGATCATGATCCATATGATGTCTTGTGAGTAGTTCGTTTTGTTCTTAAGGATATGGCTGAAGTTTTGTTGTTAGTAGTGGAGTTATGTTGAGAAAGATTCAATAGATTGTTATTTAAGTTGTGGTGTACTTCTTCTAGTGGTGTCATGTGAACATCGACTACATGAAACTTCACATATAAGGGCCTAGGGGAATGCATTGTGTATTTGGCTACTAATCGTAGGGGTTGCCAGAGTGACAGAAACCTAAACCCCCGTTAGAAAACCATTGCACAAGGGATGTAAGGGTCTTAGAGTTTAAAGATGTGGTTAGGTTTCTATCTTAATTACTTTCTTGTGCTTATGGATGTTTGCAAGGGGTATAATCACAAGTATGTATTAGTCTTGGATGGGGCGGTGCATTAGCACAGGTTCACCCACACAACACTTAGCAAGCTAAAGAAGATTAATTAGCTATATGAAGCGAAAGCACTTGACAGTCTTCCCATGTGTCCTCGAGAACGTTTGGTCATCTTAAGTAATACAACCGGCTTGTCCTTTGCTGCATAAAGGATTGGGCCACTTGCTGCATGTATTCCTACTATCTTTTATTTTACTCGTACTTTGTTTGCTTGCTTTATCGAAAACCCCTAAAAATCCGTTTGCTAAGTATTTGCAAAGAATTCCTGATCCATACCACTAGCCAGCACCTTCTGCTCCTTGTTGCGTTCGACACTCTTACTTATCGAAAATACTTCGATACACCCCCTATACTTGTGGGTCATCAAGACTATTTTCTGGCGCCGTTGCCGGGGAGTGAAGCGCTATTGGAGAGTGGAACTGGTAAAGGAAACTTCTACTGTGAGTATTGTTTACTTCTGCTAGTTGCTTTATTTTCGTTATGGATAGTTCGCTGAGTTTCTTATTTGGTAATTCTACTACCACTTCTAAGGTAGTAGATAAACCACCACCTGTTGAGAATGATGTTTTGAAAATACCTACAAGAATTATTGATCGTGTTATGGATAACTATTATGTTGGGGATGGAACTGTCCATCCTGGTGATCATTTACTCTTTATACACGAATTATGCTGGTTGTTCAAGTGTGCAGGTATTACTATAGATCAAGTTAAGAAGAAGTTATTCTCATTATCACTGAAAGGAAGAGCTGAGGAAAGGTATAAGCTGCTGAAGAATGGTCAAGCTCTCTGGAATGGGAGAAAATAGTGCCTCTCTTTTATTCGAAGTTTTATCCTCCTAGTGAGATTCATAAAGATCGGAATCAAATATACAACTTTTGGCCTCTTGATGGAGAGAGTATAGCTCAAGCTTGGGGGAGATTGAAGTTACTAATGCTCAAATGTCCCATTCATGAGCTCCCCAACTATATTATTATCAACAACTTTTATGCAAGGCTCCCTCTACATGACAAAGATTTATTGGATGCTTCTTGTGTTGGATCATTCACTCGTATGGAAGAAGAAGCTAAATGGGACCTTCTAGACCGTATTCAAGACAATGCTGAAGCTTGGGAGAATGACAAAGGTAGAAAGTCAGGTATAAATTATGATTATGAATGCATTGAATCTTTTATGGGAACCGATGACTTTCAAAATATTAAAAATGCTTATGGTTTAGACTCTCAAGCTATTGCTTCTTATTTTAAGGCTTTTGCTTCCTACATTGAAGTGCCTAAAAAGAAGTGGAATGAGTATCATGAACCTTATAAATATGTTGCTAAGAGTGTTCCTGTGAGAAATACTGAAGTTTATACTGCTAATCATGTCTTATCCAAACGTTACATTGAGAAAATGCCTTTCCCAGTTAAGGTAAAGGAACATTCTATGATAGCTAGTATGGTTAATGAAAGTACAAGTAAAGCTGTTGAACCTGATAAACAAATGGTTGATGAACCTATAATAGCAAATGTGAAAGACTTTGTCACTAAGTATGAAAAAGAGGGACACACTATCCTTTGTAAGGATACCTCTAATATTGTTTCACATAGTAGTGTTATGAGAGCTAGTATTCCGGTGTTTTCTGTTAGAATAAGTGATCATTGCTATGATGGTCCTTGTGATAGCTATATTGTTAAGTTTATGCATGATACTGAAAGTTACTATGAGAGAGGGAAAAGTGTTCTTATGCATCTCAATAATATCAAGTTTCCTCGTTTTACGCTGAAAGTTTTTATGTTGCACTTCTTTTGCCTTCTTATGCAAGTTGCATTTGGTTTCAATGACTTGTCTGTTTACAAAATCCCCTTGCATAGGAAGTGGGTTAGACTTAAATGTGTGTGTGTTTTTGCTTCTCAATGCTCTGTTTCACTTCAATCCATATCCCTATGAGAGCTCCTTCAAAGTTATAATGCCCATCTTAATGGCTATAAAGAAAGAGCTTTATGGGAGACAACCCAATTTGTTTTTGCTTTTAGTTTGTTTTTGTTTCTTTGAGTCTTGGAAGTTATTACTTCGGCAATAACCGCTCCTTATCCTTTTTGTTTGGTTTTTGTGTCAAGATCAACCTCTAATGAGAGAGAAGTAATATTTGGGGAAGTTGCTGTCCCGAAACAGATTTTTGTGCTTCACCGTAAAAAATTGTGAGAGATATCTGTATGTCGAATTGAGCTGTAATTCTTTGTGCTTCTTCCCCAGGTTGTTATTTAACTTTTGTTAGTTTTGGACTTTTTGATTTGAGCAACAGAAGATTTTTTAAAAAATTGATGTTTACCTGCTGGTCTGTTTTGACAGATTTAGCCACTCTTGCATTTGCTTCTTTATTCAATTTCCTTTTTGAATTCTTTTTGGGTTTTCGGAAGGAGTGGCTACAGTAGCTTATGTTTTGATGGTTTTCAGTTGAAGTTGGACTCAAAAGGTTTTATCACTTCACTTATACTAATGTTGCTAATGAGAACTGTGTGAAGTTTTGTGTGAAAGAAATTTCCAGGAAGTGGACATAATGGTGTAATAAGGAAGAGAAAGGTTTTATGACTCAAGTAATAAGTGTATTAAGATGAAGATATTGATGTTATTCAAGTGATAACTCCAGAAGAATCTACTAGATACCAAATTCAGAGACCTGCAGAGTCCGTTTCCAACTAGGTAATAGTTCTGGTAAGAAAAGTTCCGCGAAAATACAATCCAACTATATTTTTGCAGTTTTCAGTTAATAAGGAAAGCTCCGAAGCGAAAAAGGGACGGAAACGGAGCCAGGGTGGCTCACACCACCCTGTGGCGCGGGCCCACCCCTGGCCGCGCCACCAGGTGGTGAGTCCACCCCGGACTCTGCCTCCGACTCGTTTTCTCGCAGTACCTTCCTTTTGATATGAAACTTCGTAATATATAACCCCCCCCCCCCCAGATCTTCCGAGGTTCGTATATCGTGTTTTTGTTTCGATCTGTTTCTATCAGGACATACTCTTTGAAAGCTTAGAAGCACAATGGTGTCCGCCAAGGATAAAAGGATGGAGCCTATGGAGGAAGACCTCCAAGAACCCGGGAAGGAGAAGGAGATCAAGGGTGAAGGTGAAGAGGAGCAAGGCCAACATCCGCATACCGGCACTACCAATTGCAAGCATTGGAGTGGTGAAGAAACCTGCCAGGGTTAGAAGGACCGCGCGGATGCAGACTGGGGGGAAAGTTCCCCGTCACAGTTTTGCTCCAAGGTCACCTCCTCCACACACCAAGGATCCCTTCCATACCTTTATCCATAACCATGCAGTAAAAGAAGACTCCAAGAGGGAAGAATGGAAAAAGAATCAGAAGAACTGGGATCCACAAACTGAAATGATTATGGGCCGTATTGAGCACAACTCGGAGTTTATTCGTACTCTCACCTTCGAGATTGAGGACTCTGGGAAACTAATCAAAGAGCTCATCAAGAGGATACCACCATCACCAAAGGAGTAATTCGTCATCAGGTTTGGCATCCCCTTGGTTTGTTCCAAGCTTGGGGGAGTGCCGCGGTATCACATCACTATTATGTAGTATGGTTTGCATGATGGAAGTGTCTCCTCTCTCGTTAGATATGTATCCCTTGGTGTGAGTTTCCATTATGGAATATTAATGAGAAGTTCTATCATTCACTCTTTTGCATAGCTTATATTAGTTTTCAATTCGTGGTTATATGATTGATCTTGTTGTTAGTATTGGTATCACTTTGGGATCATTGAGTTAATTTAGTTGGTTTTGGCAAACCTGGCTCGGTCAGTAGCAACACCTTTTTGCGAGTTGAAAAGAAAAAGATAGAAGTACTCTAGAGAAAAATAATTTCATCATCTTTCTTTCTTGATTTGCTCATAAGTCTAGTATTCTCTAGTTAAGATATTTTGTGCTTCCAAGGAAGATTGCATGTTTGTCTTTATCACTTGTATGTTTGTTTGTTTCCTTCAACTCTTATACTTGCTACCCAGCCTTGCTAGCCAAAAACCTGTACTGAGAGGGTATTCTTCTCCTGCATCCACCTCCTTTAAACCAAAACATTTGCCATTTGTGTCCACCATACTTACCTAGTAGCATTATTGCTATTCCAAGTAAATTCTTGTTTTATCTACCTCCCAAATTAAACTTGTTATGTGAAAATTAGTGATTAAAGCTCTCACGAACTTGATGGCACACTTTACTTTCTTGCACTTAATAAACTTGAACCATTGTGCTCACTATGTTGCGTATATGCTTGCACTTTGTAAGTTGTGAATTAGCAGAACCATGCTGTCACGGGGAACGCTTTCAACATTGCACTGGTACTTTGTACCAAGTTGATATCATGTTCTTTTGTCTATGGATGTCGCCGGTGTGAAATGAAAGGGGAGCTTGTAAGTCCATGGAGTTATGCATATGTGTTAGAGAAACGCCTGGGCCGCTGGTCTAATCCATGCTGACATGGTGGAAACCTGCAGCATAACCATAACGAGTATCTATGAAGCATTCTTCTTATAAAAAAAGAGAGTCCGATATTGAGAAAAAAGAGAAAAAGAAAAAAAAGATATTATTAAAAGAGGAAAGAGAGAAAAAAGCACCATATTCCCATGGTAAATAAGAAGATTGCTGAGATTCTTGCTGTCTGCTTGCCTTGTCATTTTGATATGGGGATTCTTCCGTATCATCGGGCAAGGGGTACCCCGTTGGCGGTTCTCTATGATACACATATGCTTACGATGACAAGAACTTACCGGTGACTAAACTTGAGTAGCATGAGGAGCGGCCCTCGTATTCAAGGGACATGAGATTCTCAACTTACAACTTGTCAATGCATATCCTCATTTTTGATCACTTTAACCTTAATCACCTAAAGATGCCTATGATAGGGGCAATGAGAGATGAAAGCTAGTAAGTATCATAATTTTTGGGAGCTCTTTATGAGACTTGCAATCCCTGCTTCCCACTGCGAAGGGCTCTTTCTTTTACTTTGTAGTTGAGTCGGTAAACCTATTCCCTTCTATCTCAGCAAGTATTTTGAGTTGTTGTGTTTCATTCATTCATATGATGATTTATTCAATCATGTTTCTTATGTTCCTTGTTTTGCACATTTCTCTTATCTTGATGTTTACTACTTTGAATGCTATCATTGAAAAAGCCAGCTATTTGTGAACTCTAGCAAATTATCAACTATTCTTCGACCAAGAGCTAAGTTTGCCATTACCAATTATGATTTACTTTATGTATCTTTATTGTGTTTCCTTTACTCATTGCAAGTTGAGTTATGTAATAGTGATTTGTCTTCTATTATGATCTATGTATTTGATGAATGTGATGCTTCTTGTCTGTATTCTTTTATCGACTCTTCACTACATAAAGCTGAGGCCATGTTTATGGAGCCCAGTTTCACTTGGGGACAAGCGAAGTCTAAGCTTGGGGGGAGTTGATATGTCCATATTGCATCACTATTCTATGTCTTAATTTGTTGGGGGATACCCCCGGGTAGGGTCACGCCGGGGTATAAAGGCCGAGTTAGCCGAGGTTCGGCAAGGCCAAAGCAGATACTGGCCGGGCACCTCAAGGCTGGCCGAATCACGGGGTAATCCGGACCTGGGGACGTTCGCCTAACTAGGCCTCGTCCGACTTAAGCAGTAAGTCAGAAGTGTATGTTTTACCTGTATGCAGGAACAGGTGTGGCCGGATGAACCATCATCCGGGTCACGCCAAGCTTCTATGAGAAGGAAGGAATCTCGCTGGTCAAAAGGAGCCCCGGTACGCACTGCCTGAGCGAAGCGAGCAAGGACAGGACCACCGGGGTGTGGCCGACAAGTGTGACGACGCCCGTGTCGGCTGACGAGGGTGCCGTCAGAGGCTCACGTAGCTAAGGCATGTGTGACGCAGGGGAAAAAGCACCCCGGTCGGCTTACCACTTTGGGAGGAGGCATATTCCTAGGAATATGCCTCCACGTATGCCCTAGGCAGAAACCGAGCCTCCCCTATAAAAGGGGGGCTAGGGCTTCTGTTGAAGGGGTTGGTCTCTCTATGATTCTGTTTTGGTCAAGGGTTTCAAGTGAGATCTGTGGGTGAGAGTAAGAGAGCTCCTTCTTCCTCCTCTCGCCAATACAGCTCTAGGAGCACTTGTAACCTTGGAAGTAAATCAATACAAGCCCTTGTGTGGAGAATCACTTCACTATCCCTCCCTGGATTCCCCTAGCAAGTATTAGTCCCCACATTTAGCCTATACATGGCATCTGCCGTGACACCACCACGAAAGTTGGCGCCCACCGTGGGGCAAGCGGCGCTAGCAGGGGTCAAAATCCGGACGGGAAACTTCATCGCCACCGGCGAGCGCATCGTCTCCGGGCTCGTTCAGCGCTTTGGAGCGCGGGACTTTGTCAGCGACAACGCAGGCTGCTTCGGCACGCGCCCTCTCCCACGCAACAGCATCTTCGTCAAGCTCGGCGTGCACAAGGTCTACGTTGTGGTGGACGTATCCTACGTTCATCCGCGCCACGTCGTCGAAGCAGGCGAACCGCCCCTCACTGTGGCTCGCGGGGAGCGTATCGCTCGTTCCCCGGACCATGCATAGGTAATGATGACAGCGCCAGGTGCGGCTGCGAGCAAAGATCCGGCGGCAGATCCGGGGGTAACGCCCAAAGCACCAAGGAAAGGTAGAGGTCCTCCGCTAGAGAGGCCGGAAAACATGTTGAGAGAGGCAATGGGCAGCTTGGCGAACCCTGTAGTAGCAGCGGTAGATACGGCTCGTGCACAGGCCGAGCTGGAAGAAACTAGGCAGAAAATACTAGAGGGCGCAAAGAAAATAGCCGCGGCCCAGCAGTCGTTGAACATGACGTTGCGTGAGTACGCTAAGGCGAACAAGGTTGATAATGCAAAAGTCAAAGGGAGAAATCTCATGAGCGAGATGAACAGAGAAGGTGATGCCGGAAATGAGGAGTTAGAAAACTGTTTGTCCGTGGGGCTGCCGAGGTATAGTACCCCGGCCAAGAACCTCAGAGCAGTGGATGCAGCTGCATCCGAGTTAGAGGGACTGATGGGTGAAGCCCGACAAAGGTAGCAACATCGGGTTAACGAGCTGGTTCGGATTGCAAATAGGCAAAACGAGGAACTGCTCAGGGCAAACCCGGAGAGAGCTGGAGCCTCCAAGATCGTCCATTCGGCGGTGTGTAACCTGAAGAAATCCACTGGAGCCGCATAGTCCCCTCATGGTGGTCCAAGGAGAGAGGAGGTGGTAACCTCGGCCAGACGGAACAAACAGATTGTCCCGTATGACCCGACACGGGCAGGGAAAGAAAAAGAAGCACAGAAAAATGATGATCGACGGAGTGTGAGCCGAGGCAAAGCTGACCGAGGTAACCGCGACCAAGGCGATGCCGGTCAAGGGAACGTTGTCAACGGCAATGCCAGGCAGCAAAACTCAGGTGGAGCAAGACAACCGCAGCAGCGGAACATACCAAGGCAAGAGCACAGTGTCGGCCGAGGTGTGCAACACAAAGGTGCACCGCAAGAGAAAAACTGGTATAACGACGGTGATTCGGAGATGGCAAATGCGGGGTATCCCAGACCAGACTATCATGTGATAGGGTCGAGATCGGGAAGTAGGGATTTGATGCCGGATGATGCAAGGTTGAAGCTGGATCGACTGTATAGGTCGGAACAGATTGAGTGTCAGGGTCCACCGGGTCCAGCGTGTTTTGGGCCCCGGATCATGAAAGAGCCACCAGTACCGAACTTTCAGCTGCCCAGGGGCACCAAGACCTATGACGGTAGTACCAAGCCAGAGGATTGGCTGATAAACTATGCTACGGCTGTAAAAATTGCCACAGGCAACCTGAGATGGGCTGTACGGTATGTACCCCAGATGTTGGAAGGCCCGGCAAGGGTGTGCTTGAACAATTTTCCACCAAATTTTTCGAGGAGATGTTCATCAGCAATTTTTCGAGTACGTATCAAAGGCCAAATAGGCCACATACCCTAGCTATGTGCAAGCAAAGACCCAATGAGACAGACCGGGAGTTCTTGACCCGGTGGTGTACCGTGAGAAACTCATGTGAGGGTGTGATAGAATCATAGGCCAGAGCATGGTTTGCACAGGGGTGCAGATATGGAAGCGAGCTGTGGATGAAGTTGCAACGGAAAATGCCAGCTACGTTGGCAGAAATGATCCGGATTGTAGATTCGTATGCGTTGGGTGACCTGACCCAACCAAGGCTCGCGTCAAACGAGTCAAGTGATGAGTACTATCAGAGGGATGGATCCGGATCATCCCGGAGGAATGATTACAGAGGAAAAAGGAGAGATGATAGACCGGACCACGGGTACGGTTCGCACCAGGTTGCAGCTATGAATCAAGATCAACCCGGAGCAGGGGGTAGCCAGCGCCAGAAAACTGGAGGTCAATGGACTCCTAGGAACGATGGGAAGAAAACTTGGACACTGGAACAAAAGAAGCAGTGGCAAGAAAGGAAAGACCGTCTGAGGTATACTTATGAGTCAATGTTGGACCAGCCGTGTAAGTTTCATACGCCAAATCCGAACAACCCAGCGGGTCATAGGATGAGGCAATGCGAGTGGATGCGCAAGATCGAGCAAGGTGGTTCGGGGAATGCTCAAGCACCCCGGAATGATCAGCCTCGGCAGGAGTTACCCCGGCAACAATTGCTCTCCGGAGCAAACACGCAACAGCTAATGTTTCCTCCCCCTCTGCCGAGGTATGATAACAATGAAAGAAGGGATGCAGTGCATCAAGTAGAAAATCAGCATCAGCCGGATCAGAGGCACCCCGGAAATGAGGGGAGAAACGAGTACAGGGAGCATCACCTGAGCTACTGTGTATTCACCACAGAAGAAACTGATAGAAAAAGCTTGCAGCGTAGGCATATGGAGGTGAATGCAGTAATGCCTGCAGTGACGAGGTACATGCCTTGGTCCGATCAGGAAATCACCTGGAACATTAGGGGTCATCCCAAGCTCATGCCGAGCCCTGGATCGTATGCATTGGTACTGGATCCTACGTTCATTGGACCGAGCATTAATGTAAGGTTCTCCAAGGTACTGATCGACAATGGCAGTAGCATAAATATCATGTATGCGGACACAATGCGCAAGTTGGGTATCTCGGAGAACATGCTCCAGGCCACGAGGACAACTTTCCATGGCATTGTGCCCGGCATATCTTGCGAGCCCATAGGCAAGGTCCGGGTCGACGTCTTGTTCGGCACGAGGGATAATTGCCGAACCAAAAATCTGGAGTTCGAAGTGGTGAACTTAGAAAGCGCGTATCATGCGTTGCTCGGAAGGCCAGCGCTAAACAAGTTCATGGCAAGTTGTCATATCAGCTACTTGAAGATGCAATTGCCCGGAGCGAATGGAGTGATTACCATTGCTGGGGACTTCCGACGTTCCATGGAGTGTGCGTCAGCCGGATCAAACTTAGCCGAGTCACTTGTGATCGTGCAGGAAAAGATTAAAATTCGAGAGGTGGCGGCATTGGCTCAGTCCGCACAGCAGTATATGCCGGTGCTGAGTAACCCGCATGGAACTGTCTCTTTCCAGGCCACGAAAGATACCAAGAAGGTTCCCGTTGATGACATGTTCCCAGAGCGCACCGTAACAATTGGTGCCAGGCTAAGTGATAAATAGGAAAGCGAGCTCGTCAGCTTCCTCCGTGAGAATCGGGACATTTTTGCTTGGTCCACACAGGACTTGCAAGGTGTTCCGAGGGAGTTGGCCGAGCACTCTTTGAATGTGAGACCCGGAGCCAAGCCGGTGAAGCAACCTCTCCGCCGCTTCGCCGAAGATAGGAGGAAAGTCATTGGAGATGAGATAGCTCAGTTGCTAGCTACAGGATTTATCATGGAGGTTCTTTACCCGGATTGGTGGTCTAATCCGGTGCTGGTGGAAAAGAAGAAGGATGATCCGAACGTGGTGGTAGTTTGGCGCATGTGTATCGATTACACGAACCTGAACAAGGCGTGTCCAAAAGACCCATTTCCGCTGCCAAGAATAGATCAGGTCATAGACTCAACTGCTGGATGTGAACTGTTGTCATTCATTGATGCTTATTCTGGTTTCCACCAGATACCTCTGAATCTGGATGATCAAATAAACACTGCGTTTATTACCCCGTATGGGGCTTATTGTTATCGCACCATGCCGTTTGGTTTACGTAATGCAGGGGCAACGTACCAGAGGTGTATGCAAAAATGTTTGCACGACCAAATAGGTCAAAATGTACAGGTGTACGTGGATGATGTGGTTATCAAGACCAAGGAAAGCAAAACGCTCCTTGACGATATCCGGCAAACGTTTGCAAACCTAAGAAGGTTCCGGATGAAACTTAACCCGGAAAAATGCACTTTTGGTGTCCCGGCTGGAAAATTGCTCGGTTTTCTCGTCTCCAGCCGAAGTATCGAGGTTAATCCAACCAAAATCCGAGCCATCGAGCGAATGGAACTGCCGAAGTGTCTTAACGATGTCCAAAAGTTCACAGGTTGCCTGGCCTCGTTAAGTCGGTTTGTATGTCGGTTGGGAGAAAAGGCTTTGCCTCTTTACCAACTCATGAAAAGGTCGGATAAGTTCATTTGGACACCGCAGGCTGATGAAGCCTTTGCCAACCTAAAGAAAATGTTAGCCACGGCACCAGTGCTAGCTTCACCACTATCAAAGGAGCCAATGTTACTCTATTAGCCACAACCAACCGAGTTGTAAGTGCAGTGATAGTGGTGGAGCGCGATGAGGAAGGTAAGTCGGTGCAAAGGCCGGTGTATTATTTGAGCAAAGCAAGGTAAGTGTTGTCAACCTCAAAGCAGAACTACCCACATTATCAAAAAGTGGCATATGGCGTGTACATGGCCGCCAAGAAACTGAAGCACTACTTTGAGGAGCATCCCATCCGGGTCATATGTGAGGCCCCTATATCCGAGATAATGAGTAACAAGGATGCAAGCGGAAGAATTGCAAAATGGGCAACTGAGCTAGCTCCTTATGCTCCACAATATGACAGGCGAGAAGCCATCAAATCTCAAGCTGTGGCGGACTTTTTTGTGGATTGGGCCGAGGTGCAGTACGAACCACCGCTTCCTGATCCGAACTATTGGGGAATGCACTTTGACAGATCAAAAACCAAAACCGGACTAGGTGCCGGAGTTGTACTCACGTCACCGAAGAAGGACCAGTTGAAATATGTGCTGCAGATCCACTTCACCGCATAAAACAATGTCACTGAGTATGAAGCACTTGTGCATGGGCTCAAGGTAGCAAAAGAAATTGGTATACGTCGGATCATATGCTTTGGCGACACGGATTTGGTGGTGCAGCAAGTGTCCGGAGTGTGGGACGCCCTTGATCCAAACATGGCACTATACAGATTTCATGTGCAGAAGATTTCTGGTTACTTTGAGGGATGCGAATTTCATCATGTACCCCGGGTGGAAAATGAGGCTGCCGACATGCTGTCAAAGCTCGGGTCAACCAGACAAGCAATTCCACCGGGTGTAGCATTAGAGCACCTCAAGAAACCGTCCATCAGGCCATCCCCGGAATCCGAGTCAATCTATGTCCCGGAAGACACCGAATCCGGAGCTGTGCCCATGGACGTTGACACGGGAAGTGGTGCACAAAACCCGGGGACTGCCCGGCAAACCCGGGGACTGCCTCGCAAGACCCGGGGACTACTCAGCATGGTCCGGTTGAAGTTATTCCGGTGGATCAGATGGAGATAGATGAGGACGTGTTCCCCGTGCGGCCAATACCGGCTTGGGCACTGCATATATTTCAATTCCTGAAGGATGGAATGTTGCCCACTGAGGAGGTGCTGTCCAGGAAAACACAGAGGAGGGCAAAGGCCTACATGATCATCAATTCCGAGTTATACAAAAGAATTGTGACCAATGTCCTACAGCGGTGTGTTGACCCGGAAGAAGGGCTTAAAATCATCCGAGATATACATCAGGGGGAATGCGGGCATCACGCATCACCCCGAGCCTTGGTAGCAAAAGCTTTCCGACACGGATTCTACTGGCCAAATGCCTTAGAGCAAGCAGAAGATCTGGTGAGGAAATGTAATGGTTATCAGAGGTACGCTACCAAGACACATATGCCAATGTCGGAACTCAAGACCATCCCAATCACTTGGGCATTTGCCGTATGGTGCTTGGATATGGTTGGCCCGTTCAAACCAGCAAGGGGAAATATGACTCACATTCTGGTAATGGTGGACAAGTTTACGAAGTGGATTGAGGTAAAGCCTATAAGAAAATGTGATGGAGCTATGGCTGCAACGTTTCTAAAATATATCATCTTGAGGTACGGTTATCCACACAGTATCATAACTGATAATGGCACAAATTTTGCAGAAGGAGCTTTCGCTCGTTTTTGCCGGGATAAGAGGATTCGGCTCGACGTAGGTTCGGTAGCCCACCCCGCATCAAACAGACAAGTGGAAAGATCCAACAGATTAGTATTATCCGGGATAAAACCCCGGCTCATTGAGCCGCTGCAAATATCAGCGGGGTGCTGGATAGAAGAACTACCAGCGGTACTGTGGAGTTTAAGAACAACTCCGAATCGACCAACAGGCTATACGCCGTTCTTTCTGGTATATGGGGCAGAAGCTGTATTACCAGCCGACCCTAGAGCATGATTCGCCTAGGGTCACCCAATACACAGAAGCCGAAGTGCAAGAAGCCCGGCAAAATGATGTTGATCTGCTGGAAGAAGCGAGAGAACTGGCACTGTCCAGATCCGCCATATATCAGCAAAATCTCTGACTCTATCATAGCCGGAAAGTGTGCCCCCGAGTCTTTCGGGAAGGCGATCTGGTGCTCCGGTTGGTACAACGTACTACTGGAATGCATAAACTACCCCCCCCCCCCATGGGAAGGGTCATTCATCGTGAGCAAAGCATTGCACAATGATTCTTACTATCTTATAGATGCAAAGCCACAGGAAAAGAACAAGGCGGACAGGTCCGGAGAGGAATCTAAGCGACCATGGAATATAGCTCTACTTCGTCCTTTCTACACCTAGCTAAGAAGTGTATGTATCTGGGTTATCTCATATATCGGTATGTATGTCGGCAATGAGCTTATCAATGAAATGTTGGCACCTCGAGCAGTAACTCGGGGACTGCCTTAACAATGTTTGTTATTTTCTGCGCGTCAGCTGGAGTAAGTTATTCTACTTAATTCGGATTAGTAATGTGTGAGCACCAAAAACCCAACTCATCGACTTGCTGTTGTCCAACAAGAATTGCCTTCATGGCAAGCAAGAGACCAAGTTTGGAATTGCGTAGCACATGAAAAACGACTAAGGAAAAGAATTTATTCGAGCTGACGTTTGTGTTTTGGACTAACCCCGTATTCATTTTCAAATTGTTATACAGTTTTATTTATGAGCTAAGTCTAAAAGTTTCCCAGTATTGTTAAGACAATCTTTCAAGCTCGGATTTGTAAGTTGTAAAACCGAATCAAGGTAGACACGATCCGAGCCAAAAGATTGAATGAACAAGAAAAAGAAACTCGGGGACTACGCCCAAGTTATTCCGGCATAAGTACTCAGTAGCAAAATATCACATGTGTTTGGAATACAATTCCACCCGGCATACCGGGGATCTCATAAATTTTCAAGTGTTTTTACTTAAGGAGCAGTGGGAGGAAGTTCGGCATCATCGTCGCCCTCTTCGATATCCGAGGCAGTGTCCTCTTCGTCTTCACCCGAGTCATCTTCAACGTTCTCAACTTCCTCTTCGCCTGCGGCTTCCAGGAAGCTCGGACCCTCAGTCCATTCGTGAATGGGGGCATATAGGCTGTGGGCGCAAGCCTGGCGCCGAGCTACCCACTCCGGGTCATCCGTCCATTTGGATCCGGTGCGCAGGCGTGTGAGGAGGCTGAGATCTATCTTCTCATACCACGTCAGAATGTGGTGAAGGATGGTATTGGCTGCAGCACGTCCAGCAGACTCTCGCCAGAGGTCGAGCTAGGTCTCGATTTCCGAAAGCCTTTTAGGGAGCTGTGTGACTCTTTCCGGAGCATCATCGGCGCGCCAGAAGGCGTTGAAGACCCGGACTGAAACATCGAGGAGGTCCCTGCCGTAGTTCTTAATGATTTCCACGCGAGACGACAGGCTGACCAACAGGTCCTCCATGTCAAAGGGAATGCTCTCACCCTCAGGAGCGACCGGTGTACCCCTTTCTCAGCGGAAATTGGTGACAGCAACACTTGCAATGGCAGTACCCTCTGGAAAGTGGCCTGGGAAACAAGGCAAAGGACAAATTTGAGAAAACAAGGCATATGAAGTAACCCGGAGAAATAAGGCGGATAAAGGAAAAGAAATTACGTGAGATGTGACTGTGAATCCGGGTCAATTCCTTGGTGCAAGAATCACGTCTCTTCCTTGGTGCAAGCATCACGCCTCTTCCGAAGCTGCTCGGTTTCCTGAAGAAGCTCACGGTCCTTAGCATTTTGGAGCTTGAGGCGCTCACGTTCTTCGGTGTAGTCCTGGCCAGCCTTTTTTAGCTCGGTTTGGTGCTGCGCCTTCATTTTAGCCATCTCAGCCTTGAGCTTGGCTATCTCATCGTCTTTGGTCCGGAGGAGCGCGAGCTCATCATCTTTCTTCTTTAGTTCGGCTTGGTGCTGCCCTGCTTGTTCGAGAAAATGTAGCATCACGTCAGGCACAGGCACACTATCTTCAAGCGATGCTGAAATAGTGCGTTGGCCCGGCAGTGCCGAGGAATGAATGTTTGCCGAGCCAAGGAGGAAAGCCGATGGAAACCGCGGTAAAGGCAGACAAGAAGGACGTACCCTTGATCTGCTCCAAGTTCTTCCGCATTATCTTGTTTTCAGCTTCCACCCCAGCTGCAGAAACCGAACAATCAGATTGGTTTGGCAAGCGAAGTTGAACAAAATTGAGGAAAGGATAAGGAAGAAATTTACCCCTTTTCTCGTACTCTGCGATGAGTGCAGCCTGTTTTGCGCGAAGATTCTTGTGCGTATCCAGCAAGTGTTGGAATTCAGCACTCCGGCGGTTGGTGGTCACCTAAAACAGATATAGAAACTTAAATCAGCCTAGTGCATATTCGAAGCGTACTAAAAATCCGGGCCAAGTGGAACTTAACCTGGCTCTAGGTGTGTGCATGTTCGAAGTGTACTCAAATCCGGGCCAAGTGGAACTTAACCTGGCTCTAGGTGTGTGCATGTTCGAGGTGTACTCAAATCCGGGCCAAGTGGAACTTAACCCGGCTCTAGGTGTGTGCATGTTCGAAGTGTACTCAAATCCGGGCCAAGTGGAACTTAACCCGGCTCTAGGTGTGTGCATGTTCGAAGTGTACTCAAATCCGGGCCAAGTGGAACTTAACCCGGCTCTAGGTGTGTGCATGTTTGAAGTGTACTAAAATCCGGGTCAAGTGGAACTTAACCCGGCTCTAGGTGTGTGCATATTCGAAGTGTACTAAAATCCGGTCCAAGTGGAACTTAACCCAGCTCTAGGTGTGTGCATGTTCGAAGTTCTCACGGAGCTACGTTAGTGTTCTAAAAGAGCATCCGGCCGAGTAACAAGTCACTCCCCCGAAGGCTCGGGGACTAATGGTTATCATCTACAACTTTGTCAAGGAGAAGTAACTACCTCCATCATTCGCCCAGCGAGATTAATAGCTTTTGCGGCCGTGTTCATCTGAGCGGAAAACTTAGCAGGACCGAACTTTTCCGGGAGATCAGATTCCTCGACTACCTCGGCCTTGTTCCAATTCATAACAAATTCCATCAGGCTCGGAGGGTACCGTTCTCCCGTGGGCTTATGGGGCGTCAGCAAGCCCTTTGCATGTGCTTCCTTCCTCTCCACCAAGGCAAGGGCGGGGCTGGTGTGCAGAACCAACTCCTGGGCTTCGGTTGGCTCGGCAGGCGCGTCCTTTGCCGCTGATGTCTTCTTGGGGAGCATTGACACAAGGGTGCGCTGCCCAGACTCGACGGCGGTGGGCTTGGTAGCGTCTGCAGCTTTCTTGCCTTTGGCTTGCTGTGTAGAGGTAGCTGTAGCAGCGGTTTTCCCCTGCCGAGGTTGAGAGGACTCGGAAGATGCAGAGGAACTAGGTGTTGGTACTCTCGCGGCTGGGCTTGGTGCCGGCGCTGAAGTTTTTGCTACCGGAGTTGATGCTGATGCCCAGGTTGGAGTTGGTGCTGGTCTCCTTGCTGGTACGGGAATTGGTGCTGGGGCCGAAGAAGCCTCAGTGGCTGCTGGTTGAGGTGTTGTCGAGGCGGTGGATGCCGTTGCTCCGGCTAGGCCGGTTTCCCCCACTCCAAGGTTACCCTCCCCTTGCCGAGGTGGAGCTGAACCCGGAGCGGCCGCAGAACCCTCTAGGATAGGGCTCAGCGGGCGTGACTCGTCGTCACGACGGGGAGAAGGGCTAGGTCGGAGAGGGGAAGAGATACTAGATCCACTTCGAGGGACCTCCACCGGAGCCCTACGAAATCAAATAACGTCAGAAGAAAAATTACGACGAAGTAAGGAAGAGCGAGTTACAGAAGAAAGAAGGACTTACGCATCCGAAGTTTCGGCCGCTTTGGGTTTCCGAGCCCTTCGTGCTGTGGCCTTGCCTGCTGGTTTGGGGGTAGTCTTGTCCCCGGATTTCTTTCGCCTTTTAACGGGCTGAGAGGGTCCGGAGGAAGAACTCAAAGAAGCCCCACGTTTCTTCTTCGTGGCCACCGGAACAGGCTCGCCCGTAGCAAGAGGGGGATCCTCGTGAATATGACCGCCGGGGTGAGCTGATGGCGGAAAAGCAAAAGAAAGGGGGACAGCCTCAAAAGGTTCAATCACCTCGATTTCCGAGTCATCTTCATCATCGGGCCAATCTCTAATAGAATAGGATTTACCCGTGGGTCGTTTCGTGGCGTCGGTCATAGGGAGGAACATCTCCTGGTCCGGCTCTTCTTCGTCCGGAGTCTCCTGGTCCGGCGCCCACTTAATGGACGGATCGGTGCCGTCCTCAAGGGTCTGCTGAAGGAATTGCTGAGGAAAAGAGCGAACAAAAGAGTCAAAAATTGCAACAATAACTGACATGTAATTAGTCCGGGTTAAGTTTGCAGCATGAAACTTACCGTGGGAGGAAGCCGGTCACGGCAGAAATGCTCAATCCCCCAAGACCAATCAGTGGAAAAATCCTTGTGAGTGGTGAAGAGAGCCTTAACCCGGCGATAAATCTCCAAGTTCGTCAACTCGAAGGATGAGGTCCGGTTAGGATCGCGGCCGTAGCTCATGTGGCACACCTTGTGGGTGCGCTTCTAGAGTGGTAAGATTCGGTTATGCACAACGGTGATCATGGCATCCTCGTTGCATAGTCCGAGCCCCTTCAGTTCCGCGAACCTTTTGCTCACTTGGTTGGCCAAGGCTGTGGGCTTCTTGGGGATCACATCCCACAGGTCCGGGTTAGGTGGACCCGGAGTGTACGGAAGCGACCGGATCAAGTCTTCGGTGCCCGTATTCCGGACATAGAAGAAGGTCCAGGCCCATCCTTTGCAGGACTCTAGCCCCGTGACCCGGGGAAAAAGGAAAATCGCCGGGGTGAAATGGAGGCCGCTCCAAATTGAGTGAGCCGCTTGTCCTCCGGATCAGCGTGGACGTTGGGAATGACGTTGCGGCGAAGGCCGAAGAACCAGATCCATAGCTCTTTTGTGGGCCATAGTCTGGCGTAGCCTTCGATCGTAGAAGCAAAGGCAGAAAGAGAGGTGATGGCATTGGCTGGGAGGTGGTGTGGCTGGAGTTGGTACGTACCGAGCCAGTCCTGGAAAAAATCACTCACCGGCAAGCCGAAGCCCCATTGGAAATGGGACAGAAACACGACGAACTCGCCCGGATTGGGTGAGGGGGCCAGTTCGTTGGAAGGAAGACGCGCGGCGACGCTGGCAGGGATGCGTCTGGTCCGGTAGAGCCAGTCCAGGTCACCCTGGCAGACCCAGGAGCCGGCCCACGCGCCACGGTCCGCCGCCGCGGCGTCTTCTTCCATCTCCTGCTCAGAAACAATGAGTTTCTCTTCAGTCATCTGGTCCTCGAGTCCCTCGCTAGCACTAGAGGCGGCAGGGGACAGTGGCCGGGACTGGCGCGGACCCGTGGCAAGAAATTCGCGTCGCGATGGTGGCGACGCGGAGGTGCGACGGAGAAGCGCGGCGGCGACGCTGCTAATTGGCGATGCTGGCGGCGGCTCGGTCGCGAGGAAGAGGAAGAAGAATAGCAGCGGGCAGATGGGTGCGGAGGGGGAAAAATCCTAAGGGACGCACCCCTCCGCTATTTAACCACTCCCGTAAAGGGTGAGTGGGATCGCGCCCTGTGGACCGGCCACATGCTGTGGCCGTGTATCACTCGTCCGGACCAATCAGTGAGGAGCCACACGGAGGGCCATAGGGCAGAGAAAGTCCAGTGACGTGACGTGCTAATGCGGTAAACGAGGAGGCATGCGTGACGTGACCTGCGCACAGTGATAACTGACAATTACTGCGGCGGTTACTGTACTGTCCCTTAAAATAAGACGACATAATGATTACCCTTCACATGGGTTAGCGTACGAGAGAAGGAAGTAAGACCCGGATGGAACTGTGGTAACCCGGCCGGCAAGTGAAAACTTGAAATGTGCGAAGGGAATGTAAATCCAAGCAGTCCGAGGTACAGAGGTAACTCGGCAACAATGACAGGGGCACAAAATTGAACCTGGTGTGGCCTTAGCGGCCAAGGCAGCTAAGACCGCACCAGCTTCAGGAACTAATGTTGGGGGGATACCCTTGGGTAGGGTCACGCCGAGGTATAAAGGCCAAGTTAGCCGAGGTTCGGCAAGGCCAAAGAAGATGCTGGCCGGGTCACCTCAAGGCAGGCCGATCACGGGGTAATCCGGACCTAGGGACGTTCGCCTAACTAGGCCTCATCCGACTTAAGCGGTAAGTCAGAAGTGTATGTTTTACCTATATGCAGGAACGGGTGTGGCCGGATGAACCATCATCCGGGTCACGGCAAGCTTCTAGGAGAAGGAAGGAATCTCGCTGGTCAAAAGGAGCCCCGGTACGCACTGCCTGAGCGAAGCGAGCAAGGACAGGACCACCGGGGCGTGGCCGACAAGCGTGACGACGCCCGTGTCGGCTGACGAGGGCGCCGTCAGAGGCTCACGTAGCTAAAGCATGTGTGACGCGGGGGGAAAAAGCACCCCGGTCGGCTTACCACTTTGGGAGGAGGCATATTCCTAGGAATATTCCTCCACGTATACCCTAGGCAGAAACCGAGCCTCCCCTATAAAAGGGGGGCTAGGGCTTCTGTTGAAGGGGTTGGTCTCTCTACGATTCTGTTTTGGTCAAGGGTTTCAAGTGTGATCTGTGGGTGAGAGTAAGAGAGCTCCTTCTTCCTCCACTCGCCAATACAGCTCTAGGAGCACTTGTAACCTTGGAAGTAAATCAATATAAGCCCTTGTGTGGAGAATCACTTCACCATCCCTCCCTGGATTCCTCTAGCGAGTATTAGTCCCCACCTTTAGCCTATACATGGCATCAGCCGTGACACCACCACGACATAATTCACTATTATTCATTGATATATTTCGTATTGAGAGGTGATACTTATGTTATTTCATCTATTTTTGCATGGTTGATGACTTTTGGAGCATGGACCGCTGCAGTCAGGATTCTGATGGAAAAGGTGCTGTTTGGAGGCAAAATTCGCTAAGATCAGAAAATCAGGGAAAATATACAGAAAATCCTATTTTTCCAGAAGACGAAGGAAGCCAGAAGGAGGGCTAGAGTTGGGCCACAGGGGGCCCACACCACCCCCTGTCGTGGGCCAGCCTAGGCCGCGCCATCAGGTGGTGTGGCCCCCCTAGTCCACCCTTGGCACTCCCCTCTGGCGTATATATTCCTCCCGAAACCCTAAGACTTAGGGAGCAACCACAGAAAGATTCCGCCACCTCTGTGGGGCAGAAAAGACCGAGAGAGAAAGATCTCTCCGGCAGACAGATTTCTGCCGGGGGAATTCCTTCCCGGAGAGGGGAGATCGTCGCCATCAACACCACCATCAAGATGGACTTCATCGGGATCATCATCACCATCATCAACACCAGCATCATCACCATCAACACCCACATCACCATCTCCATATTGCTGTAACAATTGAGTTGAATCTTGCATAGTTCATAGGGGAAACTTTCCCGGTGTTGATTACTCTTTGTAGTTGATGCTATTGAACCATTGAATTATTGTTTATGTTCTGATTGTTATACATCAATATTCCATCTCTGATCATGATCCATATGATGTCTTGTGTGTAGTTTGCTTTGTTCTTGAGGACATGGGAGAAGTCTTGTTGTTAGTAGTGGAGTTATGTTGAGAAAGATTCAATAGATTGTTATTTAAGTTGTGGTGTAGTTCTTCTAGTGGTGTCAACGTCGACTACATGACACTTCACCTATAAGGGCCTAGGGGAATGCATTGTGTATTTGGCTACTAATCGTAGGGGTTGCCAGAGTGAGAGAAACCTGAACCCCCGTTAGGAAACCATTGCACAAGGGACGTAAGGGTCTTAGAGTTTAAAGCTGTGGTTAGGTTTCTATCTTAATTACTTTATTGTACTTACAGATGTTTGCAAGGGGTATAATCACAAGTATGTATTAGTCTTGGATGGGGCGGCACATTAGCACAGTTCACCCACACAACACTTAGCAAGCTAAAGAAGATTAATCAGCTATATGAAGCGAAAGCACTTGACAGTCTTCCCATGTGTCCTCGAGAACGTTTGGTCATCTTAAGTAATACAACCGGCTTGTCCTTTGCTGCATAAAGGATTGGGCCACTTGCTGCATTTATTCCTACTATATTTTATTTTACTCGTACTTTGTTTGCTTGCTTTATCGAAAACACCTAAAAATCCGTTTGCTAAGTATTTGCTGAGAATTCCTGATCCATACCACTAGCCAGCACCTTCTGCTCCTCGTTGGGTTCGATACTCTTACTTATCCAAAATACTGCGATACACCCCCTATACTTGTGGGTCATCAGTACCTACTAGTCAAACTAATAGCATGTGCCACATCCGGTCTGGTACATAGCATGGCCATATATTATAGAGCCTATGGCTGAAGCATAGGGGATCTTATCCATTATCTCTCTTTCTTCTGCCGTAGCCGGACTTTGAGTCTTACTCAATGTCTTGCCTTGCAGGATAGGTAAGAACCCCTTCTTACTTTTGTCCATTTTAAACTTCATTAAAATCATATCAAGGTATGTACTCTATGATAGCCCTATTAGGCGCCTAATATATATGATGCTTCACCAAGGTCCTTCATTGAAAATTTCTGGTTTAGATAACTTTTAACACTGTTTAAAAGATCTATATCATTTCGAATCAGTAATATGTCATCCACATATAATATCAGAAATGCCACATTGCTCCCACTCACTTTCTTGTAAATACAAGCCTCTCCATAAGTTTGGAGAAATCCAAACTCTTTGATCAGCTCATGAAAGCGGAGATTCCAACTCCGGGATGCTTGCTTCAGTCCATAGATGGATCCATGAAGCTTGCATACCTTTTTAGCATCCTTACGATCGACAAAACCCTTTGGTTGTATCATATGCAACTCTTCTTCAATATTACCATTGAGAATACCGTTTTGACGTCCACGTGACATATCACATAATCAAAATATGCAGCAATTGCTAACATAATCCTAACCAACTTTAGCATCGCTACAGGAGAGAATGTCTCATATTAAACTCCTTGAATTTTTCGAAACCCGTTTGCGACTTGACCTTTATAGATGGTCACATTACCATCAGCATCCGTTTTTCTTTTGAAAATCCATTTCTTCTCAACGGCCTTTCGGTCGTGAGGTAAGTCCATCAAGGTCGAAACCTGGTTTTCGTACATGGATTCCATCTTGGTTTTCATGGCTTCTAGCCATTTGTTGGAATCCGGGATCATCATCGCTTCTTCATACGTCGCAGGGTCATCTATTTCATCAACCATGAAATTCATAATAGGATTTCCATACAATTTAGGAGCTGCACGTGTCCTGCTTGACCTGCGAGGTTCGGTAGTGTCCTCTTTCAGAGTTTCATGATCATTATCATTAGTTCCCTCTTCATTCGGTAAAGTCAACTCCAGAACAATTTCCGGCACTGCGCCACTCGCCATTTCATGAAGAGAAGGTTCAATAACCTCTTCGAGTTGTACCTTCTGACTACTCGCACCTTTCGCGAGAAACTCTGTTTCTAGAAAGGATCGATTCTTGGCAACAAAAACCTTGCCCTCACATCTGTGATAGTAGGTATACCCAATTGTTTCTTTAGGGTATCCTATGAAGATGCATTTTTCCACTTTGGGTTCGAGTTTATCAGGCCAAAGTTTCTTCAAATAAACATCGCATCCCCAAACTTTAAGAAATGACAGCTTATGTTTGTTTGCAAACAACAATTTTCATATGGTGTCGTTTCAACGTATTTAGATGGTGCCCAATTTAAAGTGAATGCAGCGGTTTCCAGTGCATAACTCCAAAATGATAGTGGCAAGTTAGTAAGAGACATCATTGATCAAACCATTTCCAATAAAGTACGATTACGATGTTTCGACACACCATTACGTTGTGGTATTCCGGTAGGCGTGAGTTATGAAACTATTCCACAATCTCTCATATGTGCGCTAAACTCGTAACTAAGATACTCTCCTCGATGATCGGACCTCAGAAATTTAATCTTTCTATTACGATGATTTTCCACTTCACTCTAAAATTCCTTGAACTTTTCAAAGGTTTCAGACTTGTGTTTCATCAAATAGATATACCCGTATCTACTCAAATCATCCATGAAAGTAACAAAATAACGATATCCACCACACGCCGACACACTCATTGGACCACATACATCAATATGTATGATTTCCAATAAATCTGTTGCCCGTTCCATTGTACCGGAAAACGGGGCTCTAATCATCTTGCCCATAAGGCATGGCTCACATATATCAAATGATTCAAAATCAAATATTTCCAAAAGTCCATCAGAATGGAGCTTCTTCATGCGTTTTACACCAATATGACCTAGACGGCAGTGGCACATATATGCAGATATATCATTATCAAATTTAATCCTTTTAGCATCAACATTATGAATATGCATAACACTATTATCGAGATCCAAAAAAAATAAACCATTCATCACAGGTGAATGACCATAAATGATATCATTCATATAAATCAAAAAACCATTGTTTTTGGATTTAAATGAATAACCACTTCGCCTTAAACACGATCTGGATGCAATGTTCATGCTCAGTGCAGGCACCAAATAACAATTATTTAGATTTATCACTAATGCCGGCGGTAGGTGGAGAGGTAGCATTCCGATGGTGATAACATCAACTCTTGATCCATTGCCAACATGCATATTGACCTCACACCTTGCTAGCGGTCGCTTGTTCCGCAACCCTTGATTCAAGTTACATATATTAACAATCAATCCAGTATCAAATACCAAGGTGCTACTGCGAGTACTAGTCAAGTACACATCAATAACATGTATATCACATATACCTTTGTTTGTCTTGCCAGCCTTCTTGTCCACCAAATACTTTGGGCAATTGCACTTCCAATGGCCAGTCCCCTAAAATTAATAGCACTCGGTATCAGACTTAGGTCCAACTCGGGATTTCTTTTCTGGCGCGTCAACAGATTTGCTGCCCTTCTTTCCCTTCTATTTACCCTTCTTGTCTTTCTTGAAACCAGTGGTCTTATTGATCATCAACACTTGATGTTATTTCTTGATCTCCACTTATGCAGTCTTAAGCATTGACAAAAGCTCGGGGAGAGACTTCTTCATGCCCTGCATGTTATAGTTCATCATGAAGCTCTTTTAGCTAGTTGGTAGATATTGGAGAACACGATGTATGCCTAAGTCAATGGGAATAGTTACTCCCAAGGACACAAGCTTATCGGCGTACCCAGAAATTTTGAGTACGTGCTCACTAATGGCGTTGTTCTCTTCCATCATGCAGCTATAGAACTTTTCAGAAGCATTGTAACTCTCTACAACAACCTTGGTATCAAAAATAATTTTCAATTGACCCATGGTATCAAAATCATTGCCATTTTCGAAACGCTTTCGAAGTTCTGGCTCTAGCCCATACAGCATGCCACAATGAACTAAGTTGTGGTCCTCCTAACAAGTCAAATAGACGTTCTTTTCCTCATTAGGGGCATAAGGGGCTAGTGGGGGGCCTAGCGGCGCTTTTAGCACATATTCCTTTTGTGCAGCAGTGAGGAGAATCCTCAAATTCATGGCCCAGTTGGTAAATTTCCTACCATTCGCCACAAGTTTCTCTTTCTCCATGAACACATTAAAATTAAAAGCAGGTGGTGCCATCTACAACATAATTTTTAAAGTTTATACTAAGTTTATGATGTATCGAGTTCAACTAATCTAAATTACGAATGAACTCCCACTAAAAAACAACATCCCTCGTGTCTTTTTGGTAATTACATGAACCAAATCGACTACACCATGTCCGATCATCACGTGAGTCGGTGTAGCTTCAAAGGAGAGCATCTATATGGGCATCATATGAAATATATGACTCATGCTTAACCTTTCGGTCCGTGTTCCGAGTCCATGTATATGCATGCTAGGCTCACCAAGTAAGAACCTTTGTACTCGCGTGTGTAAAATTGTCTTACATCCATTATACAAACGTGGATTCAAGTACACCCGATCATCACATGATGTCTTGAAGCGAAAAAACATAAAACGGTGCATACTTAAGGAAGAACACATTTTTATCTTGATATCTAAATGAGGGATCATCTTATAATGCTACTAAAATGCCAAACAAGCAATATAAGATGAAAACATCATATGTGACAGTGAAATGATATTATTTTTACACTTGATCACTATCACGTGCATCGTGGTATGATCTATATTATTCCTTTGTGTGTAAGGCCAAGGTCTATGGAACTTACACATTAGGTGTGTTGTAAGAGTATCAACTATACATCAACTTACAACATTACCATATCATGACACCAGCCCAGCAACAATCTAAACTAGACGCTTCTAATTTATCCATTGCAAGTTTTACGTGGCTTAGGGATTTCGAAGATAGAACCGGTGTTACCTACGAACATGGAACCACAACGATGATAACCAAATTATTAGCAGCTCATTGTAAATCAGATATTGATTATATAGGATAGACAGACACCCACTAGCCACTTATGCAAAACTAGTTGCATGTCAATCGTGGAACAGATCTCATGTGCGAGGACATGTAATGTTAGTCTGGGCCACTTCATCCCGCTATGCCACCAATATCCCAATTACATATAATAAGCAACAACATGATCATCATCACCCACATACTCATATGTGTACTACCCGTGCAAAGCATCTACGCATAGATCAGGCTTTGATATCACTGTTGGGTTCGCAGCATAGAAAACAAAAAAATTCCTATGATGGGAACTACTAAGCACCAAGATCTATCTACCAGATACAAGCTACGGGTGGATATACATCCATAGAGAAGATACCCTTGTAGACCGACGAAGTGTAACGAGGTTGAACTCGTGGATGATGTAGTCGAACGCTTGTCGATCTCAGGATCGAGAAGAAGTCCAGCGCCGCAACTAAGCAGCACATCCGAGATCGCACTCACGTTCAGGCCACCGAACAACCTCCACCTCCTCGCTCCAGCGATGCAGCGGAAGAATCAACTCCTTCCAGAAGAAATGCCACCAGGAACATGTATCTCGCCAATCTGATACCACAGGGAATAATTCTAGAGGGGGAGAGAGATCCTTCATGAGGAGGTGTGAGTGAGAAGGAGAGAGAGAGAGAGCCATTTATAGGGAGAGGGGGCAGCCCCTCCTCATTCATGTGGTGGAAGCTCACTCATATAAATTGAGCCCTCCATATTCTCCACTCAAAATCCCACTCAAAATGCATTAAATTTCCACAAAATTTAATACAACTCTCATTTAATAAAACTCTTTTATTTATTTTCTTCAGAATTTTGTTAATTACTTTAATTAACAAACATTCACATAAAACCCCATACAATATTTCAATATCACATGCAGAACCAGTTTCAGCAATTTCACCCGAAACAATTTCAGTGTCCATTGAAATAATTCTAGCGCTTTGCAATTATTTCGTCTGGAACAAATTTGCTCCAAATGGTGTTGGTATCCCTTAAGTGTGTCACCCTACGGTTCGCGAGTAATGCAAACATGATCGAGACTACTCTCCGATCAATAATCAGTAGCGGGACCTGCAGATCCATACTGACTCCCACACATTCAACGAAGACTTCTTATGATTGTGAGAACCTTTAACGCTAGTAACTAAATCCCTTTGTCTCGTGATATAATACATGTCCCAGATTCAATCATCGGTATCTCCATACCTAGTTTTATCTCGTTGCCAACATGCACTCTTTTCTTGTTCCTGTGATATAACATTCTAGTGATCACATCACTTGCTTGCAAGCTATCTAAATGTGATATCATCGAGAGGGCCTAGAGTATATCTATCTGTCATCGGGATGGACAAATCCCGCTCTTGATCCATGAGCCTCTACATAACAACTTTGTAGCACTAAACCCACCTTTATAGTTATCCTGTCATGGTTTGACGTTTGATGTTATCAAGATACTATTCTAGTGTTAGTGATTGACATGATCTCATGGTCTAAGGACTAGGATTACTTTGTATGATGTTATAGCAATATAAACATAATGACTTTTATTGTAATGCTATACTTCGGATGAGTGTTCATCACATCATTCCACTAATGTTGTGACCTCGTTATTAACAACATCCATGATTAGGATACCTTGGTCATCTTGTTAATCAACGTGCTAGTTTATAAGAGAGGCATAACTAGGAACCTTCTATTTGTTTATTAAACACACATGTATTAGCATTTCCAATCAATACAATGCAAAATAAACATCTATCATATACTTGGAATACATATAATAACAACTTATTATTTCCTCTCAGGCATATTCTCTTCAACAATATGGGCACATTGTCACAAACTATGTCACGATTCTGGCCATAACATTGGTCGTTTGACCCGAAAGCAAGGAAACCTCGAATGAGATAGGTCATTTTGTGAAAGTTTTTTAGACATAATCAATATATCAAGTTTGATATTTTTCCTTCCAACTATGTCACATAATATGACACCACGCGAAGGTTTCACTTTGTTTGGATCGTTTTTTAATTTTTATGCCTGTTTAAAACTATTGTCAAACGTTCGCAAACGATGGTCATGAAGACTACTAGCTCACGGCTGAGCCTCGCTAATATTGCATTGGATCTCTAAAGAAACATCATGTTATGAGTCTAAAAATGATTTCTTCCAAAATGATGATCATTAGATCATGTACCTGCGGTTCAAACCGGACCCACTTCCTACCGATTCAATCGACATTTGTCTTTTTTACCAGGGGTGGATGGAAAGGTTTTCGAATCCTCGGTTGGGACATTGTCCATGTAAGGTGGTCTAGTATTTTTGAAAAATGGGATGGTAGGATTTTTGTATTCACCGTTTGGTGTTGCTTCACAAAATACCCCAATTTTTGTGCTCGAAAAATAGAAAATGGCTTTTCCATGCGACAAAAAGGAAAACTTCGTCCTGCAACATTTTTTGCCATCCCATGATGCACATGAATGCACAATATGGGCACATTGTCACAAACTATGTCGCGATTCTGGCCATAACATTGGTCGTTTGACCCGAAAGCGAAGAAACATCGAATGAGATAGGTCATTTTGTGAAGGTTTTTTTATACATAATCAATATACTAAGTTTGATAGTTTTCCTTCCAACTATGTCACATAATATAACACCACGTGAAGGTTTCACATTGTTTGGATCGGTTTTTATTTATTTTTTATGCCTGTTTCAAACTATCGTCAATAACTTTCTCAAACGGCGGGCATGGAGATTATTAGCTCGGGGCCGAGCCTCGCTAATATTGCATTGGATATCTAAAGAAACATCGTATTCTGAGTCTAAAAATGATTTTTTCAAAAATCATGAGCATTAGATCATGTACCTGTAGTCAAACCGGACCCACTTCCTACCAATTTAGCAGACATTTGTGCTTTTCACCAGGGGTGGATGAAAAGGTTTTCAAATACGCGGTTGGCAAATTGTCCATGTAAGGTGGTCTAGTATTGTTGTAATATGGGGTGATAGCATTTTTGTATTCACTATTTGGTGTTGCTTCAAAAAATTCTTCGATTTTTGCGCTCGAAAAAAAGAAAATAGCTTTTCCGTGCGATGAAAAGAAAACTTCCTCCTGCAATATTGTTCTCCATTCCATGGTGCACATGCATGCACACTATGGGAACATTATCAAAAACTATGTCGTGATTCTGGCCATAACATTGGTCGTTTAACCCGAAAGCCAGGAAATCTCAAATGAGATAGGTCATTTTGTGAAGGTTTTTTATACATAATCAATATACTAATTTTGATATTTTTACTTCTAACTATGTCATATAATATGATACCACATGAAGGTTTCACATTGTTTGGATCGTTTTTGAATTTTTTATGCCCGTTTCAAACTATCGTCAAACTTTCTTGAACGGCGGGCATGAAGATTATTAGCTCGGGGCTGAGCCTCGCTAAACTTGCATTGGATCTCTAAAGAAACATCATACTGTGAGTCTATAAATGATTTTTTCAAAAAATCTTGAGGATTAGATCATGTACCTGTAGTTCAAACCGGACCCACTTCCTACTAATTCTTCAAACATTTGTCTTCTTCACCAGGGGTGGATGGAAAGGTTTTCGAATCCCCGGTTGGGACACTGTCCATGTAAGGTGCTCTAGTATTTTTTTTAAAATGGGGTGGTAGGATTTTTGTATTCACCGTTTTGTGTTGCTTCACAAAATGCCCCAATTTTTGCGCTCGCAAAATAAAAAATGGCTTTTCCGTGCGATGAAAAGGAAAACTTCCTCCTACAACATTGTTTGCCATCTCATGATGCACATGAGTGCATAATATGGTAACATTATCACAAACTATGTCACGATTCTGGCCATAACATTGGTTGTTTGACCATAAAGCCAAGAAACCTCGAATGAGATAGGTCATTTTGTGAAGGTTTTTCTGAGACATAATCAATATACCAAGTTTGATATTTTTACTTCCAACTAGATCACATAATATTACACCACCGAAGGTTTCGCATAGTTTGGATCATTTTTGAATTTTTATGCCTGTTTCAAACTATCGTCAAACTTTCTCGAACGGCGGACATGAAGATTATTAGCTCAGGGTTGACTCTCGCTAAACTTGCATTGGATCTTTGAAGAAACATCATATTGCGAGTATAAAAATGATTTCTAAAATTAATAATGAGCATTACATCATGTACCTGTAGTTCAAACCGACCCACTTTCTGCCGTTTCGACATGAATTTGTCTTTTTCACTAGGGGTGGACGGATCAGAAAAAAGAAAATAGATTTTCCATGCGATGAAAAAGAAAACTTCCTCCTACAAAATTGTTCGCTATCCCAAGATTCACATGCGTGCACAATTTGGGCACATTTGAAGGAGTTATGACCTAGAGGCAAATAATAAAGTGTATTATTTCATATAACTCCTGTATTTTCATAATACGTTTCATACTGTGCTATAACTGTATTAATACGAAACGTTAATACACGTGTGGTATGTAAACAAACCGTGTCTCTAGTTACCTCTAGTGAACTAGTTCATTGGTCATGAGGATGGTCTGTGTTTCAAGATCATGGGCATTTATGCCAACTGACAATGAGGTCATGTTATTAGTTGAATAATATGATAGAAAAACATCCGATCGTTATATCTTAATGAGATCAAGTTACAAAGTTCACCATTGATGATAAAACACAGAGAACCTCGCAACATGATCCTTTGACTATGAGGTAATGAAAATCACCATTCTGTAAGAAGCTTAGATAGTTATCAAGAATCATCTCGTAACAGGGTGATCAAAAAGGTGCCACTCAGATTTTTCGAAGGGATGCATAGAGGAGTACATATCAAGACCAGGATTTGTCTAGTCTGTGTAACGGACAGATACATGTGGCCATCTTAGTGACATTGCATTAATGAAGCTTGCAAGCATGTGACTAGGTCACGGAATACAATGACATGAGAACGAGAAAACAAGTTCATCAGTAACGAGATCGAACTAAGGTATGCAGATACCAAAGATCAAGTATCGGATGAATTAGGTATCGATTGATAAAGGGAATGGGGAACAAGTATCTCACGGTTCAAGCGATTGTATTCATGAAACGCACGGGGGTCACATGGCCATCCAGGTCCCTCTGTTGATCATTGATATGAGAGTGGTCTCTATCATGTCCGGAGTGTTTCCGAACCGAAGGATGTCACGCTTAAGGGTAGGGACTCTTAGGGTAGATGAGGCGTCGTATGAGAAATAGAGAGAGAGACCGAAATAGTTTTGGTAACATCCGATGGAGATCGGAAAGGGGTCCGGAAGTTTTTCGGAGTGAAGAGATATTATAATATGTATGTTTGAATGTTAATTGGAGAATTAATATTAAATATATATTTTATTTATTTTTGAAGGCATTATATTGCTAATGGGCCTCACCCGAAGGGAGGCTCAAGTGGGCAAGCCGGCCTAGGGCTGGTGGGCCGCCCCAGTGGGGCCCACCTAGGGCCGGCCGCTGCCCCAAGGTGGCCGGCGGGTGTGGGGATTAGTCCCACCCCGCCTGGCCCCTAGGTGGTGCGCCCCCCCTCCCACTATATAAAGGGGTCCCCCCTTCCCCTTGGAGAACACCCATTCCTCTAATTCTCTCTCACTCTCATCTGCTGAGGACTTCCCCGTAATATTGGGGAGGACCTCGTAGTTGAGTTCTCCACCTTCAAACTACCGTCGTGTGATCAGCGATCCGGCATCTACTTCTTCTGCTCCTCGGCTGGATCGGAGCCCGGTTGACGTCCCCTACACCAGACGTGTGACGAACTTCGGAGGCACCACACTTGGGGTGCTGCTCATCTTTATTAATATACGCCTTCCTGCGTAAGGCGTGCCTCATTCTGCGAAGGTATGAATACTGTATTCCTTCTCCGTTACTTATGTCTACATAGTATAGATCCTGGTATTAGTGTTCGAGTAGATAGAATTTTTTTGTTTTCTACTACGGAACCCTTCAGTGGTATCAGAGCGGGTCTATGGGTAGACATGTCACACAGATAGAACACACAGCAATATGTGGGCATTGATTCTCTATTTGCTCTCCTCTCTAGTGTTATTGTTCATATCGCGGCACTATTTGATGAAGCGGCCCCCAACCGACATCACGTGGTGATTCACGAGACTGGTCCACATATCAAAGTGGCTTAGGGGGTGTCTGTCTCTCTACAGTAGTTGATATGGCATTGACACTGGAGGGCCCTGAAAAGGGAAGAATAATGGCAATCATTGAATCCATGTGGTGGCTCAACATTCGTAGGTGGGAAAGGGTTCTACTACGAAAGCCCTAAAGCCACGTAAAACATGCAATAGTTAATATAGAAGCATCTATCTTTATTATTGCATAGGGGCAAGTATTATAACATGGCAATGAAAAGTTTGTGAAACTCTCATTGAAGCTATTGATGATAATCATAGAGCTATAACCATGTCATAGCACTTCACTTTGGAAGTATTTCTTATTGTGCTAGTATACTTACTAGACGGTAGCATAATAAGATAATCCCTCATAGTATTCCAGTTATCGTATTCCCCTTGTGTGTGCACCACCAAGAAAGTTCTTCGGTATGAGGCGATCCAGGGTTATAGGCCTAGGTGTCAAACATATCTACGTTCGCATACAGTGGGTGTAAGCCATGTTGCACTGCAAATACACAAGAGTTAGGACTGGCGAGCCTACCACGTTAGAGAAGCGTGGTCTCGGAATACAAGAGACCAAAATGTCGAGCATGAATCACATGGTTGATGTGATCGACATTAGGGAATGTCCACCTTTGATACTGCACTAATGGCCGTGATGATCGGGGGAGGTGCAGAGGATAGGGATCATCTGATCACTGAACGAGTAGAGGGATGTTCGTTTAAGTGGGAGTTCTTTTAGTTAAAACTTGAACTCATTATTATGAACATAGTATAAACACTTTGCAAATCCTTTGTAGATGTCTTGTCCACCCACCTTCAACCTTAGTAGTTTCCTCGAGAAGGACAAGCTAAAAACTGATGGAACCAACTTCACCGCATGGTTCCGCAATCTTAGGATCCTCCTAGTCCCCTACAAGTTGACTTATGTTATTGAGGCCGAGCTTCCGGCTAAGCCTGCAGATTCTGCCTCTGAGGACGAAAAGAATGTTTGGCAGTCCAAGGCGGATGATTTCTCCCTCATCCAGAGTGGAATGCTCTATGCCATGGAGCCGGAGCTTCAAAAGCATTTTGAGAAGATGAATGCTTTTGAGATCATTGAGGATCTCAAGGCTGTCTTTGCTCCACAGGCTCATGCAAAGAGGTATGATGCTTCCGAGCTCTTCTTCTCTGCTAAAATGGAAGAGCACATCAGTATTAGTGAGCATGTTGTCAAAATGTCTAGCTACGTTAAACGCTTAAATGCCCTGGATTGCAAAATCCTGGAGGAACTCGCTATAGATAGGGTGCTGCATTCACTGCCCCTAACTATAAGGGTTTTGTGATGAACTACAACATGCAAGGGATGACTAAGACCCTTGATGAGGTGTTCGCCATGCTCAAAACTGCCGTGGTTGAAATCAAGAAGGAGCACATGGTGCTGATGGTCAACAAGACCACCAACTTTAAGAAACCGGGGCAAAAGGGAAAAGGCAAGGGTAAGAACCCTAATAGGGATGGCAAGTTTGTTCCCACCACCTCAAAAGCTGCCAAGCCTGGCCCTAAGCCCGGCACTTTGTGCTTCTACTGCAAAGGGGATGGGCACTCGAAACGCAACTGCCCCAAGTACCTCGAAGACAAGCGAACTAGAAAGATAGCCATTCCAGACAAAGGTATATATGATATACATGTTATTGATGTATTCCTTACAAGCTCCAGGAGTAACACTTGGGTATTTGATACCGGATCTGCTGCTCACATCTGTAACTCTCAGCAGGATCTGCAGAGTAGGAGGCGCCTGAGGAAGGACGAGGTGACGATGCGCGTCGGTAATGGCTCGAAAGTCGAAGTGATGGTCATCGGCACCCTGCATCTGCGTCTACCGTCAGGATTATTTTTGATTTTGAATAAATGCTATTATGTACCCGCACTGAGTATGAATATTGTGAGTGGGTCCTGCTTGTTGCAAGACCGTTATTCGTTTAAATTAGGAAAAAATGGTTGTTCAATTTATATGAATGATGTTTTCTATGTTCATGCACCTGTACATGATGGTTTATTCTTACTTGATCTTGATTGTGATACACACATACATAGTGTTGATGCTAAACGTTGTAAGCACAGTGACGATAATTCCATGTACATATGGCATTGCCGTCTTGGTCATATTGGCATAAAGCGCATGAAGAAGCTTCATTCAGAAGGGCTTCTTGGATCATTGGATTTTGAATCCATTGGTACATGTGAGCCATGTCTCATGGGTAAGATGACCAGGACACCATTCTCCAGTATAGTGGAGAGAGCTGTAGACCTACTTGGGATCATACACATGGCTGTATGTGGACCAATGAGTGTCTCAACACACAATGGTTATCGTTACTTTGTTACCTTTACTGACGACTTGAGAAGATATGGATATATCTACTTAATGAAGCACAAGTCCGAAACCTTTGAAAAGTTCACGGAATTTCATAAAGAGGTAGAAAATCAACTTAACAAGAAAAGCAAGAACCTTTGTTCGGATCGAGGAGGCGAGTATTTGAGTTATGAGTTTAACATGCACTTGAAGGACTGTGGTATTATACCACAGCTTACGCCAGCCGGAACACCACAGCGTAATGGTGTGTCGGAACGTCATAACCGAACCCTATTGGATAGCGTACGGTCCATGATGTCTTTAACTGATTTGTCTGTGTCTTTTTGGGGATACGTGTTAGAAACCGCCGCTTTTATTTTAAACCTAGCACCATCCAAATCCGTGGAGACAACCCCATATGAGATATGGCATGTCAAGAAGCCATTGTTGTCATTTCTGAAAGTTTGGGGTTGTGAGGCTTACGTTAAGAAAATGCAGCCTGACAAAGTCGAACCCAAATCGGAAAAATGTATCTTTGTGGGATACCCAAGGGAAACCGTTGGGTATACTTTCTACAACCAAGCTGAAGGAAAAACGTTTGTGACAAAAACTGGCACCTTTCTTGAAAAGGAGTTTCTTGCAACAGGAGTGAGTGGAAGGAAAATTGAGTTAGATGAAATTGTTGACCCTTCTCTCCGTATTCCGAGTAGCACAACGGAAGCTGTTCCGAAACCGCTCTCTAGTATGGAAGAAGAGCATGTTGATGCTGATCAAAACAATGACATCGAAACTCCCAAGGTTCGTAGGTCTACAAGGGTTCGTGCCACTCCAGATTGGTACAGTAACCTTGTAATGCCTGTCATCTTAGATGATCAGGAAGAACCTACAAACTACAAAGAAGCTATGGATAGTTCTGACTCTGAGAAATGGCTAGAAGCCATGAAATCCGAAATAGGATCCATGCATGAAAACCAAGTTTGGACCTTGGTGCATCTTCTAGAAGGCCGCAAGGCCGTGGAAAATAAATGGATCTTTAAGAAAAAGACAGATGCGAATGTTAATGTGACCATTCACAAAGCTCCACTTGTCGCAAAGGGTTTTCGAAAAATTCAAGGAGTTTATTACGATGAGACTTATTCTCCCATAGTAATGCTTAAGGCTGTCAAGATTTTAATAGCAATTGTTGCACATTTCGACTATGAAATTTGGCAAATGGATGTCAAGACCGCATTCCTCAATGGTCACATTGATGAAGAGTTGTATGTGATGCAACCAGAAGGTTTTTGTCAATCCTAAGGATGCTGGAAAGGTATGCAAACTTCAACGGTCCATTTATGGATTGAAGCAAGCATCTCGGAGCTGGAACCAACGTTTTGATCAAGTGATCAAGAGTTTTGGGTTTGTCCAAAACCAACAAGAGTTCTGTGTTTACAAGAAAGCGAGTGGGAGCTCGGTTGTTTTCTTAGTAGTATATGTGGATAACATATTACTCATGGGAAACGATGTGGATCTTATGAATAGCGTGAAAGTGTATTTAAGTAACCAATTTTCCATGAAGGATCTAGGTGAAGCTGCATACATATTAGATATCAAGACTATAGAGATAGATCAAGGCACCTAATAGCATTGAGTCAGAGTACTTACATAGATAAGATTTTGAAGAGGTTCAAAATGGAAAACGCTAAGAGGGGTATTACACCTATGATGAAGAATTGCAATTTGAGTATGACTCAATGTCCTATAACGAACGATGATAGAGAAAAGATGTCTTACATCCCCTATGCTTCAGCAATAGGATCTATCATGTATGCAATGCTTAGTACCTGACCTGATGTGGCATTGGCTCTTAGTTTGATGAGCCGATATCAGAGTAATCCAGGACAGGATCACTGGACAGCTTTGAAAAATATCCTAAAGTATCTAAGAAGAACAAAGGATATGTTCTTGATCTATGGAGGAAATGATGAAGCTCTAAACATAACAGGTTACATAGATGCGAGCTAGAATTCAGATCATGATGACTCGAAGTCTCAAACAGGATTTGTTTACTTGGTGAATGGTGGGGCGGTAAGATGGAAAAGCAATAAGCAGTCGGTGGTGGCACAATCTTCAATGGAGTCTGAATACATTGCTGCAGCTGATGCAGCAAATGAAGCTGTTTGGCCAAGGAATATCGCCATCGAACTAGGAGTTTTTCCCAATGCGCAAGACCCCGTGACAATCTATTGTGATAACACGGGAGATATTGCAAATGCAAGGGAACCAAAAACTCATTCCACGGCCAAACACATCAAGCTTAGATTTCACGTCATCCGGCAGAACGTTGACGAAGGTGAAGTCAAGATTTGCAAATTAGATACGGAACTGAATGTAGTAGATCTGTTGACGAAAGCTCTCCATCTAGACAAGCATGAACAACACCGAGATTCTATTGGTGTTAGATTCCTGCCTATTGTAAACTAGTTTTGTTTATACTCTAGTGCAAGCGGGAGACTGGAGGAGTTATGCCCTAGACGAAAATAATAACGTGTATTATTTGATATATCTCCTGTATGTTCATATACGTTTCATACTGTGCTATAACTGTATTAATACGAAACGTTAATACATGTGTGGTATGTAAAAAAATCGTGTCTCTAGTTACCTCTAGTGAACTAGTTCATTGGTCATGAGGATGGTCTGTGTTTCAAGATCATGGGCATTTATGCCAACTGACAATGAGGTCATGTTATTAGTTGAATAACATGATACACAAACATCCGATCGTTATATCTTAATAAGATCTAGTTACAAAGTTTACCATTGATGATAAAACACAGAGAATTGACTATGAGGTAATGCAAATCACCATTCTGTAAGAAGCTTAGATAGTTATCAAGAATCATCTCGTAATAGGGTGATCAAAAAGGTGCCACTCAGGTTTTCCGAAGGGATGCATAGAGGAGTACATATCAAGACCAGGATTTGTCTAGTCTGTGTAACAGACAGATACATGTGGCCATCTCAGTGACATTGCATTAATGAAGCTTGCAAGCATGTGACTAGGTCAAGGAATGCAATGACATGAGAACGAGAAAACAAGTTCATCAGTAACGAGATCAAACTAAGGTATGCACATACCAAAGATCAAGTCTCGGATGAATTAGGTATCGAGTGACAAAGGGAATGGGGAACGACTATCTCACGGTTCGCGCGATTGTATTCGTGAAACGCACGGGGGTCATCTGGCCATCCATGTCCCTCTGTTGATCATTGATATGAGAGTGGTCTCTATCATGTCCAGAGTGTTTCCGAACCGAAGGATGTCACGCTTAAGGGCAGGGACGCTTAGGGTAGATGAGGCATCGTATGAGAAATAGAGAGAGAGAGAGACCGGAATAGTTTCGATAACATCTGATGGAGATCGGAAAGGGGTCCGGAAGTTGTTCCAGAGTGAAGAGATAATATAATATGTATGTTTGAATGTTAATTGGAGAATTAATATTAAATTTATATTTTATTTTATTTTTGAAGGCACTATATTGCTAATGGGCCTCACCCGAAATGAGGCCCAAGTGGGCAAGGCGCCTAGGGAGTGGGGGCCAGCCGGCGTAGGGCTCGTGGGCCGCCCCAGTGGGGCCCGCCTAGGGCCAGCGGCTGGCCCAAGGTGGCCGGCGGATGTGGGGATTAGTCCCACCCCGCTTGGCCCCTAGGTGGTGCGCCCCCCTCCCACTATATAAAGGGGTACCCCTTCCCCTTGGAACACACCCATTGCTCTCATTCTCCCTCTCTCATCTGCTGAGGACTTCCCTGTAATATTGGGGAGGACCTCGTAGTTGAGTTCTCCACCTTCACACTGCCGTCATGTGATCGGTGATCCGGCATCTACTTCTTCCGCTGCTTAGCTAGATCGGAGCCCGGTTGACGTCCCCTACACCAGACGTGTGACGAACTTCAGAGGTACCACACTTAGGGTGCTACTCATCTTCATCAATATACGCCTTCCTGCGTAAGGCGTGCCTCATTCTACGAAGGTATGAATACTGTATTCCTTCTCTGTTACTTATGTCTACATAGTATAGATCCTGGTATTAGTGTTCGAGTAGATAGAAATTTTTTGTTTTCTGCTACGGAACCCTTCAACATTATCACAAGCTATGCAGCTATTCTGGCCATAACATTGGTCATTTGGACCGAAAGTCGTGAAATCTCGAACATGATATGTCATTTTTGTGAAGGTTATTTGAGATGCAATCAATATGCCAATTTTAGTATTTTTCCTTACAACTATGTCACATAATATGATACCACGCAAAGGATTTACATTGTTCTGACCATTTTTGAATTTCTTATGCTCGTTTCAAAATTTTCTCATTTCAAACTATAGTTAAAATGGCGGGAATGAAGATAGGGGATGAGACTCGCTAAAACATGCATTGGATCTTTGAAGAAACATCATATTATGAGTCTAAAAATGATTTTTTTCAAAAAATAATGAGCATTAGATCATGTACGTGTAGTTCAAACCAGACCTACTTCCTGCCAATTTGGTAGGAATTTATCTTTTTGACCAGGGATGGACAGAAAGGTTTCAGATTCCTCGATTGGGACATTATTCATTTAAGGTGGTCTAGTATGTTTGAAAAATGGGGTGGTAGCATTTTGAATTGACTATTTGGTGGTTGCTCCACAAAACATCCTGTTGTTGAATTGACCTCTCTACTTGGTATTTTCTCCTTTATAGGTTGTTAATATTTTCACTTTTTGTTGGATACTACTTATCTTTAGCTTACCAACAAAAATGGTTTCATCTTATTCCGAGTTTGTATGAGGAAGTTGCAACGTTTCTGGTTCGAGATTTTTTGTGAGGCCGAAGAGTTCAATAGTTGATCCATGGACAGTGGTCAGATACTTGCTGGGCAACTAAATCAGAGTATCCATAGCACATGAGTCGGCGAATACCCGTGTGTTTAGCAATTTGAATTCCATGTAACATCGCTTCATATTCGGCAACATTATTGGTCGATGTGAAGTGTATCTGTAACAAGTAGAATAATTTATCTCCATGGGGTGATTTGAGCACCATGCCAGCCCCTGAGCACCTTTGACCTGTCAAATTGTAATGTCCATTATTCTGACTTTAGGGTGCTAGTATTTTCAACCGTCTCTGTCCAATCAACAATAAAGTCAACAAGGATCTAGGATTTGATTGTTGTTTGTGGTTTATACTCAATGTCAAAAGCTACTTGCTCAATCTCCACTTAGCAACACCTCCTATGGCATCACTGTTGTTGATTTCTGGCAGTTAACATGTACTCTTGGAAGTAATGTCATAGATTTATGGCGGCAAAAACACATCATAGTCTAGTTTTTGGTAATGAGGGTACCGTTGTTTTGATTCTGTCAGAACCTCGCTGAGGTAGTAGGTCGGACGCTGCACCAAATTCTCATGTTTTTCCTCCTTTCATTCCACCACCATGATGACACTAACAGCCCTGTTTGTCACGACAATGTAAAGCATCATGGGTACTTGAGGTTCCGAAGCTGCAATAATAGGGGCGGGAGAGAGTGTTGCTTTCATGTCTTGGAGTGTAGCTTCAGCTTCATCGATCCAGACAAATTTGTCAATTTTCTTCAAGAGCTTGTATAATGGTGTGGCTCTTTCGCCGAGCCGATTGATGAACTGACTGACCACTGCAATGCACCCAGTGAGTTGTTGTATGTCCTTCAAGAGAGTCGTCCTGGTTATGTTGAATATGTCCTTTATTTTTTTACGGTTCATCGCTATGCCTCTCAGAGACACGATGAAACCTAACAATTTTCCAGTTGATATTCTGAAGAAGCACTTTTTTGGGTTGAGCATGATGTTGTATTTTCATAGATTCATGAATGTTTCTTTTAAGTCAAAAACTAAAGTTTCCATCTTTTTGGACATCGCATCTATGTCATCCACATATGCATGTACATTGCGTCTGATTTGATTGTGGAGGCAACATTGCGTAGTGCATTGTTATGTAGATCCTGTGTTTTTAGACCAAAGGGCATCATTACGTAGCAGAAGTTTCCGAATATAGTGATGAACTAAATCTTTAGTTTGTATAACTCCTTCATGCGTATTTGGTGATAACCGGAATATGCGTCAAGAAAACATAAGAGTTCTGAGCCTGTTGTTGAATCGATAACTTGCTCGATTCTAGGCAGAGCGAAAGGATCTTTGGGACAAGCCTTATTCAAGGAAGTATAATCAACAAACATCTTTAAATCAGTGGTGTCCTTTTTGGGACCATTACAGGATTGGTCGACACTTAGTGTGGATGCCCTCTTAAATAAATCCTACTAGTTCTAACTAGGCTAACACTTTAGCTATAGCTTTGCGCTTTTCGTCGCCGAAACGTCGTAAGGACTGTTTGATGCTCTAGCGTCAGGATAAACATTGAGAGAGTTCTTGGCGAGTTCCCTAGGTACTCCGGTCATGTTAGAAGGTTGCCATGTGAAAATATCTTTATTAGCTTTGAGGAACTCGACGAGCACGCTTTTCTATGTGCGATCTAAGCCTGCGCCTATATTCGTCACCTTGGAGGGGTAATCATCCTTCAGCGATGTTTTCTTTATCTCTTCCGATGCCTTGAATTCTAGAGTCGGCTTCAACACCTCCTTCTTCATAGCGGGCATCTCAGACATATCAGTTTTCTTCTTGATCTCCTTGTACTAATCGGCATGTAGCACAACTTCGGTGAAAGCGGTAGCTCCGTCCTCGCATTCTCGTGCTTTGTTCAGGTTTCCCCGGACTATGATAACGCCTTTGGGACCTCAAATCTTCATCATATCTATAACATCTATAAAGTTCATCCCCACTAAGATACTTTTAATGTTTACAAGCTGAAAGCATATGCAGCCACGTCACCACAATAATCTGATCCCTTGGATTTTTAAAATGGGGTCTCAATTAAGCTGTACCCATCCTAATATCATGCCGTCCCAGGTGGCCAGTTGTATGACTCAAAAACAAAAAAGGAAAAATAGTAGACTAACCAGCCCAGCCCACCTCGTGTTCTTCTTCTCAACATGCAACACCAAGAAAAAAAATCAGACTGTCGGGAAAGCAGACAAACAGAGTGGGTCGCCGCTGCAATCACCGTCCATGCCTCCTTACTTCCATGTCCTGATTCTTTCTGGAAATCACCAGATGCCTTCCACGGAAACTGTCGGGCGCCTTTCAATCTCCCACGTATCTGCCTTTTTACTCCTCCCACTATTCATGGTAACGCCTGTTGTTCTGACATTTTCCACGATCCGCTCAATCAATTTTAATGGCTTCCATCAACTGACTGCTTTCTATCGTGTATTTGAACCCCTGGGTTGTGTCTCTTCTTTAAGCCCCTCAGTTTCCCTTCTCAAGCAACCTGCTCTCTGTTCGTGGTGTTGCCTGAGCTCTGCTCCATGTAGGCGGAAGTCAAATATCCAGATTGAGGCGGACTGATGCGAATTGTCGTTCACTGATTAATGTGGAAATTGTTCTATTTCCAGGTTCATCAAGGAACTCAGATGTATGTTTGTTCGTCCTCACGAATCGTCTCTTAGGCACTGTATCGATCAATAATCTTCGGAAACAATCTCGGACCATCAGATTCATAGGTGATTGTCCCTTTATTTTGTCCCCGCAGTTCATTGCTAATGTATTTGTTTGAATAACGAGTTCTGCTACAGTTAGTTCTTTCGACGAAAAGTACTAGCTCCTTTTTCTTACCCACACTTCAAACATCTTACATCATTTTTTCTTACTATTTGCATGTACAGTTTCTTCACTTCTTGCCGGCGGAACATACCACACTTTTTGACCAAACTGGTATTGCCCTCCTTCAGTTAAATTACTTTGTTCCATCAAGCCAATAGCAAACGGCATGTGTCTCCAATAAGCTTCTTCTTATAGTCCTATATATTGTCGTACTTTACATGTTGTTTACCATAACTCTTTTCATTTTCATAAAATTACTTTGTTCCATCAAGCCAATAGCAAACGGCATGTGTCTCCAATAAGCATCTTCTTACGTCCTATATATTGTCGTTCTTTACATGTTGTTTACCATAACTCTTTTCATTTTTACAAAAAATAAATGTCGATGTACACTTTGTACAATTCTTTAGCAATAAAATGTTCATCGTACAAGTAAGCAGGTTTCTCTTCCTTTCTAGATGGTTCTGCTTGATCTGCTTGAGTTATATCAGAACAGTAAATAGGAAAATTGATATTTTTATTATAAATGGTTCTCCTTCTAACAAGATCTTATTCTGATAGATCTTATTCGTGGAGTTCAGTTTCAAATATAATGTGTTTATTGATACTGTAGATACCTGGGCATTTTCTGATTAATGATGGTCGCTATGATGACAAGCGAGTGGTAGTTATTACAGACCCTCGGACATGTCCTGAAGAATAAAGGCCTGATAACGATGGATTTGTCGAATATTCTCTCCTTTTGTCAAAACTTCTAAATTCATCTTCTACATGAGAGGAATCATATGACCTCTTATTTCCGTACGTATTTGTTCCTGATATGAAGGATACCTACTATTCACTTGGTTTTCGGTCCTTTTTGGAAATCTGAATTGCAGCTTCGAAAAAAAGTCTACAAGCCCAAAACTAGTGGTGGTTTAGGCATCACCAATATTTCAATCGTAGAAAGATTTTCTCATGAAATCCGTTGATGAATTTTATGTAGCAAGATTACAACAAACTTGATACAAGATAGACATGCTTCAGTGGTGTCAATTCGGGTCACCGAGGAGACTGTTTTGTGATTCAGAAGAACTTGAGACGAGAAAACAATCATACGCACAAGTTTATATGTCATTGGACTGGAGGATTTAGCTATTCATCTTACCCTAGACCTTTCTCTCCTTCCTGTAAGATACTGATCACCTTAGTAGATGATAAATTTTCTCACTCCATGTGTTAAAATATATACCACATAATGTCGCGTACAGCCATATTGTACTTAAAATATACAATCGGTGCTATTGTTTACCTAAATTATAGTTGGTTAACTCTTGAGATAAGTTTATTGTGTTCGTACGTACAGACCAAATGTGACTTAATATATGTATGTTTTAATTCAAGGCTGTTTGTGTTATGTTGATATATGATTCCCACAACAAGACGCAACCAAAGCCAAGTAAAGAGCTATATCTGCTTCCACTTCATAATAGTATACGTAGATAAACATTATTTTCGAACTGTTCATACCTTTTTTTAATACAAGAAAATCATCTTCAATGCCCGTCGCAACGCGCAGGGTTTCAACTAGTTGTAAATATAGCAAGGGCAATCCATAAATTTCTAGTAGGGTGGGCACCCGAAGATAGCGTGGTATGCGCTCTTAAACGACACCACCTCTAAAGATAGTTGTTCAGTTCCATAATTCTCCAGCATTCTGAAGGTAACATCCAGAGTATTTCTCCTAGAGAGTTTGCTTGACTTCCAGGGATGATTCCATGGAAAACCATGCTGTTGTGATTCAGCTAGGTTTCTGATATCCTCATGCAGTGCAATGTTTCGACATAGAGGATGTTGATGGTGCTACCACCAGCCATAAGGGTCTTTAAAAACTCATAGCCATCAATAAGTGGATTGATAACCAGAGCATACTTTCGACGCCTATGAGGCTTAGGAGTATGATTGCTTCGGTCAAAGGCGATTTTCACTTCCGACTAGTCCATATATTGGGGGACAGCCGAAATAGTTGTGTTGACCTCATGCATTACTACTTTTTTGACCTTGGCAGGCTAGGATCCGAGGAAGCAGGCATAAGTGTCTTTTTTGTTTGGGTAAGCCTTCCTACCATCTGACTTGGGGGTTAGCAGTGTCCACTTCTTCCATGTCAGAATCTTCCTTGGTCTCCTTATCTTTGTTTGATTTTTTTTCTTTCTTTTTGTTGCTTGGCACTGTAGCCAGCGGCTTCGTCTTTCTTGATGTCATCATTGAAACGACACTCGATATTTCTGTGGGAATAGTAGGTTTTACCAGGTTGTTGGTCTCCTCTACCTTGGACCAAGTAAGATGTGTGGTGTCATCCCCAGCCGCCTCCACACCCTCCTCGGCCTCCAGATCCAAAAGTTGTGTTGACAATTGCATCTTCCGGGTTGGGTTTATATTCCGAGGTGTTCTTGCGCTTTTTGGGTCTGGTGTGGTTTTGACAAATTTGGCACAAATAGGCCATCCAACAATCCTTCTGAATCATCGTTGGCATCTGCATACTTTCTTGCCGTTTCTATCATCTCCCCAAGTCAGTAGCTTTGTCGCGCTTCAGCTGGTGACGTAGTAATCCGATTGGGGGCCCTGCAATGAAAGCTTCGATAGCGGTCTGGTTGTTGACTCCCTCACAAGAGTTTTTTGTGTTGATCCATCATCCAAGATAGTCCCGACAAGTTTCTCCAGTTTTCTGGATGCAACACTACAAGTGTCTGACTATGCAGGGCCTTTTGTAGGTACCCTCGTAATTCTGAAAGAATACACTTTGCATCTCATACTAGTTCTGTTGTGTTTTCTGGGAGTTCATTGAGTCGTCTTCCATAGCATGAGTGGCATATACCGGACTGCGACTAAACTATTTTCTCTTTTGGTGATGCAGCAATCCTGGAAGAAATCCCGGAGCCAAGTATCTGTCCGAGCTACACAGTCATAGGGCTGAATGTGTCATGACATAGATAACCACTCTGGAAAGTTGGTTTGGCAGACCCTTGGTCCTAAGCACTTTGGGCCCAAATATATATCATTCAAATCATAGCATTGCGCCTCTGTGTTTGAGTTGATCCGGTCCCTGGCGTCACTTGTTGATAGAGAGCGCATTCTAGGATGTTAGTTGTGGTTGCGGGATCGTGGAGTCGGCTCCTGCTTCTTTTCCACCTCCTCTGGCCTGGCTCCTGGCTCCCGTGGGAGCCGTTATTTCTGGTGGGGACAGAGGCTCAGGTGTGTTGTTTCCGGCTGATCGCTGGCCTCGGGGTGGGTCTTTGTGACGTTGGCCACTCTGCCGGCCTTTGCTAGCGTGGTTCTTGTTATTTCTTGTCCATCCTTATCGGCATTGTGGCGAGGTTTAGCTGTACTACTTGTGTGTCTCGAGGGTGGCATCTGCTACTGATATCGCTCCCGATGTTGTGCTTCATCTTCATCCCTGTGATTATTAGATTGTCACCAAGGAGGTTGTTGTGGAACCTGTTTTGCGATTGCTGTGATGCGCCTGGAGCAACATTACTCCAATCATGTGTGGTTCTGCGTTGTTGTCCCAAAAAACCAGTTCTTGAGTAGGTATCATCTCGAGGGTCAGAATGGTGACTCTGATCCGGTTCCTCATGGGTCCTTGATTCGTGCTGCCGATCCATGTCAGTGCGGCATTGGTCAAATTTCGAGACTAGCTTCCCGCTGAAGGACGTGGGGAGTTGTATTATTTGATAGGATCTCTCGGGCCGTGATAGTGTTTTCCACCAGTGTGTTATACACCCAGTTCCCCTTGCTTTCAAACCGAGGCTATCCCATGACTACATCTATTTTCTTTCTCTAGAAAAGGGTCTTGTGAACATCTGTATTTTTACCAGCTAGTACAGGGTCGTTCTGGGTCTTCTGATGTTGCCAGGAATTGAATAGTTATGCATCAATGTTGTTATTAATGCGTTGCTTCCCTTCCACGAGGTGAGTTCTTCGTCCAAGAGTCGCAAGCGGTATGCTTCTAAAGCTTGAGCCATGTCCTCCAACTCCTCTCGAGTAAGATCTGAGGCAGTTGGGATTGGTGTTATTAACGCTTCTCCATAGACTTCATGGGCACTGGGAGTGACCATATGTCCATCCATGGGAGAATTTTTCGGCTTCTGGGGGATCATAGCATCGTCTGAATCCTCCATCTACAGCTCTTCGTCAACTTTCTCCTCAGCTAGAGGATACCACATCAGATTCTTGTTTTTCTTGTTCTTCTTTGCCTTGTTCGCCCTCTAGGTTCTAGTGGCAAAGATGGCTTTTAGTCCGTTTCCTGGAGATAAGCTTATGTCAGTAATTTTGGACATTGGAAGATCGATATTTTCTCCGAGATCCATATCATCGTATATTTCATCCATACTATTGTAGGGACTCAGATCCGATTCTTCTCCTTCCTGCGCAGCATTGGAGTCTGCTTTCTATTCAAATTTTTCTTTGTACGCTCAGAGTTCTACTGATGTCATAGATTCCCCAGGGGAAGTTTGTGAGTCGGTTTTTGTTTCGATTGCATCCAAAACCGAGTCGTTGTCCTCTCCAATATTGGCAGGGTCAGATCCAAAGCCAATGTAACCAACGAAGTGAGATCCATGTGCTCTGAGGTGGGTGGGTCCTTCTTCCTTGGCTTCCTCAAAACTTTTTATGGTATCGAGAACAGCGTCCATGATGGCATTGCCATGCAGCACCGTGTGCCTCATAAGCGACTTTCCTGCTCCAGCATCAGCAAAGCCGGATCTAGAGTTGTTGTAGCTTTGATCTTCCTGAGATTCGATCTCCTAAGGGAGCTCTTCTTCCGATCCGATCTTCTCCACCATATATACGCTTCAGGTGTGGTTTGGGTGGTATTAGAGTTTTTTTAGATCCAGAACTCTGCCACTTCCGCAGACAAAGTTGATCCAGAATTTTCTTCCACCTCTATCATCACCTCTGGGGTGGGTTGGTCAGGTTCAGTAAAACTGAGGTAGATGTCGATCTCTCCTATTGAGATGATGGTGTAGCTAGTCACGAGCTCTCTAGCTGGAATCCAGGTCTTGTCAATAAGTACTAGAGAGTCGTTGTTGGTGTAGAGGACGTGTTCGATGGTGATTGTTTTGTTGATACTGATACACGCAGATTCCACCTATAATGCAGATCCGAAGGCCACCTACCCCATGTTGGACGCCAACTGTCGTCAGATTGTGGACAAGTAAACCATGAGGGGGTCCTCGAGGCGTGGGACAAGGTGGGGAGTGAGACATACGGTTCTACGGGATAGTGAGCACACAAGCTTACCCAGGTTTAGATCCGACTACGATGGACGGATCCTACTACTTCTAGAGACCCAACATATTGGTAGAGCCGAAAGTATTACAGATTACAAGAGAGGTTTCGTCTATGCGAGTTGTGGTTGTATTGCGTGCCCTAAAGATGGTCCCTAGGATGGCTTATATTGTCATCTGATCCTAGAGTTACAGGAGATTACTATCCGGATACGATACAAATTCGATACAGAGTACATCTTGGACTATGAGTATTCCTACGGTCCTAAGTCGGTAAGTCATCTAGACCTTCCCATAGCTAGATGGGCTTCCATCTTATCTCTTTTACTAGGCCGCCCGTGAAGCATAGATCTAACCCGAAGTGGGCCACGCTAGTTAGCGAGGCACAGTAGGTATACCTGGAAAGTATATCCCTAACATGTTATTTTTAGGTCCTTGATGTAAACTGTAATCCCATCGAAAATCTCTCCTTCATCTTGAAACCACTGAAATGTACATAAGTGGACCCGTCTTCTTTTCCTTCCTAAATTTTAGAGTCATTTGTGCTAAATGTATGGACCTCGATGTAAGTTTCTTTTTTTGAGGTCCTTGATGTAAACTATACTCTCACCGAAAAGCTCTCCTTTGACTCAAACACACCAAAAAGGATGATATATATATATATGGACGAACCCAGATGATTATCCTTGCTTTACTTTAGGTCCTTTTGTGCTAAAGTATGGACCTCAATGTAATTTTCTCATTGTTAGGTCCATGATGAAAACTGCACTCCCACTGAAAAGCTCTCGTTCAGCTTGAAACCTAGCTAAAAGTAAGATGTACATATGGCAAGACCCGACTGCTTATACTTGCTTAATTTTAGGGTCCTTTGTGATAAATATACAAACCTCGATGGGATTTTCTATTTTTTAGGTAGTTAACATAAACTGTACTCCCACCGAAAAGAAGTCGTTTGGCCTGAAACCGATCAAAAAGTACAATGTGCATATGGCCGGACCCAACTCCTTTTCTTGCTTAATTATAGGGTCCTTTGTGATAAATGTATGGACCTCGATGGAATTTTCTCTTGTTTGATGCCCTTGATGTAATCTTTAGTGTCACTAAAAAGCAATTGTTCGGCTTGAAACCCACAGAAAAGTGTGATGTACATATGGCCAAACCCAATTGCTTTTCCTCGCTTAATTTTAGGGTCCATTATGCTGAATGTATGGACCTCGATGTAATTTATCTTTTTTGAGCTCCTTGATGTAAATCGTACTCCCACCGAAAAGCTTTAATTCGGCTTGAAACCCACCGAATAGTATGATGTACATATAGCCAGACCCGATTGCTTTCCTTTGATTAATTTTAGTGTCTTTTGCGTTGAATATGTGGACCTCGATGTAATTTTCTCTTTTTGAGGTCCTTGATGCAAATTATACTCCCATAGAAAATCAGTTGTTCAGCTTGAAACCCACCGAAAAGTACGATGTACATATGGTCGGACCTGATTGCTTTTCCTTGATTAATTTTAGGTTCCTTTGTGCTAAAAGTATAGACCTCAATGTAATTTTCTCCTTTTTCGAGGTCCTCGATGCAAACTGTACTGCCATAAAAAATCATTTGTTCGGCTTGAAATCCACTAAAGAGTACAATGTACATATGGCTGAACCCTATTGATTTTTCTTCCTTAATTTCAGGTTCCTTTATGCTAAATGTATGTACCTCAATGTAATTTTATCTTTTTCGAGGTCCTTGATGTAAACTTTACTCCCACCAGAACGTACAATGTACATAGGCCGAACTCGGCTGCTTCTCCATTCTTAATTTAAGGGTCCTTTGTGCTAAATATATGGACCTCGATGTAATTTTATCTTTTTTTTGAGGTCCTTGATGTAAATTATACTCCCACCAAAAAGTTCTCTTTGGCTTGAAACATACCGAAAAGTACGATTACATACGGCTGGACCCAACTGCTTTTCCTTGCTTAATTTTAGGGACCTTTTGTGCTAATCCTATGGACCTTGATGTAATTTTCTCTTTTTAAGGTCTATGATGCAAAATGTACTCCAACCAGAAAGGTATCGTTTAGCTTGAAACCCAACGAAAAGTATGATGTGCATATTGCTGGACCCGATTGCTTTTTGTTGCTTAATTTTAGTGTCCTTTGTGATAAATATATGGACCTTGATGAGCTAGTTGATGTAAACTGTACTCCCACCGAAAAACGGTTGTTTGGCTTGAAACCGTAGAAAAGTACGATGTACATATGGCCAAACCCGATTAAGTTTCCTTATTTAATTTTAAGGTCATTTGTATTAAATGTATGGACCTCGATATAATTTTATCCTCTTTGAGGTCCTTCATGCAAATTATGCTCCCATCGAAAAGCTCTTGTTCGGCCTGAAACCCACAAAAAAGTATGATGTGCATATGGCCGGACCCAGCTGCTTTTGCTTTCTTAGTTTTAGTGTCCTTTCATTCTAAATTTATGGACCTCGATGTAATTTTCTCCTTTTAGGTCCTTGATATAAACTATACTCCCACCGAAAAGTTCTCCTTAAGCTTGCAACCCACCGAAAAGTATGATGTACATATGGCCAGACCCAACTCTTTTTCTTGCTTACTTTTTGAGTCCTTTGTGATAAACATATGGACCTGGATGGACTTTTCTCTTGTTTGATTCCCTTGATGTAAACTTTCCTATCACCGAAAAGCAATTGTTTGGCTTGAAACCTATGGAAAAGTGTGATGTACATATGGTCAAACCCAATTTCTTTTCCTCGCTTAATTTTAGGGTCCTTTATACTAAATGTATGGACCTCAATCGTAATTTCTCTTTTTGAGATCCTTCATGTAAATTGTACTCCTGCCGAAAAGCTCTACTTTGGGTTAAAACCCACAGAACAGTATGATGTACATATGGCCGGCCGCGACTGCTTTTGTTTTATTAATTTTAGGGTCATTTGTGCTAAATGTATGCACCTCGATGTAATTTTCTCTTTTTGAGATCCTTGATGCAAACTATACTCCCATTGAAAAGAAGTTGTTTGGCTTGAAACATACCGAAAAGTACGATGTACATATGGTAGGACCCAATAGATTTTCCTTGATTAATTTTAGGGTCCTTTGTGCTAAATGTATAGACCTCAATGTTATTTTCTCCTTTTTTGAGGTACTTGATGCAAACTGTACTCCCACTTAAAATCAGTCATTCGGCTTGAAACCCACCGAAAAGTACGATGTACAGATTCCTGGACCCGATCGGTTTTCCTTGCTTAATTTTAGGGTCCTTTTTGCTAATTGTATGGACCTTGATGTGATTTTCCCTTTTTTAGGTCCTTCTTGTAAACTTTACTCCCAGCGAAAAGCAGTTGCTCGGCATGAAACCCACCGAAACATATGATGTACAAATGGTAGAACCCAGTTAGTTTTGCCTTCTTAATTTAAGGGTCATTTGAGCTAAATGTATGGACATCCATGCAATTTTGAATTTTGTTGAAGTCCTTAATGTAAATTATACTCCCACCAAAAAGCCCTCTTTAGCTTGAAACACCTTGAAAAGTATGATGTATATATGGTTGTACCCGACTGCTTTGCCTTGCTTCATTTTGGGGTTCTATTATGCTAAATGTTTGGATCTTGATGAAATTTGTCCTTTTTGCGGTCCTTGATGCAAACTATGCTCACACTCAAAAGCTATCGTTCGCCTTGAAACCCACCAAAAAGTATGATGTGCATATAGCCGGACCCGGCTGCTTTTCCTTGCTTAATTTTAGGGTCCCTTTTGCTAAATTTATGGACCTAGATGCATTTTATCTTTTTGTGGTACTTGATTTAAATTGTACTCCCACCACAAAGTTCTCATTCAGATTGAAACCCATCTAAAAGTATGATGAACCAGACCCAATTGCTTTTCCATGCTTAATTTTAGCCTTTGGGCAAAATGTATGGACCTCGATGTAATTTTCTCCTTTTGTGAGTTCCTTGATGCAAACTATACTCCCACCGAAAAGCAGGTCTTCGGCTTGATATCCAACAAAAAGGTGAATTTACATATGGCCAAACCCAACTTCTTTTCCTTTCTTAATTTTATGGTCCTTTGTGCATGGACCTTGATTTGATTTTCTTTTTTGAGGTCCTAGATGTAAACTGTACTCGCACTGAAAATCTCTCCTACGGATCGAAACCCACCGAAAAGTATGATTTACATATGAATGGACCTGGATGCTTTTCCTTGATAATTTTAGTGCTAAATGTATGGACCTCAATTTAATTTTCTCATTATTTGAGGTCCTTGATGCAAAGTATACTCCCAACAAAAAGTGGTTGTTGAGCTTGACACCCACCGAGAAGTATGATATACATATGGCCATACCCGACTGCTTTTCCTTGCTTAATTTAAGGGTCCATTATGCTAAATGTATGGACCTCGATGTTATTTTCTCTTTTTAAGGTCCTTGATACAAACTATACTCCCATTGAAAAGTAGTTGTTCGGCTTGAACCCCACCGAAAAGTACGATGTACATATGGTCGATCCCGATTGCTTTCCCTTGATTAATTTTAGGGTTCTTTATGCTAAATGTATATACCTCGATGTACTTTTCTCCTTTTTGAGGTCCTCAATGCAAACTGTACTCCCATTAAAAATCTCTCCTTTGACTTGGAAAACACCAAAAGTATGATGTATATATGGCTAGCCCTTGCTGCTTTTCCTTTTTTGAATTTAGGTCCTTTTGTGCTAAATGAATGGACCTAGATGTAATTTTCTCCTTTTTCAATCCATGATGCAAACTATACTCCCACCGAAAAGCTCTTGTTTAGCTTGAAACCTAGTGAAAGTACGATCTACATATGGATGGACTTGATTGCTTTTTTGTGATTAATTTTAGGGCCCATTATGATAAATATATGGACCTTGATGGAATTTGTTTTGAGCTAGTTGATATAAAATTTACTCCCACTAAAAAGCGACATTCAGCTTGAACCGACTGAAAAGTACGATGTACATATGGCCGGATCAGATTGCCTTGCCTTGTTTAATTTTAGGGTCATTTGTGTAAAATGTATGGACCTCAATGTAATTTTCTCCTTTTTGAGGTCCTTGATGCAAACTGTACTCCCACTGAAAAGCTCTTGTTTGGCCTAAAAGCCACCAAAAAGTATGATGTGCATATGGCTGAACCCGACTGCTTTTCCTTGCTCAATATATGGGTCCTTTTGTGGTAAATTTATGGACCTCGATAAATTTTCTCTTTTTTAGGTTCTTGATGTAAACTGTACTCCCACCGAAAACTTCTCGTTCGACTTGAAACCTACCGAGAAGTACGATGTACATATGGTCAGACCCAACTCTTTTTCTTGCTTAATTTTAGGGTACTTTATGATAATGGTATGGAGCTCGATGGAATTTTCTCTTGTTTGATGCCCTTGATTTAATCCTTACTGTCACCAAAAGGTAATTGTTTGGTTGAACCCCACAAAAAAGTGCAATGTACATATGGAAGAGCCAGATTGCTTTTCCTCGCTTAATTTTTGGGTCCTTTGTGCTAAATTTATGGACCTCGATGTAATTTTCTTCTTTTTTGAGGTCCTTGATGCAAACTGTACTCCCACCGAAAATCAGTCGTTCGGCTTGAAATCAAACAAAAAGTACGATGTACATATGGCCAAACCCGATTGATTTTCTCTCTTAAATTTAGGGTCCTTTATGCTAAATGTATGGAGCTCGATGTAATTTTATCTTTTTTTAGGTCCTTGATGTAAAATTTAAGCCTTACTGTCACCAAAAGGTAATTGTTCGGTTGAACCCCACAAAAAGTGCAATGTATAGATGGAAAAACCCGATTGCTTTTCCTCGCTTAATTTTTGGGTCCTTTGTGCTAAATTTATGGACCTCGATGTAATTTTCTCCTTTTTTGAGGTCCTTGATGCAAACTGTACTCCCACCGAAAATCAGTCGTTCAGCTTGAAATCAAACAAAAAGTACGATGTACATATGGCCAAACCCGATTGATTTTCTCTCTTAATTTTAGGGTCCTTTATGCTAAATGTATGGAGCTCGATATAATTTTATCTTTTTTAGGTCCTTGATGTAAAATTTACTTCCACCGAAAATTAGTCACTCAGCTTGAAACCCAGCGAAACATACAATGTACATATGGTCGAACACGACTGCTCCTTCATTCTTCATTTTAGGGTCCTTTGTACTAAATGTGTGGACCTCGATGTAATTTTCTCTTTTTTGAGGTCCTTGATGTAGATCATACTCTCATCGAAAAGCTCTCTTCGATTTGAAACACACCAAAAACTATGATGTACATATGGCCGAACCCGACTGCTTTTCCTTACTGAATTTTAGGGACCTTTTGTGCAAATGTATGGACCTTGATGTAATTTTCTCTTTTTAAGGTCCATGATGCAAACTATACTCCCACCGAAAAGGTCTCATTTAGCTTGATAACCTATCGAAAATTACGTTGTACATATGGCCGAACCCGTTTTTTTTTTACTTTCTTAATTTTAGGGTCCTTTGTGATAATTATATGGACTGCGATGGAATTTTTTCGAGCTAGTTGATGTAAACTGTACTCCCACCGAAAAGCGGTCGTTCGGCTTGAAACCGGTTGAAAAGTATGATGTACGTATGGCTGGACCCGATTGACTTTCCTTGCTTAATTTTAGGGTCATTTGTGTTAAACGTATGGAACTCACTGTTATTTTCTCCTTTTTAAGGTCCTTGATTCAAACTATACTCCCACCGAAAAGCTCTTGTTCGGCCTGAAACCCACAGAAAAGCATGATGTGCATATGGCTAGACCCGGCTGCTTTTCCTTTCTTAACTTTAGGGTCTTTGTGCTAAATTTGTGGACCTAGATGTATTTTTTATCTTTTTAGGTCCTTGATGTAAACTATACTCCTACCGAAAAGTTCTCATTCGACTTGAAACCCACTTAAAAGTACGATGTACATATGGTCGGACCCGATTGCTTTTCCTAGCTTAATTTTACGGTCCTTTGTGCTAAATGTATGGATCTCGATGCAATTTTCTCCTTTTTTGAGGTCCTTAAAGCAAACTGTACTCCAACCAAAAAACAGTCCTTCGGCTTGAAACCCATCGAAAAGTACGATTTACGTATGGTCGAACCGAGCTACATTTACTTGCTTAATTTTAGGATCCTTTGTGCTAAATGTATAGACCTTGATGTAATTTTCTCTTCTTTGATGCCCTTGATGTAAACTTTACTCTCACTAAAAAGAAGTTGTTCAGCTTGAAACCCATAGATAAGTGCGATGTACATATGGCCAGACCCGATTAATTTTCCTTGCTTAATTGTTGGGAGATATTTTCTAAATGTATGGACCTTGATATAATTTCTCTTTTGTGAGCTCCTTGATGTAAATTATACTCCCACGGCAAAGCTCTACTGCAGATTGAAACCCTCCAAACAGTACGATGTACATATGGACGGACCCAGATGCTTTTCCTTGCTTAATGTTAGGTTCCTTTGTACTGAATGTATGGACCCCGATGTAATTTTATATTTTTTAGGTCCTTGATGCAAACTATACTCGCATTAAAAAAATTGTTCGACTTGAAACCCACTGAAAAGTACGATGTACTTATGGATGATCCTGATTGCTTTTCCTCGATTAATTTTATAGTCCTTTGTGCAAAATGGGTAGACCTAGATGTAATTTTATCCTTTTTTGAGGTCCTTCATGCAAATTGTACTCCCATCGAAAAGCAGTCATTTGTCTTGAAACCCACCGAAAAGTACGATGTACATATTGCCGAACTCGATTGCTTTTCCTTGCTTAATTTTAGGGTCTTTTATGCTAAATGGATGGACCTTGATGTAATTTTCTCTTTTTTGAGGTCCTTGCGATGTAAACTTTACGCCCACCAAAAAGTAGTCGCTCGGCTTGAAACCCACCGAAAATACGATGTACATATGGCCGAACCTAGGTGCTTTTCCCTTCTCAATTTAAGTGTCATTTGTGCTAAATGTATGGAACTCGATGTAATTTTCTCTTTTTTGAGGTCCTTGATGTAAATTATGCTCCCACAAAAAATCTCTTGTTGGCTTGAAACACAGCGAAAAGTACGATGTACATATGGTCGGACCCACCTACTTCTTGCTTAATTTCAGGGTCCTTTTGTGCTAAATGTATGGATCCCATTGTATTTTTCTCTTTGTAAGGTCCATATGTTGGGTTCGCACATAGAAAACAAAAAAAATATGATATGAACAACTAAGCACCAATATCTATCTATCTAGATACAAGAAATGGGTGGATCTATATCCATAGAGAACATACCCTTGAAGACAGAAAAGCTTTACAAGATTTAGTCTCGTGGACGATGTAGTCGTACTCTTGCAGATCTCAAGATCATGATGAAATCCAACATCGTAAACCAGCAGCGCCTCCATGATCACATAAAAGTCCATCACCCTGACAACCTCTGAGGCCTTGCTCCAGCAACACAGCGAAAGCAGCTGATCCTTTCCAGAGAAATACAGAGAACATGTACTTCGCTAATCCGAAGCCTGTTGGGGAGTTGCTAGAGGGGGAGGATAACCTTCACGAGGAGGTGGTGTAGATGGAAAGGAGGAGGATGCCTCCTTTTGTAAGGGAGGGGGTTGACCCAAGGGGCCTTGCCACCAACCATGGGGCGTGCCCCACCTCTCCCCATTCATGTGGGTGGACTCTCCACCCACATGAATTCCTTTTGCACTCACTTGCATTAACTACCCACTAATTTAAATACATTTACTCTTTAAATAAAATATTTTTATTTATTTTATTCAGAATTTTGTTAATTACTTTAATTAACAAACATTGCATAAGATCCACTGCATTAGTTCGATATTACATTTGAAACCATTTTCAGCAATTTGACCCGAAACCATTCCGGTGCTCATCGAAATAATCACTGCCCTTGCAAATCCTTTCTCTGGTATTAAATCTTCCCTATTTTGTGTCGGTATACCTTAAGTGTGTCACCCTACAGTTCACAAATGATGCAAACATGATTGAGACCCCTCTCCAATCACTAATTAGCAGCGGGACCTGGACATCCGTACTGACTCCCACATATTCAACGATGAATCTTGTGATCATGAGAACGTTTGACGTCGTAAGTAAATCTCTTTGTCTCGTGATATATTACATGTCCAATATTACATCATCAGAATACCCATACCTAGTTTAATCTCGTTACCGACAATTACTCTTTTCTCGTTCCCGTGATATAACATTCCTTGTGATCTTATCACTTGCTTGCAAGCTGTGTCAATGTGATATCACAGAGAGGGCCTTGAGTATATCTCTCTATCATCGGGATGGAAAAATCCCACTCTTGATCCATGAGCCTCTACATAGCAGTGTTTGAACCCACCTTTATAGTCACCCTATTACAGTGTGACGTTTGATGTTATCAAAACACTCTTCCGGTGTTAGTCATTAACATGATCTCATGGTCTAAGGATTAGGGTTAATTTGCATGATGTAATAGCAATGTAAACATAATGACTTTTATTGTATTATTATACTTTGGGTGACTGTTCATAACATCATTCCATCAATGGTGTGTCCTTGTTATTAACAAGATCCAATGTCCATGATCAGGAAATCTTGAGCATCTTGTTAATCAACAAGCTAGATATGCGAGGCTTAACTAGGAACTCTTTATTTGTTTATTAAATGCACATGTATTAACATTTCCAATTAATACAATTATAGCATGAAAAATAAATATATATCATATACTTGGAATAAGATAATAACCATTTTACTATTGCCTGTTGAGTATATTCCCTTCAGTCTCCCACTTGCACTAGAGTCAATAACCTAGATTGCATAGTAATAAATCTAACACCCATGGAGTTTCAGTGTTGATCATGTTTTGCCCTAGGGAGAGTTTTAGTCAACGAGTCTGCTACATTCAGATCTATATGTACATTAATCTTTATATCTACATCCTTGACATACTCATGGATGGAGTGAAATGACGCTTGATATGCTTGGAATTCTTATGAGACCTCAATTCTTTCGCATTGGATATGGCTCCATGGTTGTCACAATAGATCACCATTGGGTCCAACACATTGGGAACCACACCTAGTTCAGCTATGAACTCCTTCATCGAAACCGCTTCATGCGCTGCTTCTGAAGCAGCAACATATTCCACCTCCATTGTTGATTCCACCACCACAAGTTGTTTGAAACTCCTCCAACTAACTATTGCTCCATTCATGAGAAACATGTACCCGTATTGTGACTTAGAGTCATCCGGATTGGTGGCAAAGCTAACATCGATGTAACACTTTGCGAAGAGCTCTTCTTCACCTCCATACATTAGAAACATGTCCTTGGTCCTCCTCAAGTACTTAAGAATATTCTTGACCACTATCCAATGTTCCAAACCAGGATAAGATTGGTACCTTCTAGTTAAACTAATAACAGCCACATACGGTCTTGTACACATCATGGCATACATAATAGAGCATATGGTCTTATACATCATCTTTATCTTCTACCATAGCTAGACTTTGAGTCTTACTTAATGTCTTGCCTTGCAACATAGGTAAGAACCCTTTCTTACTCCCATCCATTTTAAACTTCTTTAAAATTTTGTAAAGGCATGTACTTTGTGATAGCCAAAGTAAGCATCTAGATCAATCTCTATAGCTTCTGATGCCTAGTATGTATGATGCTTCCCCAAGGTCCTTCATCGAAAATTGTTGTTTAGATAACTTTTAGGGTTATTTATTCGTTTGCCACTTGAGGCTTCTATGTACTCACTTTTGCCACTAGAGCCAAATTGTCCTCAGTTTTACCACTGCCTCGGGCGCATCTGCTTTGGCGAGGCCAAACGACTAGTTTTGGCCCGATTCCGTCTCATGCCGTTAGTGGTCAGGTGGGTCCAGATCTTACAGGTGGGCTGCGCAACGGTGCTCCCACCCCTTTTCTCGCCCCTTGATCTTACAGGTGGGACCACGAGCACCATCGCCCCCTATTCTCGCTCTCAAACCACCCCTGCTCCCGCCACCACTAGGGCCGCTGTGGCCGTCCGGCGTGTCCACCTGCTCCACCGCCCGTTCCTCTGACGCCACCTGCTCCACCTCCACTTGCTCCATCGCCACCTGCTCCGCTGCCGCTGTCTTGAGACGGCATCGATAGGGCGCTTGTTTCCGCCAGTGCGCCTGCCACCTGCTCGTCGAAATGGCGAGCGACAGTGATGACCTTGACGAGGCAGGGGTCAGGCCGGAGACCCTCCACATCCATGACTGGGTTCCCAAGGGGTAAGTATTGTTACCATTGAGCATTTTTGTGCATTGCAATAGTCGATTCCACATGGTTTAATTAGTTTTTTGGTTGATTTTGGTATTGGTGTGCTAATTGTCTCTCTGTTTTTTGTGGGTTAGGATGGAATTGCGGTTTGCTTTCTTGGTGAACACTAGAAGGGACTGGTACATCGTGGATGCAAATGATAACAAGAAATTCCAAGGAGGGTTCGATTATCCATTGCCAATGGATTGTAATTGGAGTTTTAGACAATTTGGGGAGGTAATTTGCAGTCCATATCCTTGGGGTTAGCATGTTGAAGTGGAATTCAGATACTATGCTGGAGGAACTGAATGGGTGAAAGTTAGCAATGATGCAGAGCTCCCTACCATGTTTGCTAAGCATAAGGAGAAAGGAAAATTTCATGTGAGGCTGCAAAATGACGTGGTTGTGCCAGCACTTGGACCTTCTCGGGCAGAATCATGTCGTCGTAATGGCAGCTCTAGCCAGAATAGTTCAGTTAGAGGACCTTCAGTTAGTGCACAAAGACGTGGTGGCTCGACAAGCGTGGGCACCAGCATTAGGGTCCCCCGAGAAGTGGAGCCTGACGACGTAGATGATGAAGAGAGGCTATATTCTGATGTTGTTTAGAATTTACGATGGGCATGTCGTGCTGAAAACCAAGATGAGGATGACAATAATGCTTCTGTAATTGATGACGAGGAGGGTGAGCATCAAGACCTTTCACCTGTTCAATGGGACCCTGAGAACCCTCAGATGGAAGAAGGTTCCATTTTTTCATCCATGAGTGAGTGTAGAAATGCACTTGTGACGTACTGCATCAAAGCAGAACGTACATTCGTAGTTGACCATAGCGACACTATTCGTTATAGAGTGCACTGTCCGACTGATGATTGTCCATGGAGGATGCATGCATCTAAAATGTGAAATAGCACGAATATTCAGGTCAAAGTGAACCCTTTTAGGCACACATGCCTAGAATCAACCCTTAGAAAGGAAACAATCGGTAGAGCCAAGTCAAGATGGGTGGCTGATGAAGTAAAGCGATGGGTGACAGAAAACCATCAGGAGGGTACAAAGGAGTTGTAGAAGAACCTTAAAGAAAAGTTCAAGATAGAGATACCATACATGAGGGTGTTCAATGGTAAACAACATGCTATGGAATCTATTTATGGTAATTGGTAGGAAAGTTTTAAAATGTTGTATTCATTCAAAGGTGAAGTGGAGAGGACCAGCCTAGGTAGTATTGTAGATATTGACCACCACTCCTTGGAGTACATGTTGAGGGGAGTGACAATGACCAAGGAATGCTTCAGGAGGGTTTTTGTCTACTTTGAGGCTTGTCGCCGGGGTTTTTTGGAAGGTTGTAGGCCTTATTTAGCTATTGATGCAACTTTCCTCATAGGGAGGTTTAAAGGACAGTTAGTAGCAGCTTGTGCAGTTGATGGACATAATTTTGTATTTTCAGTTGCGTATGGTGTGCTAGAGACAGAGTCTGAGGAGAGCTAGACTTGGTTTTTGCAGAATCTGCGCCAGGCTATTGCACATCCTAATGGGTTGGTAATTCATACAGATGCCTGCGAGGGTTTAGAAGTGGCCGTGGACAATGTGTTCCCTGGAGTAGAGCATAGGGAATGCATGCGTCACCTTGCTGCAAATTTTGGGAAGAAATTCAAAGGAAAGGTGTATGCCGACAATTTGTGGCCAGCATCTTTGACTTGTAGTGTGAAGAAGCACAACTACCACATGAGGCAGCTATACAAGAATCACAAAGTGAAGGAATACTTGGAAACACACCACTCCAAGTTATGTGCCAGAAGCCAATTCAGTGAACTGAGCAAAGTTGACTATGTGCACAATAATCTTGCAGAGTCTTTCAATGCAACGATCCGGAAACTAAAGGGTCTTTATTTGGTGGATTTTCTTGACAAGATAAGGATAGAATACATTAAGAAGTTTCATGTTCATGCAGGTATAGCTATGGCAAAATTCATGGGCCACATATCATCCCTTCCGTGATGAATGAATTGAAGCACAAAATAAGAGGCTTGGAAATGGACATGACTCTTTGCTCGGCCACCAGAGGAGAGGTGTCATTTTTGGATAAAGAGAAGAGGGAATGGGGATATCCAGTGGATTTAGAAGCTAGAACTTGCAATTGTAGGCAATGGCAAATAACTGGGTTGCCATGCATTCATGCCTTGTTTTTCATCACAACTCTCTCTGGTCAAGTAGGGAACATACACCAATATGTGCATGAATACTACTCTGTTGCAAGGTTCAAAGCTACATATGCACATGCCTTACCTGCTCTGGGGGGAAAACAACAATGGGACATAGTGGACCCTGGTTTCAAACTTTGTGCTCTAGTTTTGAAGAGAGCAGCAGGTAGACCTAGGAAGAGTCGAATAAGACCTCGCATCGAAGGAGCTGGACTAGGAGCAAGGAAGCGTAAGTGCACAAGGTGTGGTGGGTCTGGTGATTTTGCAAAGTATTGTGATAACACTGTAGATCCAGCGTTCGGAGAGTGTTTCGATGATGAAAATGATGGTCAGCAGCCGGTTGCAGACAATGATCAAAATGAGGCTCCAAATGATGATCAAAATGAGGCTTGAGATGATTATCAAACTAATGATCAAAATGATGATCAAATTGAGGCTCTGAATGATGATCCTATTGAGGCCCCAAATGATGATCAAATTGATGAGCAAAATAATGATCCAACTGAGGCTCCAAATGATGATCAAATTGAGGCTCCAAATAATTATCACACTGATGAGCAAAATAATGCTCCAACTGAGGCTCCAAATGATGGTGACCAACCTTCTATGGTTGTGAGTTCTGCTTGGTATGTAAATCTTGCCAATACTATTTTACACTTATCACTTGACATGATCTCACAACACTTTATGGTTGGGTTGTATAGCTCCGTGGTAGGTTCAAACAAAGTGGTGGCAGTGAGCTCTGAGGTACTTGAGGTGGCTCCAACAAAGAGGAGAAGAGTAGAAGAGAAGAGCACAAGGAGGAAAGTGGTGGCAATAAGCACAATGATCACAAGGAGCAAAGTGGTGGAAAGAAACATACGGAGCAAAGTGGTGGCAAGAACCAAGTATAATGTTTGAAACATTATGAATATTGTTGTATTTGTGTTGAATAATGTTGGATCTATGTTAATTGGATGTCGCAATGCTTCTTTTGACCAATGTTGTTGTATTTGTGTTTCCATGTATGTAGAATTTGTTTATATAACCTAACTTTGTTTATATAAAGCTTTGGTGTGGTTTTTGAAACTTTTCATGATCCAAACCTAAACCCCTTCTCTGAACCCTTGACTTCATACAACAGAGTTCGAGATATCGCATATTGTACATGAACCTTATGTTTGAAACTATGTAGACCTTGTTTATGGACTTGAATCCTTAGTATATGACATAAGAAGACTATGTGCGCAGATTTTTGATTTTTTTGATTTTTTTTGAATTTTTTATGCTCATTTGACTATTTGGTCAAACCTAACTTTGGACAACATTTAAACAAGGTTTTCAAAATAAAATGAAAAACTAAGCCTGGATCCTTCTTAGTCACTCCAAAGTGAAGCTTTGGTGTGGTTTTTGAAACTTTTCATGATCCAAACCTAAACCCCTTCTCTGAACCCTTGACTTCGTACAACAGAGTTCGAGATATCACATATTGTACATGAACCTTCTGTTTGAAACTATGTAGACCTTGTTTATCGACTTGAATCCTTAGTACATGACATAAGAAGACTATGTGCGCAGGTTTTTGATTTTTTTGATTTTTTTTGATTTTTTAATGCTCATTTGACTATTTGGTCAAACCTAACTTTGACCAACATTTAAACAAGCTTTTCAAAAGAAAATGAAAAACTAAGCCTGGATCCTTCTTAGTCACTCCAAAATAAAGCTTTGCTGTGGTTTTTGAAACTTTTCATGATCCAAACTTAAACGCCTTCTCTGAACCCTTAACTTCGTACAACAGAGTTCGAGATATCGCATATTGTACATGAACCTTCTGTTTGAAACTATGTAGACCTTGTTTATCGACTTGAATGCTTAGTATATGACACAAGAAGACTATGTGCGCATGTTTTTCATTTTTTTGATTTTTTTTGAATTTTTTATGCTCATTCGACTATTTGGTCAAACCTAACTTTGACCAACATTTAAACAAGTTTTTCAAAAGAAAATGAAAAACTAAGCCTGGATCCTTCTTAGTCACTCCAAAGTGAAGCTTTGGTGTGGTTTTTGAAACTTTTCATGATCCAAACCTAAACCCCTTCTCTGAACCCTTGACTTCGTACAACAGAGTTCGAGATATCGCATATTGTACATGAACCTTCTGTTTGAAACTATGTAGACCTTGTTTATCGACTTGAATCCTTAGTACATGACATAAGAAGACTGTGCGCAGGTTTTTGATTTTTTGAATTTTTTATGCTCATTCGACTATTTGGTCAAACCTAACTTTGACCAACATTTAAACAAGGTTTTCAAAATAAAATGAAAAACTAAGACTAGATCCTTCTTAGTCACTCCAAAATGAAGCTTTGGTGTGGTTTTTGAAACTTTTCATGATCCAAACATAAACCCCTTCTCTGAACCCTTGACTTCGTACAACAGAGTTCGGGATATCGCATATTGTACATGAACCTTCTGTTTGAAACTATGTAGACCTTGTTTATTGACTTGAATCCTTAGTGTATGACACAAGAAGACTATGTGCGCATGTTTTTCATTTTTTTGATTTTTTTTGATTTTTTTATGCTCATTTGACTATTTGGTCAAACCTAACTTTGACCAACATTTAAACAAGTTTTTCAAAAGAAAATGAAAAACTAAGCCTGGATCCTTCTTAGTCACTCCAAAGTGAAGCTTTGGTGTGGTTTTTGAAACTTTTCATGATCCAAACCTAAACCCCTTCTCTGAACCCTTGACTTCGTACAACAGAGTTCGAGATATCGCATATTGTACATGAACCTTCTGTTTGAAACTATGTAGACCTTGTTTATCGACTTGAATCCTTAGTACATGACATAAGAAGACTATGTGCGCAGGTTTTTGATTTTTTGAATTTTTTATGCTCATTCGACTATTTGGTCAAACCTAACTTTGACCAACATTTAAACAAGTTTTTCAAAAGAAAATGAAAAACCAAGCCTGGATCCTTCTTAGTCACTCCAAAATGAAGCTTTGGTGTGGTTTTTGAAACTTTTCATGATCCAAACATAAACCCCTTCTCTGAACCCTTGACTTCGTACAACAGAGTTCGAGATATCGCATATTGTACATGAACCTTCTGTTTGAAACTATGTAGACCTTGTTTATCGACTTGAATGCTTAGTATATGACACAAGAAGACTATGTGCGCATGTTTTTCATTTTTTTGATTTTTTTTGAATTTTTTATGCTCATTCGACTATTTGGTCAAACCTAACTTTGACCAACATTTAAACAAGTTTTTCAAAAGAAAATGAAAAACTAAGCCTGGATCCTTCTTAGTCACTCCAAAGTGAAGCTTTGGTGTGGTTTTTGAAACTTTTCATGATCCAAACCTAAACCCCTTCTCTGAACCCTTGACTTCGTACAATAGAGTTCGAGATATCGCATATTGTACATGAACCTTCTGTTTGAAACTATGTAGACCTTGTTTATCGACTTGAATCCTTAGTACATGACATAAGAAGACTATGTGCGCAGGTTTTTGATATTTTGAATTTTTTATGCTCATTCGACTATTTGGTCAAACCTAACTTTGACCAACATTTAAACAAGTTTTTCAAAAGAAAATGAAAAACTAAGCCTAGATCCTTCTTAGTCACTCCAAAATGAAGATTTGGTGTGGTTTTTGAAACTTTTCATGATCCAAACATAAACCCCTTCTCTGAACCCTTGACTTCGTACAATAGAGTTCGAGATATCGCATATTGTACATGAACCTTCTGTTTGAAACTATGTAGACCTTGTTTATCGACTTGAATCCTTAGTACATGAGATAAGAAGACTATGTGCGCAGGTTTTTCATTTTTTTGATTTTTTTTGAATTTTTTATGCTCATTTGACTATTTGGTCAAACCTAACTTTGACCAACATTTAAACAAGTTTTTCAAAAGAAAATGAAAAACTAAGCCTGGATCCTTTTTAGTCACTCCAAAATGAAGCATTGGTGTGGTTTTTGAAACTTTTCATGATCCAAACCTAAACCCCTTCTCTGAACCCTTGACTTCGTACAACAGAGTTCGAGATATCGCATATTGTACATGAACCTTCTGTTTGAAACTATGTAGACCCGCTAAAACCACTACTATAAAATCGCTTGGTGTTTCTCTTTTGTGCATTATCATGACCGCATGCTCATGTGATCATGCCACATTGGATGGAACACATAATTAAATTATTGCTTTATAAATATGGCTTTGTGTTTGGATCTTGCGCACTTTTATTAGGTTCTTGATAAATTGTATTTGAGTTTGGTATTTCTTTCTCCTACTTTTGACATCCTCTATTTTAATTTCTAGTTGGTGCCATGTGTGGAGCCATAATGTCAAGTTGATTTTTATTTGCTATATGCCCAAATGGACTTGGGGCATCATCTCTTAATTCTACCTTGATCTTGTATTTTTGTCCATATGGTCACCTTTCTATTCTATCATATGAGAGCATTTGGTCATGCCCATCTCTAGTTTAATCCTTCCATATATGTGGCCATTCTTTACTCTCTATTCCATCTCTACTGTGTTCTTCTTGTATTCTATCCTTATTTTTCTCGATCTATTCATTCTTGTCATGGGCCTATTTATATTCTTCCTAAAATTCTACTCCATTGCCACCTACATGATCCACATGCTCCCTTACATACCACCATATACCCTTTTCTCTTGTTCTTATGTTTCTTGCCACATGTGTTAATAGGCACTAATCTACACACATAAAACCATAACAGTACTTATGTGCTATTCATCTTTTTTAAATTATTTTGAGTATTTGCCTCGTTTGAATTTTTGTTCAAAATCTTCCAACTAACCTTTTTGCAACTCTTGTTAGTTCAAACCACGTTATGCATATTTTTCTTTCTTTTCATGCATTTTTCGGAGCACAAAATTATTTTATTAAAAATTGAAGTTTATTTGCTAAATTATTCATACGGTTTGCTATACGTAAAGCCGTCCTCCTTTTTCTTAATTTAAAAATAAACAAAATAATATTACCGGTCCTTATAAGACTGCAAAAGAGTTTTTCTTATTAGTAATAATAAAAGTAGGCAAAAAACCCGTCTAAAATTTTGGCCCAAAACAAGTCTTATCTAGTCTACTTTAGACTATATAAATACTCCAAACCCTAGTCCCCAAATTTCCCCATTTTGTGAATCGAGATCCAATCCACTTTCTTTCCGCGATCCATCGCCTGGAGAGTTCTACTTGCCCGTATTGCGCCGCCGTCACCCGTCTGCTCGCGTGTGAAGGATCTAAGACAAACCCATGCGCTTGCAGATGGTCTCCATCGATTTGATTTTCTGGCCGCATGCTCTCTGTCCTCTGTGTCTTGCCTCCCATGCACTTCCTAGATCAAATCGCTGCAGCTCTATTGCTTGCCCCTTCTCTGTTTCTCGTGTGTGCGCGTGTACTCGTCCAGTCCGCCGTGGCAGGTTGCAGTTGAGGCACCGGCCGCCTCATTTCCTGAGCTAGGGGAGGACCCAACGCCACCATCCTTCCTGGAAGCCTGCGCCGCCCCTTTGAATTTTTCTTTTTCTTGGGCTTTGGCTCCGTGCGCGCCACCGGCCAGCTGCCACGGATCCCAGTCATATTGTCCATGGCATCATGCCACACGCGCGGCACATCAGATCGATTCCACCTTGAGCAACACCTTACACCTTGTGCCCCTCCGCCTCTGCCCGATCTGCTCTGTTCTGCACATCGATCCATGCAGGTAAGGTGTTCGGGCAAATTCCTGGGCCAGGTCAAACGCATCAATATATGTGCCAAAGAAGCCAGCCGGTTCGATGGAAGCCCGTCATCTCCTCATGTACCTTGAAGTGATTCAGACATCTCCCATCTTGGTGTTCATGTGCTTGTTGTCGTGCTCGACCATGTCTCATGCCAAGGCTCATGTCAACGACTTGTCTGTGTTTCGGTCATCTTGTCCTGGCTCCAATACATTGACGTGGGTGTGATAACCCAGAGATCTTCACCATGGATTGCAAGGTACATGAAACCAAATTTCACCACTCCAATCTGGGACGCATACTACCACTCCCATCGAAAACCTTCACACCCTGTCCCTATTTTATAAATTGCTATATGACATATTCCTGTCGCATATTAAATTGTTCATGCATGCATACTTGTCCGTGGTTTGGGGGCATTATGCCGATTCACCTCATAATTAAATATGGAGTCAATATGCGGGATACTTTGTCTTATTCCGGACTACATTTAAATTTGTTTAGTGAACCGATGCCATGTTTTGCCTTGTTAAGACAACATTTAAATTGCGGGGTAACTAAACAACATGAACCTTCTAATTAATTGTCGGGACCCCGGTTCCGCTTGATCTTGCCTAATTGCATCGCATCCTTGCCATGTCATGCACCATACATGCATCATGCCCGATCTTCTGCCATAGTATTAAATAGTGCATTCGGTGTTTCTTTTAGTGTTTTGCTTCTTCGCGGATTAGGCCATTGAGTGGATGCGAGTATCGGCAAGTCCTTCAGATATGTATCTTCGACAGTGTTTCCCAGGCGAGCATCTCTCCCCCTTTCTACCTATTTTGCATTTATAGTCTTTACTTCCTCCTGTTGATCTATTGCTATCCGTGTCACGATGCTTTAGTTTCCGTACACCAGTTATATCCCGTGCAGCCTCTATATTGCCTTGGACAACTCCTATTACCCGTGTTTGGTAGATAGCTGGCCTTGCGAGTCGTATTTGCTTGCTTAGGTGCGATCTCGTGTTGTCAAGTACCACAGTTGTTGGAATGCTGGCAGATGTTAATGGTGGAGATGCTTACTGGTGGAGATGATCATGTCTTTAATTACAACTATTAAATTGCTAGATATAACTAATGCAGAGGCATCGGTGGGCAATAGATGTTATTTGGTTCTTCCACGCTCACTTGTGTCCCGTAGGATCCTGAGTACTTGATACATGTTCCTTGATTTTTCGCACTATCCACATCCGGGAGGCCGTGGACCCCCCTGAGCGAGAACTTGATTCCTTTCTATTTCTTGGGGCCACAAAGTAGTTTGGGGCTTTATTACTATCCTGTACTTATGCCATGCTTTACAGCTCTGTTTAAGATTATGCGTGGAGCACTTGTACTGTTTAGGATTGCGGAGTGTTTTCGCGGTATCGACAAGCCCAGTCACACTTTCGGGTTCCCAGTCATTTACAGCCATTGGCGCAAACCTTGGGTCCGTCTCGGAGTCGGCCAACTTCGTTGCGGGTAGCTTAATGGGGTGCCCCCCTGAAATATTTATGAATCCTGTGATCGCTTTGTCGTGAATGCCTCGTTGGGTTTTGAGTTGGTTTTTCCGAGGTTGATCGAGTGTGTGTTGCTATTTGTACACCCCTGCAGGGTAAAACTTTCTGAAAGCCATGTCCGCGGTTATGGATGACTTGGAGCACATTATCTCGATCATAGACAAGCATAACTAAAGTAGTGCTATAAATTTGACTTAATATGTGACTAGTAATTCAGCTTCACTACAATGGAGTGGATAATAAAAATGCCAACAACTGGTGGATCTGTGGTGATCCGTGTCATACTATACCTGCCTAGTAAGTATCGCAACTCCAATGGAATGTGATAAAAGTGCCAACAATTGCTGGGTTTTGGGATTCCTCAGGACAATTATATCTGACTAGTAAATGTTCCAACTACAACGGAATGGTTAACTAAAATTGCCCACTACTTCTGCTCTCAGGATGATTCATGCTATATATCTGACTAGTAAATGCTGCAACTATAATGGAATGGATAAAACTGCCAACTGTGTGAGTTCCTTTGTCCGACTTCCTCGTTTAGTCTCGAGGGGGAAATACCAGGATGGGTATGATTGGTGTTAGTATCAGGTGTTCCGAATAGGTCTTTCTTACCTCTCCAATAGCCGACGGTTGTACTGTGTCTCTATAGGTTGTTTAGTGCTGCTGCGCTGCCGCTTTAGTCCACCATACCTATGTAGGCGAGAGCCGCCGCATTCTAGCCTCGCCGTGTACTGGCCTCAGTACTGATGCTCCTCTTTTTCCTTTGCCCTTTGTCGGCACCCCCTTTTGTTTTAGCAGGTTTGCGATCGACGTCGTTAGCAGGGTTACCCTTCTGGCTTGGCCTGGGCAGGGTTATGGACGCCATTGATTATTCTTCAGGGCTCTTAGCCCCATTTGCATCTTGTCCGTAGTCGGACGCTCTATCTTTTTCAAGGTGATTTGGATCTTTGTATTGTATATATGTATTCTTGACTCGTGGAGTCATTGTGGTATATATATCTGTTCTGTGGGTCCCATCAGGGACTGTTGTGTAATTGTATTACTTCGTTTTCCACCCGCATGAAAGTGCCTGGTGGGCGTCCTTGAATCGTTTCTATGCAGGTTTGGCGGAAAGGGCTAAAACTTGCATAGGGCCGATTTGAGGGTGTTACAGAGTGGTATCAGAGCTCAGCAGTTGCGATACCCCACAAGTCCAGCCTGTAGGATAACCTAGCTAACGACCAAAGTTGAGTGTCAAAACTATTTTGCAAAATCAGTTGGATAGATCTGATTAGGTCTGATTTTACTTCTTACCCCTCTGCTGTTCTCCTCTTACTCTGCGTGTTTTGAATCTGCTCTCTTATCTTTTCTTCGAGTCCAGGGTTTCTCGTGGTTGGGTTTTCCGTCGTACCTTCAGGGTTTCGCCTCCTCCTTTGGTAACGGTGCTTCTACACCCGGTCTTCGCGCTATCTGAGGAATCCTTCATCTGTTGTACTTCTCTTTGTTCCTTCTCGTGCTTTCCGGTGTTTTCCGACGCGACAACATCCTCTACGCCAGATCCGATGCAGAGCCTGCATCACTCCTTTGTTTCTGAACCTCGTTTGTCGAGATCTTTAGTTTGATTCCGAGAGTTGGTTGCATAATTCTCCTATTCGTGTGCAGAGTAATGCTTTGGGTGCACAATGGACTGATCACCATCCGACTACTCTTACCATTCGCTCTTGTACATCGAATCGGTGGATCAAGCAATTTTACTCCGTCCACGGAAGCTAGAGGTGGCTTTATTTGTTGATACCTTTACATTCGCCTTTGTTCCCGGAGTGTTATCTCGACGATCACGGACAACGACCTCTTGTTAGTGGTGTCGCGAGGATCCACACGAAGTGAGAAGATTCAGATCGCCGGCCTTCTTCCCTGTACCATGAGGCGGATCTCGAGGGCGAGATCCATTGTTAGTGGTGTCGAATTGTAGCACCCCGGTAAAACCACTACTAGAAAATCGCTTGGTGTTTCTCTTTTGTGCATTATCATGACCGCATGCTCATTTCATCATGCCACATTGGATGGAACACATAATTAAATTATTGCTTTATAAATATGGCTTTGTGTTTGGATCTTGCGCACTTTTATTAGGTTCTTGATAAATTGTATTTGAGTTTGGTATTTCTTTCTCTCTACTTTTGATAACCTCTATTTTAATTTCTAGTTGGTGCCATGTGTGGAGCCATAATGTCAAGTTGATTTTTATTTGCTATATGCCCAAATGGACTTGGGGCATCATCTCTTAATTCTACCTTGATCTTGTATATTTGTCCATATGGTCACCTTTCTATTCTATCATATGAGAGCATTTGGTCATGCCCATCTCTAGTTTAATCCTTCCATATATGTGGCCATTCTTTACTCTCTATTCCATCTCTACTGTGTTCTTCTTGTATTCTATCCTTATTTTTCTCGATCTATTCATTCTTGTCATGGGCCTATTTATATTCTTCCTAAAATTCTACTCCATTGCCACCTACATGATCCACATGCTCCCTTACATACCACCATATACCCTTTTCTCTTGTTCTTATGTTTCTTGCCACATGTGTTAATAGACACTAATCTACACACATAAAACCATAACAGTACTTATGTGCTATTCATCTTTTTTAAATTATTTTGAGTATTTGCCTCATTTGAATTTTTGTTCAAAATCTTCCAACTAACCTTTTTGCAACTCTTGTTAGTTCAAACCACGTTATGCATATTTTTCTTTCTTTTCATGCATTTTTCGGAGCACAAAATTATTTTATTAAAAATTGAAGTTTATTTGCTAAATTATTCATACGGTTTGCTATACGTAAAGCCGTCCTCCTTTTTCTTAATTTAAAAATAAACAAAATAATATTACCGGTCCTTATAAGACTGCAAAAGAGTTTTTCTTATTAGTAATAATAAAAGTAGGCAAAAAACCCGTCTAAAATTTTGGCCCAAAACAAGTCTTATCTAGTCTACTTTAGACTATATAAATACTCCAAACCCTAGTCCCCAAATTTCCCCATTTTGTGAATCGAGATCCAATCCACTTTCTTTCCGCGATCCACCGCTTGGAGAGTTCTACTTGCCCGTATTGCGCCGCCGTCACCCGTCTGCTCGCGTGTGAAGGATCTAAGACAAACCCATGCGCTTGCAGATGGTCTCCATCGATTTGCTTTTTTGGCCGCATGCTCTCTGTCCTCTGTGTCTTGCCTCCCGTGCACTTCCTAGATCAAATCGCTGCAGCTCTATTGCTTGCCCCTTCTCTGTTTCTCGTGTGTGCGCATGTACACGTCCAGTCCGCCGTGGAAGGTTGCAGTTGAGGCACCGGCCGCCTCATTTCCTGAGCTAGGGGAGGACCCAACGCCACCATCCTTCCTGGAAGCCTGCGCCGCCCCTTTGAATTTTTCTTTTTCTTGGGCTTTGGCTCCGTGCGCGCCACCGGCCAGCTGCCACGGATCCCAGTCATATTGTCCATGGCATCATGCCACACGCGCGGCACATCAGATCGATTCCACCTTGAGCAACACCTTACACCTTGTGCCCCTCCGCCTCTGCCCGATCTTCTCTGTTCTGCACATCGATCCATGCAGGTAAGGTGTTCGGGCAAATTCCTGGGCCAGGTCAAACGCGTCAATATATGTGCCAAAGAAGCCAGCCGGTTCGATGGAAGCCCGTCATCTCCTCATGTACCTTGAAGTGATTCAGACATCTCCCATCTTGGTGTTCATGTGCTTGTTGTCGTGCTCGACCATGTCTCATGCCAAGGCTCATGTCAACGACTTGTCTGTGTTTCGGGCATCTTGTCCTGGCTCCAATACATTGACGTGGGTGTGATAACCCAGAGATCTTCACCATGGATTGCAAGGTACATGAAACCAAATTTCACCACTCCAATCTGGGACGCATACTACCACTCCCATCGAAAACCTTCACACCCTGTCCCTATTTTATAAATTGCTATATGACATATTCCTGTCGCATATTAAATTGTTCATGCATGCATACTTGTCCGTGGTTTGGGGGCATTATGCCGATTCACCTCATAATTAAATATGGAGTCAATATGCGGGATACTTTGTCTTATTCCGGACTCCATTTAAATTTGTTTAGTGAACCGATGCCATGTTTTGCCTTGTTAAGACAACATTTAAATTGCGGGGTAACTAAACAACATGAACCTTCTAATTAATTGTCGGGACCCCGGTTCCGCTTGATCTTGCCTAATTGCATCGCATCCTTGCCATGTCATGCACCATACATGCATCATGCCCGATCTTCTGCCATAGTATTAAATAGTGCATTCGGTGTTTCTTTTAGTGTTTTGCTTCTTCGCGGATTAGGCCATTGAGTGGATGCGAGTATCGGCAAGTCCTTCGGATATGTATCTTCGATAGTGTTTCCCAGGCGAGCATCTCTCCCCCTTTCTACCTATTTTGCATTTATAGTCTTTACTTCCTCCTGTTGATCTATTGCTATCCGTGTCACGATGCTTTAGTTTCCGTACACCAGTTATATCCCGTGCAGCCTCTATATTGCCTTGGACAACTCCTATTACCCGTGTTTGGTAGATAGCTAGCCTTGCGAGTCGTATTTGCTTGCTTAGGTGCGATCTCGTGTTGTCAAGTACCACAGTTGTTGGAATGCTGGCAGATGTTAATGGTGGAGATGCTTACTGGTGGAGATGATCATGTCTTTAATTACAACTATTAAATTGCTAGATATAACTAATGCAGAGGCATCGGTGGGCAATAGATGTTATTTGGTTCTTCCACGCTCACTTGTGTCCCGTAGGATCCCGAGTACTTGATACATGTTCCTTGATTTTTCGCCTATCCACATCCGGGAGGCCGTGGACCCCCCCCTGAGCCAGAACTTGATTCCTTTCTATTTCTTGGGGCCACAAAGTAGTTTGGTGCTTTATTACTATCCTGTACTTATGCCATGCTTTACTACTCTGTTTAAGATTGTGCGTGGAGCACCTGTACTGTTTAGGATTGCGGAGTGTTTTCGCGGTATCGACAAGCCCAATCACACTTTCGGGTTCCCAGTCATTTACAGCCATTGGCGCAAACCTTGGGTCCGTCTCGGAGTCGGCCAACTTCGTTGCGGGTAGCTTAATGGGGTGGCCCCCTGAAATATTTATGAATCCTGTGATCGCTTTGTCGTGAATGCCTCGTTGGGTTTTGAGTTGGTTTTTCCGAGGTTGATCGAGTGTGTGTTGCTATTTGTGCACCCCTGCAGGGTAAAACTTTCTGAAATCCGTGTCCGCGGTTATGGATGACTTGGAGCACATTATCTCGATCATAGACAAGCATAACTAAAGTAGTGCTATAAATTTGACTTAATATGTGACTAGTAATTCAGCTTCACTACAATGGAGTGGATAATAAAAATGCCAACAACTGGTGGATCTATGGTGATCCGTGTCATACTATACCTACCTAGTAAGTATCGCAACTCCAATGGAATGTGATAAAAGTGCCAACAATTGCTGGGTTTTGGGATTCCTCAGGACAATTATATCTGACTAGTAAATGTTCCAACTACAACGGAATGGTTAACTAAAATTGCCCACTACTTGTGCTCTCAGGATGATTCATGCTATATATCTGACTAGTAAATGCTGCAACTATAATGGAATGGATAAAACTGCCAACTGAGTGAGTTCCTTTGTCCGACTTCCTCGTTTAGTCTCGAGGGGGAAATACCAGGATGGGTATGATTGGTGTTAGTATCAGGTGTTCCGAATAGGTCTTTCTTACCTCTCCAATAGCCGACGGTTGTACTGAGTCTCTATAGGTTGTTTAGTGCTGCTGCGCTGCCGCTTTAGTCCACCATACCTATGTAGGCGAGAGGCGCCGAATTCTAGCCTCGCCGTGTACTGGCCTCAGTACTGACGCTCCTCTTTTTCCTTTGCCCTTTGTCGGCACCCCTTTTGTTTTAGCAGGTTTGCGATCGACGTCGTTAGCAGGGTTACCCTTCTGGCTTGGCCTGGGCAGGGTTATGGACGCCATTGATTATTCTTCAGGGCTCTTAGCCCCATTTGCATCTTGTCCGTAGTCGGACGCTCTATCTTTTTCAAGGTGATTTGGATCTTTGTATTGTATATAAGTATTCTTGACTCGTGGAGTCATTGTGGTATATATATCTGTTCTGTGGGTCCCATCAGGGACTGTTGTGTAATTGTATTACTTCGTTTTCCACCCGCATGAAAGTTCCTGGTGGGCGTCCTTGAATCGTTTCTATGCAGGTTTGGCGGAAAGGGCTAAAACTTGCATAGGGCCGATTTGAGGGTGTTACAGAGTGGTATCAGAGCTCAGCAGTTGCGATACCCCACAAGTCCAGCCTGTAGGATAACCTAGCTAACGACCAAAGTAGAGTGTCAAAACTATTTTGCAAAATCAGTTGGATAGATCTGATTAGGTCTGATTTTACTTCTTACCCCTCTGCTGTTCTCCTCTTACTCTGCGTGTTTTGAATCTGCTCTCTTATCTTTTCTTCGAGTCCAGGGTTTCTCGTGGTTGGGTTTTCCGTCGTACCTTCAGGGTTTCGCCTCCTCCTTTGGTAACGGTGCTTCTACACCCGGTCTTCGCGCTATCTGAGGAATCCTTCATATGTTGTACTTCTCTTTGTTCCTTCTCGTGCTTTCCGGTGTTTTCCGACGCGACAACATCCTCTACGCCAGATCCGATGCAGAGCCTGCATCACTCCTTTGTTTCTGAACCTCGTTTGTCGAGATCTTCAGTTTGATTCCGAGAGTTGGTTGCATAATTCTCCTATTCGTGTGCAGAGTAATGCTTTGGGTGCACAATGGACTGATCACCATCCGACTACTCTTACCATTCGCTCTTGTACATCGAATCGGTGGATCAAGCAATTTTACTCCGTCCACGGAAGCTAGAGGTGGCTTTATTTGTTGATACCTTTACATTCGCCTTTGTTCCCGGAGTGTTATCTCGACGATCACGGACAACGACCTCTTGTTAGTGGTGTCGTGAGGATCCACACGAAGCGAGAAGATTCAGATCGCCGGCCTTCTTCCCTGTACCATGAGGCGGATCTCGAGGGCGAGATCCATTGTTAGTGGTGTCGAATTGTAGCACCCAGGTAAAACCACTACTAGAAAATCGCTTGGTGTTTCTCTTTTGTGCATTATCATGACCGCATGCTCATGTCATCATGCCACATTGGATGGAACACATAATTAAATTATTGCTTTATAAATATGGCTTTGTGTTTGGATCTTGCGCACTTTTATTAGGTTCTTGATAAATTTTATTTGAGTTTGGTATTTCTTTCTCTCTACTTTTGACAACCTCTATTTTAATTTCTAGTTGGTGCCATGTGTGGAGCCATAATGTCAAGTTGATTTTTATTTGCTATATGCTCAAATGGACTTGGGGCATCATCTCTTAATTCTACCTTGATCTTGTATATTTGTCCATATGGTCACCTTTCTATTCTATCATATGAGAGCATTTGGTCATGCCCATCTCTAGTTTAATCCTTCCATATATGTGGCCATTGTTTACTCTCTATTCCATCTCTACTGTGTTCTTCTTGTATTCTATCCTTATTTTTCTTGATCTATTCATTCTTGTCATGGGCCTATTTATATTCTTCCTAAAATTCTACTCCATTGCCACCTACATGATCCACATGCTCCCTTACATACCACCATATACCCTTTTCTCTTGTTCTTATGTTTCTTGCCACATGTGTTAATAGGCACTAATCTACACACGTAAAACCATAACACTACTTATGTGCTATTCATCTTGTTTAAATTATTTTGAGTATTTGCCTCATTTGAATTTTTGTTCAAAATCTTCCAACTAACCTTTTTGCAACTCTTGTTAGTTCAAACCACGTTATGCATATTTTTCTTTCTTTTCATGCATTTTTCAGAGCACAAAATTATTTTATTAAAAATTGTAGTTTATTTGCTAAATTATTCATACGGTTTGCTATACGTAAAGCCGTCCTCCTTTTTCTTAATTTAAAAATAAACAAAATAATATTACCGGTCCTTATAAGACTGCAAAAGAGTTTTTCTTATTAGTAATAATAAAAGTAGGCAAAAAACCCGTCTAAAATTTTGGCCCAAAACAAGTCTTATCTAGTCTACTTTAGACTATATAAATACTCCAAACCCTAGTCCCCAAATTTCCCCATTTTGTGAATCGAGATCCAATCCACTTTCTTTCCGCGATCCACCGCCTGGTGAGTTCTACTTGCCCGTATTGCGCCGCCGTCACCCGTCTGCTCGCGTGTGAAGGATCTAAGACAAACCCATGCGCTTGCAGATGGTCTCCATCGATTTGCTTTTCTGGCCACATGCTCTCTGTCCTATGTGTCTTGCCTCCCGTGCACTTCCTAGATCAAATCGCTGCAGCTCTATTGCTTGCCCCTTCTCTGTTTCTCGTGTGTGCGCATGTACTCGTCCAGTCCGCCGTGGCAGGTTGCAGTTGAGGCACCGGCCGCCTCATTTCCTGAGCTAGGGGAGGACCCCACGCCACCATCCTTCCTGGAAGCCTGCGCCGCCCCTTTGAATTTTTCTTTTTCTTGGGCTTTGGCTCCGTGCGCGCCACCAGCCAGCTGCCGCGGATCCCAGTCATATAGTCCATGGCATCATGCCACACGCGCGGCACATCAGATCGATTCCACCTTGAGCAACACCTTACACCTTGTGCCCCTCCACCTCTGCCCGATCTGCTCTGTTCTGCACATCGATCCATGCAGGTAAGGTGTTCGGGCAAATTCCTGGGCCAGGTCAAACGCGTCAATATATGTGCCAAAGAAGCCAGCCGGTTCGATGGAAGCCCGTCATCTCCTCATGTACCTTGAAGTGATTCAGACATCTCCCATCTTGGTGTTCATGTGCTTGCTGTCGTGCTCGACCATGTCTCATGCCAAGGCTCATGTCAACGACTTGTCTGTGTTTCGGTCATCTTGTCCTGGCTCCAATACATTGACGTGGGTGTGATAACCCGGAGATCTTCACGATGGATTGCAAGGTACATGAAACCGAATTTCACCACTCTAATCTGGGACGCATACTACCACTCCCATCGAAAACCTTCACACCCTGTCCCTATTTTATAAATTGCTATATGACATATTCCTGTCGCATATTAAATTGTTCATGAATGCATACTTGTTCGTGGTTTGGGGGCATTATGCCGATTCACCTCATAATTAAATATGGAGTCAATATGCGGGATACTTTGTCTTATTCTAGACTCCATTTAAATTTGTTTAGTGAACCGATGCCATGTTTTGCCTTGTTAAGACAACATTTAAATTGCGGGGTAACTAAACAACATGAACCTTCTAATTAATTGTCGGGACCCCGGTTCCGCTTGATCTTGCCTAATTGCATCGCATCCTTGCCATGTCATGCACCATACATGCATCATGCCCGATCTTCTGCCATAGTATTAAATAGTGCATTCGGTGTTTCTTTTAGTGTTTTGCTTCTTCGCGGATTAGGCCATTGAGTGGATGCGAGTATCGGCAAGTCCTTCGGATATGTATCTTCGACAGTGTTTCCCAGGCGAGCATCTCTCCCCCTTTCTACCTATTTTGCATTTATAGTCTTTACTTCCTCCTGTTGATCTATTGCTATCCGTGTCACGATGCTTTAGTTTCCGTACACCAGTTATATCCCGTGCAGCCTCTATATTGCCTTGGACAACTCCTATTACCCGTGTTTGGTAGATAGCTAGCCTTGCGAGTCGTATTTTCTTGCTTAGGTGCGATCTCGTGTTGTCAAGTACCACAGTTGTTGGAATGCTGGCAGATGTTAATGGTGGAGATGCATACTGGTGGAGATGATCATGTCTTTAATTACAACTATTAAATTGCTAGATATAACTAATGCAGAGGCATCGGTGGGCAATAGATGTTATTTGGTTCTTCCACGCTCACTTGTGTCCCGTAGGATCCCGAGTACTTGATACATGTTCCTTGATTTTTCGCACTATCCACATCCGGGAGGCCGTGGACCCCCCCCCCCCCTGAGCCAGAACTTGATTCCTTTCTATTTCTTGGGGCCACAAAGTAGTTTGGGGCTTTATTACTATCATGTACTTATGCCATGCTTTACTGCTCTGTTTAAGATTGTGCGTGGAGCACCTGTACTGTTTAGGATTGCGGAGTGTTTTCGCGGTATCGACAAGCCCAATCACACTTTCGGGTTCCCAGTCATTTACAGCCATTGGCGCAAACCTTGGGTCCGTCTCGGAGTCGGCCAACTTCGTTGCGGGTAGCTTAATGGGGTGGCCCCCTGAAATATTTATGAATCCTGTGATCGCTTTGTCGTGAATGCCTCGTTGGGTTTTGAGTTGGTTTTTCCGAGGTTGATCGAGTGTGTGTTGCTATTTGTGCAGCCCTGCAGGGTAAAACTTTCTGAAATCCGTGTCCGCGGTTATGGATGACTTGGAGCACATTATCTCGATCATAGACAAGCATAACTAAAGTAGTGCTATAAATTTGACTTAATATGTGACTAGTAATTCAGCTTCACTACAATGGAGTGGATAATAAAAATGCCAACAACTGGTGGATCTATGGTGATCCGTGTCATACTATACCTGCCTAGTAAGTATCGCAACTCCAATGGAATGTGATAAAAGTGCCAACAATTGCTGGGTTTTGGGATTCCTCAGGACAATTATATTTGACTAGTAAATGTTCCAACTACAACGGAATGGTTAACTAAAATTGCCCACTACTTGTGCTCTCAGGATGATTCATGCTATATATCTGACTAGTAAATGCTGCAACTATAATGGAATGGATAAAACTGCCAACTAAGTGAGTTCCTTTGTCCGACTTCCTCGTTTAGTCTCGAGGGGGAAATACCAGGATGGGTATGATTGGTGTTAGTATCAGGTGTTCCGAATAGGTCTTTCTTACCTCTCCAATAGCCGACGGTTGTACTGAGTCTCTATAGGTTGTTTAGTGCTGCTGCGCCGCCACTTTAGTCCACCATACCTATGTAGGCGAGAGGCGCCGAATTCTAGCCTCGCCGTGTACTGGCCTCAGTACTGACGGTCCTCTTTTTCCTTTGCCCTTTGTCGGCACCCCTTTTGTTTTAGCAGGTTTGCGATCGACGTCGTTAGCAGGGTTACCCTTCTGGCTTGGCCTGGGCAGGGTTATGGACGCCATTGATTATTCTTCAGGGCTCTTAGCCCCATTTGCATCTTGTCCGTAGTCGGACGCTCTATCATTTTCAAGGTGATTTGGATCTTTGTATTGTATATAAGTATTCTTGACTCGTGGAGTCATTGTGGTATATATATCTGTTCTGTGGGTCCCATCAGGGACTGTTGTGTAATTGTATTACTTCGTTTTCCACCCGCATGAAAGTGCCTGGTGGGCGTCCTTGAATCGTTTCTATGCAGGTTTGGCGGAAAGGGCTAAAACTTGCATAGGGCCGATTTGAGGGTGTTACAGAGTGGTATCAGAGCTCAGCAGTTGCGATACCCCACAAGTCCAGCCTGTAGGATAACCTATCTAACGACCAAAGTAGAGTGTCAAAACTATTTTGCAAAATCAGTTGGATAGATCTGATTAGGTCTGATTTTACTTCTTACCCCTCTGCTGTTCTCCTCTTACTCTGCGTGTTTTGAATCTGCTCTCTTATCTTTTCTTCGAGTCCAGGGTTTCTCGTGGTTGGGTTTTCCGTCGTACCTTCAGGGTTTCGCCTCCTCCTTTGGTAACGGTGCTTCTACACCCGGTCTTCGCGCTATCTGAGGAATCCTTCATCTGTTGTACTTCTCTTTGTTCCTTCTCGTGCTTTCCGGTGTTTTCCGACGCGACAACATCCTCTACGCCAGATCCAATGCAGAGCCTGCATCACTCCTTTGTTTTTGAACCTCGTTTGTCGAGATCTTCAGTTTGATTCCGAGAGTTGGTTGCATAATTCTCCTATTCATGTGCAGAGTAATGCTTTGGGTGCACAATGGACTGATCACCATCCGACTACTCTTACCATTCGCTCTTGTACATCGAATCGGTGGATCAAGCAATTTTACTCCGTCCACGGAAGCTAGAGGTGGCTTTATTTGTTGATACCTTTACATTCGCCTTTGTTCCCGGAGTGTTATCTCGACGATCACGGACAACGACCTCTTGTTAGTGGTGTCGCGAGGATCCACACGAAGCGAGAAGATTCAGATCGCCGGCCTTCTTCCCTGTACCATGAGGCGGATCTCGAGGGCGAGATCCATTGTTAGTGGTGTCGAATTGTAGCACCCAGGTAAAACCACTACTAGAAAATCGCTTGGTGTTTCTCTTTTGTGCATTATCATGACCGCATGCTCATGTCATCATGCCACATTGGATGGAACACATAATTAAATTATTGCTTTATAAATATGGCTTTGTGTTTGGATCTTGCGCACTTTTATTAGGTTCTTGATAAATTTTATTTGAGTTTGGTATTTCTTTCTCTCTACTTTTGACAACCTCTATTTTAATTTCTAGTTGGTGCCATGTGTGGAGCCATAATGTCAAGTTGATTTTTATTTGCTATATGCCCAAATGGACTTGGGGCATCATCTCTTAATTCTACCTTGATCTTGTATATTTGTCCATATGGTCACCTTTCTATTCTATCATATGAGAGCATTTGGTCATGCCCATCTCTAGTTTAATCCTTCCATATATGTGGCCATTGTTTACTCTCTATTCCATCTCTACTGTGTTCTTCTTGTATTCTATCCTTATTTTTCTTGATCTATTCATTCTTGTCATGGGCCTATTTATATTCTTCCTAAAATTCTACTCCATTGCCACCTACATGATCCACATGCTCCCTTACATACCACCATATACCCTTTTCTCTTGTTCTTATGTTTCTTGCCACATGTGTTAATAGGCACTAATCTACACACGTAAAACCATAACACTACTTATGTGCTATTCATCTTGTTTAAATTATTTTGAGTATTTGCCTCATTTGAATTTTTGTTCAAAATCTTCCAACTAACCTTTTTGCAACTCTTGTTAGTTCAAACCACGTTATGCATATTTTTCTTTCTTTTCATGCATTTTTCAGAGCACAAAATTATTTTATTAAAAATTGTAGTTTATTTTCTAAATTATTCATACGGTTTGCTATACGTAAAGCCGTCCTCCTTTTTCTTAATTTAAAAATAAACAAAATAATATTACCGGTCCTTATAAGACTGCAAAAGAGTTTTTCTTATTAGTAATAATAAAAGTAGGCAAAAAACCCGTCTAAAATTTTGGCCCAAAACAAGTCTTATCTAGTCTACTTTAGACTATATAAATACTCCAAACCCTAGTCCCCAAATTTCCCCATTTTGTGAATCGAGATCCAATCCACTTTCTTTCCGCGATCCACCGCCTGGAGAGTTCTACTTGCCCGTATTGCGCCGCCGTCACCCGTCTGCTCGCGTGTGAAGGATCTAAGACAAACCCATGCGCTTGCAGATGGTCTCCATCGATTTGCTTTTCTGGCCACATGCTCTCTGTCCTCTGTGTCTTGCCTCCCGTGCACTTCCTAGATCAAATCGCTGCAGCTCTATTGCTTGCCCCTTCTCTGTTTCTCGTGTGTGCGCATGTACTCGTCCAGTCCGCCGTGGCAGGTTGCAGTTGAGGCACCGGCCGCCTCATTTCCTGAGCTAGGGGAGGACCCCACGCCACCATCCTTCCTGGAAGCCTGCGCCGCCCCTTTGAATTTTTATTTTTCTTGGGCTTTGGCTCCGTGCGCGCCACCAGCCAGCTACCGCGGATCCCAGTCATATAGTCCATGGCATCATGCCACACGCGCGGCACATCAGATCGATTCCACCTTGAGCAACACCTTACACCTTGTGCCCCTCCACCTCTGCCCGATCTGCTCTGTTCTGCACATCGATCCATGCAGGTAAGGTGTTCGGGCAAATTCCTGGGCCAGGTCAAACGCGTCAATATATGTGCCAAAGAAGCCAGCCGGTTCGATGGAAGCCCGTCATCTCCTCATGTACCTTGAAGTGATTCAGACATCTCCCATCTTGGTGTTCATGTGCTTACTGTCGTGCTCGACCATGTCTCATGCCAAGGCTCATGTCAACGACTTGTCTGTGTTTCGGTCATCTTGTCCTGGCTCCAATACATTGACGTGGGTGTGATAACCCGGAGATCTTCACGATGGATTGCAAGGTACATGAAACCGAATTTCACCACTCTAATCTGGGACGCATACTACCACTCCCATCGAAAACCTTCACACCCTGTCCCTATTTTATAAATTGCTATATGACATATTCCTGTCGCATATTAAATTGTTCATGCATGCATACTTGTCCGTGGTTTGGGGGCATTATGCCGATTCACCTCATAATTAAATATGGAGTCAATATGCGGGATACTTTGTCTTATTCTGGACTCCATTTAAATTTGTTTAGTGAACCGATGCCATGTTTTGCCTTGTTAAGACAACATTTAAATTGCGGGGTAACTAAACAACATGAACCTTCTAATTAATTGTCGGGACCCCGGTTCCGCTTGATCTTGCCTAATTGCATCGCATCCTTGCCATGTCATGCACCATACATGCATCATGCCCGATCTTCTGCCATAGTATTAAATAGTGCATTCGGTGTTTCTTTTAGTGTTTTGCTTCTTCGCGGATTAGGCCATTGAGTGGATGCGAGTATCGGCAAGTCCTTCGGATATGTATCTTCGACAGTGTTTCCCAGGCGAGCATCTCTCCCCCTTTCTACCTATTTTGCATTTATAGTCTTTACTTCCTCCTGTTGATCTATTGCTATCCGTGTCACGATGCTTTAGTTTCCGTACACCAGTTATATCCCGTGCAGCCTCTATATTGCCTTGGACAACTCCTATTACCCATGTTTGGTAGATAGCTAGCCTTGCGAGTCGTATTTTCTTGCTTAGGTGCGATCTCGTGTTTTCAAGTACCACAGTTGTTGGAATGCTGGCAGATGTTAATGGTGGAGATGCATACTGGTGGAGATGATCATGTCTTTAATTACAACTATTAAATTGCTAGATATAACTAATGCAGAGGCATCGGTGGGCAATAGATGTTATTTGGTTCTTCCACGCTCACTTGTGTCCCGTAGGATCCCGAGTACTTGATACATGTTCCTTGATTTTTCGCACTATCCACATCCGGGAGGCCGTGGACCCCCCCTGAGCCAGAACTTGATTCCTTTCTATTTCTTGGGGCCACAAAGTAGTTTGGGGCTTTATTACTATCATGTACTTATGCCATGCTTTACTGCTCTGTTTAAGATTGTGCGTGGAGCACCTGTACTGTTTAGGATTGCGGAGTGTTTTCGCGGTATCGACAAGCCTAGTCACACTTTCGGGTTCCCAGTCATTTACAGCCATTGGCGCAAACCTTGGGTCCGTCTCGGAGTCGGCCAACTTCGTTGCGGGTAGCTTAATGGGGTGGCCCCCTGAAATATTTATGAATCCTGTGATCGCTTTGTCGTGAATGCCTCGTTGGGTTTTGAGTTGGTTTTTCCGAGGTTGATCGAGTGTGTGTTGCTATTTGTGCACCCCTGCAGGGTAAAACTTTCTGAAATCCGTGTCCGCGGTTATGGATGACTTGGAGCACATTATCTCGATCATAGACAAGCATAACTAAAGTAGTGCTATAAATTTGACTTAATATGTGACTAGTAATTCAGCTTCACTACAATGGAGTGGATAATAAAAATGCCAACAACTGGTGGATCTATGGTGATCCGTGTCATACTATACCTACCTAGTAAGTATCGCAACTCCAATGGAATGTGATAAAAGTGCCAACAATTGCTGGGTTTTGGGATTCCTCAGGACAATTATATCTGACTAGTAAATGTTCCAACTACAACGGAATGGTTAACTAAAATTGCCCACTACTTGTGCTCTCAGGATGATTCATGCTATATATCTGACTAGTAAATGCTGCAACTATAATGGAATGGATAAAACTGCCAACTGAGTGAGTTCCTTTGTCCGACTTCCTCGTTTAGTCTCGAGGGGGAAATACCAGGATGGGTATGATTGGTGTTAGTATCAGGTGTTCCGAATAGGTCTTTCTTACCTCTCCAATAGCCGACGGTTGTACTGAGTCTCTATAGGTTGTTTAGTGCTGCTGCGCTGCCGCTTTAGTCCACCATACCTATGTAGGCGAGAGGCGCCGAATTCTAGCCTCGCCGTGTACTGGCCTCAGTACTGACGCTCCTCTTTTTCCTTTGCCCTTTGTCGGCACCCCTTTTGTTTTAGCAGGTTTGCGATCGACATCGTTAGCAGGGTTATGGATGCCATTGATTATTCTTCAGGGCTCTTAGCCCCATTTGCATCTTGTCCGTAGTCGGACGCTCTATCTTTTTCAAGGTGATTTGGATCTTTGTATTGTATATATGTATTCTTGACTCGTGGAGTCGTTGTGTTATATGTATCTGTTCTGTGGGTCCCATCAGGGACTGTTGTGTAATTGTATTACTTCGTTTTCCACCCGCACGAAAGTGCCTAGTGGGCGTCCTTGAATCGTTTCTATGCAGGTTTGGCGGAAAGGGCTAAAACTTGCATAGGGCCGATTTGAGGGTGTTACATATATGACATAAGAAGACTATGTGCGCAGGTTTTTCTTTTTTTTGATTTGTTTTGAATTTTTTATGCTCATTTGACTATTTGGTTAAACCTTACTTTGACCCATATTTAAACAAGTTTTTCGAAAGAAAGTGAAAAACTAAGCCTGGATCCTTCTTAGTCACTCCAAAATGAACCTTTGGTGTGCTTTTTGAAACTTTTCATGATCCAAACCTAAACCCCTTCTCTGAACCCTCGACTTCGTATAACAGAGTTCGAGATATCACATATTATACATGAACCTTATGTTTGAAACTATGTAGACCTTGTTTATCGACTTAAATCCTTAGTATATGACATAAGAAGACTATGTGTATAGGTTTTTAATTTTTTTGATTTTTTTTGAATTTTTTATGCTCATTTGACTATTTGGTCACATTTAAACAAGTTTTTGAAAAGAAAATGAAAAACTAAGGCTGGATCCTTCTTAGTCACTCCAAAATAATGCTTTGGTGTGGTTTTTGAAACTTAAAACTATTTCAAACTCATTTGAGTATTTGGTCAAACCCTAGTCAAACTCGCTTCCAAACCCTGAACAATCTAACCCTAGTGCTGAACAATGACCATTGATGTAACCCTAAGGCTGAACTGCAGCCGTCCGATCGTCCTTCTAGAAGGAATCTGTGGGCAAGCTTGGGCGATCCGCGAGAAGCTCATTCTGCTATCTGATTGGCTGGACGCTTTTTTTTCGAGCGGGCACGCTAGATGGACCGTTGGGCCATGTCGTGGTCTGTGCTCATGTATGTTGTGCAATCCGTGGGCACGCTAGGTCTTAGTCTTTCTAGGCATGCGCGGGAAGCGACGACATGGCCATGCATGCGCGGGAAGCGAGGACGTCGACATGCATGCGCGCCTCACCGCAGCGATTGGTCACACCAGAGCCATTAGGTCGATTCAGATGCGCCGTCCGCATGCATGCGCGCCTTGCCACAGTGACTCAGCCACCTCCTCGATTCAGATTCACGCGTCGTCGCCTGCTCGATTTAGTTCCACGCGTCGTCGCCTGCTCGATTCAGTTCCATGCGCCGCCACCTCCTCGATTCAGACGCACTATTTATACAACCCTTTTCCTCTGCCACACACCTCGCAAGCCAGAGCAGAAATCTCTACTCTAAACACCAAGCGAGCCCTCCATCCTCTCGCCCCAAGCACCACCGAAGATGCAGTACAACGGACCAACCTTTCGTCAGCCGCCTACCGTGCCAGAGCCGCGCTAACCGGCGGGTGTCCTTGTGGAGAGCATGCTCCATGTGTGGGCGCAGTCGAGGTGGAGGGGCTCCGTCGAGCTCGCCCGCGGCTTCCTCACCGCCGTCTTTGCCCACCTCCCACGGGGCTCACCGGTGATGTACCGCCTCAACAACATTTATGATGGCGTCGCCCTCAAGTTGCTCACGGTCACCTTCGCCAACCCGTTTGACATGTACGCGCTGCTCGGCCAAGTCTTTTGGTGTGGCTGCGAGTCAATCTTGTTCACGATGTACAACATCTTCACCAATATTGACTGCATCTTCCCGACCCCAAACCAGATGCACTGCCTCCCCTACGAGGAGGATGAGTGAAGTTGAAGACGGGAGTGGTGAAGGTGGCCAAGGTGCAAGATGAAGGTGTTCGTGAAGCTACCCTCAAGTTTTTAGTTTCATCATGTTTATTGTGCTTTTCTATGTCGTGTGTTGTATCGTGTCTGTGGACTTATCTATGTAATGGTGATCGCATTTGCATCTTATTTATCTTGTGTAACCATTTGTGTGTTCAAAAGTGTTCGTCTTCGCGCCTAAAGATCTTGTCATTATGTGTTGAAATTTTTCACATGGCTACCAAACTAGACTATAAATTGGGTAACAACTAACAAGTAGTGGACATGTTAGGACGTTTATTACCAAGTTAGTCTACAAATAAACACTAGCTTCATTACCAAGCTAGTCTACAAATAAACACTACCTTTATTACCAAGCTAGTCTAGAAATAAACACTACCTTAATTACCAAGCTAGTCTCATCATCAAGTTATTGGAATGAATGGTGTGTTAAAGTGTCCAAAGATAAATAAGTGGTGTGTTGAAAAATGTTTGTGCCCAATGATCTTTATGTGTGTTGAAAAGTGGCAAAAAATTATTTATCTGTGTATAAAAATACAACATGCTCGTGAAAATCACAAACACGATATGTGTTTTAAAACCCTAAACCCAAGCACGGTGTATATGTAGCGTTCTTCTCTTTCTTTCTCAGCATCTTTCTATCTGTCCCACTGTTTACCAGCGCAACCCTTCACACTACCAAACCACGCGGTTGTGAGTTCGAATCCTAACCGCACCCCACCTTTTTTGTTTATTTTCTCACCCTTCTCATTTGTCCACTCCGAATGGGCCTAATTTTATGGAGTTGGCCCATTAGTCAAGCCGACACTGGCCTCTCGGCTGTGGGATACTATTTTTTACAGGAAGTTTTTTCCATTTCTTTTCCCTTACAAATGATAACAAGCCATTTCTTATTTCAAGCATTTTTCATACTATTTCAAGCTTAGAAATTCCTCCCAAATTCATGCATTTTCATACAATTTCAACATACCACCTACAAATGCCCAAATGTAATTGCAAATTTGTGATTTCTCTTCGAACATCCTAATCTTCTGGTTCATCCTAATTAGCTCAGTAACTACCTCCCTATCAATGAGTGCTCCACCCTCTGTCTCCTCTGCTGGAGCTCGCTCTGCGGCCGCTATCGTTTGTGGCAGGATTGGCAACCATTCTTCATGCTCTTCGACGAGCTCATTCATCAGCTTCTGTGCTAGAACATCAAGCCAAAGGAAGAAGCATTTCATCTACAAGCACGCTAAATAGATCAACCCCCGTATTTCTCAAGGATCCCGATCACAAAAATTGCGAAAATACGCTTAATTCTCTTACCCCATTCACGCTGCACACGTAGAACAGAGGATTGGCGTTCTTGGATGTGCGCGAAAGCTTCCGATCAACACCCGCCCGGCACCGCGGACAGAGGAAGATCGGCATATCCACGCAAACTGAATTCTCGATCCGCGAGGTGGCGCGGGAGCTTGAGGAAGACATGGAGATCGATTCCTGCTCACTGCTGCGAGCTCCTACCCCGTCCTCCACCTCCAACCCCGCCCCCGCCTCCAATTCCTGCTCAATGATGTGATCTCCGCCGACGCGTTCCGCCAGTTTTAACACGTGTGGCCAATGTTCTGCGGTCCCACAGGCGGCAACGGTCGTATTTTTGAAATGTGTCTCTACTCGGCCCCACTCGCGCGGTCCCACGACAACAGCTAAGTCAAGAATGTTGACCTGGCGGAAACGGCAGCAGCGACGGAACGAGTTCGGGCGCCCGAAGCAGTGGTAAAACAGAGGACGATTTGGCTCTAGTGGCAAAACTGAGTAGATAGACACCTCAGGTGGTAAACGAATAAATAACCCTAACTCTTAACACTATTTAAAAGATCTATATCATTTACAATCAATAATATGCCATCACACATATAATATTAGAAATTTCATAGAGCTCCCACTCACTTTCTTGTAAATATAAGGTTCTCCATAAGTTTGGAAAAATACAAACCCTTTGATCACCTCATTAAAGTGGAGATTCCATCTCTGGGATGCTTGCTTTAGTCCATAGATGGACCGCTGAAGTTTCCATACCTTGTTAGTATCCTTAGGATCGACAAAACCCTTTGGTTGTACCATATACAACTCTTCCTCAATGTTACCATTGAGGAACGTGGTTTTGACATCCATCTGTCAGATTTCATAATCCAAAAATGCAGCAATTGCTAACATAATCCTAATTGACTTTAGCATCGCTATGGGAGGGAAAGTCTCATTGTAGTCAACTCCTTGAATTTTTCTAAAACCGTTTGCAACAAGTCGAGCTTTATAGATGGTCACTGACATGGGCATGACCGTCCGGATGAAGATCAACTTTGCACAATCGATAGAAAAAACAAAATCCTCTTATGGAGTTGATAAAATATCAAAAATGCTCAGACCGCATCCGCTGCGATAATATGTTTGAATGCCGTGTCTCTTGACATGAACGTAAGACCTCGGGATCCGTCCTATAAGGCCTAGTAATGGCACTAGAATGCGCTATGCTAGTTATTATCCATATCCATGTTACGATGAAAAATCCCGACAGACGTATTGGTTACCCATAAAACATGAGCCTAGAATTCAGTACTCGATAAGACCTCCATGGCCTCAGCTGAATTACGCCAGTATATACCGAATTTGAGTATTCATGATGTCTTTTCCCAAGATAAATTAACTGGTTCCTGATCCGTCGGATGTATGAGACTCGTTATACCAAAATCCCCATGACAAACTTATTGAACTAACAATTCGCCTATTTGATAGAAAAAACTCCTCCTATGGAGTCGACATAAAAGAAAAGCTACAAGACCTGAGTCGAGGAATTCCTCAGATGATGAAGACTTGAGCCTATACTCGAACGCACGCGTTCGAACATAGCCTCAGGGGCTACTCCCATCAGGGGCGCTAGCCGTGCACCCAATAGAAAAAACAGAAATCCTCTAAACAGAAGTTGATGGATGATATAAAGATGAAGAAGAACCTTGAGCTTACCCAAGGTAGCCTCCACGGTTAGTCCCATCGGGAGTACTCGATGAAAACGCCAACATCACTTCAAGAACATGAAAACGTCATTGCATCAGCCAAACAAGGTAATCAAGAAATTCACGCATCCGAAGAAATCTTCAACTTCATGTTATGAGCATATTAAAAAGGAATATGAGCCCATGCTCGGACGCAAGCATCCTAACATAGCCTCGGGGGCTACTGGCATGGGCATAACCCTTTGGGTGCCCATTGTTGGTATATATGGTACGACCCGATGGAAGGATCACCTGAAGATATGCCAAGATCCATGAAGCCCATGATGATTCAAAAAATACGAAGCCTACAAGGACACAGATTCCTGGTGGAAACAAGACAAGGAAGTCTAAGACTAGATTACATACCAACCCTAACTTGTAACCAACTCGTATAAGTGCTTGAGACCTAGCCTCCACGTATATAAAGGCTAGGAGGGTCCAAGTAGGAGGGCGCTCTACACTCGACAATAGATCTAGACAATAGACATCAGATACACACATCTCTCTCTCGGCGAGATTGCATCTAGTCGACTCAACGAGTTTGTAATCTCCAATGATAATATGAACAAACAAGCTCGAAGTAGGGTTTCCTCTACGAGGGCCTGAACTAGGGTTGACGAGAGTTTAACTCGGCAATGCCCATTGTTGTGGACTTGGGTTTTGGAGAACGAGGAGGCGCTGGAGCCATTAGTCGGTTAGCCATTACTCGGCATTAGGCGCTGGAGCCATTAGGCGCTGGAGCCATTAGGCGCTGGAGCCATTAGCCATAACTCGGAAATGCCCATTGTTAGCAAACAAGCACACAGGGACGCAAGATTTACCTAGGTGCAGGCCTCGTAGAGGTCCCTACTCCTGCTTGTCTGCTCTTGGAATTAACGAAGGAATTGAAGATTACAGGGGTGCGCAGATGCAATCTAGCGATGGTGGTAAAAACTAGGGTTGTGATTGTCCTCCTCGCCTCCCCCTCCTAGCCTTTATATAGATAGGCTAGGTCTCTGATACGTCCATTTTGCATCACTATTCTATATCATAATCTACTATTATTCATTGATATATTTCATATTAAGAGATGATACTTATGTTATTTCATCTGTTTTTGCATGGTTGATGACTTTTGGAGCATGGACCACTTCAGTTAGGATTCTGATGGAAAAGGGGCTATTTGGAGGCGAAATTCACGAAGATCAGAAAATCTAGGAAAATACATGGAAAATTCTGTTTTTCCAGAAGACGAAGGATGCTAGAAGGGGGAGTGGAGATGGGCCATAGGTGGCCCACACCACCCCTAGCGCGGGCCACCCCTTGCCGCGCCACCAGGTGGTGTGGCCACCCTGGCCCACCTCTGGTTCTCCCCTTTGGCGTATATTATCCCCAAGAAACCCTAAGACTCGGGGAGTGACCACAGAAAGATTCCGCCGCCTCTGCGGGGCGGAAAACTATAGAGAGAAAAAGATCTCTCCGGCAGATAGAATTCTGCCGGGGAAATTCCTTCCCAGAGAGGGGAGATCCTCGCCATCAACACCACCATCAAGCTGGACTTCATCGAGATCATCATCATCGTCATCTCCATCATCATCTCCACCAGCACCATCACCACCACTTCATACCGCTGTAACAATTGGGTTGAATCTTGCATAGTTCTTAGGGGAAACTTTCCCGGTGTGGATTACTTGTTGTAGTTGATGCTATTGAGTGAACCATTGAATTATTGTTATGTTTAGATTGTTACTTATCATTATTTCATATCTGATCTTGATCCATATGATGTCTTGTGAGTAGTTCGTTTAGTTCTTGAGGACATGGGAGAAGTCATGTTGTTAGTAGTGGAATTGTGTTGAGAAAGATTCAATGGTTTGTTAATTAAGTTTTGGTGTTATTCTTCTAGTGTTGTCATGTGATAGTCGACTGCATGACACTTCACCTATATGGGCCTAGGGGAATGCATTGTGTATTTGGATACTAATCGTAGGGGTTGCCGGAGTGACAGAAACATGAACCCCCATTAGGAAACCTTTGCACAAGGGATGCTAGGATCTTAGAGTTTAAAGTTGTGGTTAGGTTTCTATCTTAATTACTTTCTTGTACTTGCGGATGCTTGCAACGGGTATAATCACAAGTATGCATTACTCCTAGGAAGGTCAGTACATTAGCACAGGTTCACCCACACAACACTTAGCAAACTAAAGAAGATTAATCAACTATATGAAGCGAAAGCACTTGACGATATTCCCGTGTGTCCTCGAGAACGTTTGGTCATCTTAAGTAATACAACCGGCTTGTCCTTTGGTAAAGAAAGGATTGGGCCACTTGCTGCATTTATTCTTATTGTCTTTCGTTTACTCACACTTTATTTATCTGCATTATCAAAAACCCCTAAAATCCGTTTGCTAAGTATTTACATAGAATTCCTGCTCCAAGCCACTCATCAACACCTTCTGCTCCTCGTTGGGTTCGACACTCTTACTTATACACCCCCTATACTTGTGCGTCATCAAGATTATTTTCTGGCGTTGTTGCCGCGGAGTGAAGCGCTATTGGACATTGGAACTGGTAAAGGAAACTTCTACTCTGAGTATTGTTTATTTCTGTTAGTTACTTTATTTTCAATGTGGATAATTAGCTGAGTTTCTTATTTCGTAATGCTACTACCACTGCTAAGGTAGTAGATGAACCACCACCTGCTGAGAATGATACTTTTAAAATACCTACAATAATTATTGATCGTGTTATGGATAACTACTATGTTGGAGATGGAACTGTCCATCCCGGTGATCATTTGCTCTTTATACATGAATTATGCGGGTTGTTCAAGTGTGCAGGTATTACAACAGATCAAGTCAAGAAGAAGTTATTCTCATTATCACTTAAAGGAAGAGCTGAGGAATGGTATAAGCTGCTGAAGAATGGTCAAACTCTTGAATGGGAGGAAATAGTACCTCTCTTTTATTCTAAATTTTATCCTCCTAGTGAGATTCATAAAGATCAGAATCAAATATATAAATTTTGGCCTCTTGATGGAGAGAGTAAAACTCAAGCTTGGGGGATATTGAAGTTATTAATGCTCAAATGGCCTATTCATGAGCTCCCCAACAATATTATTATCAATAACTTTTATGCAAGGCTTTCTGTTCATGATAAGGATCTATTGGATGCTTCTTGCGCTGGATCATTTACACGCATGGAAGAAGGAGCTAAATGGGATCTTCTAGACCATATTCAAGACAATGCTGAAGCATGGGAGAATGATAAAGGAAGAAAGTCAAGTATAAATTATGATTATGAATGCATTGAATCTCTTATGGGAACTGGTGACTATCAAAATATTAAAAATGCTTATGGTCTAGACTCTCAAGCTATTGCAACTTATTTTAACGCTTTTCCTTCCTATATTGAAGTTCCTAAAAAGAAGTGGAATAAGTATCATGACCCTTATAAAGATATTGTTAATAGTGTTCCTGCAAGAAATACTGAAGTTTATACTGCTAATCATGTTTTACCCAGACCTTACATTGAGAAAATGCCTTTCCCAGTTAAGATAAAGGAACATTCTATGATAGCTATATGGTTAATGAAAGTAAATATAAAGCTGTTGAACCTGATGAGCAAGTAGCTATTGAACCTATGATAACAAATGTGAAAGACTTGTCACTAAATATGTAGGAGATGGACACACTATTCTTTGTAAGGGTACTTCTAGTATTGTTTCACAAAGTAGTGTTATGAGAGCTAGTGTCCCTATGTTTTCTGTTAGAGTAAGTGATCATTGCTTCAATGATTCTTCTGATAGCTATATTGTTAAATTTATGCATGATACTAAAATTTATTATGAGAGAGGGAAAAGTGTTCTTATGCATCTCAATAATATTAAGTTTCCTCACTTTATGATGAAAATCTTTATGTTGCACTTGTTTTACCTTCCTATGCTAGTAGCCTTTCGGTTCAACAATTTATTTTCTTACAAAATTCCCTTGAATAGGAAGTGGGTTAGACTTAAACATGTGTATTTTTGATTCTTGATGCTCTCTTTTTCTTCAATTCATATTCCTATGTGAGCATCATTGAAATCATCATGCCCATCTTAATGGCTATAAAGAAAAGAGCTTTTTGGGAGACAACCCAATATATTTGTGCTTTCAGTTTGTTTTTGTTTATTTGAGTCTTGGAAGTTATTACTTCGGTAATAACCTCTCCTTATCCTTTCTGTTTGGTTTTGGTGTCAAGATCAACCTCTAATGAGAGAGAAGTAATATTTGGGAAACTTGCTGTCCCTAAATAGATTTTTGTTCTTCGCTGTAAAAATTCATGAGAGATCTCTCTACAAAAGATTGAGCTGTAATTGTTTGTGATTCTGACCCAGATTGTTATTTAACTTTCCTTAGTTTTTCACTTTTTGATTTGAGCAACAGAAGATTTTCTAAAAAATTGATCTTTACCTGCTGGTCTGTTTTGACAAATTTTTGCCACTCTTGCATTTGCCTTTTAAATTGATTTCCTTTTTGAATTTCTTTTGGGCTTTCGGAAGAAGTTGTTTCAGTAGCTTATGTTTTGATGGATTTCAGTCGAAATTGAACTTAAAAGGTTTATTACCTCGTATGCACTAATGTTGAGAATTGTGTGAAGTTTTGTATGAAAGAAATTTCTAGGTTAGTGGAGAAAATGGTGTAATAAGAAGGTGAAATGTTATATGACTCAAGCAATATGTGTACGAAGATGAAGATATTAATTCTATTCAAATGGTAACTCTGGAAAAATTTATCAAAGACCAAGTTCAGAGACCTCCAGAGTCCGTTTTCGAATAGGTAACTGTTCTGGTAAGGAAAAGTCCGCGAAAAATATGTCCAGTTATATTTCTGCAGTTTTTACCCAACAAGGCAAGCAACGAAGCGAACGAAGGACGGAAACGGAACCAGGTTGGCTCACACCACCCCCTGGCGCGGGCATCCTGGCCGCGCCACCAGGTGGTGTGGCCGCCCCGGAGTCCGTCTCCGACCCGTTTTCTCCCAGTACCTTCCTTTTGTTGTAAAACTTCGTAATATATAATCCCTCGGATCCCTCGAGGTTCGTATATCGTGTTCTTGTCGTGTTTTTGTTTCGATCTGTTCTGTTCAGATGTCATTCAGGAGTTCGTCTTCAAAGGATTACGAGCTGCGACGCCGTTGTGAGCTCCATCGCAATCTTGAGCAGGAGACTCTCGTGGGACGGGTGAAACAAGAAAGGATCGCAACTAGGTGCGCAGACATGGATCAGAACATCGGGGAGGAAGTAAAGGACATGACAGCAGGCATAAAGGGGCTGATACCTCCAACTCTAGACCTCAGTTCCTGCCCTGCAGCAGTGGAAGTTCTACGAGTAACTGATGAGTTATGCGACAAGTACCGAGTCTTGAGGAGGAAGGTGGATATGCTTCAAGAAGAGAATAACACGCTTCGCAAGATGTTTGAAGATTACCTCGTGCCAACCGAGATAACACCACCACCACCAAACGAGTAATTCGTCATCAGGTTTTGGCATGCCCTTGGTTTCTTCCAAGCTTGGGGGAGTGTCGTGGTATCACATCACTATCTTCTATCTTTTTACCTTTTTAGTAGAGTCGTATCATGAATAGAGAAGTTATCATGTAGGATGGTTTGCAATATGGAAGTGTCCCCCCTCTCGTTAGATATCTATGTATCCCTTGGTGTGAGTTGCCCTTATGGAATATTAATGAGAAGTTCTATCATTTACTATTTTGCATATCCTATATTAGTTTTCAATTGCTACTATATGATTGATCTTGTTGTTAGTATTAGTTTCACTTTGGGATCATTGAGTAAATTTAATTGGTTTTGGCAAACCTGGCTTGGTCAGTAACAACACTATTATGAGAATTGAATGAAAAAGATAAAAGTACTTTCAAGAAATATAATTTCATCATCTTTCTTTCTTGATTGGCTCATAAGCTTAGTATTCTCTAGTTAAGATCTTTTGTTCTTCCAAGGAAGATTGCATGTTTGTTTTTATCACATGTATGTTTGTTTGTTTCCTTCAACTCTTATACTTGTTACCCAGCCTTGCTAGCCAAAAACCTGTACTGAGAGGGAATGCTTCTTGTGCATCCAATACTTAAACCAAAACCTATGCCATTTGTGTCCACCATACCTACCTATTAGCATTATTGCTATTCCAATTAAATTCATCTTTTTATCTACCTTCTAAATTAAACTTGTTATGTGAAAATTAGTGATTAAAGCTCTCACGAACTTGACGGCACACTTTACTTTTCTTTCGCTTAATAAACTTGAACCATTGTGCCCATCTATGTTGCGTATATGATTGCGCTTTGTAAGTTGTTAATTAGCAGAACCATGCTGTCATGGGGAACACTTTCAACATTGCACTTTATTTAGTTGATATCATGCTCTTTTTTTTATGGATGTTGTCGGTGTGAAATGAAAGGGGAGCTTGTAAGTCCAAGGATTTATGTATGTGTGTTAGAGAAACGCCTGGGCGGCTGGTCTAATCCATGCCTAATCATGGTGGAAACCTGCAGCGTAACCGTAATGAGCAATCTATGAAGCATTCTTCTTATAAAAAAGTGATAGAGATTGAGAAAAAAAGAGATGAGAAAAGAGGAAAGAGAGAAAAAGCACCATTTTCCCATGGTAAATAAGAAGATTCCTGAGATGCTTATTGTCTGCTTGCCTTGTCATTTTGATATGGGGATTCTTCCGTATCATCGGGCAAGGGGTACCCCGTTGGCGGTTCTCTATGATACACATGTACTTACTATGACAAGAACTTACCGGTAACTAAACTTGAGTAGCATGAGGAGCAGCCCTCATATTCAAGGGACATGAGATTTTCAACTTATAACTTGTCAAGCATATCCTCATATTTGATCACTTTAACCTTAATCACCTAAACATGCTTATGATAGGGCAATGAGAGATGAAAGCTAATAATTACCATAATTTTTGGAAGCTCTTTATGATACTTGAAATCTCTGCTTCCCTCTGCGAAGGGCCTTTCTTTTTTACTTTGTAGTTGAGTCAGTAAACCTATTCCCTTCTATCTCAGCAAGTATTTTGAGTTGTTGTGTTTCATTCATTCATATGATGATTTATTCAATCATGTTTCTTATGTTCCTAGTTTTGCACATTGCTCTTATCTTAGTGAGTATTATTTTGAAAGCTATCAATTGAAAACCCCATTATGTTTGAACTCCTGCAAATTGTTAACTATTATTTGACCAAGAGCAAAGTTTGCCATTACCAATTATGATTTACTTTATGTATCTTTATTGTGTTTCCTTTACCTATTGCAAGTTAAGTTATATAATGGTGAGTTGTCTGCTATTATGATTTATGTATTGATGAATGTGATGCTTCTTGTCTGTATTCTTTTATCGCCTCTTGACTCCATAAACCTGAGGTCATGTTTATTGAGCTCAGTTTTTGCTTGGGGACAAGCGAAGTCTAAGCTTGGGGGGAGTTGATACGTCCATTTTGCATCACTATTCTATATCATAATTTACTGTGATTCATTGATATATTTCATATTAAGAGACGATACTTATGTTATTTCATCTGTTTTTGCATGGTTGATAACTTTTAGAGCATGGACCGCTACAGTCAGGATTCTGATGGAAAAGGGGCTGTTTGGAGGTGAAATTCGCGAAGGTCAGAAAATTCGGGAAAATACATCGAAAATTCTATTTTTCCGGAAGACGAAGGATGCCAGAAGGGGGAGTGGAGATGGTCCACAGGGGGCCCACACCACCCCTGGTGCGAGCCACCCCTGGCCGCGCCACCAGGTGGTGTGGCCACCCTAGCCCACCTCTGGATCTCCCCTTTGGCGTATATTATCCCCATGAAACCCTAAGACTCGGGGAGCAAGCACAGAAAGATTCCACCACCTCTACGGGTCGGAAAACTATAGAGAGAGAAAGATCTCTCCGGCAGACAGAATTCTGCCGGGGAAATTCCTTCCCGAAGAGGGGGGATCATCGCCATCAACACCACCATCAAGCTGGACTTCATCGTGATCATCATCATCATCTCCATCATCATCTCCACCAGCACCATCATCACCACTTCATACCACTGTAATAATTGGGTTGAATCTTGCATAGTTCTTAGGGGAAACTTTCCCGATGTTGATTACTTGTTGTAGCTGATGCTATTGAGTGAACCATTGAATTATTGTTATGTTCAGATTGTTACTTATCATTATTTCACCTCTGATCTTGATCCATATGATGTCTCCTGAGTAGTTCGTTTAGATCTTGAGGACATAGGAGAAGTCATGTTGTTTTGTAGTGGAGTTGTGTTGAGAAAGATTCACTGGTTTGTTAATTAAGTTGTGGTGTTATTCTTCTAGTGGTATTATGTGAACATCGACTACATGGAACTTCACCTATATGGGCCTAGGGGAATGCATTGTTTATTTGGCTACTAATCATAGGGGTTGCCGGAGTGACAGAAACCTGAACCCCCGTTAGGAAACCTTTGCATAGGGATGTCAGGATCTTAGAGTTTAAAGTTGTGGTTAGGTTTATATTTTAATTACTTTCTTGTACTTGTGGATGCTTGAAAGGGGTATAATCACAAGTATGTATTAGTCCTAGGAAGGTCGGTACATTAGCACAGGTTCACCCACACAACACTTAGCAAACTAAAGAAGATTAATCAACTATATGAAGCGAAAGCACTTGATGATATTCCCGTGTGTCCTCGAGAACGTTTGGTCATCTTAACTAATACAACCGGCTTGTCCTTTCCTAAAGAAAGTATTGGGCCACTTGCTGCATTTCTGAAATGGATCGTATGGGCACCTAGAGGGGGAGGTGAATAGGTGCTACTCCAAATTTTAATGCTTTTTAATTTTAGGCTTAACACAAAGGGTAAATTCTCTAGATAAACTATTAGGAGGAATTTCCCTATATGCTAACCTATCTACTAGCAAGTAAAAGGCGAGTGGAAGAGGAATGAGTGAACCGTAGTGAAGCACGCAGAGACACAGGATTTGTTTGACCGTAGTTCCTTCCTTGTTAAGGGAAGTATGTCTGCGTTGGAGGGGTGGGCGGTACTAAGACCACCACGCCACAATAGGCCTCACCCTGTTCTCCGATGGATCTCGCCACCAAACGCTTGATCCACCTTTCCACTATAGGAACCCTTCGAGGCGGGTACCGGTGCCTTTACACAACTAGTGGGGCACAACTCCAAAATCAACTTGGAGGCTCCCGTAATGACAACAAGCTGCCACAAGAACAAGTTATCAATAACAAAGAACAAGATCTAGATACTGACAAGAATACTAGATCAGGGATTTCTCGAAATGAATGGAGAGGAGTTAATGCGCTTGATTCGTGATGACGATGACGATTTTCTCCTCCTTCAATTCCCTCAAAGATCGAAGCCTTCGGGTGGTTGAAGTGGGAGATCTAGAGAGGAAGCTCTTGCAAAGGGTCTGATGTTTTTCGAATGAATCAAGAGTTTTACTCGTTGGGGAAGAAGGAATATTTATACCCCTTCCATATCCAAGCCGATGGAGCCTTTGGGGGCTGGATTATCCGGCCCAAGTAAGGGTCGGATTATCCGTCCTGGGGAAAACTCTGCCCCAGACTCGAATTCTCTGGCAGAAAAACCAGATACGGACAGAAGCTCACGCAGACTTGCCCTTCACACCTTCTCCTGGGAACCGGATTATCTGGCCCTAGGGAAGGGCCGGATTATTCGGCTGGGGGAAAATCTGCCCAGCCACGGAATATCCGAGGGAAATTCCGCAGAGCCAGCCCTGGCCAAGGTGGTCTGGACTAGCCCATGATGGGGGCGGATAATCCGGCCCCCAAACTCTCAAAACTTTCATGCAACACTTAGTACACATTAGGATAATCCATGGTATTTTTATCTAACACACAAAACATGGGAAATCATGAAATGTTCTTTCAATCTCCCCCTTTTGTGTTAGATGACAATACTAGGATTTGCAAGAAAGGATCACAGGACCACCAACAAAAACATGGAATAGACTCCCCCTCAATGTGTGCATATTTGAAATTTTAATTTGAATACAAATGCACACAAATAGGTGTGAGTCTATTCCATTGAAATATAAACAACATAATCATACCACCGAGAGAGGGAGAGAGACGTCCTTGAAATAGCCACAATTATCAACGTGATAACCAATATAAGCGCCTTCCTCAAGAAAGATTCCCATCATATTAGGATATGAATAGATGAATCCATAGGCATAATCCATGAGATAAATCTAGACGTCCACCGACACATAGTCTCATACAAACCACAAACCACAAATTAAAGTTTAACGCTAAATGGGCACCAGCAAGAAAAAAGACAAAATAAAAAGTGCAAATGCTTATGCCTGACCCATGCAAATCCTCGGAGACCTAATGGAATTGCTTCTCCCCCTTTGGCATTGAGACGCCAAAAAGGAAGAAGAGCGATGCTAATGCCCCAAGGTATCACTCGTAGTCGTCATCCTCGTCCTCGTCCTCGTTCCCACCATCGTCCTCATCCTCAAGCTCCTCGGTGTCATCGTCCTCATCATCAGCAGTGGCCGCAGAGGGGAACAAGGGACGCTCTAGCTCTCCATAGTTAAGCCTAGAAGAAGAGTTCCACCGGGAATATGGTGTGGGAGGAGTAGGTGCCGGGGGATCGCCAGAAGCACCGGACACATGGTGAAGGATAAGCTGCTGAGAGTGAGCCAACTCATGGCGCTGCTTGTACGCCTCGTACTGGCCCTTGCGTGTGTCCACGCCCATGCAAAGGATGTTCCGCTGGAACCAGTTCAGCTGCTTGATCTCACGAGCAACGGGAGGGACTGGAGGCCTGCGAGCATCCCTCATGAGACCCTCAGGAGCAGAAGAGGGGTGAGAGGTCTTCCGAACCTTGGTGTAGATCTTCTTTGCCTTGTGCACAACATCAATGTTGAAATCCTCAGAGGGAAGCAGGTGCTTGATGAGAATCATAATGTAGGGAGCATAAGGAATGGACAGCCGATTGAACATAGCATCAGTCAGTTCATGGTAGATGAAGTACATCACATCCAGCTTGTACTGCATGGACTCATCCTCACATGAGGCAACCTCATGAGAGAAGGCTAGGAGTTGGACAAGGTGACCATGGATGCTGTCATTGTTGCCTCCACTCGGAGTGATGGAATCACTGAAGAGGCCCACCAAGGCAGCATAGATTGGAGCAAGACCAGCAAGGGTGCCCACAATGCCATTGTCCATCGTGCACGGAGAGAGAACTGCATTTTTATGGGGCTTCAGTTGGGTGACGATGTGGTGGCCACTGGCCCTATCCCTACTGCGGAAAGACTATCCAAGCACCTTAGCAAACACACGGAAATCAGCAGTCATAGGCCTAACACGAGTCATCCCCTTCATAGTGCGATGCTCATCTCCACAAATAACCAAAGTGGAAAAGAAATGCTTCACCACCTCAGAATCATATGAGCACTAGAGAGGCATGAGATGGTGCAGCCCCATCCGCTCAGCCACATACATGGCATCAACAAGGTGGGGCTTCTCCAAAGCCTTAGCAAGAATCAGCAGGTGCATATGCCTAATGTTTAGCCTGGCATACGCATCTTGTCAACACCCAGATTTTTAATCCAAGATGCCTGTTATGTCATACCTCACAATCCCAGGATTACCATTTTTGCGAGACATAACAGATTGGATATCACAGTACATCATCCATTACAAACCATAATAAGGTCTTACACGAATACAGGATCTCATGATCCAGTCTTAATACAACAAGCAGCGGAATAAATAATAAGCGTAGCGGTGGGGTCCATCTTCAGGGGCACAGGCAATGCTGGCGATGGAATATAGTCCTAGTTATCATAGCCATCGTGCTGTCCTTCATCTTGGAAGTCTCCTTCATAGTCTGGCCATATTAATAGCTAGGGACAAAAGACATGAGTACTCTTTAAGTACTCGCAAACTATCACTAACAACTAAGGTAGTTCTAGTAGGATTGCTAACTCTAAGTTTATTTGTAAAGTTAAGTTTGAAACCTAAGCTGAGTTCAGAAACAAAGAGAGATAAAATAAAGTTCTAGAATCACTTAAGTTGGGAAGCTAGTGTCATAGTCACAACCCTGTTGTGGTCAAGTCAAGATTCATCATTTATTTCATAAGTCATTTGGAAAACATCTGACAACGAAACAGTATGGCCACTCCAACTGTCCATAACCACGGAGGCGGCTATTTGAATAGGTTGACACTCTCTAGAGGTGGTACACTTTCACCACAAGATTCAATACATATGTTAGGGATAACCCTGAATCATCATACTTAGTACGCAGATAATCAAACATAACCTTCCCTTTACACACCCTAGTATAAGCACCTCTCCTATGAGCATGGCCTCCCAACCATGACCATCTGTCATCTTGGGCACTGCATAGGTGGACAACATTGAGAGGCAGCCTCAGCTCAAACCTCTTCCGCGAGGGAACTAATACTAATGCATATAAACTTCCGGCTAAGCCTTACCCAATTCAGGTATTGTGGTTGTACGGTAAACATTGGAATGATATCGCATCTGAATCCAACCATCAGTTTTGTAAAAGGGCTCAGGCTCATGCCTCAAAATTTTCATCATCATAAACCATTTGTGTTTCTCAACACATGTCAAAACATCTCAATAGAATGACTCATCATTCCAAGGTTTTCACAAGTCATTTTCACCAAGTAATCCCATCTAAAGTGACCAAGTTTTATTTTAGCTATAAACTACTAAGTTAAGAGTGTTCACTAATGGGGATTCTAAGATCAATCTCATGCCATAGAATGACATCTAAGTTAATCTAGATACGTCAAGTTTTATACTTTTTATGCTACCTTCAAACAAGTAAGGGACTTTGGTAATGTAAAGAAAGTAAAAGCATGAAAATAAAACTTGGAGTAGGTATAAGTTCAAAATGGTATAACCAAAGCATGCTTAATGCCTTTGCTTAGGTTATCTAGCTTGCAGGGGTTAGCTTGCATTGTTAATGGTGGCTTGATAGTATAATACTTTCAAGTGTTAGCTTGCCAATAATAGCTTGCTCAGTTTACTTGAAGTGCTAGGCTTGCCTTGCGTAGTGCACTGGTTGAAGTTTTCTTCCTCTTCCTCTTGGTAGAACTCCACCTCCTCGAAAGCTTGGTCAGTACTATCGTCTATAAATACATACGGAGTACACAATCACCAAACAATACTTCACTAGTCTACTTAGCACACTAAGGCACACATTTGATGATCTATTAACATCACAAGCATCCCAAGGTTTAATTTACTAACTTCCTTCTTTTTATTTGAGAAAAGTAATTTCTACTCATTGAAATTAACTAGGATTTAATATTATCCAATTAAAATATGGGATCATATGGACACATGTCATCACCACATATTCTAACATATGGGAATGTGATTTAAAGGTTGGATCACATTTTAATAAGTTTATGTTTAATGTTTAATGATTTAAAGTGACTAGAAATGCCTATATAGCATTATTTTGGTACTAGTCCAAAGTCACTGCATGCAAACCTTAATATTATTACATATGCAGATAGGTATGGTTAAATGTGATTTTTGAGAGTAGGAATCAACTCAAAAGATAATATGGTTGATTTTAGAAAAATGTTTGAATGTGCAAAAGCTTCTATCTTTTTATTTTTACTAGGAGAGATCTCTAACTCTAAATGATTTAAATCCAACAGGCTTGGATAGATCTTTTCAGAAGCTTTCCAAGAAAATTGGAATCACTAAATTTGGTTCAGTAAATTTTCCTGAATTGATTTTTGAACTAAGGGACAGAATTGAATTTAAACTCAAATAGCAAAACACTTATTTGAATTCGTGGGCTAGCGCGGGAAAGCAAATGGGTCGGCCCAGTGATGCTCAACGGCACAGAGGGCGGCTGACAGGTTGGTCCCGCTTGTCAGCGAGACTTAAAACCCGATACGGTATCTAGCGATCTGGGCCACACGATTATAAGATGGATCAATGGCTCACAGTCATCGTCGATGACGGACTCGTCGCCGGCGAGACCGAACCCTAAACGGACGGTGGGGGTCTACTGGGGAGATACCAGGGCTCCAGCTAGTGCGATGAGGCGGGCGATCGAACTGGAAGGTGACAGCGGGCTCAGGCGAGGTCGCGGCAGGGGCTGAGGTGGACCGAATCGACGGCAGCGTCTCCTCCTCTGCAGCGGCCTCCTCCGGTGCAATTCTGGCGAACGGCGGCTCGAGTGGCTCTGGCGAGAGGTGGGGAAGGACTGGTGGAGAGAGGCGAGTCGAATGTTGTGGGGATTGAGGTTGGGGAAGGCCTCCTTATATAGGCTCGAGGAGGGGACCGAGGGGGCGACGACGAGCTCGTCGGTGACGATGATACAGGGTGCTATCGGTATGGGTGCCGTAGGCGGACGGTGGCTTGCCTCCTGGCGGTGCTCTACGGCTTAATGGAGACGCCAGGGGCGATGGCATTTGGTCAGGAGCATTGCCTGCTCTGGGAGACAGAGGCGGTGCTCGACGGCGATCACGGCGATTGTGGGTCGCACGGCGATGCACGCCTATGTCTGGTGGGATGCTAGGGTCGAGGCGGAGCGGCGTGCGTGGTTTGCTGTGTGCTGGCAGCAGTCGCGCTCTGGCGTGCTCTGGCTTGCTCGCAGAGAGAAAGGTCGGTGGTGCTGGGGAGTGGTCCAGGGGCTGGGGTTGATCGAGGGGTGGACAGGGGAGTGCGGTAGGGTTGGGCGGAGCTATTGGTGGTGCTGGAACGGCATGGCGTGGTCTGTGGAGCGTTGCCCATGTTCGGCCGGTGGTGACCAAAAACGGGCAGCGCGTCACTGCTTCTCCAAGCTAAGGGGTATGCCGATGAGGACTTGGTTGGGTCTGGGGGAGACAGGGGAACCAAATTGGGGTCACAAACTCGACCAAGCATTGATCATCAAACAACAAAAGTTAGGCAGAAAAATCTGGCCTGCCACCTGTTCGATCAAATGGCCGCAAGAACAAAATATTTGAATTTTTGGGAGATTTTTTGTGGAGTGATGTAACTTATCTTAAGCTTCTAGGTGTTCTTGGGTTTTTGAAATGGAGTTCATTTGACTGGTTTTTGAATAAGTGTGATCTTGATACATACACTAGATTCAATTTCCAAATGTCAATTAAATTTAGTGTTTGAAAGTTTTTGGGATGAAACAAAGTGGGCCTTGGTACATCACTACTTGTACTAGCAAGGGGTGCAAAGAACCACAATTGTTTCTGTTAAGATTTGAGTTCTAGGAATAGCCAAAGTAGGCATGGTGATTAAAATGGCAAAAGTGACCATTTGCTTATTTTATTCTTTTTGATTTGTTTTTCTTGGGGATTTGTTTGGGAATGATCTAGATGATGTTTAATTCACATTATAATCATATTACAACCAATGGATCACTCAAACATGGCAATTCAAAACAACTCCTAATTTAAATGCACACACATATGAATGCTTAATGAATTTAAATGCACACATATGAATGCTTAAATGGAAAAGTTTTTGTTAACTCTAAATTTGATGATTTGGATCTTAATAACCTTGGATTAGAGTTTTGGGATGTTATAAACCTTCCCCCCTTAAAAAAAATCTCGTCCCAAGATTTACCAAAGAAAACTAGGAACTAAAGAGATCTGGGAACTCAGTCCTAATTTAATCTTCTCGCTCCCAAGTGGCTTCTTCTTCGGTATGGTTGCTCCATTGAATCTTGAGAAACTTGATACTCCTGGTCCTAGTGGTTATGTTGGCTTCCTCCAAGATACGGATTGGCACTTCACGATACGTCAAATCCTTGTTGATATCAACAGCTCGGTGATCGATGTTCTTGAAAACTTCGGTCTTCTCCGGCACTTCTAAGCATTTGCGAAGTAACACGATATGGAACACATTGTGGATGGCTGGCATCTCTTCTGGCAGTTCCAGTTGATACGATACTTCTCCTCGATAATTTAGAATCTTGAAGGGTCCGATATATCTGGGGGCTAACTTTCCTTTCAGACTAAAACGGTGCGTTCCCTTTAATGGTGAAACCTTGAGATATACAAAATTTCCGACATTGAAAGTCAGGTCTCTCCTTCTCTTGTCAGCATAACTCTTCTGTCTGGATTGGGCGGTCTTGAGGTGTTCACGGACTTTGTGAACCTTTTCTTCGGCTTCTCGGAGAATGTCAGGTCCAAAAATCTGACTCTCTCCTACTTCCGACCAATTCAAAGGGGTACGGCACTTTCTTCCGTATAGGAACTCAAATGGTTCCATTTGCAGACTGGCTTGATAACTATTGTTGTATGAGAATTCTGCGAAAGGCAGGAAGTCTTCGCATTTTGATCCATACTCTAACACACAAGCTCTCAACATATCCTCTAGGATTTGGTTGACTCTTTCAGCCTGTCCATCGGTTTGTGGGTGATAAGCGGTGCTGAAGTTCAACTTGCTTCCCAATCCTTCTTGGACTTTCTACCAAAATCTCGAGGTAAATTGGGTTCCTCAATCTGATACTATGGTCTTGGGGCTTCCATGTAGACTAACAATTCTAGCAATGTACAACTCTGCTAGCTTCGAACTCTGGTAGGTTGTCTTGACAGGTATAAAGTGAGCTACCTTGGACAGTCTATCAACTATGACCCAGATTGAGTCGTTTCCCCTACTAGAAGTAGGCAAACCAGTGATAAAGTCCATTCCAACGGAATCCCATTTCCATTCCTGAATTTGCAATGGTTGTAATAGTCTTGCGGGTCTCTGATGCTCTGCTTTGACTCTTTGACAGATGTCACACTTGGCGATGTAGCTCCCGATTTCTCTCTTCATCTTGTGCCACCAAAATTTCTCTTTTAAATCTTGATACATCTTTGTTCCTCCAGGGTGGATAGAATGAAGAGTATCATGAGCTTCTTGCATGATAACTTGCTTCAGCTCCGAATCTGCTGGCACACATATACGGACTTTGTACCACAGAACACCTTCTTCGTCTTCGGTGAATCCAGGTACCTTTCCCGTACCAATACGACGTTTGATTCCGTTAATACTTACATTTCCTTTCCGAGCTTCTTTGATTTGGCTAATCAATGTGGGTCGAAGTTCAATGCTAGCTAAAAATCCTTTGCTAACCAGCTCAGTTCTGAACTGCTCCAACTCCTCATACAAACTTGGTGGGTTCTCTTTGATCATGGTGTTTAGCCTACAAGGCAATCTACTAAGAGCATCCGCTACCACGTTGGCTTTGTCGGGGTGACAGTGAATGTCAAGGTCATAATCCTTGATTAACTCTATCCATCTCCTTTGCCTCATATTCAACTCCTTCTGAGTGAAAATATACTTCAAGCTTTTGTGATATGAGTAAATCTCACAGCGATTACCCAGAAGATAATGACGCCATGTCTTCAATGCCAAAACTACAGCTGCTAAGTCAAGATCATGGGTCAGATAGTTCTGCTCATGCTGCTTCAGTTACCGAGACAGGTACGCGATAACTTTGCCTTCTTGCATCAATACACATCCGAGACCATCTTGGATGTATCACAATATACATCGAACAGCTTCTTGATGTCTGGCATGATCAATATTGGTGGTGAAATCAATCTCTTCTTCAGTTCTTGGAAACTGGCTTCACATTTGTCGGTCCATTCAAACTTCTTGTCCTTCTTCAACAATTGGGTCATGGGTCTGGCAACAGTTGGCGCCCACCGTGGGGCTAGCGGCGCTAGCAGGGGTCAAGATCCGGACGGGAAACCTCATCGGCACCGGCGAACGCATCGTCTCCGGGCTCGTTCAGTGCTTTGGAGCACTGGACTTTGTCAGCGACAACGCTGGCCGCTTCGGCACGCGCCCACTTCCAGGCATCGGCCTCTTCGTCAAGCTCGGCGCGCACAAGGTCTACGTTGCTGTCGATGTGTCGTGCGTTCATCCGCGGCACGTTGTCGAGGCAGGGGAGCCACCCCTTAGCGTGGTTCACGGGGCGCGTATCACTCGCTCCCCGGACCGTGCTGAGGTGATGATGACTGCGCCTGGTGCAAGCGCAAGCAAGGATCCAACACTAGATCTGGAGGTAACGCCTAAGGCACCGAGGAAAGGTAGAGGTCCTCCACTAGAGAGGCCTGAGAATGTGCTGCGAGAAGCGATGGATAGCTTGGCAAACCCTGTAGTAGCAGCAGTAGATCAGTCTCAGGCACATGCTGAGCTAGAGCAAATTAGGCAAAAAATACTAGAGGGTGCGAAAAAGATAGCCGCGGCTCAGAAGTCATTGAACATGACGCTGCGTGAGTACGCAAAGGCAAACAAAGTTGATGCTGTAAAAGTGAAGGGGAGAAACCTCATAAGCGAAATGAACAAAGAGGGAGACACTAGGATCGAGGAGTCAGAGAACTATTTGTCCGTGGGGTTGCCGAGGTATAGTACCCCGGCTAAGAACCTCAGAGCAGCGGATGCAGCTGCATCCGAGTTAGAGGGTCTAACCGGTGAAGCCCGTCAAAGACAACAAGATAGGATCAATGAGTTGGTTCGGATCGCAAACAGGCAAAATGAGGAATTGCTCAGGGCTAACCCGAAGAGAGCTAGGGCCTCCAAGATCGTTCATTCGGTGGTGGGTAACTCGGAGAAATCCGCTGGAGCCGCATCGTCTCCTCATGGTGGACCTAGGAGAGAAGAAGTAGTAACCTCAGCCAGAAGGAACAAACAGATCGTCCCGTATGACCCAACACGGGCAGGGAAAGGAAAAGAAGTACAGAAAAATGATGATCGACAAAGTGTGAGCCGAGGTAACCACGACCAAGGCAATGCCGGTCAAGGAAATGCTGTAAACGGCAATGCCGGACAGCGAAACTCGGCAGGAGCAGGACAACCGCAACATCGGAATATACCAAGGCAAGAGCAAAGTGTCGGCCGAGGTATGCAATAGAGAGCTGCTCCACAAGAGCAAGACCGGTATAACGGTGGAGATTCGGAAATGGTGAACGCAGGATACCCAAGGCCGGACTATCATGTGATAGGGTCAAGATTGGGAAGCAGGGATTTGATGCCTGATGATGCCAGGTTGAAACTAGATCGATTGTATAGGTCGGAACAGATCGAATGTCAAGGTCCAGTGGGTCCTGTGTGTTTTGGGCCACGGATCATGAAGGAGCTGCCGGTACCTAACTTCCAGTTACCCAGAGGCACAAAGACGTATGACGACAGTACTAAGCCGGAGGATTGGTCGATAAACTATGCTACAGCTATGAAAATTGCTACAGGCAACTTGAGATGGGCTGTGAGGTACGTACCCCAGATGTTGGAGGGGCCAGCAAGGGTATGGCTGAACAATTTGCCGCCCGGAAGTATTAACTGCTGGATCAATTTTGAGGAAATGTTTATCAGCAATTTCACAAGTACGTATCAGAGGCCAAATAGGCCACAGACCCTAGCTATGTGTAAGGAGAGACCGAACGAGATGGACCGGGAGTTTTTAACCCGGTGGTGTACCGTGAGAAACTCGTGTGAGGGTGTGATAGAGTCACAGGCCATAGCGTGGTTTGCGCAAGGGTGCATATATGCAAGCGAGTCGTGGCAGAAGTTGCAAAGGAAAATGCCAACCACATTGGCAGAGATGATCCGGATTGCTGATTCGTATGCTTTGGGTGATCCGACTCAACCCAGGCTCGTGTCAAACGAGTCGAATGAGGAGTACTACTAGAGAGATGGAGCCGGATCATCCCGGAGGAATGATTACAGAGGGAAAATAAGAGATGACAGACCGGACCACCGGTACAGTTCGCAACAAGTTGCAGTTGTGGATCAAGATCAGCCCGGAGCAGGAGGCAATCAACGTTAGAAAACTGGAGGGGGACAATGGACACCAAGAAATGATGGCAAGAAAACTTGGACGCCAGAGCAGAAGAAACAGTGGCAGGAAAAGAAGGACCGTCCGAGGTATACTTATGAGTCGATGTTGGATCAGCCGTGTAAATTTCACACGCCAAATCCGAGTAACCCAGCTGGACATACAACGAGGCAATGTGAGTGGATGCGTGAACAAGGTGGTTCGGGGAATGCTCAGGCACCCCGGAATGATCAACCTCGGCAGGAGTTACCCCGGCAGCAATTGCTATCCGGAGCGAACACGCAACAGCTAATGTTGCCTCCCCCTCTGCCGAGGTATGATAACCATGAGAGAAAGGATGCGGTGCATCAAGTAGAAAACCAGCATCAGCCAGATCAGAGGTACCCCAGAAATGAGGGGAGGAACGAGTACAGAGAGCATCATCAGAGTTACTGTGTGTTTACCACTGAGGAAACAGATAGAAAGAGCTTGCAGCACCGACATATGGAGGTGAATGCGGTAATGCCAGCAGTGACGAGGTATATGCCTTGGTTGGACCAGGAACTCACCTGGAGCATTAAAGATCATCCCAAGCTTATGCCAAGTCCTGGTTCGTATGCGTTAGTGCTGGATCCGACATTCATTGAGCCTAACATCAATGTAAGGTTCTCCAAGGTACTGATTAACAATGGCAGTAACATTAACATCATGTATGCGGATACAATGCGCAACTTGGGTATCTCGGAGAACATGCTCCAGGCTACAAGGACAACTTTCCATGGTATTGTGCCCGGCATTTCTTGTGAGCCCATAGGCAAGGTCCGGGTTGACGTATTGTTCGGCACAAGAGATAACTTCCAAACTAAGAATTTGGAGTTTGAAGTGGTGAATTTAGAAAGTGTGTATCACGCATTACTCGGAAGACCAGCACTGAACAAGTTCATGACAAGTTGTCACATGAGTTACTTGAAGATGAAGTTGCCCGGGCCAAATGGAGTGATTACTATTGCTGGAGATTTCTGACGTTCCATTGAGTGTGCGTCGGCCGGGTCTAACCTAGCCGAGTCACTTGTGATCACGCAAGAGAAACGGAAAATCCAAGAGGTGGCGACATTGGCTCAGTCCGCGCAGCAGTATATGCCGGCGCTGAGTAACCCGCATGGGAGTGTCTCATTCCAAGCCAAGAAAGATACCAAGAAGGTGCCTGTTGATGATATGTTCCCAAAGCGCACCGTAACAATTGGTGCCGGGTTAAATGACAAATAGGAAAGCGAGCTCGTCAACTTCCTCTGTGAGAATCGGGACATTTTTGCTTGGTCCACACAAGACTTGCAAGGTGTTCCGAGGGAGTTGGCTGAGCACTCTTTGAATGTGAGACCCGGAGCAAAGCCGGTGAAGCAACCTCTCCGCCGCTTCGCTGAAGATAGGAGGAAAGTCATCGGAGATGAGATAGCTCAGTTGTTGGCTGCAGGATTTATCATGGAAGTTCTTTATCCGGATTGGCTATCTAATCCGGTGCTGGTGGAGAAGAAGAAGGATGATCCGAATGTGGGAGTGGTTTGGCGTATGTGTATCGATTACATGAACCTGAATAAGGCATGTGCAAAAGATCCATTTCCACTGCCAAGGATAGATCATGTCATAGACTCATATGCTGGATGTGAACTATTGTCATTCATTGATGCATATTCTAGTTTCCACCAGATACCTCTGAATCCGGATGATCAAATAAAGACTACATTTATCACCCCGTATGGGGTTATTGCTATCGCACCATGCCTTTTGGTTTACGTAATGTAGGGGCGACGTACCAAAGATGTATGCGAAAATGTTTGCACGACCAAATAGGTCAAAATATACAAGTGTATGTGGATGATGTGGTTATCAAGACCAAGGAAAGCAAAATGCTCCTTGACGATATCAAGCAGACGTTTGCGAACTTAAGAAGGTTCCGGATGAAGCTTAACCCGGAAAAATGTACCTTCGGTGTCCTGGCTGGAAAATTACTCAGATTTCTTGTGTCCAGTCGAGGTATCAAAGTTAATCCAACTAAAATCCGGGCCATTGAGCGAATGGAATTGCCGAAGTGTCTTAACGATGTCCATAAGTTCACTGGTTGCCTGGCATCGTTAAGTCGATTTGTGTGTCGGTTGGGAGAAAAGGCATTGCCTCTCTATCAACTCATGAAAAAGTCGGATAAGTTCGTTTGGACACCGCAGGCCAATGAAGCCTTTGCTCACTTAAAGAAGATGTTAGCCACTGCACCAGTGTTAGCCTCTCCACTATCAAAGGAGCCAATGTTGCTCTATATAGCCGCAACCAACCGAGTTGTAAGTGCAGTAATTGTGGTAGAGCGCGACGAAGAGGGTAAGTCAGTGCAAAGGCCAGTGTATTATCTGAGCGAGGTGTTGTCTGCCTCAAAGCAGAACTACCCACACTATCAAACGGTGGCGTATGGTGTGTATATGGCAGCTAAGAAGTTGAAGCATTACTTTGAGGAGCACCCCATCAAGGTAATATGTGAGGCTCCCATATCCGAGATAATGAGTAACAAGGATGCACGTGGTAGGATTGCAAAATGGGCAATTGAACTAGCTCCCTATGCACCACAATATGACAGAAGAGAAGCAATGAAGTCTCAGGCTATGGCCGACTTTTTGTGGACTGGGCCGAGGTACAATACGAACCACCGCTACCAGATCCGAATTACTGGAGGATGCACTTTGACGGGTCAAAAACAAAAACCAGGCTAGGCGCCGGAATTGTACTTACCTCACCAAAGAAGGACCAGATGAAATATGTGCTACAGATCCATTTCACGGCATCAAACAATGTCGCTGAGTATGAAGCACTTGTGCATGGGCTCAAAGTGGCAAAAGAAATTGGGATACGTCGCATCCTATGATTTGGCGACTCAGATTTGGTAATACAACAAGTGTCGGGACTGTGGGACGCCCTTGATCCAAACATGGCGCTGTACAGATTTCATGTGCAGAAGATATCTGGTTACTTTAAGGGATGTGAATTTCACCATGTACCCCGGGTGGAAAATGAGGCTGCCGACGTACTACGAAGCTCGGATCAACCCGACAAGCAATTCCACCGGGGGTAGCATTGGAACACCTCAGAAAACCATCTATCAGGCCATCCCTAGAAACCGACTCAATTTACATCCCGGAGGATACAAAATCCGGAGCCGTGCCCATGGACATTGACACGGGAGGTGGTGCATGAATCCTGGGGACTGCCTCGGCAAACCCGGGGACTGCTTTGCAAGACCCGGGGACTGCTCGGCGTGATCCGGTTGAAGTTATGCCGGTGGATCGGATGGAAATTGATGAAGATGTGTTCCTTGTACGAGCAATACCAGCTTGGACATTACCTATATTTCAATTCCTGAAAGATGGAACGTTACCCACTGAGGAAGTGCTATCCAGGCAAACTTAGAGGAGAGCAAAGGCGTACACAATCATCAATTCTGAGCTATACAAAAGGAGTGTGACCAATGTCCTCTAGTGATGCGTTGACCCGGAAGAAGGGCTTGACATCCTCCGAGATATACATCAAGGGGAGTGCGGGCATCATGCCTCGTCCCGAGCCTTGGTGGCAAAAGCTTTTCGGCATGGATTCTACTGGCCAAGTGCCTTAGAACAAGCAGAAGATCTGGTGAGAAGGTGCAATGGTTGTCAGAGGTATGCTACCAAGACACATATGCCAATATCGGAGCTCAAGACCATACCAATCACCTGGCCATTTGTCGTGTGGTGTTTGGACATGGTGGGCCCGTTTAAACTAGCAAGGGGAAATATGACTCACATTTTGGTCATGGTGGACAAATTTACAAAGTGGATCGAAGTGAAGCCAATAAGAAAATGTGATGGAGCTACGGCTGTGACGTTTCTCAAAGACATCATCTTGAGATACGGTTATCCTCACAGTATCATAACTGATAATGGCACAAACTTTGCGGAAGGAGCATTTGCACGTTTCTGCCGGGATAAGAAGATCCGGTTGGACGTTGCCTCGATAGCCCACCCTGCTTCGAACGGACAAGTGGAAAGATCCAACGGATTGGTATTATCCGGGATAAAACCCTGGCTCATTGAGCCGCTGCAAAGATCAGCGGGGTGCTAGATAGAAGAACTACCAGCGGTACTGTGGAGTTTAAGAACAACTTTGAATCGATCAACAGGCTATACGCCATTCTTTTTGGTATATGGGGCAGAAGTTGTATTACCAGCCGACATAGAGCATGATTCGCCTAGGGTCACCCAATACACAGAAGCCGAAGTGCAAGAAGCCCGGCAAAATGATGTTGATCTGCTCGAAGAAGCGAGAGAATTGGCATTGTCCAGATCCGCCATATATCAGCGAAATCTCTGACGCTATCATAGCCAGAAAGTAAGCCCCCGAGTTTTCTGGGAAGGCGATCTGGTGCTCTGGTTGGTACAACATACTGATGGCATGCATAAATTATCTACTCCATGGGAAGGGCCATTCATTGTGAGCAAAGCATTGCACAATGATTCTTATTATCTTATAGATGCAAAGCCACAGGAAAAGAATAAGGTGGACAGGTCCGGCGAGGAATCTAAGCATCCGTGGAATGTAGCTCTACTTCGTCCTTTCTACACTTAGCAGAGAAGCGTATGTATCCGAGTCTTCTCATATGTCAGTATGTATGCCGGCAATGAGCTTAACAATGAAATGTTGGCACCTCGAGCCGTAACTCGGGGACTGCCTTAATAATATTTGTCTTCTGTTATTTACACGTCAGCTGGAGTAAGTTGTTCTACTTAACTCGCATTAGTAGTGTGTGAGCACCAAAAACCCAACTCTTCGACTTGCTGCTGTCCAACAAGAATTGGCTTCATGGCAAGCAAGAGAACAAGTTTGGAATTGCGTAGCACATGAAAAACGACTAAGGAAAAGAACTTAATCGAGCCGACGTTTGTTTTTCGAACTAACCTTGTATGTTTTTAGTTTATTATGCTGATTTATTTTGAGATAAGCCTAAAAGTTTCCTAGTATTGTTAAGACAATTTTTGAAGCTCAGATTCGTAAGTCGTAAAACCAAATCAAGGTAGAAACGAGCCGAGCCAAAAGATTGGACGAACAAGAAAATGAAACTCGGGGACTACGCCCAAGTTAATCCGACATAAAAACTTAGTAGCAAAATATCACATGTATATTGGATACAATTCCACCTGGCATACCGGGGATCTGATAAACATTAAAGTTCTTTCACTTAAGGAGCAGCAGGACGAGGAAGTTTGGCGTCATCTTCGCTGTCTTCAATGTCCGAGGCATTGCCCTCTTCGTCCTCGTATGAGCCATCTTCAACGGTTTCAGCGTTTTCGTCATCGGCGGCTTCCAGGAAGCTCGGTCCCTCAGTCCATTCGTGAATGGGAGCATATTCGATGAGGCTGTGGGCGCAAGCCTTGCGCCGAGCTACCCACTCCGGGTCACTGGTCCATTTGGATCCGGTGCGCATGCGCGCTAAGAGGTTGAGGTCGATCTTCTCGTACCACGTGAGTACGTAGTGGAGGACGGTCTCAGCTGCGGCACGTCCAGCGGATTCCCTCCAAAGGTCGAGCTGGGTCTTGCACTCCATCAATTTTTCAACCAGAAGTGCGGTTCCCTCCAGAGTGTCTTCTGCAAGACAAAACGTGTTGAAGACTCGGACTGCAGCATCAAGAATATCCTTGCCATAGTTCTTGATGATTTCCACGCGAGATGACAGGCTGACCAGCAGGTCCTCCATGTCATAGGTAATCTCTTCAGCGTCAGACCCAACGGGAGTACCCCTCTCTCGGCGGAAATCAGCAACAGCGGCGCTCGCGATGGCAGTGCCCTCTGGAAATTTTCCTAAAAACGAGATAAGCGAAGAAGATAAAGAAAAGACATGTGAAGTAACCCGGAGGAATATGCCAGATAAGGGAAAGGAACTTACGTGAAATATGGTTGAGGACCCGAGTCAACTCCCTGGTACAGTCATCACGTCTTTTGCGAAGCTGCACAAGTTCAGCGTTCGCCGACTCAAGCTTGACGTTGGACTCCTGGAGAAGTTCTCGGTCCTTGGCAATTTGGAGGTTGAGGCGTTCGCCTTCGGTATAGTCCTGGCCGGCCTTTTGGAGCTCGGATTGATGTTGTGCCTTCAATTTCTTCATCTCGGCCTTAAGCTTGGCGATCTCAACATCCTTAGTCCGGAGGAGGGCAAGCTCATCGTCTTTCTTTTTGAGCTCGGCCTGATGTTGCCCTACTTGTTCGAGAAAATGCAGCATCATATCAGGCACGGGCACACTATCTTCCAGTGATACTGAAATAGTTTGTCAACCCGGCAAAGCTGAGGTATGTATGTTTGCCGAGCCAAGGAGGAATGGAGATGGAAAGCATAGCAAGGTTGAGTAGATATAACTTACCCTTGATCTGATCCAGATTCTTCCCCATAAGCTTGTTCTCATCCTCCACCCCAGCTGCGAAAACCGAATGATGGATTAGTTCGGCAGAACAAGATAAAGGAAAATGGAGAAGTGTCTAGGAAGAAACCTACCCCGTTTCTCGTGTTCAGCGAGAAGTGCGTTATGCTTGGCGCGCAGCATCTTATGAGTGTCCAGGAGACGCTGAAACTCAGCGCTCCGGCGGTTGGTGGTCACCTGAAAAGAATACAAAAATACAACTTAGCCTTGTGCATATTCGAAGTATACAAAATCTGGGCCAAGTGGAACTTAACCCGGCTCTAGGTGTGTGCATATTCGAAGTGTACAAAATCCGGGCCAAGTGGAACTTAGCACGGCTTTAGGTGTGTGCATATTCGAAGTGTACAAAATCCGGGCCAAGTGGAACTTAACCCGGCTCTATGTGTGTGCATATTCGAAGTGTACAAAATCCGGGCCAAGTGCAACTTAACCCGGCTCTAGGTGTGTGCATATTCGAAGTTATCAAAATCCGGGCCAAGTGGAACTTAACCCGGCTCTAGGTGTATGCATATTCGAAGTTATCAAGGAGCTACGTTAGTTTTCTAAGGAGCATCCGTCCGAGTAACAAGTTACTCCCCCGGAGGCTCGGGGACTAATGGTTATATAATTAATATCTACAACATGCTAAAGTAAAGGGGAAGTGACGTACCTCCATCATCCGACCCGCGAGGTTAATTGCCTTAGCGGCAGTGTTCATTTGGGCAGAAAATTTAGCGGGGCCGAACTTCTCCGGAAGATCGTCGTTGTGGACGAACTCCGCCTTGTTCCAATTCATGACGAATTCGATCAGGCTCAGAGGGTATCGCTCGCCGGTAGGCATATGGGGCGCCACCAAGCCCTTCACATGCGCCTCCCTCCTCTCAACCAGGGCAAGGGTCGGGCTGGTGTGCAAAACCATCTGTTGCGCATCAGCTGGCTCGGCAGGGGCGTCCTTCGGTGCTGGAGGCTTCTTGGGAAGCATGGATGCGAGAGTGCACTGTCCAGCCTAGACGAACGGTACCCTGGTGGCGTTAGGGGCCTTTTTGCCCTTGGGCTGCTGGGAGGAGGAAGTGGTTGCAGCAGATTTTCCCTTGGGAGCTGTTTGGGTACTTTCTCGCCGAGACTGAGAAGTCTCGGACAAGGCGGAGGAGCTTGGCGCTGGTGCTCTTGCTGCTGGAGTTGGTGCTGGTGCCGGAGTTGGTGCTGGTGCTGGTGCTATTTTCTTCTTTGGTGGAGGTGCTGAGGTAGTCTCGGTGGTAGCTGGTTGCGGCGGAGCCGAAGTTGTGGATGCTGCCGCCTCGGCTGGGCCAGTCTCCCCCGCTTCAAGGTTCCCCCCTCTTGACGAGGTGGAGTAGAGACCGGAGCAGTCGCAGAACCCTCTGAATAGGGCTCAGCGGGCGTGGCTTGTGGCCACGAGGGGGAGAAGGGCTGGGTCGGAGCGGCGAAGCAATGCCAGACCCACTCTGGGGGGACCTCCACCGCGGCCCTGCCGAATCAAACAATGTCGGATGAGAAACTAAAACAATACAAGAAAAAGTAAGTGGCTGAGGGAAAAGAGGCTTACGCATCCGAGGTTAGGGGATCCTTAGGCTTCCGAGCCCTTCGTGCAGGGGCCTTGGTTGCAGGCTTGGAGGCAGTTTTATCCCCAGACTGCTTTCGCCTTTTGGTAGGTTGAGAAGGTCCGAAGGAAGAAGTTGATGCAGCTCCCCGCTTCTTCTTCGGTGCAACCGGAACAGTGTCACCCACGGGAAGGGGAGGGTCCTCATGGATCTGCCCACCGGGGTTAGCTGATGCTGGAAAAGCATAAGAATGGGGGACAGCGTCAAGAGCTTCCATCACCTCGACATCCGAGTCATCTTCATCATCGGGCCAATCTCTAATGGAAGAGAGTTTACCGGTGGGTCGCTTCCTAGCGTCGGTCATTGGAAGGAACATCTCCTGATCCGGCTCTTCCTCGTCCGAGGTCTCCCGGTCAGGCGCCCACTTAAGGGTGGGACCGGTGCCATCTTCGAGGGTTTGCTGAAGGAATAGCTAAGGAAAAGAACACACAACAGAGTTAAAAATACAGCAGCGACCGACATAAGGTTTAATTCGGAGAAAGTTTGCGGCACAAAACTTACCGCGGGAGGAAGCCTATCACGGCAAAAGTGCTCAATTCCCCACGTCCACTCAGAGGAGAAGTCCTTGTGGGTGGTGAAGAGAGCCTTGACCCGGCGATAGATCTCCGTGTTGCTCAACTCGAAGGACGAGGTCCGGTTGGGGTCGTGGCCCCAGCTCATGTGACACACTTTGTGAGTGCGCTTCTGGAGGGGGGAGATCCGGTTGCGGACGAACGTGATCATGGCGTCCTCATTGCGCACCCAGAGCTTCTTCAGTTCCATAAACCTTTTATTGACCTCGTTGACCAAGGACGTGGGCTTCCTGGGGACACCGTCCCACAACTCCAGGTTAGGAGGAACTGGAGCATAGAGGAGCAGCCGGATCAAGTCTTCGGTGCCGTCGTTCCAAACATAAAAGAAAGTCCGGGCCCATCCCTTGCAGGAGTCCAGCCCGGTGACTCGGGGGAAGACGGATAGCCTCCAGGGAGAAATGGACGCAACCCCGAACTGTGTAAGCTGCTTGTCCTCCGGATGAAGCTGAATGTTCGGAATTACGTTACAACGAAGGCCGAAAAACTGGATCCATAGCTCCTTCGTGGGCCATGATCCGGCATAGCCTTCAATCGTGGAGGTGAAAGCAGAGAGAGGTGATTGCGTTGGCAGGAAGGTGGTGCGGCTGGAGTTCGTAGGTGCTCAACCAGTCGTGGAAAAAATCGCTGACCGGCAAACCGAAACCCCGCTGGAAATGTGACAAGAACACCACATACTCACCCGTATTGGGTGAGGGGGCGAGTTCGGCGTAGGCGAGGCGCGCTATGATGCCGGCGGGGATGCGCCTCGTGCGGTAGAGCCAGTCCAGGTCATCCTGGCAGACCCAGGATCCGGCCCATGCACCACAGTCCGTCGTGGTGGCGTCTTCCTCCATCTCTTGCTCGGCGACGGCGAGCTCCTCCTCTGTCATCTCGAGTTCACTGCCCTCGCTGGCGCTAGCGGCGGTGGGGGGCAACGGCCTAGACTGACAGCGACCCGTGGCGGAGGAGGTGCGCAGCGACGGCGGCGACGCGGAGGCGTGTGGAAGCAGTGCGGCGGCGGCGCTGCTACTTAGAAGAGGTGGCGACACGGAGGCGTGTGGGAGAAGACGAAGAAGAGGAACTGGAGGCAGAGGGGCGCGGAAGGGGGAAAAGACCTAAGGGGCGCGCCCCTCCCCTATTTAACCACTCCCTCGAGGGGGAAGTGGGATCGTTATTTGCGGTTACGCCACACGGTGTGGCTGTGTACACACCGGATTGGCCAATCAGCATCAAGCCACACGGAAGGTCACAGGGCGCAGCAGATCCCATGGCACGACGCATTGATGCAGTTAACGAGGAGGCAGGCGTGAGGTGACGTGTGCATAGTAACTCCTGACAGTAACTGCGGCGGTTACTATGGCTGGCCCTTAAAATGAGGCGATGTGATGATTAACCTCCACGTGGGGAAGCGTACGAGAGAAGGAAGAACAACCCGGATGAGAATGGGGTAACCCGGCCAGCAAGTGAAAACTTGGAATGTGCCAAGGGAAAGTAAATCCATAGAATCCGAGATAAGGTGGTAACCCGGCCAGCAAGGGAAAACTTGGAATGTGCCAAGGGAAAGTAAATCCATAGAATCCGAGATATGGAGGTAACTCGGAAATAAGATCCTAAGCTCAGTGAAATGGAACCTGATGTGGCCTTAGCGGCCAAGGCAGCTAAGACCGCACCAGCTTCGGGGACTAATGTTGGGGGGATACCCCCGGGTAGGGTCACGCCGGGGTATAAAGGCCGAGTTAGCCGAGGTTTGGCAAGGTCAAAGCGAATGCTGGCCAGGCCACCTCAAGGCATGCCGAATCATGGAGTAACCCGGACCAGGGGGCGTCTACCTAACTTGGTCTCAACCGACTTAAGCCGTAAGTCGGAAAGATGTATCTAACTTTCATGCAGGAACGGGTGTGGCCTGATTAACTACGATCTGGGTCATGTCAAGCTTCTAGGAGAAGGAAGGAATCTCGCTGGTCAAAAGTAGCCCCGGTACGCACGGCATGAGCGAAGCGGACAGAGGCAGGACCAGCAAGGCGTGGCCGACAGAGATGACGACGCCAATGTCGGCTGACGCAGGTGCCGCAGAGGCTCACGTAGCCTCTGCATGGCTGACGCGGGGAAAACCGACCCGGTCGGCTTACTATTTTGGGAGGAGGCATATTCCCTGGAATATGCCTCCATGTATGCCCTAAGTGGAGACCTAGCCACCCCTATATAAGGAGGGCTAGGGCCTCTGTAGAAGGGTTAGGTTCTACGGGTTGGTCTTGTACGGGTTAGCTAGTGGCAAGAGTAAGAGAGTCCCTTCTTCCTCCTCTCCCCAAGACAGCTCTAGGAGCACTTGTAAACCTTGGAAGTGAATCAGATATAAAACTTTTGTGTGTGGAATCACCTCACTATCCCTCCCTGGATTCCCCTAGTGCATATTAGTCCCCAGCTTTAGCCTATCCACGGCATCTGCCATGACACCACCACGACATTGTTGTTGTTGTTGCTCTTGGGAGGTGCACGGTTGAAATTGCTGGTGTTGTCAGGGTTGTTGTTGTTTCCTCCGGTATTCACATTGCCTCCGCTACGGTTGGGGTAGCTTGGGCGAGACATTGGGGGTCGGTTGTTTCTTGGTGCATACCCTGCAGACGGGTTGGGACGGTACTTCCGGTGACTGTTGGATCCAGCTTGGTGCATCATACGACATTTGTGGTTGTCGTTTGCCTGGTTAATATTCCCTTCCATCTGAATGGCAAAGTCGACTACCTCTTCAAGATCCTCGAAGCGGATGTTGACGAGGACAGTCTGCATTTCATCATGTAGTCCGTTCAGGAATCTCTCCTTCTTCTTGGCATCCGTGTTGATCTCATCAGGTGCATACCTGGCAAGCGACATGAATCTGTCACGGTACTCCACTGTAGTCAATCTGCCTTGCTTCAGCTCTCTAAAATCATCCCTCATTTTGGTGACTAGTCCCTGCGGCACGTGGGTGCGGCTGAACTTGATTTTGAAGGCTTTCCATGTCATCACTTGACCATGGTTCACCAGGCGGATGTTGTTCCACTAGGCTCTTGCATCTCTTGCCAAGTAGTGGGGTGGCAAAGAGAACTTTCTTGTTGTCATCAACTCTGGCTACCTCCAAATTGTTCTCCATTGTCTGCAACCATCAGCATCTAGTGGGTTCTCTGAAGTGCTAAAGATTGGGGGATTGGTATTCTAGAAGTTTTTCAGCTTGGATCCTTGATGATCCTGATTTCCATGCCCTTGGTTGTTTTGGGACATCTGGGCTATCTGCTGCAGTGTTGCTAAGTTGGCATGGCGCTCTGCCCTGCTTGCTTCACGGTCTACAACTAACATCTGCATAATCTACAGCATTGGGTCCTGCGATGAGCTGCTCCCTCCCGGATTTCCACGAGCCATCTGAAGATTGAGATAGATAAAGGGGTAAGAGGGAATGTTCTATGGTTCATGGTTTTGGTTTCAAAGATAAAACTTTCAGTTTGACTTTGGTTTTGCAACTAACTTCTTTTCATTCATTCAAACAAGAACACGATACAAACACACACCACTACAACAAGGGGAAACAGATGGTTTTAAGAACCATTCTGCAAGCTACGATACATTGGGACCGATACATCTCATGCTACGACAGTGTTCTAGTGCATCTATTCATCATCGATGAAGTCAGAGTCCTCATCGTCGGTGTAGAAGTCCATGACATCCTCCTCCAGAAAGTCATCATCGTTGCTGAGGTAAGAGTCCACATCTCCCTGGATGTCTTCACCTTCCTCTTCTTCTTCCATTGCGGCAAGCTGAGCTTCTTGCTCCTTGATGGTCTTCTCGAGGTCGGCCACCTTCTTGCGAATACGGTCGATGGTGCGATCCTTCATTTCACGCTGGCGGCGAAGAGACTGATGGTCCTTGACAAGTAGTGCAAAAGTATGGGCCTTCTAGGAGGCAATGGCAAGGTTGTGGTTGGCGAACTCCCTAGCATTGTCCAATTCATCCTGGTGGTCGTACAGCAGGAAGTCAAGGTTCTCCACTTGATGCTTCATCTCCAGGTGACTTGGCATCTCCATTGGCATTCCCATGAAGTCATGCCTTGCATAGTGAACAAAGCGGGTTCCTTGGATTTGGTTGACACTCAGGGCACATAGACGTGCGAGATCTTCATGCATTGCCCTGGCTAATCCATCTAGGCAGTTGTTCTCTCTTATGGAGAACTGGATTCTCCCGTATGTTGGTGCTTCTATACTTCCTCGAAGATCAGCGGTGACTAGCCATTGTAAATCTCCTCCTGGGGGTCTAGGAAGTTGAGCTCCAAGAAACTCCGGATGTGGGCGTCCCAAGAGCTCAGACAGTGAATCTAGATCTCTCTCGAAGATCAGTTGGCCTCCGTTGCCCAACTAGTAGAACTTGCTAAACTGAGTCTCCATCTACAAGAATTTAGGATGAGGTAGTTAGTGAAGTGATCAAGTGTGTCAATTTTTATGTAGTATTGTAAGAATTGGAGGAACATGAATTTTTGAGAAAGAATGAATTCCCAAGGGTAAGAGAGGAAATAGTTTTTCATAAATACTCACTTTGGTTTGGAAATTAAGTTTTTGTTCGGACGTCCACTCTAATTAGGGTCTCCTATGGTCAGGATGGCTTCTGATACCAACTTGTCAACACCCAGATTTTTAATCCCATATGCCTGTTATGTCATACCTCGCAATCCCAGGATTACCATTTTTGCGAGACATAACAGATTGGATATCACAGTACATCATCCATTACAAACCATAATAAGGTCTTACACGAATAAAGGATCTCATGATCCATTCTTAATACAAGAAGCAGCGGAATAAATAATAAGCGTAGCGGTGGGGTCCATCTTCAGGGGCACAGGCAATGCTGACGATGGAAGATAGTCCTAGTTATCATAGCCATCCTGCTGTCCTTCATCTTGGTAGTCTCCTTCATAGTCTGGTCATAGGAATATCCAGGGGCAAAAGCCATGAGTACTCTTTAAGTACTCGCAAACTATCACTAACAAGTAAGGTAGTTCTAGTAGGATTGCTAACTCTAAGTTTATTTGTAAAGTTAAGTTTGAAACCTAAGCTGAGTTCAGAAACAAAGAAAGATAAAATAAAGTTCTAGAATCACTTAAGTTGGGAAGCTAGTGTCAAGTCACCACCCTGTTGTGGTCAAGTCAAGATTCATCATTTATTTCATAAGTCATTTGGAAAACATCTGACAACGAAATAGTATGGCCACTCCAACTGTCCATAACCGCGGACACGGCTATTCGAATAGTTTGACACTCTACAGAGGTGGTACACTTTCACCACAAGATTCGATACATCTCTCAGGGATAACCCTAAATCATCATACTTAGTATGCAGATAATCAAACATAACCTTCCCTTTACACACCCTAGTATAAGCACCTCTCCTATGAGCATGGGCTCCCAACCATGACCATCTGTCATCTTGGGCACTTCATAGGTGGAGAACATTGAGAGGTAGCCTCAGCTCAAACCTCTCCCGTGAGGGAACTGATACTAATGCATATAAACTTCCGGCTAAGCCTTACCTAATTCAGGTATTGTGGTTATACGGTAAACATTAGAATGGTATCGCATCTGAATCCAACCATCAGTTTTGTAAAAGGGCGAAGGCTCATGCCTCAACATTTTCATCATCATAAACCATTTGTGTTTCTCAACACATGTCAAAACATCTCAATAGAATGACTCATCATTCAAGGTTTTCACAAGTCATTTTCACCAAGTAATCCCATCTAAAGTGACTCAAGTTTTAGTTTAGCTATAAATTACTAAGTTAAGAGTGTTCACTAATGGGGGATGCTAAGATCAATCTCATGCCATAGAATGACATCTAAGTTAATCTAGATAGGTCAAGTTTTATACTTTTTATGCTACCTTCAAACAAGTAAGGGACTTTGGTAAAGTAAAGAATGTAAAAGCTTGAAAATAAAACTTGGAGTAGGTATAAGTTCAAAATGGTATAACCAAAGCATGCATAATGCCTTTTCTTAGGTTATCTAGCTTGCAAGGGTTAGCTTGCATTGTTAATGGTGGCTTGCGAGTATAATACTTGCAAGTGTTAGCTTGCCAATAATAGCTTGCTCAGTTTACTTGAAGTGGTAGGCTTGCTTTGTGTAGTGTAGTGGTTGAAGTTTTCTTCCTCTTCCTCTTGGTAGAACTCCTCCTCCTCGAAAGCTTGGTCGGTACTATCATCTATAAATACATACGGAGTACACAATCACCAAACAATACTTAACTAGTCTACTTAGCACACTAAGGCACACATTTGATGATCTATTATCATCACAAGCTTCACAAGGTTTAATTTACTAGCTTCCTTCTTTTTATTTGAGAAAAGTAATTTCTACTCATTGAAATTAATTCGGATTTAATATTCTCCAATTAAAATATGGGATCATAGGGAAACATGTCATCACCACATATTCTAACATATGGGAATGTGATTAAAAGGTTGGATCACATTTTAATAAGTTTAAGTTTAATGTTTAATGATTTAAACTGACTAGAAATGCCTATATAGAATTATTTTGGTACTAGTCCAAAGTCATTGCAGGCAAACCTTAATATTATTACATATTCAGATAGGTATGGTTAAATGTGATTTTTCAGAGTTGGAATCAACTCAAAAGCTAATATGGTTGCTTTTAGAAAAATGTTTGAATGTGCAAAGGCTTCTGTCTTGTTATTTTTACTAGGAGAGACCTCTAACTCTAAATGATTTAAATCTAACGGTCTTGGATAGATCTTTTCAGAAGCTTTCCAACAAAATTGGAATCACTCAATTTGGATCAGTAAATCTTCCTGAATTGATTTTTGAACTAAGGGACGGAATTGAATTTAAACTCAAATAGCAAAACACTTATTTCAATTCGTGGGCTAGCACGGGAAACCAAATGGGCTGGCCCAGTGACGCTCAGTGGCGCAGAGGGTGGATGACAGGTTGGTCCCACTTGTCAGCGAGACTTAAAACCCGAAACGGTTCCTATCGATCTGGGCCACACGATTATAATGTCGATCAACAACTCATAGTCGTCGTCGACGACGGACTCATCACCGGCGAAACCGAACCTTAAACGGACGGTGGGGGTCTACTGGGGACGTACCAGGGCTCCAGCTAGTGCGGTGAGGTGGGCGATCGAACTGGATGGCGACGGCGGGCTCAGGCGAGGTCGCGGCAGGGGTTGAGGTGGATGGAATCGACGGCAGCGTCTCCTCCTCTGCAGCAGCCTCCTCTGGTGCAATTCCGGTGAACGGCGGCTCGAGCGGCTCCGGCGAGAGGTGCGGAAGGACTGGTGGAGAGAGGCGAGTCGAATGGTGTGGGGATTGCGGCTGGGGACGGACTCCTTATATAGGCTCGAGGAGTGGACCGAGGGGGCGACGGCGAGCTTGTCGGTGACGACGATACAGGGTCTATCGGCATGGGTGCTGTAGGCGGACGGTGGCTTGCCTCCTAGCGGTGCTCTATGGCTTAATGACGATGCTAGGGGCGGTGGCATTTGGTCGGGAGCATTGCACGCTCTGGGAGACAGAGGCGGTGCTCGTCGGCGATCACGGCAACTGTGGGTCACGCGGCGATGCACGGCCGAGTCTGGTGGGTTGTTGGGGTCGAGGCGGAGCGGCGTGCGTGACATGGAGTCAAGGCACGGTCTGTTGCGTGGTGGCGGTAATCGCGCTCTGGCTTGCTCGCAGAGAGAAAGGGCGGTGGTTCTGAAGAGTGGTCCAGGGGCTGGGGTTGATCGAGGGGTGGACAGGGGAGTGCGGTAGGGTTGGGCGGAGCTAGTGGTGGTGTTGGAACGGCGTGGCGTGGTCTGTGGAGCGTTGCCCACGTTCGGCCGATGGTGACCAAAAACGGGCGGCGCGCTACTGCTGCTCCAAGCTAAGGGGTAGGCCGGTGAGGACTTGGTTGGGTCTTGGGGAGACAGGGGAACCAAATGGGGGTCACAAACTCGACCAAGCATTGATCATCAAACAGCAAAAGTTAGGCAGAAAAATCTGGCCTGCCACCTGTTCGATCAAATGGCCGCAAGAACAAAATATTTGAATTTTTGGGAGATTTTTGGTGGAGTGATGTAACTAATGCTTAAGCTTCTAGGTGTTCTTGGGTTTTTGAAATGGAGTTCATTTGAGTGGTTTTTAGATAAGTGTGATTTTGATACATACACTAGATTCAATTTACAAATGTCATTTAAATTTAGTGTTTGAGAGTTTTTGGGATGAAACAAAGTGGGCCTTGGTACATCACTACTTGTACTAGCAAGGGGTGCAAAGAACCACAATTGTTTCTGTTAAGATTTGAGTTCTAGGAATAGCCAAAGTAGGCATGGTGATTAAAATGGCAAAAGTGACCATTTGCTTATTTTATTCTTTTTGATTTGTTTTTCTTTGGGATTTGTTTGGGAATGATCTAGATGATGTTTAATTCACCTTAGAATCATTTTACAACCAATGGATCACTCAAACATGGCAATTCAAAACAACTCCTAATTTAAATGCACACACATATGAATGCTTAATGAATTTAAATGGAAATTTTTTTGTTAACTATAAATTTGATGATTTGGATCTTAATAACCTTGGATTTGAGTTTTGGGATGTTACACATCTTCATATATTACTTTCTGTTCAGCACACCAAAAGCGAGAATCCCCCATCTCAGAATCACGTGGCAACTCAGCAAACAGATCATGGTGACAAATAGAGGAATAATTGACTGGATCCAAAGCCTTGTAGTTGATCTTGGGCTCTGTGTCCTTCCTTTTGGACACACCCCTCCTAGATCTCTCCCGCTTCTCTTGCTCAGCCATGTGGTCAACCTTTCTCTTTCTTCTCCTCAGCTCAACTTTGTACACAGTATTACCCTCACTGTCTACCCCGAAATAGAGAGTACGAGAACGACGCTTGTAAGTCTTGGGAGCACTGGAACCACCTATGAAGAGATCAAGGTTGATAGCATGGGGATAATCATACACACAAGTCCAAGAGAGAGCGTGGAAAAGGTAGGCAAAAAGTTCATAGCTCAATTCTACTCGATGCACACAACATGGCAAAACTGAACCAGATTTGATTCTGTCAGGCCGGATTATCCGGCCTGGCCAGGGGCTGATAATCTGGCCCTGGCAGAAAATTTTCAACTTTGCCTAGATTAAACGCAAAGAAGTAGATCGGGCCTAGAAACTACAAGACTACGATTTCTACACAAACCAACATCCTACTAGACAACGTTCTACCCAACAAATAACACATCTAGCCAAACATGGGGAGAGAGGGAGTTACCCTCACTCATTGGAGGAAGAATGCGGAGGAGAAGGTACACGGAGGTGCGGAGAAGAAGATCCGGGGAGGCCCGGAAAATCCGGTGGCCGGAGAGGCTCTGGGTAGGGTGGGGGACGGCAGGCGGCTGCTGAGGAGAGGGAGAGGGTTGGTGGAGAAGTGCTGCTCATTATGAGCCCTTCCCCCCGATCCCTGCCCTTAAAGATGAAATCCTCCAGGGCCGGATTATCCGGCCAAAAATCTGAGCTTCTGTTACACACAGAGTTAGGCTCGCGCCTCCCCAAACAACACCCCCACAAGATGTACAAGGGACTTGTGTGCAAGAATAGATGGCTTGGGGTAGGGAAAGGCTTAGGATTAAGAGAGCTAAACTAAGATGGTACTACACACTCAAATTTGCAAGAATCAAATCAACTAAAAGCCAAAATTGAGTGTGATTCCCATAAGAACATGAAATGAGCTAAAACAACCAAAAAGATCCACAAAAATCCAACTCTCCTCATGGAAGAGGGGGGTGGCCGAAGCCACCTTGTTGGAGTGTATGGTATAACACCGCGAAGATATATCTTGGGTTCATGACCAATACTCATCAATAAGCTCAGATATCACAAAATGATATTAAGAGAAATGATTTATCTTACTTTCGGCATTATGGGGGGAGGGTTAGCCCAATTAATTAGGACCAAACTCCCCCTATTTCCATGCCCACACCTAGACCAAGTAAGACTGAGATGTACGAGTGAGTGCATGGGTAATCAAGACAAGCTCCTTGAATCAATGATATTTAGCTCATTCCTCAAGTAGCAGAACCTTGCTTCATCAGTGGCTTCGTGAAAATATCAGCAAGTTGGTTCTTAGTGCTCACAAAAGATAGATCAATATCGCCTCGAGCAACATGGTCTCGAATAAAATGATTCCAAATCTCAATATGCTTTTTCCTTGTGTGCTGTACCGGATTGTATGTAATTTTCATTGCACTTCCATTATCGCACAAAAGAGGCACTTTGTCACGATTGACACCGTATTCCTTTAAAGTTTCCCTCATCCATAATAACTGAGTGCAGGCACTAGCAGCAGCAACATATTCAGCTTTGGCGGTGGAGAGAGAGATACAATTATGCTTTTTAGATGACCAACACACCAGACATCTTCCCAAGAATTGACAAGCTCCAGAAGTGGATTTCCGATCATCCTTATCACCAGCCTAATTTGAATTAGTATAACCACATAGAGAGAAATTGGAGCCCTTGGGATACCATAGACCAAAGTTAGGGGAATGAATCAAATAACGAAAGATCCTCTTGACTGCCACTAAGTGACTTTCTTTAGGAGCTGCTTGATACCTTGCACACACCCCCACACTCAAGAAAATATCGGGTCTAGATGCGTAGAGGTAAAGAAGAGAGCCGATCATGGACCGGTATACCTTTTGATCCACGTCTTTACCATGGGGGTTAAGTTCAAGGTGACATTTTGTTTGCATCCGAGTGGCAACACCATTAAGATCCTTCATCTTGAATCTCATGAGCATGTCTTGGATGTACTTAGCTTGATTGATGAAGGTCCCTTCTCTAAGTTGCTTGATCTCGAATCTAAGAAAGAACCGTAGTTCCCCCATCATAGACATCTCAAACCTGTCAGTCGTAAGCTTTGAAAATTCATCATTAAAAGCTTTATTAGTAGAACCAAAGATGATGACATCTACATATAGTTGGCATATGAAGAGCTCCCCCTTAACCTTCTTAGTAAAAAGAGTGGGATCGATTTGCCCAACTTCGAAGCCACGGTCTAGAAAAAGCTCTTTAAGGTGCTCATACCACGCACGTGGGGCTTGTTTAAGGCCATAGAGTGCCTTATCAAGTTTGTAGACATGGTTCGGGAAGTTAGGGTCCTCAAATCCCAGGGGTTGCTTTACATATACCAACTCATGTAGAGGACCATTAAGAAAAGCACTCTTGACGTCCATTTGCTGCAATTTAAAATTGTTATGGGCATCATAAGCAAGAAGGATACGGATGGACTCAAGCCGAGCCACAAGAGCATAGGTCTCGCCAAAGTCAATGCCCTCAACTTGGGAATAGCCTTGTGCTACAATTCTCGCCTCGTTTCTCACAATAATGCCATTCTCATCTTGCTTGTTTTTAAATATCCATTTAGTGCCGATAACATTGCGGCAATCCTTGGGCTTCTCCACGAGTTTCTAGACCTTGTTGCGCTCGAAATTATTCAATTCTTCATGCATAGCAACAACCCATTCCAGATCTTCAAGAGCTTCAAATACTTTCTTGGGTTCCACCATTGAGATGTGAGCTTAATGCTCACCAAAACTTGCCAATTCCCTTCTTGTGGAAACCCTTCATCGAAGATCACCTACAACTTTGTCGAGAGTATGACCCCTTAACTCAAGGTTCCGATTAGCACGAGCCTTGCGATGAAGTTCAATAAGCTTGCTGTCTCTTGGTGGAATAGTTTCATCACTTGAGTCTTTGTTGGAATCATTTGATTGACCTTGATTATAATTTTGAGTATCAGTAGAAGGAGATGACGAAGCATGCCCTTGAGGTAGGTCAGCAGCCGTAACAGGAGGCCGCTGAACATCTGGAGATTCAGGGCCAGATAATCCGGCCTGGGAGAACTTGTTGCAACTTCATCAGGCTGCCTAGGACTTGCTTGAATTGGCGAGGGCGAATAATCCAGGGCTAGCCAGAAAATCCGGCCTGGAGCTTGCAGCGATTTCTTCAATTCGAGGGGCAGTATGGTCGTTAGGAGAGAGGTGGCTGGATAATCTGGTGTCAACCGGATAATCTAGCCTGGAGCTTTCTGGAGCAGTTGCTTGATCTTGAGCAATTGATGGAGATGGTGTAGTAGATACTCCCGTGGTTGGAACATGTTGAGTATGTGTAGATGAGGGCTCTTCATGAGTAGAGCATTCTCCTTCCCGATCCGCCACAAGGGGTTCCTCAATGGGGCGGAAAAATCCGACACCCATTCTTCTTATTCCATCTTGGGGTATTTCAACATCTGCATCACAAACATCAACTTCCCCCGTACGGGAGCCGTCATTTTCTTCGAACACCACACTACAAGATTCTACAACAGTTCTAGAGAGCTTATTGTAGACTCTATAAGTGTGGAATCCGGCACCATGACCAACAAAAATACCTTCTAAAGCCTTAGACTCAAACTTAGATAAACGAACTCCCTTGATGAGAAAGAAACACTTACACCTGAATACCCGAAAGTATGAGATGTTTGGCTTGTTACCGGTAAGTGTTTCATATGGAGTCTTGGCCAAGATTTTACGGAGGTATAACCGGTTGGACGAATGACAAGCGGTAGAGATTGCTTCAGCCCAGAAGTTATATGGAGACTTGAATTCGGCTAGCATTGACCTTTCCGTATCCATTAGAGTCTGGTTCTTCCTCTCGGCAACACCATTCTGTTGAGGGGTGTACGCAGGGAAATATTGATTTCTTATCCCCTCTTCACTTAGGAACTCATTTAAGGTGTAGTTCTTGAACTCGGAGCCGTTATCACTTCTTATAGCCAGAATAGGGACGTTGTGTTGGCGTTGAACCTTGTTGGCGAAGTCGATGACCGTTTGTTGAGTTTCGCTCTTCAACTTGAAGAAATAGACCCAAGTGTATCTTGAGTAATCATCAAGGATCACAAGACAGTACTTCTTCCCACCGAGGCTTGCATGAGATGGAGGTCCAAAGAGGTCCACATGAAGGATCTCTAAGATCCTTTTGACGAAATAATAGTCTTCCTTCGATGAGGAGAGTCATGCATTTTCCCTTCAACACAAGCCCTGCAAACACGATCTTTGGCAAAGGAGACATTTTCTTTTAGTCCAAGGATGTGGCCATCCTTGTGGAGACTTTGCAAAGTTCACATATTGACGTGGGCTAGTCGGTGATGCCATAACTAACCCGCGTCAGCCTTTCCAAAAAGACACATCAGGCCTGTAGTGGTTTTCCCCGAAAAGTCCACCACGTACAGGTCATTTTCGACATATCCCACGAAAGCGACTTTTAGAGACTTGCTCCACAAGAGTACCACCAAATCAGCATCAATAAAAACTACAAAGCCCATCTTACCAAGGGCGCAAACTGAAAGTAAATTGAACCCGAGGGTCTCAACAAGCATGACGTCAATGAGAGAGATATCGTGAGCCACCACGACTTTGCCGAGACCCAATACCTCAGATTTTGACTTGTCACCATAGGAGATGGTTATATGATTATGATTTGGCTGCATCTCCGTGATGATCTCCTTGCTTCCGGTCATGTGACTCGTGCATCCGCTATCGAGTACCCATTTAGACCCACCAGAAGCATAGCCCTACAAGAAAGTTACTTCTTGGTTTTAGGTACCCATTTTTCAATGGGTCCTCTCATGTTAATGACAAGGGTCTTGGGGACCCAAATAGACCAAGGAATGTAACAATCATAAGGACCTACATAACTAGCATAAACATCACCATAATGATCGAAATATAACTCAAAGTTAGGATTGTTAGCCCCTGCAAAACCATCATAATTAGACTTGTCATTGGTGGTGGTGCTAGTCTTTGGTTGAGCAGTCTTGCTCTTCTTCTTGTTGTTGTTTTTCTTGTTCTTTGTCTTGGGAATATAACCAAGACCTTCTTTTCCACTGTTTGTCCTTTGCTTGCTTAGTATCTCATCTAAAACATCTTTACCTTTGTGTTGACAACCTCTTGCAAGTTTTTCTTTTCCATAAGATGATTTGGAGGTGCTTGGCACATCATACATCTTCAATTGAGTTTGGAGCTGGTCATGAGACTCATTTAGAGTAGAGTGTTCACTCTCCAATGCCTTGTGAGCAATGTCAAGTTTATCAAACTTCACCGAGAGTCTGGCATGAGCAGCCCCAAATTCAATTTTTTCTTTCTTTAGTTTCTTTACCTTGGCAAGAGCATTGTCAGGTTCTTTGATGAGCTGAGCCACAACTTCTTGATGTGACTCCTCAATGGATTCGATTCTCTCTTCCAAAGATACTTGAGCTTCCTCTTCTTCTTCCAAGGCATTCTTCAAAGAGGCTATCTCCAAGGCATCTTCTCGTTCAATTCTGCCCTTTTCTTCAAGAAGGTCTTCGGCTTGTGCAAGTTGAATCATAAGAGCATCAAAATGAAGTTTGTGCTCACCTTGCAGGTTAGTGAAAAAGTTGTCCAAAGCAATAACTTCTTTCATTTTAAGACTAGTATGATCATCCATATCCAAATTTATGTTAGTCTTAGGAAATGAAGACTATAAGTTAATACCTCGGACCCTCTTGCCATAAGGCAAGTGACGTTGTTGTTGATGACATCTCGTTTGGCGAGTCGAAGAGAGATGATGGAGTCGATGTGGTGGCTATAGCAGCGACCTCACGAGAACTTTCTTTATCCTCTTCATCTTCACTTGCCACAAATACAATCTTGGGTTGCTTCTTGTAAAGGCCATTCTCTTTGATAAATGGCTTCTTCTTAGGTGCCTTGGATTTTTCTTTCAGGATAAGCCTGCCACCATCGTCTTCTCTATTTTGATATGCACACTCAGCCACAAAGTGCAGCCTATCTCCACAATTGTAGCATGTTCTCGGTTTTGGGTCACTTTCTCTTCTTCCACTTGACCCATTCCTGCGCTCGAGTTCCGACTTGGCCCCACAGGATCTATCCAAAAGTTCCTTGCGTAAAACGCCATATATTCACCATGAGCACGTTTGACTTCATCGGGGTAGTCCATGGAGGCACCCTCAAAAGCTCTTTCGTCCTCATCTCGCTCAACAACATTAGCGTTCAGAGCAAAATTGACCCCCTTTTGCATTCCAATGGCACGGGCACGGACATCTTCAGCGTTCTTTGCAGCAACTTTGAATGACGCAATTTATTGCATGACTTCATTGGATGTCATTTGATGGTAGTTGTGTCTACCTTCCAAGCTCTTCAAGTCCGTGGTCTCAAAAGGCATTAAAGCACTCACATATTTCCTTTTTATCCACGCATCATCAATGTGAGTGGCTCCATGCCTTCTAAATGTTGTTGCGATGCCCTTGAGTCTTCTATACATGTCTTCATGGTTTTCACCATCCAACATGTAGAATCCTTCAGCTTCATTACTAAGGGCTTCATACCTATTCCTTCTCATGTTTTCATTCCCAATGAAGAGATCGGTGAGGGCATCCCAAGCTTCTTTAGTTGTGTTGAGATGTTCAATGTGGGGCATGTCCTTGGGACCCACTCCGAGCTGTATCATGTGGAGAGCCGTAGAATTCAATTGGTTGTCCATAACTTCTCCTCTTGTTAGGTTGGTAAGATCTCCAATATGAATACCCTCTTCGATAATCCTCCAAAGTTCAATAGAGGAGCTGCAAACACGAGACTTCATTAAGAATTGACATTGATTAAAAGAGGATGCAGTAAGCTTGGGTGGATCACCCCTATTATTTATATGAGGATGAGGGATAGGTGGGTCATGGGAATATAAGTGATGAACCTCACTATATTCCTCCTTACCACTTCCCTTCTTGGAGGTGGAACCATTATGTTTTTCACCTAACACTTCATCTTCCATGGATCCGGTGTTAGCCTTATCCTTGGATGATGGAGTGGCAGCCTCAGAGGAGGATGGAGATGGGGCTACGGATGATGTGAGGCAAGCAATCATTTGATGCATCTCCTCCATCTTGGTCTTAAAGGATTTCAACAAGGTTATTTCCAACGTTTTGAGGTCATCCATTGTGACCTTATCCACAACCTCATTCCCATTATCCTTGGTACCCATACTTCTCTTAGGCGGTTAAGCCCGAATAAAGTGCCGGTGCGCTGATACCAATTGAAATGGATCGTATGGGCACCTAGAGGGGGGGTGAATAGGTGTTACTCCAAATTTTAATGCTTTTTCAATTTTAGGCTTAACACAAAGGGTAAATTCTCTAGATAAACTATTAGGAGGAATTTCCCTATATGCAAATCTATCCACTAGAGAGTAAAAGGAGAGTGAAAGAGGAACGAGTCAACCATAGTGAAGCACGCGGAGACACAATATTTTTTTACCGCAGTTCCTTCCTTGTTAAGGGAAATATGTCTGCGTTGGAGGGGTGGGCGGTACTAAGACCACCACACCACAATAGGCCTCACCCTGTTCTCTGATGGATCCCGCCACCTAAGGCCTAATCCACCTTTCCACTATAGGAACCCCTCGAGGCGGGTACCGGTTCCTTTACACAATAGCGGGGCACAACTCCACAATCAAGTTGGAGGCTCTCGTAATGACAACAAGCTGCCACAAGAACAAGTTATCAATAACAAAGAACAAGATCTAGATATTGACAAGAATACTAGACCAGGGATTTCTCCAAATGAATGGAGAGGAGTTGATGCGCTTGATTTGTGATGACGATGATGATTTTCTCCTCCTTCAATTCCCCCAAAGGTCGAAGCCTTCGGGTGGTTGAAGTGGGAGATCTAGAGAGGAAGCTCTTGCAAAGGGTCTGATGTTTTTCGAATGAATCAAGAGTTTTGCTCGTTGGGGAAGAAGGGATATTTATACCCCCTTCCAAATCCAAGCCGATGGAGCCTTTGGGGGCCGGATTATCCGGCCCAAGTGAGGGCCGGATTATCCAGCCTGGGAAAACTCCGCCTAGACTCGAATTCTCCAGCAAAAAAAACCGGCTACGGACAGAAGCTCACGCAGACTTGCCCTTCACACCTTCTCCTGGGGACCGGATTATCCGTCCCTAGGGAAGGGCCGGATTATCTGGCTGGGGGAAAAATCCACCCCAGCTACGGAATATCCGGGGGGAATTCTGCCCCCAGACATAAGCTTGCGCAGGAGCTCACTTGGGCGATTCCCCTGGGGCCGGATTATCCGCCGCAACATGAGGACCGGATTATCCAGTCCAGAGAGAAAAACTACCCCAGAGCCGGACTTTCCGAGGGAAAAACCGCCCCCAGACAGATACTCACGCAGAGCTAGCCCTGGCCAAGGTGGTCTGGCCGGATAATCCGACCCATGATGGGGGCGGATAATCCGGCCCCCAAACTCTCAAAACTTTCCTGTAACACTTAGTACACATTAGGATAATCCATGGTATTGTTATCTAACACACAAAACATGGGAAATCATGAAATGTTCTTTCACTTTCTTCTTATTGTCTTTCATTTACTCGCACTTTATTTATCTAGATTGTCAAAACCCCCTAAAAATCCGTTTGCTAAGTATTTAGAGAGAATTCCTGCTCCAAGCCACTCGTCAACACCTTCTGCTCCTCGTTGGGTTCGACACTCTTACTTATCAAAAATACTGTGATACACCCCCTATACTTGTGGGTCATCATTCTCGGGTAGCAGGCTGAGTTGGTTACAGATTAGGGTTCGTCCCTTTGAACTTTCTATCTTAAGCTTCTTCTTGTGTTGCAAGCAATCGAAGAGTCCGTGGGTCACCTGAATTCTGCATTGGGCCTTGACAAACTCCGTGGGCTTCTGCCGTATCTGGACCGTATATGCCAAACTCGAGTACCTGTAGGGTATACCCATGTTAGTAGCCCCCGAGTGTCCAGTGGAATTGCGGATTCGACTGGAGACTTTATGAAGTCTTTCGAGTGCATGTCTGGGCATTTTTTCGAGTGTTCTATTTATGTCATAGGGATTGTTGATATACATGCCTGATTTATCCGATGTATCGGTATCAGTTAACTGCCTAAGGGAAAAACAACGCAATCTACTCAAACTCGAGTCCTCGGATTCGAATTTGGAAAAGTGCTGGCGTAATTCTACTCGGGCCGCGGAGGTCTTATAGCAGTCGAATTCCAGTGTATAAGTGTGAGCACTCGACACGTCCATCAAGGCATGTTCATCGTACCTGTAGGCACGGATATATTTCTGGTAGTGTGTAGCAGATGCGTTGCCAGGCCTTATTCAGGTATTATCTTCACGCTGTAAGCGTGGCATCTGAATTTTTGTCATCGCGGAGATGATTCAGGTGGCCCAGGAGATGCAGTCTCTTTGTAGAGAAAATATGAGGCGGAGTCGCCATAGCATTTGAGTGTGGATGTTATCGACACACAGTATGATGTACAAGGAAATTAATCATAGGGTGCACGTCCAGCGCTCCCTATGGGAGTAGCCCCCGAGTGCTTATTCGAGTCGTAGACTCGAGGGGGGACTATAAGTATTTTGCGCCTGCCGTCATCTTTTGTTGCTTGTTTCAATCGAATATGCTTCCAGCGCTCCCTATTGGAATAGCCCGTAGTTCATGGTTAAATCATCAATTCGAGTGATGGGTTTGTCTTGAATGCTCATACACCTAAATAAAAAATAACCATAGGGTGCACGACTAGCGCTCCCTATGGTAGTAGCCCCCGAGTGCTTGGTTGAGTTGAAGACTCGAGCAATGACTAAAGTGGTCGAAATCTTCTTCTGGTTGAGTTGATGACATCAGTGCTGACAACATGATGACTTTAGTTGCCCGCGTGAGCGGTTTTGATGGGACGTGACGAGCAGTGGGTCCCACTTCCTAACTTTGATATGACTGGGCGTGCGTAATCTTCTGTTTTAACTGCGTCTCCTCAATTTCCATGCATAATGGGAGTAGTGGGGGACAGTTCATGGTTCACCTTCACCATGTGTCGATGGTGATGTGCGCCACGCGTTTAGTAGGGTTTTTACTGGCCATTGGATGACATCCACAAGGAGGTTAAGTAGCAACGTAGCTACGGTAAATTTTCCTCATCTCTCTTCTTGCTCGTGCCTCCTTCGCAATTGCTGCTTTCTCTGCTTCCTTGCGCGCTTCCTCTTCGTGGCACTGGAGCAGCTCCGTGTTTTCCCCAGTTACTTCCTCCGCTCGCATCGCCATCGAAAGATGGGCAAGAAGAAGGGAGGCGCCGCCGCTGGATCTGCGGTCAGCATTTCTGACGTCAAGAAGAAGGAAGGCACCACCGCCGCGGGCACCACCGCCGTCGCCGCCAGGAAGAAGAAGGGTGCGGGTACCCATGTTACCAATGGCTCCTGGCGTGTTGTCTATCATCAAGTCCTCCGAGCTGCACCTTCTTCGCCAAGATGGAGCCCTTTCGTCCGCGGAAGATGACTCGCGAGTGCCTGGCGATGAGGTAATCCCACGTCCTCCTCCGTGTTTCCGAGTGATGTTCCTTGCGTTCATCATTCGAGGTCGTTCTCTTCCCCTGCATCCTTTTGTCAGGGGCCTCCTTTGTTTCTATGGGCTCCAGCTGCACCAGCTGTCCCCAAATTCAATTCTTCATATCTCTTGTTTCATCACACTCTTCGAGTGCTGGCTCAGAATCGAGCCACACTTTGGTCTCTTCAAGAATCTTTTTAAGCTTAAGCGTCAATCGGGGTTGGGTTTGGTAGTCTACAATGTAGGAGGCTGCGGGATCCACGTCGACTCTTCCTCGACCTATTTCGATATCAAGCTCACCGCGTACGTCAGAGGGTGGAGAGACAGGTGGTTCTACATCCATGACCAGAAGGCCTACGGAGAACACTTCGGTCTTGCGCCCTTTGATCTCGTGGCGACTTGCAAGAGGAGGCATTGCTAGAAGAACGTCGTGATGCCTAGCGAGTCCAAGGAAATGGAGGTGTTGTATCAGCGTGTTTGTGACCTCGAAGGCCGCATAGGGAAAGAAGAGGGTGGTGCCGCTCTCATCACAGGTGGTTGTGCCGCCGCATCCAGCCTCTTCAGGCTAGAGTCCAACCGATGTACCGCTGGGCCGGTGCTGACGATGTCACTCGCATTTCTGCGGAGGGCATTTCTGCGGGTGAGGTAGATAGGAGGTTGCGACTGGTGACCAAGTACACCGCCAAGGAGGATCTCCCAGGCGAATCAGTCATGCCACCTTTCGATGCCACCAACCCTCCGCCTGAGGTAGAGTTTTTTGCGAAGTAGTTTACTTTGTAGATTGCCACCAAGTACTTGATATATAATGATGTATCTTCTGTTAGCAGGACTGGAGCATGGCTGCCAGTTATCCTCCTCGGCCTGAAGGGGTTATCCCTCATGAAGCGGAGGAGGAGGACGAGTCGGGGTCCATAGTCCCCATGGGGGTAGAAGAGGAAGCCCCCGAGTCTGCTGATCGCAAGACTCACAAGTGTTCCCACAGTGAGGACTCGGATGTGTACTCGCTGTCAACGCTAGAGAATTCTCCTGCTGGTGTTGCAGAGGAGCCCTTCCCCACCGTTCATGTCCGTGCCGTGGCTCCTCCCACTCGGAAGAAGCTGTGACTGCTAAAGGAGTTGTCAGAAGAGTCCTTCGACCTTGAAAATTTTAACTAGTGAATTTTGCCTTTGCGAATTCATCTTGCTTTCTTTTGGAGTTGCTTTTCTGAAGTAGTGTTGGACATGTTTTGTAGTCAAGCGCCGTCATCGTCTTCTAATGACGTCCAATTTGTGAAAGAATCCGGAGGCGCAGACTCCGAGGCCAAGGAGGTGGCCGAACGGTCTCCCTCTCCTGCAGTGGCAGCCCACTCCGGCGCCAATTCTTTGAGTTCGCCACATGCTGGGGAGCACCAGATGGTTGCACGGACGACTGTGCGGCAGTCATCTTCGGAGTCCCTCGAGGAACATGTGAGTGCCCTTCTTCCTATTTTGACAGTCGAATTTGTAGACTGGGCTTACGCTGATTCTTTGTTTTCCTTGGTTTAGCTCATTGTGAAGGAAGCTACTCGTCTCGCAGAGCAAGTCATTGCTATGGGTCAATAGCGCGCCCTGCTAGAAAATCATCATCGCGCAGTCGAAGGTTAACTTTTGACTTTGTCATTGTCTTCGTGGAAATTTGTCAACTCAAGTGTTGATATGCCCCGTCCTTTTTAGGTGAGCACAATGAGCTTCTCCATCGCATTACGTCCCTCGAGTAGGGGCTTGCCGTTGCAGAGAAAAAGTGTGATGAAGCATTCGCGGATCTGGAAGAGTCGCAGAAGTGTGAGGAAGACCTACGTTCTTCCAATGATGAAAGGGAGAAGTTGTTCAAGGAACAACTTTGTTCAATTGCCAAGGCTCTCTCAGGTAATTTTCAGGTTGATTTGCATTGCTCCTTGATTGTCGTCTTGTAGATGCGCTGACACTCTGTGTACACAGATGTTGCTATCCTGAGCTTTGACGCCCAATCTCTTCGTCGCGCGGATGCTCTTGTTGGCGCCGTTTCCAAAGTCGAGGACCACAACGTTTCCCTTCAGGAGATGTTGGGGAAGGACAAAGGTGTGCTCTGTCGCATCCGTGAGGATCTAACTCCCAAGGCTGGGTTGATTGATAAGCATGATGACCTGGTGGAATCCCTCGTTGGGGGTATTCCTATGGACTTCAAGAACTCGCAGCGAGTTGTCGATGCTACCATGGCACTCGCGATGGCGCAAGCCCATCGCGTGGAGTTGGATCCCGCTACGATCTCCAAGGCGATGCTAGTCTATGCGGATGGCCAACAGGTAGTGTTTGCTCCCTTTGCTACTGGCTATGGTGTATGGGCCGCAGCTCATCGATAGAGTCACAAAATATTCCGTGGAGTTGCAATGAGCGAAGAAGGCAGCAAAGACTGCGGCATCTAGGGCTACCACCAAAAAGTCTGTGGCGTCAGAAGCTGCCACGGATTCGATGAGGCCCTCGAAGTCGATGTCCAATTCGAAGAAGCATATTGCTCCTTAGTTGCCAATCTGTAATAGTTGTAGTTTCCTTATTGTCTAAACTATGCTTTTGTGGGAGGTCCTGTCGAGACTTTGCTATGCTTGAATGCATTCATGCTTTTATAAATGTATTCTTGGTCCCTTATTTTCTTCTTGCTTGACTGTGATAGGGTACGTCGAGTGGTCCTTCGAGTGATCCTGGTGACTCTCCTCCCACCGATGAAACCACGACACAGCCGCATTCAAAGGTGGAGCAACTATCATTGCTTTCACGACTGCGCGAAAAACATTAAGCAGTTGGAGCATGAGTTGCCCATCGTCCGCGGTAACGCGGATGTCTGGAAGTCGAAGGCTGAGAAGGCCACCGCCCGCGAGAAGTATCTCTTGGAGGAAGTGGCACAGCTGAATGAGCAATTTAAATGCTAGCTTTCTGCCTTCTCATCTTTTCTTTTAGTCAGTCACAGCGATGCCTTGTCTTCAGGCTTTGATGCTTGCTTGGTGTAGTTGTTAGCGCTCATCATCCGCAGGATGAGAAGGACCGGGTGGCCATTCGAATGAAGGACGTTACCTAGGAGCAGCTGCCGGGGGGGGGGGGGGGTTGGGTGGACCACGACCGTGCAGTTGCATTGGAGACCCCGCAGGATCGTTCTTCTCGAGTGCTCCAATGCTTGAAGAAGGTGTAGTCGTGCCTCAGGCACATTTATCAATCGATGTTTCCATTGGATGTCATTCCTTCGAGCATGTTGGCTCTACTAGCGAAGTTTCAAGATATAAGTGCGGTACGCGAGTGCGTGCGGCAACAACTGGTAGCTGGTGCCAGGGATGCCATGTCGATGGTGCGAATGCATCGGCCAGATGTGGACATAGCATCCGTTGCTGCTAGTCTGCCACCGCCGCCAGAGGGGATGACCTAGAACATGGTTCCAAACTACCAGGCGGTTGATCGACTAGCGGAGGACATTGTCGACTTCTTTGAAGAGCAGACGAACGTTCATCTTTTGCAACAGTAGTGTAGTTTGTATCCTGCACATAAATGTATGAGTATTGTAAAGTTCGTATGATTGTTTTGGGTGTATTTTAATACCCATTGATATGTGAAGAGCTTGCTAGCTTGTATATTTTTTGAGTGTAGTGTACTCTGCTGTTCCTTTTTGTTAGCCTTACGTGTGTTTATCTCAGCACCTTGCCAACCTGTCAGGTGCGTTTCAACTGGGTTTGTGTTTATCAAGGGTTCGATTGGTAGTGTGTCAGCTACTCAAGATACTGTGATTGGTTCGTAGAACGAAAGTGTAAAGGGTGGCGTCGCCCCCGAGTGATGAAATTGGGAGAAAACAGGAAAATACACAGAGTTTGGGGGCATTTAGCTTTATTTATTCGCAGAATAGTACGAGGTACAATGTGTGGCTGAGTAGCCTGGCTGAATAGCCTTATTTGTAATTAAAAAACGACTAGGTGTAGAAATGACGCAGCTGTGCGACATTCCAGGGGTTGGAGTATGCGACTCCACTCTCGAAATCTTTAAGGCGATAGTCGCCACCTGGGATTACTTCTATAATCACGTAAGGTCCTTCCAAAGGGGACTCGAGCTTGAGATGCCCTTGTTGCTTCAGTCGCAGGACCAGGTCTCCTTTGACGAAGGATCTAGGGCATAGCCTTCTGATGTTGTAGTTGTGGAGGCTTTGTTGGTAGATCGTTGATCTCTCAGCTGTGATCTCGCGTGCCTCATCAAGGAGGTCGACGGAGTCTTCGAGTGCGAGAGTTGACTCCTTCTCTCTGTATGCGACCACCCATGGGGCTTTGCAGCGCACTTCTGCGGGTAGAACCGCTTCAGCACCATGCACCATGAAGAACATAGTGTATCCCGTGGCGCTGTTTAGAGTTGTGCGTAGGCTCCAAAGTACGGATTCCAGCTCGTCTGGCCATCACCCGGTAGCTTGTTCGATTGATCGAAGGAGTCTTTTCTTAATTCCACCGCAGATGAGGCCGTTGGCTTTTTCGACTTGACCGTTGGTCTGAGGGTGAGCCACCGATGCGTAGCTAATGTTGATTCCCAGGTTTGGTAGGATTCCTAGAACTCCTTGGAGGAGAAGTTTGTCCCATTGTCTGTGATGATGCTATGTGGCACTCCAAAGCAATAGACGATGGACTTGAAGAACTTGACGACACTGGCGCCTGATTGATTCGTCACCGGCATGGGCTCGATCCACTTGCTGAACTTGTCGACCGCAACTAAGAGGTAGACATAGCCTCCTCGTGAGGACCTTGGGAGCTTGCCGACCATGTTGAGTCCCCATTGTGCAAAGGGACAAGCCAATTGTATTGGCCTGAGTTCCGCGCCAGGTGCGTGAGGTTTGTCCGCGAATCGCTGGCAAGCGTCACAGAGCTGGACGATGTCCTTGGCGTCGTGCATGGCTGTGGGCTAGTAGAATCCAGCTCGCAGAGCTTTGGCAACAAGGGCGCAACTGCCAGCATGATGCCCGCAGGTGCCTTCATGTATGTCAAGGAGGAAAACCCTTCCGTCCCCGTTGGAGATGCACCATTGAAGTACCCCTATAATGTTGTGCTTATACAGTTCTCCGTTGATGAGGGTGAATGCCTTGGATCGTCGCGTGATGTGTCGCGCATCACTCGGTTCGTCTGGCAGCCTTTTGCTGAGCAAGTATGTGATATACGGCTGCGTCTAGGATGGTTTGATCATCATGACCTCCATTGGTCCTTCGAGTCCTATATTGAGCTCCGTGTCATCGAGTGCCATTGGCTCGTTGGGTGGCGTAGCCCCCGATTCCATTGGCGTGCTTGCTTTCTTCTCTTGAGCCTTGGGCTTGATGGAGTGCTCACAGAAGCGTTCGAGGAATACCCCAGGTGGTATGGGGGCGTAGGTGGAGCCGATGTTGGCAAGTGTATCCGCATCCCCGTTGCTTTCACGGCCTACGTGCCACAGCTCGTAGCCGTCGAAGTCTCCCTCGAGTGTGTTGTAGAAGTCGTGATAGGCGGTCTTGTCTCTCAGTGCGTCGCACTTGTGCATCGTTTGGTTGACCACCGTAGATGATGAGCCTCTTGGCGCCACCGGCTTTTGCCATCCGCATCCCGTGGATTAAGGCCTCGTATTCAGCTTCATTATTGGAGGCTGTGAACTGCATTCGCAGGACATATTTCATCTTGTCTCCTTGGGGCGATGTCAGTATGACACCGACGCTAGCTCCGTATTTTTGCTTGGATCCATCAAAGTGCATTGTCCAGATGTAGGACATATCTGGTTTGTCGGGGAGCTGGTTCTCCATCCAGTGCATGAAGAAGTCTGGGAGAACCTGCAACTTGATCGCGTCGCACTTCTCGTATGTGATGTGGCATGGCGACAGCTCTATGCCCCAAGAGCTTGACTCGTCCAGTGGCGTCAGGGTTGTTGAGTATGTGCCCGATCTCGTCGGATTGATGACAAGTACGCCATGAGGGGGTCCTCGAGGCGTGCGGAAGAGAGGGGTGTGAGGCGTACGGTGTTCCGAGATGGTGAGCACACAAGTTTACCCAGGTTCGAATCCGCCGGCTTTGGATGGATCCTAGTCCTGCTAGCAATCCATTAATACGGCAGAGCCGGAATATGGGTTACAAGGGGTTGGCCTGTGCGAGTTGAGATTGTAGACTATTGGGTGCCCTAAAGGCTCTCCCTAGGACGGCTTATATAGATATCTGGCCTAGGGTTTACAGGAGAGATCTATCCGGCTACGACTAAGAGTCGGTAACAGAGTACATCTTGAACTACAAGTAACACTATGGGCCTATATCGGTAAGTCTTCTGGGCCTTCCCGTAGCCGGACTAGACTCTGTCTTTTCTCCTTGACTAGGCCGCCCATGAAGAAAAGCTCTAACCCGAAGTGGGCCACCCTGGTCAGCGAGGAACTGTGAGGATACCTGGAAAGTATATCCCCAACAGCAGCCCCCGGAAGTCTCCAAGATCCAAAGTCAGACTCATCATCGTCTAGCTTGATCTTCGGCTTGCAGAATCTTGAAGGGTTCCTGAAACTTCCAAACAAAAGATACGATCCGGGTCTCAAAAATAAGTTGGACCTATCAGTACGTTATTCGGATTTCCATCTTGATATTCAAACTAAGCCGGAACTTGGTCTCTAACATCATCTGACACCAGTCATGGTTAAGTCACGTCACTGAGAGACATTTCCTGTCAGCACGACCGTTGGTGGGTCCACCTTTCGTGGAACCGAGGCATCGTTTTAATGCGTGCGCGGAGATCGAGGTGGCGTAATAATCGCGTGGAGGTTTCCCTGTTCTTTCCACGATGCGTGGCATGGTTACTATGGCATTTGCATGAATATTGGCATAGTTGGTGGTTATAAGGGGTGAGGATTCCCTCTTCTCATGTTCTTCACCTATTCCCATGCCGTTTCCTTCTCCTCCACTTCTCCCACGCGCACAGAGCTCCCTTGTCCCCAGAAATTCCCAACGCCGCCCATCCAAGGTCACCGGCGCACCAGGAAAATGGCTTCCACTTCAACTTCCAGCGCAGCAGCGACAGCAGCGACGGCAGTGGCATCAGAATAGGAGAGCAATCGCAGGGTCTGGATCCCGTGCGTCCTTGACGACGAGAAGCTCCGTGGCGTCGAAGAAGAAGGGCTCCTCCGCGTCGGTGACTGGCAGAGCAGCTTCGGCGAAGCCGTCCCCAACCCTCGCAAGTGCAAGCGAGTGCACTTTGGTACCCACCTCGACAGAGGTTTCGCCTTTCCTCCCTCAGATTTCTTTTCTGAGGTGATAGATCATTACGGCGTTAAACTTCACCATCTCCCCCCGAACTCTATCTTAGAGATGAGCACCTATGCGTCTTTGTGCAAGGGGTATGTCGGCATTAGGCCGAGTCTCACTCTCTTCCGGTACTATTTACATGTTTGGAGAAACTCCATCACCGCCGATAATCCTTACATTACCGGTACAATTAGTCTTTCGGTTAGGCGTGAGCGCGTCTATCCTTGGATTTTAGCTAGTGAGTCGGTCAAACAATGGTCGGCTACCTTTTTCTATCATAAAGATATTCCCGCTCCTGGCAAAGTTACCTCTTTGCTAGCTTTCGTCGATGGAGTCGCCATGCCCCAAGCGTCTTGGGACGAGGTCGCTCTGGCTCTCAGTGACGATCTGGTTCTCGCCAAGAGACGGATCAAATACCTGATGAAGCACAAGGGCCTGAAAGGGTCCGACTTGGTCCAGTGCTAGGTGGCATGCCGGATCCAGCCTCTCTAGCACCACGGCGACCGAATGATGCATTCCATCACGGCACCAAAAAATGACTCCCTCCGCATAATCCCCAAGGTCTTAAAGCCACAAGATTATATAAGCCAAATCAAATGGCTGATAAAGGAGCGGATTGAGAGAAAGATTCCGGATTTGTCTCAGGACATGCATACAGCGGAAGACCATGTAGTGCTGGTAAACTTTAGCAATAAACCCTTTTTATGTGTTCCACCTTTAAGTTATTTTGCAACACTGAGATATTATCTTCTTTTCAGCTTGCCGACGTCCCCGAGTCAGAATTAGCTCCTATCAAGGGATATCCTCCCGAGTTTTCTCAGGAGGAGGAATTGGTCTAACTGCTGGACGTTGTGCCCAGGAAGCGCAAAGCTCCAACAGTGGCTATTGGCACAAAGGAAGTGCCAGTTGTGAAGAGGTAACTTTCCACACAACTTCCGCCTTTGTACTTTTACTCATGATTTCTTCCGACATATAATGTTCTTTCTTCTATTACCTTCTCAGAGCGAAACAACTCATCAAGGGCAAGGGGAAGGGAACTACTTCAAATCCCCTGCGTCAGACAAAGCTAACCTTGGCTTCTCCTACTTCAAAGCCCCTGCGTCCGAGTCCTTCCCCTCAACCTTTTGCAGCACCAGAGATTACTCCATCTCCGATCGTTGCAGAATATTCGGCTCCCTCAACAGGGCCAACGATCCTTGAGTCATAGACTGACGTCACCATGGGTGACTCAGGTTTTGATAAGGGTGAATCCTCTTCGGTAATGATCTCTCAGTAGAAACCTTCACCGAAAATCTCCTAAACAATCTGGGACTTGCCAAATTTGGCTTATCTCAGAAATCTGCAGAGGAAATCCAGCGGCTGGCCCGGCAATGCCTAGAAAGCCGAAATCTTTCTGTCGAAGAGGAACCACAAAAAGCGGATGACGTCAAGTACTCTGAACTTCTCGAACAAATACGCCTTCGCGACGAGGGACTGAGAGCTGGCGTGTTACCACCTCCACCAGGGATCCCGCTCACCCTCGCCTAGAAGGTCACTACTGAAGTGAACATGTGCCTAAGAAAGCTCACACATGAACATCATGTAAGTCGAAATTCCAACTCAAGTTTTTCTTTATGATACTTTATATCATATCCTCTATCCCCCAAGCATGAAGTTGGATAGACAATTCAGATTTATGCTTCCTTAGGATGCCAAAGAATGAACTAGTGTAGCCCCCAGGGCTCGTGATGATATTAGCTACATTATTAGCCCGAGTCTTTAGTAGACTTCTGACTCTAGGTATTCTGACTTATAGAAAGTTAATTCATATAACCAGGAATTGTTGAAGAATATCTGCCACAATTGGAGAGAGATCAAAGCTCTCCGACTTGAAAATGATGAGCTTAAAGTTTCCAAAGATGAGGCCAAAGGTGAACTTTCCGAGACACAAACCTTGTCTTGCTTTTTCATAGTCGAATATTTTTGTTGAACTGTTGTTCATTTTGACTTACAACACTGGTAAAGCGGTCCTGTGCTATGATTGAAGAGGACGAGAATCTGAAGACCTTGGTGGTGGAAAACAAGGATCTCTGCCAAGAGCTAGACCAGCTTAAGGTGGATCATGAGAAGAGCATTTATCAAGTTCTCGAATCATCCTCCATGGCCACCGTGGAGCTTGATCACAAGATTGCACTCCACGAGAAGAAAATCTCGGATCTTACCAATGACTTGTTCAGAGAGAGGGACATTTCTGAAACACTCCGAGCTGAACTCTAGAGTCTTTGTGAGGAGAAAACCAAAGTCGACGATGTCATCTTTGTTATATTTCCATCTTTCTGACTTGTTTACATTCTTCGACTCTTTTGATGTCAGATTTATTTAACCGCTTTTGCACTATATGCATAGGTCCTCTGAACTTGACGGACTCCGCCTCTACCGAGCCTCGCACCCACCATCTTACCCAAGTCGATGATTTGCTTCATGACTTCCGCCAATCCTTCAAAGATATTGGCGAAGCTCTCAAGGTTCCGGATATGCCAAGCATGTCCGACTTTCAGGTGCGAGACAAGGCAAAGGATATGCCGCAGCTTTTCTAGGACTGGAACATGTCCTACGCGCAATCCGCAGCGCAAAACGCTCTCACCATGGTTATGAGCCACCATGGAAACATGGAGATCTGGCAAGTAACTAGAGGGTACTGCAAGGTGAATGAAGATGGCCAGGAGAAAGATATCAAAGCCATCATGGACTCCTGTGGCAGATATGGGGCCACATAGCTGATTTGACCAGCTACGACACTCCCTTCTTCACTCGCGTGGACACGCCGCCTCCGCCTTTCGAAGAAATAGCCGAAGTTTCTGGCGATGACCAAACCATTTTGGATTTGGACATCTCGGATCGTTTGAAGGTGCGGCTGATGTATCCAGTGAGCCGGCAGCTCCTACCTCTCCGCCTGCATCATAAGTCATCAGAAAGAAACATATGTGTTATTCTGAAAACATTATGGGTGTGTAAATAAGTAGTATGATACCTTTTCTAGTGCTAAGCTTTTATCTATTCAGCACTTTTGGCTTAAATTTTTGTGTGCCTGAAATGTTTGCATAAGCACTTGTATTTTTTCTCTTTTCTTATCATCTATCTGGCTTTCCGCCTCGTCCTTTTCGTTAGCTGGCTAAACTTTTAGCACAGAAACTTTGCCGAGCAACGGAGCTCAATTGCTAAACCAGTTTACACTCGGAAACAAAGCCCGCTTCCAGTACCAACAATTCACTACTCAGAAAATACCTGCATCCGGTAATCAGACAAATAACCAAAGTATAGACTAGAAACTTTAGAGTTATACCCGAGGGTAGAAATTTTAGAATCAGAAATCTAAACCAGAACAAACATGAGCATAAAGTACTTTCAAGTATTCTAGGATTTTCGACGTGTGACATGATCATTCGGAAATAAGATGGTAATAACTTCTCAAAAAAACTTGAGGCAACCAAAACTTTTATTTCTCATAGAACATGTACACATATATGATTACAAAGAAGAATAAACTAAGAATAAAAGGGACGTAGCTGAGCAATATTCTACGGTCTTTCTAACCCATCCGGATTTGTACTGCCTCCAGCTCTCTTTCTCTTCTTAGTAGCCGGTCTTTATTTGACTGGCCTCATATCAGTTAGGTAGTATGAACCATTGTGTAATACTCGACTAACTAAAAATGGCCCTTCCCATACTGGGGAAAGTTTGTGCTTTCTTTGTTGCACAAGCCGGAGAACCAAATCGCCTTTATTGAAAGACCGGTTTCTGACTCTCTGACTATGATACTTGTGTAACTAAGTCGAGATCATTTTGTTAAGAAATCTCGGCATCCTCTTTGATATACGCGGCCACTCTAGGAGAAGTGTGCAAATCACTAGGAAGAACTGCTTCTGCGCCATAGACCAAGAATTAAGGTGTGTATCCAGTTGACCTGTTCGGAGTTGTTCGTAAACTCCATATTACAGAAGGTAATTCCTCTGCCCAAGCCCCCACAGCATGTCGTAGTGGTGCTTCGAGTCTCGCTTTTAGGCCTTGTAGGATTAAACCATTTGCTCTTTCGACTTGTCCATTAGCCTGCGGATGTGCGACTAACGCAATGTCAAGCCAGATAGTTTGCTCGTTGCAGAATTCGGCAAGTTCTCCCATAGATAAATTACTCCCATTGTGTGTGATAATACTATGCAGATAACCATACCGGATTATAACATCCTCGTCAAATCTTTTGGATGTTGCTCCATCACAACTAGTGACGATTTAGCCTCAATCCATTTGGTGAATTTATCCACCATCACTAAGAGGTGACTAAATCCACTTGGAGCCCGTTTGAACGGTCCTACCATGTCAAGCCCCCGGACCGCGAAAGGCCATGTTATAGGTATTGTTCGGAGCTGATCAGCCGGAACGTGAGATTGTTTGGCGTACTTTTGGCATCCTTTGCACGTCTTGACCAACTGTTCGGCATCTGCCTTGGCTCTAAGCAAGAAAAAACCGTACAGAAAACCTTTTTCCACTAAAGATTTAGCTCCAGCATGGTGACCACACTCGCCTTCGTGGATTTCTCTTAAGATTTCCAATCCTTCTTTCGGAGATACGCAGCGCTGAAAGACCCCAGACACACGCAGCTTATAGAGCTCACCACTAACTACGGTATAGGCTTTTGCTCGTTGGATGATCTGCGGGCTCAGGACTTCGTCTTCAGGTAATTTGCCATCTACCAAGTAGTCAAGGTAGGGTTGAGTCCAACTGGGAATTACAGTAAGAACTGCTATTAGAGGTGAGTCGGACTTGGTTAGATATTCCTCGTCCACTCCTTTTATTGAAGGAACTTTGAGGTGCTTTAAAAAAGTGACATCCGGAACCTCTTTCCGTGTAGAGCCTATCTGAGATAATGCATCTGCTTCCTCATTTTCTGCTCGAGGGATGTGTTGAACCTCAAACCCTTCGAATGATTTAGATAAATCATCCACGATAGCTTTATATGCTGCCATGTGCTTATTTGCATTACAAATATCCGACACTTGCTGAGCAACAAGATCCGAATCTCCGTAACACACCAAACGTCGGATGCTGATATCCTTAGCAATCCGGATTCCATGCAGCAGTGCTTCATACTTGGCAATATTAGTTGTCACTATGAAGTGGATCTGCAACACGTATAGAAGTTTATCTCCTTGGGGTGATTTGAGCACCATGCCAGCCCGCGAGCCCCCGCGAACCTTAGACCCATCAAAATATAAGGTCCAATATTCCGACTCAGGGAGGGTCATATTCTCCTTTATCTCTGTCCAATCAGCAACAACATCAGCAAGTATTTGGGATTTGATTGATGTCCGAGGTTTATACTCAATATCGAAAGCTGAAAGCTCTATGCCCCATTTTGTGACGCGTCTTGTAGCCTCACTATTGTTGATTATATCTCTCATAGGAGCTGTGCTCACCACGGTAATTAGATGTTCCTGAAAGTAGTGCCGTAACTTACGAGATGCAAAGAACACACCATAAGCCAGCTTTTGATAGTGCTGATACTGCTATTTTGATTCAGTTAGGACCTCGCTGAGATAGTAAGTTGGACGCTGCACCAGGTGTTCCTGATTTTCCTCTGGTCTCTCCACTACCATGACGATACTGACGTCTCTGTTTGTCGCAGCGAGATAGAGCAACATCGGTTCCCTTGGTTCCGGTTCTATAAGGATAGGAGCAGATGAGAGTACTTCTTTCAAGTCTTGTAGTGCAGCTTCAGCTTCATCAGTCCAAATGAATTTCTTGGTCTTTTTCAGGAGCTTGTAAAGTGGTGCGGCTCTTTCTCCGAGCCGGTTTACAACCTGACTGACTGCAACAATGCAACCAGTGAGTCTTTGAACGTCCTTTAGGCGAGTTGGCCTGGAAATATTGAGTATAGCCTTAATCTTATCTCGGTTCACCTCTATGCCTCTCTGAGACATGATGAAACCTCACAATTTTCCGACTGGGATTCCAAAGAAACAGTTCATCGGAGTAAGCATTATGTTGTATTTTCATAGATTGGCAAACATTTCCTCCAAGTCAGAAATCAATGTTTCCTTGTTTTTGGACATCACCGCAATATCATCCACATATGCATGTACATTGTGTCCGATTTGATCATGGAGGCAACGCTGCATTGTGCGTTGGTACATAGCTCCTGCGTTCTTCATCCCAAAAGGCATCGTAACAAAACAGAAGGTTCTGAAGGGGGTTATGAATGAAGTTTTGATTTTATCGGATTCCTTCATTCGAATTTGTTGATAACCGGACTATGTGTCGAGAAAACACAGGAGTTCCGAGCCTGCCATAGAATCGATAACTTGATCAATCCTAGGCAGAGCGAACGGATCTTTGGGACAAGCCTTGTTCGAGGCAGTATAATCAACACACATCCTTAAATCAGTGGTGTCCTTTTTAGGGACCATTCCAGGGTTGGCCGACCAATCAGTATGGATGACCTCTTCTATGAATCCGGCTAACTCAAGCCAGGCTAGTTCCTTAGTTATTGTCGTACGCTTTACATTTTCCAAAACATCGTAGTGACTGTTTGACGGGTTTAGCGTTCGGGTTTACATTTAGAGAGTGCTCGGCAAGTTCCCTAGGTACTCTGGTCATGTCAGATGGCTGCCATGCGAAGATATCTTGATTTGCTTGGAGGAACTTGACAAGCGCACTTTCCTATGCGCTATCTAGGCCTACGCCTATCTGGGTCACCTTGGAGGGGTCATCATCCTTTACCAGCGTCTTCTTCGTCTATTCCGATGCCCTGAACTCCGGATTTGGCTTTGTCACATCCTTCTTCGTTGCGGGTATCTCGGACGGATCTATGCTCTTCTTGATCTCCTGGTACTCCTGGGCGTGCAGCAAAGGCGGCATTTCCATCCTCGCACTCTCGTGTTTTCTTTGGGTCTCCCCTGATGGTGATCACGCCGTTGGGACCTGGAATTTTCATCATATTGTAAATGTAACACGGACGATCCAAGAAAGCCCAGTAAGCCAGACGTCCGAAGATAGCGTGGTATGCGCTCTTGAATGGGATCACTTCGAAGGAAAGTGCTTCCGTCCGATAGTTCTTTGGAGTTCCAATGGTAACATCCAAAGTGATTTCTCCCAGGGAATTTTCTTGTCTTCCTGGGACAACTCCATGAAAGATCGCAGAGTTGTGGTTCAGCTGGGTCTCCAAGATCTTCATCCGGCGTAACGTTTCAACATACAGAATATTGATGCTGCTGCCACCGTCCATGAGAGTCTTGGAGAAACCATAACCGTCAATAAGTGGATTGACGATTAAGGCGTATTTTCCTCGCCTGTGCAACTTAGGCGGATGATCAGCAAGGTTAAAGGTGATTGCCACTTCCGACCAGTCTAGGAATTGAGGGACAGCCGGAACTGTTGCATTGAGCTCATGTAGAACTGCTTTCTTGACCTTTGCTAGTTGAGATCCGAGGAAGGTGATGTAAGTGTCTTTCTTGGTTGGAAATTTTTTCTTCCCTTCCAGCTTGGGATTTGAAGCATCAGCTTCGTCCATGTCGGAATATTCCTTGGTCTCTTTATCTTTTACGGGATTCTTTTTTCCCTTCTTTCGCTTAGCCCTGTAGCTAGCGGTATCATCTCTCTTAATGTTGTCGTTAAAACGACACTCGGCGTTTGTGTGGGACGAGCCCCCATTGACGTCTAGGTGATGCACACATGGGTTATTGGCAATGTCGGCCCAAGAGTAGGTTTTGCTAGGTTGCTGATATCCTATACCTTGAACTCTTGACGTCCCATGAACGCATTCGTGGCCACCGCCACGTCCTGCTCATCCTCCATACCCGAAAGTAGCAGTAACCACTGCTGTTTCCGTGTTGGGCTTTTCTTCCGAGGTATTCTTGCGCTTCTAAGCTTGTTGCTTTGTTTGTTTTGCCGACTGTGGCTCATCCAGGGCGTTCAGTAATCCCTCTGCATTGTCGTCAGCATCTGCATACTTACTCGCTATTTCTATCATCTCTCCCAAATCAGTGACTTTGTCACACTTCAAGCGATGACGCAGCAAACCAATTGGGAGACCTGCAATGAAGGCTTCAATCGCAGTTTGGTCGTTTACTCCTTCACAGGAGTTCTTGGTGTCGATCCATTGTCCAAGATAGTCCCAGCAAATTTCTCTGGCTTTCTGGGTGCAACGTTGTTGGTCTCCTACTGTACAGGGCCTCCGGTATGTGCCTTCGAAATTCCAAAAGAACGCACTTTGCATGTCATACCAGTTGTGGATAGTGTTCTCCAGAAGTTCATTGAGCTAAGATCGTGCTGTCTTCCACAACATAAGTGGGAGATACCGGGTTACGACTAGGCTGTTTCCACCTTTGGCGATACAGCAAGCTTGGAAGAAATCCTGGAGCCAAGTATCTGGCCGAGCCATACCGTTGTAGGCTTGAATGTGTCTTGAGAATGCAAATCCTTCCAGGAATTTTGTATCTCTTATGCGTGGTCCGAAGTATTTTGGGACCACGTATATATCATCATTTTCGTAGCGTCATGCCTCTATATAGGAGTTAATCCTGTGCATTGCATCATTTGGGGATAAAGATCGTCCCGGATGAAGGCTATGGCTACGGTGCCTTGGAGCCAGACTTCGGCTTCTGCCCCCACGTCCTCCAGCACGACGCCCTCCTTGGCGTCCTTGGGAGCCATTGTGATGGCTACTTGGCGGAGAGGGTGGAGCAGCTGGATTATTTCTGGCTGATCGCTGGCCTCCGTCTAGAGCATCATTATTCCGGTTCTAGGGAGGGTCTTCATTGCGACGAGCCCCCTGCCGGCTTGTCTCGGCACGGTTTCCATCGTTCCTTCATCCATCACTCCCACCATGGTGGGGCTCAGCTGGATGGTTTGTAGGTCTAGGAGGTGGCATGCTTTGACGGTCCTCCTCCAGAAGTTTCTCTTTGTCTTCTCCCCTACGATCATTCAACTCTTGTCGGGGAGGGTTTTTTGGATACAATGCAACAATTTCTTCCTGCTCAGTAGCTAGAGCGACATTGCGCCAGTCACGTGTAGTTCTGTGATGCTGTCCTGATGATCCGGTTCTTGAGTAGTTGTCTTCTCGTCGGTCGGAACGGTGACGCTATTCCGGAACACGCTGATACATTGCAAATGTATCTATAATTTTTGATGTTCCATGCTTGGTTTTATCCACTTTCTTGTGTTTTGTCCACACTTTGGAGTACATTTCATATGATTTCTTGGACTAACCTATTAACAAGAGCCACAGTGCCAGCTGCCTATTTTCTGCTGTTTTTGGTTCCAGGAAAGTCATAAAATGAATATTCTCAGAATTGGACGGGACAAAAGCCAAAGTGCCTCTTTTTCCGGAAGTCATCAGATGCCAGAATACGAGACGGAGAAGGGATGTGGGCCGGCCACACCACCTGGCCGTGCGGCCAGGCCTGGCCCGCGCTAGGGGGTGGTCTGGCCGACCCCACCACCCCCTCGGCATCTCCTTCCTCCTATAAGATGCCCTCGGGACGAAAACCCTAAGTACCCGATCGAAAAATCAATGAAAGAGTCTATAGCCGCCGTCATCTCCATCCTTAGATCGGGAGGGATCTGAAGCTCTTCCCGGCACCCTGCCGGAGAGGGGATTTCACCCTGGAGGCCTTTTCATCACCATGCAAGCCTCCAGTGTGATGCGTGAGTAGTTCATCCTTGGACTACGGATCCATGTAGTAGCTAGATGGCCGGTTCTCCTCCTTTTTGCTATCATGTCTAGATCTTGTGAGCTCCGTTCATGATCAAGATCATCTATTTGTAATTCTGCATGTTGTGTTTGCGGGGATCCGATGGATATTGAGATGCTATTTCAGATTGATTATTGATTTTATCATGTCTTTGTTATTTGTGATCTTGCATGCTTTCCGTTGTTAGTAGCTATCTTGGCCAAGTAGATGCTAGCAACTCCAAGAGTTAGTATTTATGCTCGATAGTGGGTTCATGCCTCTGGTAATCTGGGAAGTCATAGAAATCTCTAAGGTACTAGATGTGTTGTTGCTACTAGGGAGAAAATAACAATCCTTTGTTCATAGAACAATCGTATTGTTTACATTACACGCAATTCGTAAAGCAATAATCTGTTGCTTGCAACTTAATACTGGAGGGGGTTCGGATGATAACCTGAAGAAGGATTATTAGTCATAGATGTAGTTGGATGGCGGTCTATGTATAATGTTGTAATGCCCAATTGAATCTCAAAGGAGACAAGATGATTAGTATATGCATATATTGCTTTCTCGATGTTTGTCCATTGCCCCGCTGTAATTTGTTCACCCAGCATGTTATCTATCTTAAGGAGAGCCACCTCTAGTGAACTATGGATCCCGATCCTTTCTTTTACATACAATCTATAAACTGTTTACTGCTTTGTGTTTAATTTCTGCAAACTATTACTTCCTTCCATTCGATATATTTAATCCTTTGTTTTCAGCAAAACCGGTGAGATTGAGAACCTCATCGCAAGTTGGGGACTGAGTTCTATGGTTGTTTTGTGCAGGTCTCCATGTTACTGCTAGCACCGGTAGTGCGCCCTGCCATCGTTCAGCTAGCTACACCTTTGGGGTGTTTCCTTGCTCCTACTGGATTGATAACCTTGGTTTCGTACTGAGGGAAAACTTGCTGATGTGCTCATCATACCTTCCTCTTGGGATTCCCCAACGAGCTCGATATATTTTGGGCCATCAAGCATATTTTCTAGCGCTGTTGCCAGGGAGTCAAGGTCATCTTCACAAGGGAGTCTCTCATAACCAATCTATTTAATTTGTTATTTTTGTTTTGCTTAGTTTCTTTTTCCTTTGTTTCCTTGTTTCTTTATCAAAAACACAAAAAAATTAGTTTTACTAGTTTGCTTTCTTATTTGAAAACACAAAAAAATGACTACTCTTGAAAACACTAAGTTGTGTGACTTCACTATCACCAACAACAATGATTTTATGAGCACACCTATTGCTCTACCTGTGCCTGAAGATACTTTCTTTGAGATAAAACCTGCTTTACTCAATCTTGTTATGAGAGAACAATTTTCTGGTATTGGTAATGAAGATGCTGCTGCCCATCTAAATAACTTTGTTGAACTTTGTGAGATGCAAAAGCATAGGGATGTAGATGGTGATATTATTAAGCTGAAATTGTTTCCTTTCTCTTTGAGAGGAAAAGCTAAAGAATGGTTGAATTCCTTAACTAAGAATAATATTGATTCTTGGACTAAGTGAAAAGATGCTTTCATTGGAAAATACTATCCTCCTGCTAAGATTATATCTATGAGAAGTGAAATAATGAAGTTTAAACAATCTGATAATGAGCATGTTGCTCAAGCTTGGGAAAGAATGAAATCTTTGGTTAAGAATTGTCCCACTCATGGACTGACTTCTTGGATGATCATCCAAACTTTTTATGCCGTATTGAACTATTCTTCAAGGAACCTATTGGACTCTGCTGCTGGAGGTATGATGGTTAATTATTCTGAATTGCATATTGAGAGCTCCACAAGGAAGGAAGGTAAATTCTGTTGAGGAAACCTCCTCCTTGAGTTATAAGATTGATATTATTATGTCTATGCTTGTGAATGGGAAAGCCCATATTGATTCAAATAATGTTCCTTTAGCCTCTATGGTTGCTCAAGAAGAGCAAGTTGATGTGAACTTCATAAGAAATAACAATTTTGGCAATAATTCTTATAGGAATAATTTTGGTAACAACAATTATAAGCCATATCCTCCCAACAATGGTAATGCTTATGGAAATTCTTACAACAATAATAGGAGTGCTCCCTCTGAACTTGAATTTATGCTTAAAGACTTTATTAGTAACAAACTGCTTTCAATAAAACTATGGAGGAAAAACTCTCTAATGCTGAAAGAAATATAGCATCTTTGGCTGAAGCTCAATCTTCTTTCAATAAAATGGCTGTTAAACCTGAAACTAATGATAATCCCTTTGCAACTACTAATGTTATACAACTACTAATTGATGAACATGTTAGACTATTAGCTGAATTACATGCTAAGTGGGAAAGAGAAGATGAAATTGCTAGAAACATAACTGTTTCTACTATCACCACCACTAGTGTTGAAGCTAGTAATAGTTCTACTACTCTAGATGATAAATTTGATTTTGATCTTGATGGTTGCAATATCTCTGAAGTTCTTCAGTTCCTACAAAAGCTTGATAAAAGTCCTAATGCTAGTGCTATGAACATGTCCTTTACAAAACACATTACTGATGCTCTCATAATGATTAAAGAAGAAAAGATGAAACATAAAGCTTCTATTCCTATAAAACAAGAAGATGGTTGGGAACCCATCATTAATATGAAAGTGAATGACTTTGATTTCAAAGCTTTATGTGATCTTGATAGTAGTGTTTCTATTATGCCTAGAAGGATTTATGATATGCTTGATTTGCCTGCTCTTGAAGATTGTTATTTGAATGTCCCACTTGATGATAATGCTAAAAAGAAACTCATGGGGAGTCTTAATGATGTTCTTATTATGGTTAATAATGCCTATGTTCCCGTTGATTTCTATGTTTTGGATGTTGAATGCAATGCTTCTTGTCCTATTACTTTGGGAAGACATTTTCTTAGAACTGTTTTTTGTGCCAAGAGTAACCTCTAATGAGAGAGAAGTAATGATTGGGAAAGTTGAACAGATTTCTGTGCTTCACCATAAACATTCGTGTGAAATCTCTGAACGTCTTGTTGAGGCGTGAATTTTTTTGTGTATGCCCCAGGTTGTTATCTAACTTTCGTTAGTTCAACACTTTTTGATTTGAGCAACAGAAGGTCTTCGAAAAAATTTGTCTTTACCTCCTGGTCTGTTTTGACAGATTTCTGCCATTTTCTGCATTTGCTTCTTGTTGGTTCCTTTTTGAGTTTTTTGGGGAATTGAGCTTTTTGAGGGAAGTTCTACAGTATCTAGTATTCTAATGGAAGTTTATTTGGTGTTGGAACTTAACCTTAAGACCTATTATCATGAGTGCACTAATGTTGCTAATAAAGATTGTGTGAAGTTTTGTATGAAGAAAAATTTCAGGTGTATGGAAGGAATGGGTAATGAGATGAAGGATGGACTAAAGCTCAAGCTTGGGGATGCCACGCATGTCACCCCAAGAAATATCCAAGAAGTACAAGCGTCAAAGCTTGGGGATCCCCAAGGCATCCCCTTCTTCATCGATAAAAATCCCAGGTTTCTTCCAAACGCTTCATTTTTATTATTTCATGCACAGTTGTGTTGTTCTTGGAGCGTCTTCTTTTTCGTTTTCGTTTTGGTTTTTCGTTTTCTTGGTTTTCTTAGTTTTCTGAATAAATTGGTTGGACCCCTCTTTCATACTGTCGTGGTGGTGTTATTGCAGATGCCATGGATAGGCTAAAGGTGGGGTCAATATGCACTAGAGGAATCCAGGGAGGGATAGTGTGGTGAATCCACACACAGATGCTTTGTATTCTCCAAGTTCACTAAGTTTACAGATGCTCCTTGAGCTGTATTGGGGAGAGGAGGAAGAAGAAGCTCTCTTACTCTCACCACTATTTTCTCCCCAAGAACCAACTACTCACCCGCCAGCCCCTTCTACAGAGGCCCTAGCACTCCTTATATAGGGGAGGCTAGGTTCCCAGTTAGGGCATACATGGAGGCATATTCCAAGGAATATGCCTCTCCCAAAATAGCAAATTGATCGGGTCTCCTTTTCCCTTCGTAAGCCATGTAGAGGCTACGTAACGCTCTGCGGCGCCAGCGTCAACCGACATAGGCAATGTCACCTTTGTCGGCCACGCCATGCTGGTCCCTCCCTCTGTTCGCTTCGCTCACGCTCCAGCGCACAGAGACCACCGTTTGACCAGCGAGATACCTTCCTTCTCTTGCAAGCCTAGTATAACTCGGCTCAGGCCTGGTTAACCCGGCCCCGTGGGTACCTGCATATAAGTTACAAATAGCCTGCCGGCATACAACATATGTCGGCCGGGACACAGTCAGGTGGATATCCTCCGGTCCGGGTTACTCCGTGAGTCGGCCTGCCTTAAGGTGACCCAGCCAGCTTTCGCTTTGACCCTATGGTACCTCGGCTAACTCGGCCTTTATACCCCGGCGTGACCCTACCCGAGGGTATCCCCCCAACATTAGTCCCCGAAGCTGGTGCGGTCTTAGCAATTTCAGCCACTAAGGCCACGACAGGTTCAATCTATTTGCTCCCTTTTCCGAGTTACTCCATAGCTCGGATCCCATGGCATAGCATCCCCTTGGCACATTCCGAGTTTTCACTCGCTGGCCGGGTTACTCAACGGTTTTCCGTGTTATCCTTCCTTCTCTCATACGTTTCCCCACGTCCTACGTGGGGGGTAATCATCACCTTGCCTCATTTTAAGGGCCCGTGCCAGTTACTGTATTCATTGTCAGGAGTTACTGTTGCAAACTTCGCGTCATGGCTGCCTCCTCGTTAACTGCATCACCACGTCGTGTCGTGGGATCCCCTGTTTCCAGTGGCCCTTCCTGTGGCTTGCCTCTGATTGGTTCATCCGGTTGATACACGGCCATACTGTGTGGCCTCGATGCATAGCACGATCCCACTACCCACTGCTGGGGCATGGTTAAATAGGGGTGGAGGCGCGCCCCTTGGGTGTTTTCCCCTTCTCACGCCCCTTAGCCTCTCTGCTTCTTCTTCCTCCTTGCGACAGCGCCGCCGCCGCACCGTGCTCTTCGCATTAGCCTTGCTTCCGCTCCCGCGTTGCTTCAATGTCACGGGTCCGCGCCAATCCAAGCCTCTGCCCCCACCTCCCATCGGGCCGGTGAGGACAGTGATCTGGAGATGACCGAGGAGGAGCTCGCCGTCGTCGAGGAAGAAGAGATGGAGGAGGAGGGCGAAACCCTGGAGCGCGGTGCCTGGTCCAGTTCTTGGGTGTGCCAGGACGATCTCGACTGGCTCTACCGCACCCGTCGCATCCCCGAAGGCGTGAATTCCCGCCTCGCCTCCGAGGAGCTCCCTCCCTCACCCATTCCGGGTGATTTCGTCGTCTTCCTTTCTCACTTCCAACGTGGCTTTGGCCTGCCCGTGAGTGACTTCTTCCACGATTTCGTCAACATCTACGAACTCCAACCTCACCATCTTCCGGTGAATGCTATTACATCCCTCTCCTCTTTCGCATCCGCCGTAGAAGGGTACCTCGGATTGTGGCCTACCAAAGAGCTTTGGATCCGGTTCTTCAGTTTGCCAAGGAACGTTGTTCCGGATAAGGAGCGTTCCCTGGAGGACAAGCACCTGACCCAATGTGGTGCGGCCTCCATCTCACCCCAGAAACAATCTGTCTTCCCTCGAGTCATGGGGCTTGAATCTTGTAAGGGCTGGTCCCAGACCTTCTTCTATGTGAGGAATGGCACGGATGAGGATATGATCCGGCTGCGCCCCTTCGCGATGGGTCCTCCTAATCCGGCTCTTTGGGACCGGGTTCAAAAGAAAACAATTGTCTTGGCAAATCAGTTCAATACGCGGTTCAAGGAATTGAAAGATCTGGGGCTGCGCAATGGGGATGTGATGATCACATTCGTCTGCAGTCGGATTTCCCCCCTTCAGAAGCGCACACACAAACTTTGCCATATGAGCTGGCCACTTGACCCCAACCGGACCTCCTCCTTCGAGTTGAGCAACACTGAGATCTTCCACCGGGTCAAGGCCCTCTTCACGACTGACAAGGACTTCAGCGCTGAGTGGGAGTGCGGGTTGGAGCACTACTGCCGGGATAAGCCTCCTCCTCCGGTAAATCTCATTACCCAATCCTTCTCCGAGTTATATTCTATGTAGGAGCGCGTTGTTTATTTGATCCCTTTGCATTTTCCATTTAGTTGTTTCTTCAACAGACCCTCGAAGATGGCACCGAGCCTTCCCTCAAATGGGGGAAGGATCGACTTGTCTCAGACGAGGAGGAGCCGGATTAGGAAATGTTCCTGCCTACCCCGGACGCAACCAAGCGACCCTCTGGTAACTTCTCTTCCTTAAGGAATTAGCCTGACGATGAGGATGATTCTGACATTGAAGTGGTGGAGGTATTTAACCTGGTGCCCCTTTCTTATGCGTTTCAGGCTTCAGCTAACCCGGCTGCAAAGATCCATGAAGATCCCCCTCTCGCTACGGGTGAGCCGGTTCCTGCCGCGTCTAAGAAACGGGCCGCTACCTCGGCTGCTTCTTCCAAGCCTCCCCAAGCACCCAAACAGCAGAAGAAGCCCGCTGACAAGGCCGCCACCAAGCCTCTGACTAAGGCCATAGTCCGTAGAGCTCGAAAGCCCAGGGAGCCTTTGACTTCTGACGAGTAAGTCACTTGTTATAACTTGTCTAATTCTCCGCTTCATGCTTCTCCGTCTATATGCTTTTCTTTTTGTTGTAACATGTTATTCGTTGTTTGATTCGACAGGGCTGCGATGGAGGTTCCCCAGAGCGGATCCAATATCACCTCCTCTTTCCGGCGCACCCCATCTCCCCCTCGTGGTGAAGACACATGCCCACTGAGCCCAATTCAGGAGGGTTCAGCGGCTGCTCCGGGTCATAGCCCACCTCGTCCAGAGGAGGGCAACCTCGGAGCAGGGGGAAGTGGCACGACCGAGGTAGCAGATGCCCCCAGCTCTTCATCAGCTCAGCTGCAACCCATCACTTTTGAGGTACCAGCAGCAACTACAGCACCACCGTCAACACCAGCAACAGTACAAGTATCAGCACCAATACCACCAACAGCACTAGCAGCATCAGCAGCACCAGCAGCAACACAAGCACTAGCACCAGCACCAACTCCTTCTGCCTCGTCCGAGTTTTCCAAGACCCGGCGAGAAGACCCCGTTGCCACCAAGGCTGCACCCAAATCCAAATCTGCAGCACCAGCCTCAGCCTCCCAACAGCAACCTAAGGCTAAGAAAGGTTCTGGTGCCACCAAGGCAACATCCATCGAGGCTGGACAGCGCACGCTCGCGTCCATGCTTCCGAAGAGAGATGCCTCCTCCAGGTCTGCTAGCAGCAAGCAACTTTCACTGCATACCAGCCCTGCTGCCGCCCAAGTTGCGATGAGGGAGGCCCACGCCAAAGGCCTAGTTGCGCCTCACATGCTTAGTGGGGAGAGCTATCCTAAAGCTTTGATTGAATACGTTGACAATTGGAACAAGACGAAGTTTGTCGATCCAAACGACGATGTCTCGGAAAAGTTTGGACCCGCTGAATTCAGCGCACAAATGAACACAACAGCCAAGGCTATCAACATTGCTGGCCGGATGATGGAGGTACGCTACTCTTTCTTTTCCTTAATACACACAAGTACTTAGAGACATATCCATTAGTCCCCGAGCCTCCGGGGGAGTAACTTGTTACTCGGCCGGATGCTCCTTAGAGAACTAGTGAAGCTCCTTAGTAGCTTCCAATATGCACACACGTAGAGCCGGGTTAAGTTCCACTTGGCCCGGATTTTGTACACTTAGAATATGCACACACCTAGAGCCGGGTTAAGTTCCACTTGGCTTGGATTTTGTACACTTCGAATATGCACACACCTAGAGCCGGGTTAAGTTCCACTTGGCCCAGATTTTGTACACTTCGAATATGCACATAGTTGAGCGGACTTTGCTCTTTTTAGATCACTACCAATCATCGAACTGCTGAGTTTTAGCGCCTCCTGGACTCACACAAGGTGTTGCGCTTGAAACATGTTGCTCTTCTTGCTAAGTGCGAGAAAAAGGGTAAGTTTTCTCTTTGACTTCTCCCCCATCTTTCTTTGTCTTTTCCCGACGAACTAATCTGTCATTCGGATTGCACAGCCAGAGTGGAGGCCAAAAATACAATTATGAGGAAAAACTTGGACCAGATAAAAGGTAATTCGCTTAGGTTACTCATTTTCCGTGATTTCTCTCCTTTCTCCTAGGCTCGGCAGATATTTACACCTCGGCTCTGCCGACTCAAAAACCATTGCAGCATCCCTTGAAGATAGTGTGTCTGTGCCTGATATGATGCTGCATTTTCTCGAACAAGCAGGGCAACATTACGCCGAGCTCAAGAAGAAGGATGATGAACTTGCCAAACTCCGAGCCAAGGATGATGAACTTGCCAATCTCAAATCAGAGATGAAAAAATTTAAAGAGCTCCACAAGACTGAGATGGACAAGGCTAGCCAAGACTTCAACGAGGAGCGAGAACGTCTCAGCCTTCAACTTGCAAAAGATCAAGAGCTACTGAAGGAGGCCGACGTCAAGCTTGATTCGGCAAATGTTGAACTTGAGCAGCTCCGGGAGAGGCGTGCTGATTGCACCAAAGAGCTGACCCGGATCCATAGTCATATCTCCCGTAAGCTCTTGTCCTTCAGCTGACATGTATTTCTCCGGGTTAAACTCTTTTACTTATCTCACTTGTTTTGTTTTCAGGCAAATTTCCTGAGGGTGATGTCATTGCGTCTACTGCCATTGCCAAGTTTCGTCCGCAGAGGGGTACCCCAACTGGTCCTGGCTCTGAGGGCATTCCTTATGACATGGAGGACCTGCTGGTCAGCTTATCCTCCCAAATTGAAATTATCAAGAACTATGGTTCGGGCATCTTGGATTCAGCCATCTGGATCTTCCGCGCACTTTGGCCCGGCGAGGATCTTCCGGAGGGGTCCACTACTCTGATCAACAAATTGATGGATTGCGAGACCCAGCTCGACCTCTAGAGGGAATCCGCCGCACGTGCCGGAGCTGATACTGTCCTCCATTTTGTGCTCTCCTCGTATGAAAAGCTAGATTTGAAGGTTCTCGAGCTCCTGCGCACCGGGTCTAGGTGATCAAACGATCCGGATTGGATTGCTCGGCGCAAGGCTTGTGCCCACAACCTTATTCAGTATGCCCCTGTCCATCAATGTAACGAAGGACCAAGCTTCCTCGACGCCGTGGACGACGAGTACGTAGAAGATGGTTCGGGTGAAGAGGACGAAGCCTCAGATCTCGAAGACATCGAAGACGATGACGAGACTGAAGCCAGAGTTCCACCTGCTAGCGCCGAGTTACCTCCTCCTGCTGCTGCTGCTCCTTGAGCATAAAAAACACCTTGAAAATTATCAGATCCCCGGTATGCCGGGTGCAGATGTATTAAGCATACTGATTATGTTTTGCTACTAAGTTTTTCACGCCAGATTAACTTCGGCGTAGTCCCCGAGTTTCATTTTCTTGTTTCTTCAATTTCATGGGTCGGCTCACGTCTACCTTGATTCGGTTTTATGACTTGGAAACTTTAGGATTAGCTCAAAATAACCGGCATAGTAAAGGTGAAGTAAACATAGGGTTTGTCCGAATAATAAATGTCGGCTTGATTACGTTCTTTTCCTTAGTCTTTTTTGTGTGCTTCGCAATTCCAAACTTGTTCTCTTGCTTTCCATGAAGCCAATTCTTGTTGGATAGCAGCAAGTAGAAGAGTTGAGTTTTTGGTGCTCACACACTACTAATCCGGCTTAGGTAGAAGCAACTTAAGCTAGCCGACATAAAAATAAATAACAAACAAAGAAGACAACAAATATTACTAAGGTAGTCCCCGAGTTACTGCTCGAGGTGCCACGATTTCATTGATAAAATCATTGTCGGCATACATACCAACATACGAGAGACTCGGATACATACACTTCTTTGTTAAGTGTAGAACGGACGAAGTAGGGCTACATTCCATGGACGCTTAGATTCCTCACCGAACTTGTCCACCTTGTTCTTCTCCTGTGGTTGTGCATCAATGAGATAGTAAGAGTCATTGTGCAATGCTTTGATCACGATGAATGGCCCTTCCCATGGGGGGATAACTTATGCATGCCAGTAGTACGTTGTACCAGCCGGAGTACTAGATCACCTTCCCGAAAGACTCGGGGGTTTACATTCCAGATATGATAGCGTCGGAGATTTTGCTGATATATGGCGGATCTGGACAATGCCAATTGTCTCGCTTCTTCCAGCAGATCAACATCATTTTGCCGGGCTTCTCGCACTTCAGCTTCTGTGTATTGGGTGACCCTAGGCGAATCATGCTCTATGTCGGCTGGTAATACAGCTTCTACCCCATATACCCAAAAAAATGGCGTATAGCCTGTTGATCGATTCGGAGTTGTTCTTAAACTCCACAGTACCGCTGGTAGTTCTTCTATCCAGCACCCCGCTGATCTTTGCAGCGGCTCAATGAGCCGGGGTTTTATCACGAATAATACTAATCCGTTGGATCTTTCTACTTGTCCATTCGATGCGGGGTGGGCTACCGATGCAACGTCCAGCCGGATCTTCTTATCCCGGCAAAATCGCGCAAATGCTCCTTCAGCGAAATTGGTGTCGTTATCTGTTATGATACTATGAGGATAGCCATATCTTAGAATGATATCTTTGAGGAATGACACGGCTGTAGCCCCATCACATTTTCTTATCGGCTTTACTTCTATCCATTTGGTAAACTTGTCAACCATAACCAAGATATGGGTCATATTTCCTCTTGCCGGCTTAAATGGGCCAACCATATCCAAACACCATACGGCAAATGGACAGGTAATTGGTATGGTCTTGAGCTCCGACATTGGCATGTGTGTCTTGGTAGCATACCTCTGACAACCATTGCATTTTCTTACTAGATCCTCTGCTTGGTCCAAGGCACTTGGCCAGTAAAACCCATGCCGGAAAGCTTTTGCTACTAAAGCTCTGGATGAGGCGTGATGCCCATATTCCCCCTGATGTATATCTCGGAGGATGTCAAGCCCTTCTTCCGGGTCAACACATCATTGGAGGACATTCGTGACACTCCTTTTGTATAGCTCTGCATTGATAATCATGTATGCCTTTGCGCGCCTCTGAATTTGCCTTGAAAGTACTTCTTCATTGGGCAAAGATCCATCCTTCAGGAACTGGAATATGTGCAGTGCCCAAGCTGGTATGGCTCGCACCAGAAACACATCCTCATCAATTTCCATTTGATCCACCGATATAACCTCTGCCGGATCACGCTGTGCAGTCCGCGGGTTCTGCAAAGCAGTCGTCGGGTTTTCTGAAGCAGTCCCCGGGTTTCCTGAACCACTTCCCACATCAATTTCCATGGGCCCAGCTCTGGTCTCCGGATCAGCCGGTATATAGATTGACTCGGACTCTAGGGAAGGCCTGATAGATGCCTTTCTGAGGTGTTCTAGTGCTACACCTGGCGGGATCGCTTGTCGAGTTGATCTGAGCTTCGACAGTACGTCGGCAGTCTCATTTTCCAGCTGAGGTACATGGTGAAACTCACATCCCTCGAAGTATCCTGATATCTTCTGCACATGAAATCTATATAATGCCATGTTTGCATCCAAAGCATCCCATTGCCCTGAGACTTGCTGAACCACCAAATCCGAGTCACCGAAGCACTGGATCCGGTGTATTCCAATTTCTTTTGCTACTTTGAGTCCATGCACAAGTGCTTCATATTCTGCAACATTCTTTGATGCTGCGAAGTGGATCTGCAGCACATATTTTAGCTGGTCTTTCTTGGGAGAGGTAAGCACAACTCTGGCGCCTAACCTGGTTTTCGTGTTTGATCCGTCAAAATGCATTCTCCAGTAGTTCGGATCAGGCAACGGTGGCTCATATTGCATCTTGGCCCAATCCACGAAAAAGTTGGCCACAGCCTGAGACTTGATCGCATCTCTCCTGCCGTATTGTGGAGCATAAGGGCTAGCTCGATCGCCCATTTTGCGATCCGGCCGCTTGTATCCTTGTTTCTCATTATCTCGGATATGGGGGCTTCACATATCACTTTGATGGGATGTTCTTCAAAATAGTGCTTCGGCTTCTTTGCTGCCATATACACACCATATGCCATCTTCTGATAGTGAGGATAGTTTTGTTTTGATGCTTATAATACCTCACTCAGGTAGTAAACTAGCCTTTGCACCGACTTACCTTCTTCGTCACGCTCTACGACTATTACTGCACTTACAACTCAGTTGGTTGCGGCTATGTAGAGCAACATTGGCTCTTTTGATAGTGGAGAGGCTAACACTGGTGCAGTGGCTAACATTTTGTTTAACTGGATGAAGGCTTCATTGGCATGCGGCGTCCATACAAACTTGTCCGACTTTTTGATTAGTTGATAGAGAGGCAATGCCTTTTCTCACAACCGACATACAAACCGACTTAAGGATGCCAGACAACTAGTGAACTTCTAGACATCGTTAAGGCACTTCGGCAATTCCATCTGCTCTATGGCTCGGATTTTAGTTGGGTTAGCTTCGATACCTCGGCTGGAGACAAGAAATCCGAGTAATTTTCCAGCCGGGACACCGAAGGTAGACTTCTCCGGGTTAAGCTTCATTCGGAACCTCCTTAGGTTCGCGAATGTTTGCCTGATATCATCAAGGAGCGTTTTGCTTTCCTTGGTTTTTATAACCACATCGTCAACATATACTTGCACATTTCGACCAATTTGATTGTGTAGGCATTTCTGCATACATCTTTTATACGTTGCCCCTGCATTACGTAAACCAAAAGGCATAGTGCGATAGCAATAAGCCCCGCACGGGGTGATAAATGCAGTCTTTATTTGATCATCTGGGTTTAGTGGTATCTGGTGGAAACCAGAATATGCGTCTATGAACGACAATAAATCACACCCCGCAGTAGAATCTATGACCTGATCTATCCTTGGCAATGGGAATGGATCTTTTGGGCACGCCTTATTCAGGTTCTTGTAATTGATGCACATACGCCAAACCACTGCTACATTAGGATCATATTTCTTCTTTTCCACAAGCACCGGATTAGATAGCCAATCCGGGTAAAGTACTTCCATGATGAACCCGGCTGCTAGGAGCCGAGCTATCTCATCTCCAATGAATTTTATCCTATCTTCGGCGAAGAGGCGGGGAGGTTGCTTCACCGACTTTGCTCCGGGTCTCACATTCAAAGAGTGCTCGGCCAACTCCCTTGGAACACCTTGCAAGTCCCGTGTGGACCAAGCAAAGATATCCCGATTCTCACGGAGGAAGTTGACGAGCTTGCTTTCCTATTTGTCAGTTAACCCGGCACCAATTGTTACGGTGCACTCTGGGAACAAAGTATCAACAGGTACTTTCTTTGTATCCTTTGTTGCTTGAAATGAGACACTTCCATGTGGGTAACTCAGCGCCGACATATATTGCTGCGCGGACTGAGCCAACGCCGCTACTTCCTGGATCTTTCTTTTCTCTTGTGCAATCACGAGTGACTCGGCCAGGTTAGACCCGACCGACGCACACTCAATGGAGCGTCGGAAATCCCTAGCTATGGTGATTACTCCATTTGGCACATGCAACTTCATCTTCAGGTAACTGATGTGAGTACTTGCCATGAATTTGTTCAGGTCTGGCCTGCCGAGTAACGCGTGATATGCGCTTTCTAAGTTCAAAACCTCAAACTCAAAATTCTCAGTTCGGTAGTTATCCCTTGTGTCGAATAACACATCAACCCGGACTTTGCCAATGGGTTCACAGGAGATACCAAGCACAATGCCATGGAAAGTTGTCCTTGTGGATTGGAGCATGTTCTCCGAGATAGCCAAATTGCGCATTGTATCCACGTACATGATATTGATGCTGCTGCCATTGTCGATCAGCACCTTGGAGAACCTCACATTGATATTTGGCCAGATGAACATTGGGTCCAGCACTAGTGCATACGAACCAGGACTCGGCATGATCCTGGGATGGGCCTTGATACTCTAGGTAATTTCATGATCAGACCAAGGCATATACCTCGTCACTGCCGGCATAACCGCATTCACCTCCATATGTCGGCGTTGCATGCTCTTTCTATCCATTTCTGCCGTGGTAAACACACAGTAACTCTAGTGATGCTCTCTATATTCCTTTCTCCCTTCATTGCCGGGATATCTTTGATCTGGCTGATGCTGGTCTTCCACCTGATGCACTGCATCCCTTCTCTCATGATTCTCATACCTCGGCAGAGGTGGTGGCAACATTAACTCTTGCGTATTTGCTCCGGAGAGCAGTTGCTACCTAGGTAAGTCCTGCCGAGGTTGATCATTCCGAGGTGCCTGAGCATTCCCCGAGCAACTTTGCTCTATCTTCCTCATCCACTCACATTGCTGGGTTGTATGACCCGCTGGGTTACTCAGATTTGGCGTGTGAAATTTGCACGGCTGATTCAGCATTGCCTCATACGTATACCTCGGTCGGTCTTTCTTTTCTTGCCACTGTCTATTTTGCTCGGTCCAAGTTTTCTTGCAATCATTTCTCGAAGTCCACTGTTTCCCTCTAGTTTTCTGACGCTGTTTACTCCCTGCTCCGGGTTGATCTTGATTTATAGCAGCAACTTGTTGCGAGCTGTACCTGTAATCCGGTCTATCATATCTTCTCTTACCATGGTAATCATTTCGTCGGGACGATCTGGCTCCGTCTCGCTGGTATTACTCCTCATTCAACTCGTTTGACATTAGTCGGGGTTGAGTCGGATCACCCAACGCATACGAATCAGCAATCCAGATTGTCTATACCAGGGTAGTTGGCATATCCCTTTGTAACCTTTTCCACAGCATGCTTGCATATCTACACCCTTGTGCAAACCAAGCCATGGCCTGAGATTCAATTACGCCTTCACATGAGTTTCTCACGTTGCACCAGCGAGTTAGGAACTCCCGGTATGTTTCATTTGGTCTCTTCTTGCACATCACTAGTGTCTGTGGCCTATTCGGCCTCTGATACATGCTTGAGAAGTTACTGGCGAACATTTCCTCAAAATCTAGCTAGCAGTTGCTACTACCGGGTGGTAAATTGTTTAACCATACCCTCGCTGGCCCCTCCAGCATCTGAGGTACGTATCTCACTGCCCATCTCAAATTGCCTGTCGCAATTTTTACTGCGGTTGCGTAGTTGATTAACCAATCCTTCGGCTTGGTTCTGTCGTCATATGTTTTCGTGCCTCTAGGTAACTAGAAGTTAGGTACCGGAGGATCTTTCATGATCCGGGGCCCAAAGCACGCTGGACCCAGAGGACTTTGCCCCTCAATTTGCTCCGACTTGTAGAGCTGATCCAGCTTTAACCTGGCGTCATCAGGCCCTATCACATGATGATCCGGCCTATGGTATCCTGCATTCACCATTTTTGAATCACCGTCATTGTATATGTCTTGTTCTTGTCGAGCACCATTTTGCCGCATACCCTGTCCGGCACTCTGCTCTTGTCGAGGTACATTCCGATGCTGTTGTTGGTGAGGTTGGTTTTGCCCTGCTCCTACCGAGTTATGCTGTCCGGCATTGCCGTTTTCAGCGTTTCTCTGACCGGCATTGCCTTGGTTGCGGTTACCTCGGCCAGCTTCACCTCGGCTGACACTTTGTCTATCCTCATTTCCCTGTATTGCTTTTCCTTTCCCTTCCCTTGCCGGGTCATATGGGACTATCTGTTTGTTTCTCCTTGCCGAGGTTACCACTTCCTCTCTTCTAGGGCCATCATGAGGGGATGATGCAGGTCCAGCAGATCTCTCCGGGTTACCCACTGCTGAATAAATGACCTTGGAAGCCCCAGCTCTTGTCGGGTTAGCCCTGAGAAACTCTTCGTTATGTCTGTTAGCGATCTGAACTAACTCGTTGACCCTATCCTGCTGTCTTTGTCGGGCTTCACCCGTCAAACCATCTAGTTCGGATGCAGCCGCATCTGCTGCTCTGAGGTTCTTTGCTGGGGTGCTATACTTTGGCAGCCCCATGGACAATAGGTTCTCTGATTCCTCAACTCTAGTCTCACCCTCTTTGTTCATTTCACTGATGAGGTTTCTCCCTTTTACTATTACAACATCTACCTTATTTGCTCTTGCATACTCACGCAGCGTCATGTTCAACGACTGCTGAGCCACGGCTATCTTTTTTGCACCCTCTAGTATTTTCTGGCTAGTTTCCTCTAACTCGGCCTGTGCCTGAGCCGGATCTACCACAGGCGCTATGGGGCTTGCCAAGCTATCTATCGCCCGCTGCAGCAAGTTTTCTGGCCTCTCTAGCAGAGGACCTCTACTTTTCCTCGGCGCCTTGTGTGTTACCTCTGGATCTGGTGTCGGGTACTTGCTCGTGCCAACGTCAAACGCTATCATCATCACCTTAGCGCGGTTAGGAGAGCAAGTGATACACGCACCGTAAACCGCACTAAGGGGTGGCTCGCCTCCTTCAACGACATGCTGCGGATGAACGCATGACACATTGACGCTGACTTAGTTCTTTTGGGCGCCAAACTTGACGAAGAGGCCATTGCACGGTGGAGGACGCTTTCCGAAGCTACCAGCATTGTCGCTGACGTAGTCCAGCGCTCCAAAGCACTGAACGAGCCCTGAGACGATGCGCCTGCCGTTGCGATGATGCTTCTCGTCTAGATCTTCACTCCTGCTAGCGCCGCTAGCCCCACGGTGGGCGCCAACTGTCGTGGTGGTGTCACGGCAAATGCCATGGATAGGCTAAAGGTGGGGCCAATATGCACTAGAGGAATCCAGGGAGAGATAGTGTGGTGAATCCACACATAGATGCTTTGTATTCTCCAAATTCACTAAGTTTACAGATGCTCCTTGATCTGTATTGGGGAGAGGAGGAAGAAGAAGCTCTCTTACTCTCACCACTACTTTCGCCCCAAGAACCAACTACTCACCCGCCAGCCCCATCTATAGAGGCCCTAGCGCTCCTTATATAGGGGAGGCTAGGTTCCCAGTTAGGGCATACTTGGAGGCATATTCTAGGGAATATGCCTCTCCCAAAATAGCAAACCAACCGGGTCTCCTTTTCCCTTCGTAATCCATGCAGAGGCTATGTAACCCTCTGCAGCGCCAGGGTCAACGGACATAGGCAACGTCACCTTTGTCGGCCACGACCTACTGGTCCCTCCCTATGTTCGCTTCGCTCACGCTCCAGCGCCCAGAGACCACCTTTTAAACAGCGAGATACCATCCTTCTCTTGCAAGCCTAGTATAACCCGGCTTAGGCCTGGTTAACCCGGCCCCGTGGGTACCTACATATAAGTTACAAATAGCCTGCCGGCATACGACATACGTCGGCCGGGACACAGTCAGGTGGACATCCTCCGGTCCGGGTTACTCCGTGAGTCGGCCTGCCTTGAGGTGACCCGGCCAGCTTTCGCTTTGACACTGCGGTACCTCGGCTAACTCGGCCTTTATACCTCGGCGTGACCCTACCCGGGGGTATCCCGCCAACACATACATTGGTTTTCAAATAGTTTGGTTTGGATTGGAAAAGAGTACGAAAGTTCATGCTTATGTGGTAAAAAGAGCTTGTTTTTGACTATGGACTATGCTTTGTCATGCTATGCTTGATATTGTTTTGGCTTTATGCTTAGTATTCTTTGTTGTAGCATGACTTGTTATAAACAATTGAGATTTCTTAATGTGCCTTGGATGAATCATGCGTTGTTTTAGCATATTAAAGCATAGTATAGTTGTATTCTCCTTTCATGCTTTATTTGGGTTAACTTGGCACATGCTCACACCATGTTATGACTATCTCAAGTCACCATAGCCTTTATGATCCTTTAGTTTTCAACTTGTAGTATCACTTTATGCTTTAATCAATGATGTTTTGTCGCTATGCATGATTATGGCCATTATTGATCTCTTAGTTTGTTGCTCCCAGTCTTTTGCTAGCCTCCACAACCAAGTATGAGTTCCACTCATGCATCCAACTCCTTAAACCAAGTTATTCCAAAGAGTCCACCATACCTACCTACTAGCTTAGGATATTCCAAGTATATCCATGCTTTTGTTTACCTTCCAAATTAAACTTGTTATGAGAAAACTAGTGATTAAAGCTCTCATGAACTTGATGGCACACTTTACTTTTTTGCCCTTAATAAACTTGAACCATTGTGTCATCTATGTTGTATATGCTTTCAATTATTTGTTGGGAATTAGCAGAACCATGATGTCATGGGGAACGCTTTCAACATTGCACTTGGTACTTGTACCTAGTTGATATCATGCTCTTTTGTATATGGATGTCGTCGGTGTGAAATGAAAGGGGAGCTTGTAAGTCCATGGAGTTATGTATATGTGTTAGAGAAACGCCTGGGCTGCTGGTCTAATCCATGCTGACATGGTGGAAACCTGCAGTGTAACCATAATGAGCTGTCTATGAAGCATTCTTCTTATAAAAAAAGAGTCTTATATTGAGAAAAAAAGAGAAAAAGAAAAAAAGAGATTATGAAAAGAGGAAAGAGAGAAAAAAGAACCATATTCCCATGGTAAATAAGAAGATTACTGAGATGCTCGTTGTCTGCTTGCATTGTCATTTTTATATGGGGATTCTTCCGTATCATCGGGCAAGGGGTACCCCGTTGGCGGTTCTCTGTGATACACATGTACTTACGATGACAAGAACTTACCGGTGACTAAACTTGAGTAGCATGAGTAGCGACCCTCGTATACAAGGGACATGACATTTCTAACTTATATTTCATCAAGCATGTACACCATAGTTTGTTCACTTTAACCTTAATCACTTCAACATGCTTATGATAGGGGCAATGAGAGCTGAAAGCTATAAGTACCATAATTTTTGGAAGCTCTTTATGAGACTTGAATCCCTACTTCCTTTTATGAAGGCCTTTCTTCCACCATTATATTGAGTCTCCACCTTCTACCTTTATGCACCTACTTTGAGAGCATAGTGGCCATTCTTAGTTCTATGTGCATTGTCCCAATACTAGTTGATTGATGCATACCTTGCTATTTCTTGTTCTAAACTATTTGTATCTAGTCACTCTTATGAAATTTGAACGTGTCCTATGCACTTATATTTGCTACTCTATGAGGGACAAGCTGAATACTATTATGCTATGTTTTCTTTATGTGAAACAAACAAACGTTTTGCAAAGCATTGTTATTCATGAATCTTTTGATTATGCCCTTTCATGTTGCATCATAGTTTCTTTGTCTTATTGCTAGAACTTTGTCTTTCATGTTATGATTGAAGTACTATGATCCCAGCTTTGAATGTTTTACAAATACTTTGATCAAGTCTTTGATGGTGCATGTCACCTCAAAAATTATTCTTTCTTTTTATCACTTACCTAGTCGAGGACGAGCAGGAGTTAATCTTGGGGACGTTGATACATTGCAAATGTATCTATAGTTTTTGATGTTCCATGCTTGGTTTTATCCACTTTCTTGTGTTTTGTCCACACTTTGGAGTTCTTTTCATATGATTCCTTGGACTAACCTATTAACAAGATCCATAGTGCCGGCTGCCTATTTTCTGCTATTTTTGGTTCCCGGAAAGTCAGAAAATGAGTATTCTCGGAATTGGACGGGACAAAAGCCAAAGTGCCTATTTTTCCGGAAGTCATCAGATGCTAGAATACGAGACGGAGAAGGGTTGGGGGCCGGCCGCACCACCTAGCCGCACGGCCAGGCCTGGCCCACGCCAGGGGGTGGTCTGGCCGACCCGAACACTCCCTCGGCCTCTCCTTCCGCCTATAAGATGCCCTCGGGACGAAAACCCTTAGTACCCGGTCAAAAAATCCACGAAAGAGTCTATAGCCGATGTCATCTCCATCCCTAGATCAGGAGGGATCTGAAGCTCTTCCCGGCACCCTGCCGGAAAGGGGTTTCACCCTGGAGGACTTCTTCATCACCATGCAAGCCTCCGGTGTGATGCGTGAGTAGTTCATCGTTGGACTACGGATCCATGTAGTAGCTAGATGGCTGGTTCTCCTCCTTTCTGCTTTCATGTCTAGATCTTGTGAGCTCCGTTCATGATCAAGATCATCTATTTGTAATTCTGCATGTTGTGTTTGCGGGGATCCGATGGATATTGAGATGCTATTTCAGATTGATTATTGATTCTATCATGTCTTTGTTATTTGTGATCTTGCATGCTTTCCGTTGTTAGTAGCTATCTTGGCCAAGTAGATGCTAGCAACTCCAAGAGTTAGTATTTATGCTCGATAGTGGGTTCATGCCTATGGTAATCTGGGGAAGTGACAGAAATCTCTAAGGTACTAGATGTGCTGTTGCTACTAGGGAGAAAACAACAATCCTTTGTTCATAGAACAATCGTATTGTTTACATTACACGCAATTCGTAAAGCAATAATCTGTTGCTTGCAACATAATACTGGAGGGGGTTCGGATGATAACCTGAAGCTGGATTATTAGTCATAGAAGTAGTTGGATGGTGGTCTATGTATAATGTTGTAATGCCCAATCGAATCTCAAAGGAGTCAAGATGATTAGTATATGCATGTGTTGCTTTCTTGATGTTTGTCAATTTCCCCGTTGTAATTTGTTCACCCAGCATGTTATCTATCTTAAGGAGAGCCACCTCTAGTGAACTATGGATCCCGATCCTTTCTTTTACATACAATCTATAAACTGTTTACTTCTTTGTGTTTACTTTCAACAAACTATTACTTCCTTCCATTCGATACGTTTAATCCTTTGTTTTCAGGAAAACCGGTGAGATTGACAACCTCATCGCAAGTTGGGGACAGAGTTCTGTGGTTGTGTTGTGCAGGTCTCCACGTTGTTGCTGGCACCGGTAGTGCGCCCTGCCATCGTTCAGCTAGCTACACCTTTGGGTTGTTTCCTTGCTCCTACTGGATTGATAACCTTGGTTTCGTACTGAGGGAAAACTTGCTATTGTGCTCATCATACCTTCCTCTTGGGGTTCCCCAACGAGATCGATATATTTTGGGCCATCACACGCTGGGGCCTTGTATCATTACAGGCTGAGTCCGAGCGACATTGGTCGGATTTGGAGACTAGTTTTTCGCTTCTGGATTTCGCGGCCCTTTGCTGCTCTAGACCCTTGGTGAGTAGCTTAATGCCCAATCGAACCTATTCTAGGCCTGGATTATTCGACAGGATATCTCAAGCTGCGACAGTGTTCTGTACCAGTGTTGGATACACCAGATCTCCCTTGTTGTCGAGACGAGGCATCCCTGGGTCTCCTTCGAAGAAAACCTTGTGTACTTTAGGGAATTGATCATCACGTGTGTGACATTTCCGGGTCTTCTGATGCTGTCGAGAGATGTAGTTCTCCACACTTGCCATGCGTTTCTTCTCCTCCTCGATGTTTTTGGCTTCATCCAGGAGTGTCCATCCACCGATTCTTCTTTTGGCTTGTCTGGGATAAGTGCTCCATCCGAGTCTTCTTCGTATTCCTCGGCAATCGCTTCCTCTGCCGGAAGATCTTTTGCCGAGGTTTTGTTCTTCTTGTTCTTCTTCTTTGCCTTCTTGGCAGCGCCGATAGCAAAGACGGCTTTGGGCCCGTTTCCTGGGGTTAAGCTCTGATCGGTACTTTTGGCCATTTGGTTCTCGGGATCATCTCCGAGTTCCATGTTGTCCTGCGCTTTGGGAGATATTTCTCCGGATCCTCCGTCCATGTCTTCTCCTTCTACAGCAGCTGTGGAGTTAAGATCCTCTTCATACTCCGCGGAGAACTTTCGGAAATCTGTCGACGTCATCGAGTCATCCGAGGATGCGGGGATCGGCATTTGTTCCGATCGCCTCCAGCACCGAGTCGGTGTTCTCTCTAGCATCGGTAGAGCCGGATCTGGATGCAATGTATCCGACAAAGTGTGACGTGTGGGTCCTGAGGTAGTTGCGGCTTTCCTCGTGGGCTTCCCCGATGATCCTGATGGTTTCGAGAACCTCATCCACGCTTGCGTCTTGCAGTATCATGTGCGTCAACGTATGCCTCAGGAACGGTTGATCTGTTCCGGCATTGGCGTAGCCGAAACCATGGTTGTTACTGTGCTCCTCCTTGATTTCAACCTCAGCAGACAGATCGATCTAGGATTTGACCTCACCTGGGAGATCCACTCTAGATTCGACTTGAACCGCAAGATCTGCTTCAGGCTCAGTTTTCTCCACTATCTCCATGATTGGTGTGGGCTGGGTGGGATTAGGACAAAGGGGACCCAGAAATTTCTTCTGCCTCTATCATCACCGCTGGGGTGGGTGGGGCAAGTTCAGCGAAACCGATGTAAACATCAATCTCACCAAAAGACATGATGGTGTAGGTGGTCACGGCCTCCCTAGCCGGAATCTAGGTCTCGTCGAGAACAATGAGAGGGGCATCACTGGTGTAGAGGATGTGACCGACGGCAATAGTCTTGCCGATTCCGATTCTTGCAGATTCCGCTCGAAACGTAGATTCGAAGCTCACTTGCCCCACGGTGGGCGTGAACTGTCGTCGGATTGATGACAAGTACGCCATGAGGGGGTCCTCGAGGCGTGCGGAAGAGAGGGGTGTGAGGCGTACAGTGTTCCGGGACGGTGCGTACACAAGTTTACATAGGTTCGAATCCGCCGGCTTTGGACGGATCCTACTCCTGCTAGCAATCGAATAATACGGCAGAGCCGGAATACGGGTTAGAAGGGGTTTGCCTGTGCGGTTTGAGATTGTAAACTATTGGGTGCCCTAAAGGCTCTCCCTAGGATGGCTTATATAGATATCCGGCCTAGGATTTACAGGAGAGATATGTCCGGCTACGACTAAGAGTCAGTTACAGAGTACATCTTGAACTACAAGTAACACTATGGGCCTATGTCGGTAAGTCTTCTGGGCCTTCCCGTAGCAGGACTGGACTCCGTCTTTTCCCCCTGACTGGGCCGCCCGTGAAGCAAAGCTCTAACCCGAAGTGGGCCACCCTGGTCAGCAAGGAATTGTGAGGATACCCAGAAAGTATATCCCCAACACCCGAGTGGGGCGTCGTTTACCACCACAATTGAGTCCTCCTGGAAGTAGTGGCACAGTCGCCTGGCTGCCATGAAGACGCCGTATGCCAGCTTCTGGTAGTGCAGGTACTGCTTCTTTGTTGGCGTGAGCACCTCGCTGTGGTAGTATACTAGGCGTTGTACCCCGTGAACTTTGTTTTCTTCGGCTTGTTCCACCACGAGCACCGTGCTGACCACCTAGTTGGTGGCGGCGGTGTAGAGCAGTAGTGGCTCTTTTTCGTGAGGCATCACCAGTACTGGCGAGGTGGATAATAGGCGCTTGAGATCTTCGAATTCTTCTTGCGCCTCGTCCGTCCACTCGATACAGCTTTGCGGAGGAGTTGGTAGAAAGGAAGTGCCTTTTCGGCCATTCGGCTGATGAATCGACTAAGCGTCGTGATTCGCCCAGCCAGCTGTTGGACGCCCTTTACGTTCTTCGGCTTCTCCATGGCCAGTATGGCCTTTATTTTCTTTGGGTTTGCTTTGATCCCTCTCGTAGAGATAAGGTACCCGAGTAGTTGCCCAGATTGTACGCCGAAGTCGCATTTGTCCGGATTGAGCTTGATCCGATAGCGGTCAAGGTTAGCGAAGGTCTCAAGGAGATCGTCAATTAGCGTGGCTTCATCCTTTGTTTTGATGACGATGTCGTCGACGTAGACTTGGATATTGCAACCAAGTTGGTTCTTGAGGCACGCCTGCATACACCGCTGATAGGTGGCTCCTCCGTTTTTTAGCCCAAAAGGCATTGCATTGTAGGAGAACCTAGAACACACCGAATCTGATTATAGCCTGAGCAGGCATCGACGAAGCAGAGGCACTCCTATCCCACAGTGGAGTCGATTATTTGATCGATCCGTGGCAATGGGAAGTGATCCTTTGGGCAGTGCTTATTCAGAGAGGTGAAGTGCACGCACATCCGCAGGATATCCGTGTCTTTTTTGGGCACAAGAACTGTGTTAGCGAGCCAGGTGCTTTCCTTGATCTCGCATATAAATTTTGTGTCGACGAGTCTGTTGATCTCCATACCGACTACTTTTGCTCTTGGTTCAGACAGTCAACGTATTGTCTGCTTGACTAGCCGTGCATCTGGGTTCACGTTGAGTGAGTGCTCGGCGAATTCCCTGGGAACCCCTGGCATATCCGCTAGACACCAGGAGAAGATTTTCCTGTGCTCACGGAGGAATTTGACGAGCGCGAGTTCCTATGCAGAAATCAAGTTGTTGGAAATGAGGGCCGTCTTGGTCGGGTCCGTTGGATGGACCTGGACTTTCTTTGTGTGTACCGATGAGTCGAAGGACAGGTCGGGTGAACTTGGCCTGCTCAGGGGAGGCAGACTGTTGTCTGTCGACTCCTTCAGTTTGGCGAGCTCTTCGTGCATGCCAAAGGACTAGGAGATTCTATTGAATTCCTTGTTGCAGCTGTCGGACCTCTCGAAGTTTCCGTTGATCGTGATGACGCTGTTTGGGCCAGGCATCTTCATCTGCAGATAGGCGTAGTGTGGCACTGCCATGAACCTTGCGAACGCAACACGTCCGAGGATGCAGTGGTACTGTGAAGGCCAGTGGATGACTTCAAAGTCGATGCGCTCTCGCCAAAAAATTTGCAGCGTGCCGAAGATGACGTCGAGGTTGATTTTTGCCAGTGGGTATATGCCTTTTCCTAGGAAGATGCCATGGAACATCATGTATGACACCTCCAGGCACGTTAGCGGGATCCGCATTGCTCGCAAGGTACTTGCGAACATGAGGTTGATGCCACTCCTGCCGTCAATGAAGACGCGACTCATATCGAAGCCCCTGATCTACGCCTCGAGTATGAGGGGACAGTGGCCAAGACAAGGGACTTGGCGCGGGTGGTCGCGCTTTTCAAAGGTGATGTAGTAGTCGCTTCCACTGAGGTACTCAGTGGTGGAAGGTGGGGAGTTTATCACCAAGTTGACTTGGCGAGTGATGGCCTTGTGCACTCGATTTGAGGGACGCCCTTTTTGGATTGTCCCCTTGTTACCCACGGGTCGTGGTTATGGTTCGCCTCCATGCTGCTGGACTGGCGCAGCCGCAGGTTGTAGAGGTATGGGTGGTGGAGGAGGAGCTCCGTGTGCCATAGCGCCTGGGGCGGCTGCGTATCCTCGACTGATCGCGTCACGATTCATCTAATGCACGCCTTCGTGGAGCTTGAGGAACTCGCGGCAGTCCTTTAGGAGGTGACTGGATTTTTTCTTGTCGGTGTGCTTGTTAATGTAGAAGTGCACGTTGTAGGGTCCAGACAGTTTGTCCTGAATGGAGGTGGCGGGTGCCTCTTCGCGAGTGCAGCGTTGCCACACTTGCGTGGTTTTCCCAGTGTCGCGGTATCCCCCACTGCGATATCCGTTGTTGCAATTGTCGTCGCGTTTGTCCGTGTAGCCAGCCGCGACCATGTTGACCTCGTCGCAGTCTTCGTAGACGCGCATCCGACATTTTCCTCGGCGGTCTCGTCTGCGCCCAAGATCGTCGTCGTCATCGGACTAGGTGCGGTTTTTTACCGAGTCTTCTCCATCCGCCCACTGGTTCACGATTTCCATCAGGTTGTCGATCGTTTTGGGCTTCGAGCGGCCCAGCTCCTCCCTAAGCTCTATACGGTGAACGTCGCCATTGGACGCATCGATTGCGCGGTCCTCCGAGATGTTTTCTATGGAGTTCTTGATGATGCCCCACCTCTGGATGTACGAGCACGACTCGCCAGACCTTTGCTAGCAGCTTCTCAGTTCTTCGATTGATGCGGGCCTTTTGTAAGTGCCCTTGAAGTTGCGCACGACACTGTAGACCAACCCTTCCCAACTGCGAATGGATCCGCGCGGGAGTTTGTTGAGCCACGCGCGAGCGGTACCCTGTAGCTGCAGCTATAAGCATTGCATGGCTGTGCTTCGACTCCCGCCGTGGGGCCTGACGGAGGAGATGTGATCTTCCAGCCAGATCTTCGGGTCCTGTAGGCCGTGAAACTTTGGGTTCTCCGACAGGAGTTTGAACCCTTTAGGCATTCGTTTCTGCCTGGTGGCTCTGCTGAAGCATCTAGCGCCGCAGAGTTCCACTTCCTATGATACGTTGCAAACGTATCTATAATTTTTGATGTTCCATGCTTGTTTTATATCTACTTTATTATGTTTTGTCCCCACTTTGGAGTATCTTTACACATTTTCTAGAACTAACCTATCAACAAGATGCCACAATGCCAGTTGCCTGTTTTCTGCTGTTTTTGGTTCTTTGAAAGACAGAAAATGAATATTCTCGGCATTGGACGAGACAAAAGCCAAAGTCAATATTTCACCGAGGGGAACACAGAGCCAGAAGACGAGATGGAGAAGGGCCTCGAGGGGGCCACACCCCCTGGCCGCAACGCCAGGCCTGGCCCGTGCCTGGGGGCTGCAGCTGCCTCGGGCACCCCCTCGGCCTCCCCTCTCGCCTATAGGAAGCCTCCGATACAGAAACCCTACGGACCCGATCAAAATTCCACAAAAAGAGTTTGTAGCCGCCGTCATCTCCATCCCTAGATCAGGAGGGATCTGAAGCTCTTCCCGGCACCCTGCCAGAGGGGAGAATTCACCCTGGAGGCCTTCTTCATCACCATGCCTGCCTCCAGTGTGATGTGTGAGTAGTTTATCCATGGACTACGGGTCCATGTAGGAGCTAGATGGTTGGTTCTTCTCCTTTGTGCTATCATGTTTAAATCTTGTGAGATTCGTTCATGATCAAGATCATATATTTGTAATCCTACTTGTTGTGTTTGCGGGGATCCGATGGATATTGAGATGCTATTTCAGATTGATTATTGATTCAATCATGTCTTTGTTATTTGTGATCTTGCATGCTTTTCATTGTTAGTAGCTATCTTTTCCAAGTAGATGCTAGCAAGCCCAAGAGGGAGTATTTATGCTCGATAGTGGGTTCATGCCTCTAGTAATCTGGGGAAGTGACAGAAATCTCTAAGTTACTAGATGTGATGTTGTTACTAGGGAGAAAACAACAATCCTTTGTGCATAGAACAATCGTATTGTTTACTTTACACACTTTGCTTAATGCAATTATCTATTTCTTGCAACTTAATACTGGAGGGGGTTCGAATGATAACCTGAAGGTGGATTATTAGTCATAGATGAAGTTCGATTAGGGTCTATGTATAATGTTGTAATCCTCAATCAAATCTCAAAGGAGTCAAGATGATTAGTATATGCATGTATGCTTTCTCGATGTTTGTTAATTGCCCCGCTGTAATTTGTTCACCCAACATGTCATCTATCTTAAGGAGAATCACCGCTAGTGAACTATGGACCCCGGTCCATTTTTTTACCATCAATCGACAACTATTTAGTATTTTCTGTTTACTTTCTGCAAAGCAATTATTCTCTTCCACACAATACGTTTAATCCTTTGTTTTCAGCAAAACCAGTGAGATTGACAACCTCATTTTAAGTTGGGGACAAAGTTCTGTGGTTGTGTTGTGCAGGATTCCATGTTGGAAACAACACCTTGGAGGTGTTTCCTTGCTCTTACTAGTTCGATAAACTTGGTTTCATAACTGAGGGAAAACTTGTTTCTATACTGATCATACCATCCTCTTGGGGTTCCTCAACGAGCTCAACATATTGAGTAAGCAAGACTTTTTCTGGCGTCGTTGCCAGGGAGTCAAGGACATCTTCACAAGGGGAGTCCCTCATAACCAATCTCTTTACTTTGTTTTATTTGTTTTGCTTAGTTTATTTCTGCTTTGTTTTCTTGTTTCTTTATCAAAAACACACAAAAAATTAGTTGCATTAGTTTGTTTTCTTTATTAAAAACACAAAAAATGACTACTCTTGAAAACACTAAGTTGTGTGACTTCACTAGCACCAACAAAAATGATTTCATGTGCACACCTATTGCTCCACTTGTTCCTGAAGCTACTTTCTTTGAAATTAAACCTGCCTTGTTGAATATTGTTATGGGAGAACAATTTTCTGGTATTGGTACTAAGAATGTTGCTGCTCATCTTAATAACTTTGTTGAGCTTTGTGAGATGCAAAAACATAGGGATATAGATGGAGATATAATTAAGCTTAAATTTTTTCCTTTCTCTTTGAGAGGAAAACCTAAATAATGGTTGCAATCCCTAACTAGAAATAGTATTGATTCTTGGAGTAAATGCAAAGATGCTTTCATTGGAAAATACTATCCTCCTGCTAAGATTATATCTATGAGAAGTGAAGTAATGAAATTTAAACAATCTGATAATGAACATGTTTCTCAAGCTTGGGAACGAATGAAATATTTGGTAAAGAATTGTCCCATTCATGGACTGACTGCTTAGATGATTATCCAAACCTTTTATGCAGGATTGAATTATTCTTCAAGAAATCTACTGGATTCTGCCGCTGGAGGTACCTTTATGACCATTACTTTGGGTGCTGCAACAAACCTTCTGGATAATATGATGGTTAACTATTCTGAATGGCATAGTGAGAGAGCTCCACAAGGTAAGAAGGTAAATTCTGTTGAGGAAACCTCCTCCTTGAGTGATAAAATTGATGTTATTATGTCTATGCTTGTTAATGGGAAAGCTCATATTGATCCAAATCATGTTACCTTAGCCTCTTTGGTTGCTCAGGAAGAGCAAGTTGATGTGGACTTTATAACAAAAAATAATAATTTTAGCAACAATGCCTACAGAAATAATTTTGGTAATAGTAATTACAGGCCATATCCTTCCAACAATGGTAATGCTTATGGAAATTCCTACAACAATAATAGAAGTTCACCCTCTGAACTTGAAGTTATGCTTAAAGATTTTATTAGTAAACAAACTGCTTTCAATAAATCTATTGAGGAAAAACTCTCTAATGCTTAAAGAAATATAGCATCATTGTATGAAGCTCAATCTTCTTTGAATAAAATGGTTGCTAAACCTGAAAATATTGAAAATCCCTTTGCTAATACTAATTCCATCCAAGTTAGAATTCACGAAAATGTAGGACTACTAGCTGAATTTAATGCTAAGTGGGAAAGAGAAGATGAAATTGCTAGAAATATTAGTATTTGTACTATCACTACCACTAATGCTGAAGCTAGTAAACCCAATGGAACCTTTTCTAATAAAAATGCTGAAATCCTTCGAAATATGGCAAATAATAGCTCTACTACTATAGATAATAATTATGATTTTGATCTTGATGGTTGCAATATTTCTGAAGTAATTATGTTCCTACAAAATCTTGCTAAAAGTCCTAATACTAGTGCTATAAATATGGCCTTTACAAAACACATTACTGATGCTCTCATAAAAATTAAAGAAGAAAAGGTGAAACATAAAGCTCTATTCCTATGAAACTAGAAGATGGTTGGCAACCCATCATTAATATGAAAGTGAATGATTTTGATCTCAAAGCTTTATGTGATCTTGATAGTAGTGTTTCTGTTATGCCTAGAAAGATTTATGAAATGCTTGATTTCCCACCATTGGAAGATTGTTATTTAAATGTCCCACTAGATGATGATGCTAAAAAGAAACTCATCAGAAATAGCAATGATGTTCTTATTATGGTTAACAATGCCTATGTCCCCGTTGATTACTATGTTTTCGATGTTGAATGCAATGTGTCTTGTCCTATTATTTTGGGAAGACCTTTTCTTAGAACTGTTGGTGCCATTATTGATATGAAAGAAGGCACCATTAAATATAAATTTTCACTCAAGAATGGTATAGAAAACTTTCCCAATTATAGAGAGAAGATCCCTTTTGCCTCTCCTATAAAAACAAAATTTGCTCTTAATGCTTCTTCATTTGAGAATACTTGGTTCCTTTCTTGCTTCTTATGCCTAATTTAAAGGCATTAAAGAAAAGTACTTATTGAGAGATAACCCAAAAGTTTTAGTTGAGTCTTGGAAGTAATTACTTCTGTAATAACCGTTCCTTATCATTTTTGTGTGGTTTTTGTGCCAAGGGTAACCTCAGATGAGAGAGAAGTAATGCTTGGGAAAGTTGCTGTCCCGAAACAGATTTTTGTGCTTCACTGTAAAAAATCGTGAAAAATCTCTGTATGTCGGTTTGAGATGTTTTTCTTTGTGCTTCTGCCCCAGGTTGTTATCCAACTTTAGTTACTTCAACACTTTTCGATTTGAGAAACAGAAGGTCTTCAAAAAAATTGGTTTTTACCTGCTAGTCTGTTTTGACAGATTTCTGCCATTATTTGCATTTGCCTCTTAATCTCTTTCTCTTTGAGTTCTCTTTGATCATTTGAACTTTTTAAAGGAAGTGCTACAGTACCTTGTGTTTTAATGGAAGTTTTACTTATGCTGAAGCTGAACCAAAAGACTTATTATCTTGAGTGCACTAATGTTGCTAATCAAGATTGTGTGTAGTTTTGTATGAAGGAAATTTTCAGGTGTAGGGAAAGATTGATGTAATGAGATGAAGAATGGACTAAAGCTCAATCTTGAGGATGCCACCTGACGAGGGTTTAACTCATCAATGCCCATTGTTATGGACTTGGGTTTTGGAGAAGGAGGGAGCACTAGAGACATCTATCGGCTAGCAAACAAGCACACAGGGGACTCGAAGATTTACCCAGGCTCAGGCCTCGTAGAGGTCCCTACTCCTGCTTGTTTGCTCGTGGAATTATCAAAGGAATCGAGGATTACAATGATGCGCAGATGCAATCTAGCGAGGGTTGTGAAACTAGGGTTGCGTGTGTCCTCCTCGCCGCCCCCTCCTAGCCTTTATATAGATAGACTAGGTCTCGGGTAGCAGGTCGAGTATGTTACAGGTTAGGGTTTTCCCCTTTGAACTTTCTATCTTTAGCTTCTTCTTGTTCTTCAAGTAATCAAGAGTCCGTAGGTTACTCGAGTTCTTCATTTTGGCCTTGCCGACACCGTGGGCCTCTATGTATTTAGGCCATATATACCAAGCTCGAGTACCTGTAGGGTATACCCAAGTCAGTAGCCCCCGAGTGTCCAGTGGAATCGCAGATTCGACTGGGGACTTTATGAATCCTTTCGAGTCCATGACCGAGTATGTTTTTTGACTGCCTTGTTTGTGTCGTAGGGATTGTTGATGTGCGTGCCTGATTTAACCGATGTATCGGTATCAGTTAACTACCTTAGGGTAAAACAATGCCATCTACTCGAACTCGAGTCCCCTGACTCGAATTCGCAAAAGTGCTGGTGTAATTCGACTCAAGTCGTGGAGGTCTTACAAGAGTCGAATTCCAGTATATGGGTGTGAGCACTCGACGCATCCGTCAAGGCATGTTCATCGTACATGTTGGCATGGGTATATTTCTGGTAGTGCGTAGAAAATGCGTTGCCAGGCCTTATTCAGGTCTTATCTTCACGCTACAAGCGCGGCATCCGAAATTTGTCATCGCGGAGATGATTCGGGTGACCCAGGAGATGCAATCTCTTTGTAGTGCAATGTCATGAGGTTGTGTCGCCATAAGCTTCGAGTGTGGATGTCATCAACGCATAGTATAATGTACAAATAATCATAGGGTGCGCGACCAGCGCTCCCTATGCGAGTAGCCCCCGAGTGCCTGGTTGAGTCGAAGACTCAGGCAGGGACTAAAGAACTTTTGCGACTGTTGTCGTCTTTTGTTGGCTTGATTCAGTCGAATTTGCTTCCGGCGCTCCCTATGGGAGTAACCCACGTCCATAGTCGAATTGTGCTTCGAGTGGTTGGGTTTGCTTTGATTATCCATGTTCCTATAAAAAGAAGAAGAAAAAATCACAGGGTGCCCCGAGTGCTTGGTGGAGTCGAAGACTCGAGCAAGGACTAAAGTAGTTGAAGTCTTCTACTGCGTAGTTTTTGATGATGTCAGTGCTGACGATCCATGACCTCAGTTGCCCGCGTGAGCGAGTTTGATGGGACGTGACGAGCGGTGGGTCCCATTTCCTGACTCTGATTTGACCGGACGTGCGTAATCTTTATTTTTAACTGCACCTCCTCGATTTCCACATGTAATGGGGGTAGTGGGGGACGGTTCGCGCTTCAGGTCCTCCACATGTCGAGCACGATGAACGCCACGCGTCTGATAGGGATTTTCTTAGGGGTTAAGTAGCGATGCGGCGACAGTAAAATTCACATCTGATTCTTTTCTTCCTTTGCCTCCGTCGCCATTGCCGCTGCTTCTCTACTTCTTTGCGCTCCTTTCCTTCGCGGCACTGGACCAGCTTCGCGTATTTCCTAGCTACTTCCTCTGGTCACACCGCCGCCACGGAATGGGGAAGAAGAAGGGAGGTGCTGCGGCCGATTCTGCTACTGTCGCGGCTGCCATGAAGATGAAGGGTGGCTCCGCCACTGCGGGCACCAGCACCGCCGCCGCCGGAAAGAAGAAGGGCACAGGAACTCCCGTCACCAATGGTGCGTGGCGCGCGTCCGTGATAAAGTCTTCTGAGCTTCGTATGCTGTGCCAGGATGGAGTTTTGTCTTCCGCAGTGGTGGATGCGCGCGTCCCTGGCAGCGAGGTAATCCCCTCTCCTCCTGTCAGTTTTCGGGTGATGTTCCTAGCGTTCATCATCCGCGGTTTTTCGTTGCCCTGCATCCTTTCTTCAGGGGTCTTCTCTGCTTTTACGGGCTCCAGCTCCATCAGTTGTCCCCAAACTACATCCTCCATGTAGCTTGCTAGATTACCCTTTGCGAGTGCTGGCTCGGAATCGAGCCGCATTTCAGCCTCTTCAAGCGCCTCTTCAAGTTGAAGCGCCAATCGGTGTCTGGCTCCGTAGTCTACGATGAAGGCGGCTGCGGTATCCACGTCGATCCCTCCGCCACGTACTTCGACATCAAGCTGATGATGTCCGTCCAAGGGTGGAGGGACAAGTGGTTCTACGTCTGCGACCAGAAGGCCGACAGAGAACACTAGGGACTCGCGCCCTTCGACCCTGCGACACCGTGCAAGAGGAGGTGTTCCTAGAAGAACGTAATTATGCCCGGCAAGTCCGCGGCGACATATGTGCTATACGCGCGCGTCTGCGACCTTGAGAGTCGCATGGGCAAAGAGGAGGGAGGCCGCACCCTCATTCGCATATGGCTGCGCCGTCGCGTCCAGCCCCTGCAGGCCAGAGTGCACCCCATGTTCCAGTGGGCTGGTGCGGACGATGTCACTCGCATGTCTGCCGATGGCATGTCCGCGAGTGAGGTAGACAAAAGGGTGCGACTGGTCACCAAGTACACCGTCAAGGATGTGCTCCCCAGTGAACCAGTCGTTCCTCCATTCGATGCTGCTAACCCTCCTCCTGAGGTACAGTTGTGCTACGTAGTAGCTTTGTTGGTCAATTGCTTCTTTGATGTTTCTTGACTTTGTGCTAAATTATTTTTGTATGCAGGATTGGGCAGTGTCGCCCTGTATGCCCCCTCTTCCCGAGGGGGTTATTCCTTGTGAAGCCTTGGAAGAGGATGAGTCGGAGTCGACCATCCCATCTGATGTGGAGGAGGAAGCCTTCGAGTCGAGTAGTCCGGATACTCGCAAGCATTCGCGTAGCAAGGATTCGGATGCATCGTCTCCTTCGACTCCGGAAGGTGCAGGTGTTGGTGTAGAGTCGCCGATCCCTGCCATTCCTATGAGTGCCATGGAGCCATCCTCTCGCAAGATGATTCGGCTTCCGAAGGAATCATCGTCAGAGTCCGAGGATCAAACCTTCGACTTTGATCAGTTTGATTGGTAAGTATTCGAGTCCTCGCTTTGGGTTCTTCTTTGGGGTTACCTTTTCTTGATTTTAGTTTTGTTTTGCAGCCAACAAGCGTCGTCATCTTCTGATGACGTACAATTTTTGAAAGAATCTGGAGTCGCGACCTCCAAAGCCAAGAAAGTGGCTGAGCACACTCCTTCTCCTCCATTGGTGGCCCACTCCGGCCATAATTCATCGAGTTCTCCGCATGATGTGGAGCACCAGATGGTTATCCGGACGACTTCGAATTCATCGGCTTCGGAGTCTTTGGAGGTTCACGTAAGTGTGGTATTTTGTTTCCTCTATTTTTGCAGTCGAATGTACCATCTTCTATCATCTTGCTTATCCTTTGCTATTTTTTCTTGTCACAGCTTATTGTGAAGGAAGTTGCTCGCTGAGCGGAGTAAGTTCTTGCGATGGGTCGCCAGCATGCAATGCTGGATACTCGCCATCACGTAGTTGAAAGTAAGTGTCTTGCTTCTTCTTCGTCCTACTTGCGATATATTCGACTGATAACCTATCTTTGTTTGTTTCGCAGCTGAGCACAATGCACTCCTCCGCGACGCCGCTTCCCTTGAAAAGTCTCTTGCCTCAGCGGTAAAGAGCCACGATGAGGCAATCGCGGCGCGTGACGAGTCGCGGAAACGCGAGGAGGATCTGCGCGCCTCCGTCGCGGCTAGGGAGAAGTTGTTCGAGGAGCAACTTTTCTCGATTGCCAAGGCTCTCTCAGGTACCTTGTCTGGATATCATTATTGTTCTCTGTTCGAATTTGTCGTTGGTGCTGACTTTCGTGCCCATGTGTGGGTTCTGTACAGATGCTAGCGATTTGAGCTTCGACCCTCAGGCCCTCCGCCCTAGCGATGCCTTGGCGGGTGCTCTTTCAGCAGTCGAGGACCGCAGCGCCGCCGTTAAAGAGATGCTCTCCAAGGCCAAGGGCGTGCTCAGTCGCCTCCGATACTGCGAGGGTTGCAACGTCAGGGGCCGGCGGGAAGTCTGTGGCATCTGATACTTCCATAGACTCGATGAGGCCCCCGAAACCGAAGTCGAAATCGAAGAAGCCAGTCGCTCCTCAGTAGTTGCAACTTGTAATAGTTAGTTAGATTATGTATTTTGTCAAGAACATGCCTGTTGGCAAGTGTATCTGCTGATACTTTTGTTAGTCTTGAATGCACTCGAATCTTTGGTTTATGCCTCGCCTTAGTCCTCTTATTTTCTCTTGCTTGACTTCTGGTAGGGCACATCGAGTGATCCTTTGAGGGAGCCTCAGGATTCGCAGCCCCTTGATGATACTTTGGCACCACCGCGTTCAAGGGTGGATGAGCTTTCTCTACTCTCGCGGCTCCGTGACCGCGTGAAGCAATTGGAGCATGAATTGCCCGTACTCCACGGAAATGCGGACGTATGGAAGTCGAAAGCGGAAAAAGCCGTCGCCCGAGAGCAGTATCTGCTAGAGCAGGTGACGCAGTTGGGCGACCAGTTCAAATGTCAGTATTCTTCCATCCTGTCTTTTCCTTGTAGCCACTCGCAGTAGTTCGTTTTCCCTCATATTTTTCCTTTGCCTTGTATAGTTGTCAGCGCGCACCATCTGCTGGATAAGAAGGATCGAATTACCATTCGTATGAATGACTTGACGCAAGAGCAGCTTCAGGCGAGTGGCTACTTCTGGGTAGATCATGATCGCGCGATCGCGTTGGCGACCCTGTAGGATCGTGCGTCGCAAGTGCTCCATTTCTTGAAGAAGTCGCAGTCATGCTTGAAGAATATTTACCAGACGATGTTCCCGCTGGACGTCGTTCCATCGAGCCTGCTGGCTCTTCTCGCTAGATTCTAGGATTTGAGTGCGGTCGGCGAGTGTGTGCGGCAACAATTAGTGGCTGGTGCCAAAGCTGCTCTGTCACTAGTGCGATTGCATAGGCCTGATGTGGACGTTGCAGCAATTGCGGCTAGGCCACCTGCGCCTCCAGCGGGTATTTGAACATGGTGCCACACTATCATGCAGTGGACCGCCCGACAGAGGAGATCGTCGATTTCTTCGAGGAGCAGACCAATGTTCTGTTGCTGCAGTAGTAGTTTAGTTTGTATCCTGCACATAGTTGTACCAATGTTGTAAAGTTCGTATATATGATGTGTATAATTGATTTACGATGATGTATAAAAGAGCTTGTTAGCGTGCATGTTTTGTGAGTGCGCTGCACTATGCGATTCCTTTTTGTTAGCCTAGCTTTGTATTTATATCAGTCCTTTGTCAACCTGTCAGGTGCGTTACAACTAGGTTGATGTTTTGTCAAGGGTTTCAATTGGCGCACCAGCTACTCAGGATATCGCGTTTGAGATCGTAGAACATATGTGTACAGGGTGGCGCAGCCCCCGAGTGGATAATTTGCGAGAAATGAAAGAAAAACACAGAGTTTCGGCGCACTTCGCTTTATTTATTTCCGGTTAGTACAGAGTACAAAGTGTGGCTAAGTAGCCTTGGCAGAGTAGCCTTATTTGTAACGTAAAATTAAAAAGCGACAAAGGGTAGAAGCATCGCAGCTGCGCGACGTTCCAAGGGTTGGAGTATGCGACTCCTGTCTCTAAATCTTGAAGGCAATAGGCGTCACCTGGGATTACTTCTGTAATCACGTATGGTCCTTCCCAGGGGGACTCGAGCTTGAGATGCCCTTGCTGCTTCAGTCGAAGTACCAGGTCGCCTTCGACGAAGGATCTGGGGCGTAGCCTCCTGCTGTGGTAGTTGCGCAGGTTCTACTGGTAGATCGTTGATCTCTCCGCGGCAATTTCCCTTGCCTCGTCAAGGAGGTTTACGGAGTCTTCGAGTGCGAGAGTTGATTCTTGCTCGCTGTAAGCGACCACACGCAGTGCTTTTTATCGTACTTCGGCGGGTAGCACCGCTTCAACCCCATGCACCATGAAGAACGGGGTGTACCCTGTAGCACTGTTTGGAGTTGTGCGTAGGCTCCAGAGTACTGATTGTAGTTCGTCTAGCCAGCAACCCGTGGCTTGTTCTAGTGGCCGGAGGAGTCGCTTCTTGATGCCGCCGTAGATGAGCCCATTATCTTTTACGACCTGACCGTCGGTCTGTGGATGTGCTACCGAGGCATAGCTGACGTTGATTCCTAGATTCTCGCAGAATTCTTGGAACTCCTTGGATGTGAAGTTCGTCCCATTGTCTGTGATGATGCTGTGTGGCACTCCGAAGCGGTAGACGATGGACTCGAAGAACTTGACTACGTTGTGCCCTGATTGATTGGTCACTGGCATGGCCTCTAACCACTTGGTGAATTTGTCGACTGCGACTAGGAGGTGGACGTAGCTTCCTCGTGAGGACTTTGGAAGCTTGCCGACCATGTCGAGTCCCCATTGCGCGAAGGGCCAGGCCAATGGAATTGGCCAGAGCTCTGCGCTAGGTGCGTGCGGCTTGTCCACGAATCGCTGGCACGTGTTGCATTTCTGGACGATATCGTTGGTGTCGCGCATGGCCGTAGGCCAGTATAATCCAGCTCGTAGAGCTTTGGCGACAAGGGCGCGACTGCCGGCATGGTGCCTGCAGGTCCCTTCATGGATGTTGAGGAGAACAGCTCTTCCATCGGCCGTGGAGACGCATCGTTGGAGCACTTCTATGATGCTGCGCTTGTATAGTTCGCCGTTGATAACGGCGAATGCCTTGGATCGCCACGCGATGTGCCGTGCATCAGTCGGATCGTCCGGTAACCTCTTGCTGAGAAGGTACGTGATGTACGGTTGAGTCCAGGATGGCTTGATATCATGACGCTCATTGGTCCTTCGAGTCCTGTGTCCATCTCCAAGTCGTCGAGTGCCATTGGCTCATTGGGTGGCGTAGCCCCCGAGTCCGTTGTTGCTCTTGTTTTCTTCTCTGCGGCCTTTGGCTTGATAGAGCGTTCGCAGATGCGCTCGAGAAATACCCCAGGTGGTATAGGCGCAGGTAGAGCCTATGTTAGCGAGTGCATCCGCCTCTTCATTGCTTTCGCGACATATGTGTCGTAGCTTACAGCCGTCGAAGTCTCCTTTGAGTGTGTCGTAGATGTCGCGGTAAGCGATCATGTTGGCATTCAGTGCGTCACACTCGTGCATTGTCTGGTTAACCACCATCTTGGAGTCGCCATATATTATGAGCCTTTTGGCGCCGCAGGATTTTGCCATCCTCATCCCGTGGAGCAGGGCCTCGCATTCAGCTTCGTTGTTGGAGGCGGTGAACTGCATTCGCAGGATATATTTCAGCTTGTCTCCCTGGGGTGATGTCAGTATGACACCTCCACCAACTCTGTCCTTCCGCTTGGATCCGTCGAAGTGCATTTTCCAGAGGTAGGACATATCTGGTTTTTCGGGGAGCTGGTTCTCCATCCAGTGCACGAGGAAGTCAGGGAGAACTTGTGACTTGATTGTGTCGCGTTTTTCATATGTGATGTCTCGTGGAGACAGTTCGATTCCCCAAACTGCGACACGTATGGTGGCATCGGGGTTGTTGAGGATGTGCCCAAGCGGGGCATCGTTGACTACCACGATTGGGTGTTCCTAGAAGTAGTGGCACAGTCGTCGAGCCGTCATGAAGACGCCGTACGCCAGTTTCTGGTAGTGCGGGTACCGCTATTTTGTTGGCGTAAGTACCTAGCTAAGGTAGTAGACTGGGCGTTGTACCCCGTGGACCTTGTTTTCCTCGGCTCGTTCGACTATGAGCATTGTGCTGACCACCTAGTTGGTGGCGGAGATGTATATCAACAATGGTTCCCTTTCGCGTGGGGTTACCAGTACTGGTGAGGTGGATAGCAAGCGCTTGAGGTCTTCGAATGCTTCCTGTGCCTCATTGGTCCACTCGAACTTGTCGTCTTTGCGGAGGAGTTGGTAGAAGGGTAGTGCCTTTTCACCCATCCGACTAATAAATCGACTGAGAGCCGCGATTCGCCCAGCCAGCTGCTGGACGCCTCTTATGTTTTTCGGCTTCTCCATGGCCAGTATAGCTTTTATTTTCTTCGGATTTGCCTCGATTCCCCTCGCGGAGATAAGGTACCCGAGTAGTTTCCCAGATGGTACGCCGAAGGTGCACTTTTCTAGATTGAGCTTGATCCGGTAGCGATCGAGGTTGGCGAAGGTTTCGCGCAAATCGTCGATTAGTGAGGCTTCCTCTTTGGTCTTGATTACTATGTCGTCGACATAGACTAGAATGTTGCGACCGATTTGGTTCTTGATGCAAGCCTGCATGCACCACTGGTAGGTGGCTCCTGCGTTCTTTGTGTTGTAGCAGAACACACCAAAAGGCGTTGTAAACGCTGTTTTTTCTTGGTATTCCTCCTTCATTTGAATCTTATTATAGCCTGAGTAGGCATCGAGGAAACAGAGGCGCTCGCATCCCGCGGTGGAGTCGATGATCTGGTCGATTCGTGGTAGCGGGAAGTGATCCTTTGGACAGTGCTTATTCAAAGAGGTGAAGTCCACGCACATCCGCAGGGGATCCGTGCCCTTTTTTGGTACTAGCACCCTGTTGGCGATCCATGTGCTTTCCTTGATCTCGCCTATAAATTTGGCATCGAGGAGTCTGTTGATCTGCATTCCAACTGCCTTTGCCCTTGGTTCAGACAATCGCCGAATTGTTTGTTTGACCGGCCTTGCATCTGGATTAACATTGAGTGCGTGCTCGATGAATTCCCTGGGAACTCCTGGCATGTCTGCTGGACACCGGGAGAAAATTTCCCAGTGCTCACGGAGGAATTCGACGAGCGTGAGTTCCTATGCGGGACTCAAGTTGTTGGCGATGAGGGCCATCTTGGCGGGGTCTAATGGGTGGACCTGGACTTTCTTCGTTTGCACTGATGAGTCGAAGGACAAGTCGGGTGAGCTTGGCCGGCTTAGGGGAGGCAGACTGTTGTCTGTCGACTCCTTTAGTCTCGTGAGTTCTTCCTGCATGCCAAAGGACTGGGAGATTCTGTTGAATTCCCTGTCGCAACTATCAGATCTCTCAAAGCTCCCATTGACTATGATGACACCGTTAGGGCCTGGCAACTTCATCTGCAGATAGGCATATTGTGGCACTGCCATGAACCTAGCGAACACGACACGTCCGAGGATGCAGTGGTACTGCGAGGGTCAGTCGACGACCTCGAAGTCGATACGCTCGCGCCGAAAGTTTTTCGGTGTGCCGAAGATGACGTCGAGGTTGATTTTGCCAAGGGGATACACGCCCTTGCCTGGGACGATGCCGTGGAATGCTGTGTCTGAGGCTTCTAAGCAAGTCAGAGGGATTCTCATTGCTCGCAAGGTACTCGTGAATATATGGTTGATGTCGCTTCCGCCGTCCATGAAGACGCGGCTCATGTCGAAGCCTCCGATTTGCGCCTCGAGTATGAGGGGACAATGGCCTGGGCGAGGTACTTGGGGCAGATGGTCGAGCTTTTCGAAGGTGATGCAGGACTCGCTTCCGCTGAGGTACTTAGTGGTAGATGGTGGCGAGTTTGTGGCCAAGTTAACTTGGCGAGTGGTGGCCTTCTGCAGCCGATTCGAGGGGCGTCCCTTTTGGATCATCATGGTACCCATGGCCCGTGGGTATGGTTTGCCTCCGTGGTGCTGGTCTAGTGGTGGTGGCAGAGCTCCATGTGGTGCTGCATTCGGGGGTGGCCCTAGTGGTGGTGGCAGAGCTCCATGTGCCACGGCGCCTGGGGCGGCTCGGTAACCCCTTTCGACTATGCTACGATTCATCCAAGCCAGTCCCTCATGTAATTTCAGGAACTCGTGGTAGTCCTTTAGGAGGTGACTTGACTTCTTCTTTCCATCATGCTTGTCGATGTAGAAGTGCACAGTGCATGGCCCGGACAGCTTGTCTTCAATGGATGTTGCGGGTGCCTCATCGCGATTGCGGCGCTGCCATACTTGCGTGGTTTTTCCGGAGTCACGGTATCCACCGCTACGGTAGCTGATGTTGCGTTTGTTGTCGCGTCTATCGGCGTAGCCGGCCGCGACCATGTTGACGTCGTCGCGGTCATCGCAGATACGCATGCGGCGTTTGCCTTGGCGATCGCGTCTGCGCTCGAGTTCTGCCTCGTCATCGGAGTGAACGCATTATTCACCGAATCTTCTCCATCTTCCCAGCGATTCGTGATTTCCATCAGGTGGTCGATGGTTTTGGGCTTTGAATGGCCCAGCTCCTCCCTGAGCTCTATGCGGCGTACGCCGCCGTTGAATGCGTCAATTGCGCGATCCTCCGAGATGTTCTCTGCGGAGTTCTTGATGATGGACCACCTCTAGATGTAGGAGCGTAGCGATTCGCCCGATCTGTGCTGACAGCATCTCAGCTCTTTGATTGATGCGAGATGTTTGTATGTGCCCTTAAAGTTGCGCACAAAGCTGTATACCAGCTCTTCCCAACTGCGAATGGATCTGCGTGGGAGGTTGTTGAGCTGGCTCGGGCGGAGCCCTGCAGCTGTACCTGTAGGCATTGCATAGCCGTGCTTCGACTTCCACCGTGGAGCGTGACGGAGGAGATGTGGTCCTCCAACCAGATCTCCAGGTCCTGTAGGCCATCAAACTTCGAGTTCTCCAACGGGAGCTTAAACCCCTTGGGCATTCACTTTTGCCTGATGGCCCTGCTGAAGCATCTAGCGCCACAGAGTTCCACATCTTCGTCTTCTGAGTCAGTCGACCGAGCATGTCTCGCCCTTGATTTGTCGATCTTGCGCTGCGTGAGGTCATCGCGCGCATCATAGTCGTGGTCATGTCGCCGTGAGCGGCGACGTCGAGACAGATCGTGACTATCATCGCTAGATGAGGGCGAGGAGTAGAGTTTTGCCAAAGCCTTGCCTTTCTTCGGTTCTGGTGCTGGCTCTTTATCGAGGGCGGCCTCTACTAGTCCCAAGCATGTGATCGTAGATCGGTGCATGGCGGCTCGGGGATCTCCAGCTGACGGCTGGTTGTTCAGGAGGTACATGGTGGATGTCGTCACTGCAGCTTGCAGCGTCTTCGGGACCACATTGCCTCGTGTGTCGACTGTCATAGAGCTGAAGTCGAGGACCTTTGCAGCTTCTATGCGTTCTTGCTTGGTGAGATGGGTCATCTAGGATCGCCTCTTGTTTGCGATGTGCTCGTTGCCCTTTGAGGAGGATCCTCCGTGGGAGGAGAGCCCAGCACGTCGAAGACTCGACTCATCTGCCGCCTTTTTGCGCGCCTCGAGTTGCGCAATTGTTTGCACTTGACGCTTTAATTCTTCCTTTAGGAGCTAATGATACCCCATTAGCAGCTCTTGCAGGGAGCCAAAGGGTAGAGGGTTACCCCGTAGGGCTTCGCGGCAGCGAGCCCACTCGAGTTCATTGAGCCTGATCATGACGCGTTCGCCAGTTTGCTCGTTTATTATGGCTGGAGGCTCGACTGCTCCCCCGTTATTGACGGGGGTGCCGTTTGGCGATGCTCCGTCGTTTCACGGTGGTCCACCGTTGGGTATGCCTCCGTTTGGCGGTGGTCCACCGTTGGGTATGCCGCCGTTTGGCGGTGGTCCGCCTTTGGGTACGTCATTTGGCGGGTCAGCTCCGTGGCTGTCGTTGCCCGTATTGTCGTGATTGGCGGAGGTGTCGCCTGCGTTGTTGATGGCACACATGAAGTGGATGGGGAAGCTGTTGTTCCCGCAACTTTCAGATCCAAAACCGTAGGTTCCATCTTCAGTTGCCAGATCTCCCAGATCAGACTCGCGACTGCTGTCGCTCTCCATACTCCCAGCTATTGCCGGGGCGTTGAGTTCGCTGAGGGTGCTGATCGACAGAGGGAACCATGATGCTGGGGCAATCGATGGTATTATCGGCTGGTCAGGCATGCGGAGCGTGCCCATCTGACCAACTTGGAGCGGAAGCTTCCGATCGCCAAGCTGATTCCGTCACCCACAGACTCGAAAGTCGGGCGAGTGGCCGGCGTGTGGACGGTGAAGTCGAACGCGCCGAAGAGCTGGCGAATCTCCACTGGTGTGGAGTTGTAGATCGCGGTTGATGGGGCCGAAGAAGCCACAACATCAGCACTCCCAATTCCCACAGACGATGCAAATTGACGAGGGTTTAACTCATCAATGCCCATTGTTATGGACTTGGGTTTTGGAGAAGGAGGGAGCACTAGAGACATCTATCGGCTAGCAAACAAGCACACAGGGGACTCGAAGATTTACCTAGGTTCAGGCCTCATAGAGGTCCCTACTCCTGCTTGTCTGCTCGTGGAATTATCAAAGGAATCGAGGATTACAATGGTGCGTAGATGCAATCTGGCGAGGGTTGTGGAAACTAGGGTTGCATGTGTCCTCCTCGCCGCCCCCTCCTAGCCTTTATATAGATAGACTAGGTCTCGAGTAGCAGGTCGAGTCGGTTACAGGTTAGGGTTTTCCCCTTTGAACTTTCTATCTTTAGCTTCTTCTTGTTCTTCAAGTAATCGAGAGTCCGTAGGTTACTCGAGTTCTTCATTTGGGCCTTGGCGACACCGTGGGCCTCTATGTATTCAGGCCGTATATACCAAGCTCGAGTACCTGTAGGGTATACCCATGTCACAACCCATGTAACCCCAAGAAATATCCAAGAAGTACAAGTGTCAAAGCTTGGGGATGCCCAAGGCATCCCCTTCTTCATCAATAAAAATCTCAAGTTTCTTGCAATCACATCATTTTTATTGTTTCATGCACAGTTGTGTTATTCTTGGAGCGTCTTCATTTTGTTTTTGGTTTTTGTTTGCTTAGTTTTCTTGAATAAATTTCTTGGACCCCCTCATTCATACATTAGTTTTCAAATGAGTTGGTTTGGATTGGAAAAGAGTAGGAAAAGTTCATGCTTAAGTGGTCAAAAGGAGCTTGTTTTTGACTGTGGTCTATGCTTTTTCATGTCATGCTTGATATTGTTTTGGCTTTATGCTCAGTGATTATTGCTGCATCATGACATGTTATAAACAATTGAGATTTCTTAATGTGCCTTGAAAGGATCATGCGTTGTTTTAGCATATTAAAGCATAGTATTGAGGTATCCTCCTTTGATGCTTTATTTGGGTTGACTTGGCGCATGCTCACACCATGTTATGACTATCCCAAGTCACCATAGCCTCTATGATCCTTCAGTTTTCAACTTCCAATATCACTTTATGCTTTAATTAATGATGTTTTGTTGCTTTGTATGATTATGGCCATTATTGCTCTCTTAGTTGGTCGCTCCTAGTCTTTTGCTAGCCTCCCTAACCAAGTATGAGTTCCACTCATGCATCCAACTCCAAATAAAACCAAGTTATTCCAAAGAGTCCACCATACCTACCTATTAGGATTTGCTACTCCAAGTATATTCATGTTTTTATCTACCTTCTGTATTAAACTTGTTACATGAAAATTAGTGATTAAAGCTCTCACGAACTTGATGGCACACTTTACTTTCTTGCACTTAATAAACTTGAACCATTGTGTCCATCCCTGTTGCGTATATGCTTGCGCTTTATAAGTTGATGTTAGGAGAACCATGTATCATGGGGAGCGCTTTCAACCTTGCACTTATATTCTGTTGATATCCTGATTCTTTTGCTTATGGATCCCGCCGGTGTGAAATAAAAGTGGAACTTGTAAGATCATGGAGTTTGGATGTGTGTTAGAGAAACGCCTAGGCCGTTAGGCTAAGCCATTCCTAATCATTGTGGAAACTTGCAGCATAACCATAATGATCATTCTATGAAGCATCCTCAATAAAAACCTATGCAAATAGGAAATAGAAAGATCGTCGAGATGCTCATTGTCTGTTGCCTTGTCATTTTGATATGGGATAGCTCCTGTGTCATGGTGCAAGGGGTACCCCGTTGGCGGTTCTCTATGATACATATGTACTTACAATGACAAGAGCTTACTTATGACTGAAGTTGAGTAGCATGAGGTTCGGTACTCGTAAGCAAGGGGCATGAGATTTGAACTTATAACTTGTCAAGCATGTCCTCTTAGTTGTGTCACTTTAACCTTAATCACGTGAAGATGCCTATGATAGGGACAATGAGAGCTGAAAGCTAATAAGTACCATAATTTTTGGAAGCTCTTTAGGAGACTTGAATCCCTTCTTCCTTCTATGAAGGCCTTTCTTTTACTTTTATGTTGAGTCCCCATCTTCTATCTTTATGCACCTATATAGAGAGCATAGTGGCCATTCTTATTTTAATGTGCATTGTCCCAACACTTCTTGATTGATGCATAACTTTGATATTGCTTGTTCTTAAACTATTTGTATTTAGTCACCCTTATGAACTTTGAAGGTGTCCTATGCCTTTATGTTTTGCTACAATATGAGGGACAAGCTGAATACCATTCTCATTATGTTTTCTTTATGTGAAACAAACAAACGTCTTTTAAAACATTTTTATTCATGAATCTTTTGTTTGTACCTTTTCATGTTACAACATAGTTGCTATGTCTTATTGTTAGAACTATATCTTTCATGCTATGTTAGAGTACTATGATCCCAGCTATCAATGTTATAAATAACTTGTACAAGATTGTGATGGTGCATGTCACCTCAAAAATTATTCTTTCTTTTTATCACTTACCTACTCGAGGACGAGCAGGAGTTAAGCTTGGGGATGTTGATACGTTGCAAACGTATCTATAATTTTTGATGTTCCATGCTTTTTTATCTACTTTCTTATGTTTTGTCCACACTTTGGAGTATCTTTACACATTTTCTGGAACTAACCTATTAACAAGATGCCATGTGCCAATTGCCTGTTTTCTGCTGTTTTTGGTTCCAGGAAAGCCAGAAAAAGGATATTCTCGGAATTGGACGAGACAAAAGCCAAAGTCAATATTTCACCAAGGGGAACACAGAGCTAGAAGACGAGACGGAGAAGGGCCTAGAGGGGGCCACACCCCTATTCGCGCGGCCAGCCCTGGCCCGCGCCTAGGGGGTGCAGCTACCTCGGGCACCCCCTCAGCCTCCCCTCTCGCCTATAAGAAGCCTCCAATACAGAAACCCTAAGGACTCGATCAAAATTCCACGAAAAGAGTCTGTAGCCACCGTCATCTCCATCCCTAGATCGGGAGGGATTTGAAGCTATTCTCGGCACCCTGCCGGAGGGGAGAACTCACCCTGGAGGCCTTCTTCATCACTATGCCTACCTCCGGTGTGATGTGTGAGTACTTCATCCCTAGATTACAGGTCCATGTAGTAGCTAGATGGTTGGTTCTTCTCCTTTGTGCTATCATGTTTAGATCTTGTGAGCTCCGTTCATGATCAAGATCATCTATTTGTAATCCTACATGTTGTGTTTGCGGGGATCTGATGGATATTGATATGCTATTTCAGATTGATTATTGATTCTATCATGTCTTTGTTATTTGTGATCTTGCATGCTTTCCGTTGTTAGTAGCTATCTTGGCCAAGTAGATGTTAGCAACTCCAAGTGGGAGTATTTATGCTCGATAGTGGGTTCATGCCTCTAGGAATCTGGGGAAGTGACAGAAATCTCTAAGGTACTAGATGTGCTATTGCTACGAGGGAGAAAACAACAATCCTTTGTTCATGGAAAAATCGTATTGCTTATTTTACACACTTTGCTTAATGCAATTATCTGTTGCTTGCAACTTAATACTGGAGGGGGTTCGGATGATAACCTGAACGTGGATTATTAGTCATAGATGCAGTTGGATTATGGTCTATGTATAATGTTGTAATACCCAATCAAATATCAAAGGAGTCAAGACGATTAGTATATGCATGTATGCTCTCTCGATGTTTGTCAATTGCCCCGCTGTAATTTGTTCACCCAGCATGTCCCCACTAGTGAACTATGGACTCCGGTCCATTCTTTTACAATCAATCTACAACTATTTATTGTTTTATGTTTACTTTCTACAAAGCAATTACTCTCTTCCACACAATACGTTTAATCCTTGGTTTTCAGCAAAACCGGTGAGATTGGCAACCTCACTGTAAGTTGTGTTGTGCAGGATTCCACGTTGGAAACAACACCTTGGAGGTGTTTCCTTGCTCCTACTAGCTCGATAACCTTGGTTTCATAACTGAGGGAAAACTTGTTGCTATACTCATCACACCTTCCTCTTGGGGTTCCCCAACGAGCTCAACATATTGAGTAAGCATCCTCGTCCTCCGACTCAGTTGAACGAGCGCGTCTTGCGCGCATTTTGTGGACTTTGCACTGTGTTATGTCATCACGCGCGTCGTAGTTGCGATCGTTCCGCTGTGAACGGTGACGCCGAGACAGGTCATGGCTATCATCGCTGGACGAGGGCGAGGAGTAGCGTTTTGCCAGAGCCTTGCTTTTCTTCGGCTATGGTGTTGGCTCTTTGTCGATGGCGGCCTCGATTAGCCCTAAGCCCACGATCGTAGATCGGTGCATGGCGGCTCGTGGATCTCTAGCCGGTGACTCGTTGTTGAGGAGGTACATGGTGGCCGCCGTCACCGCAGCTTGAGGCGTCTTCGAGAGCATGTTGCCATGCGTATCCACCGTCATAGAACTGAAGTCGAGGAGCTTCGCGGCTTCTACGCGCTCTTGCTCGGTGAGGTGGGCCAATCGAGATTTCCTTTTGTTGGCTAGGTACTCATTGCCCTTGGAAGAGGATCCTCCGTGGGAGGAGAGCCCAGCTTGCTGAAGGCTCGACTCGTCTGACGCCTTTCTACGCGCCTCGAGTTGCGCGATTACTTGCTGCTGGCGCTTGAATTCTTCTTTCAGCAGCCAATGGTAGCCCATCAGCTTCTCGACAGCGGGCCCACTCATTGTCATTGAGCTTGATCAGCACGTGTTCTTCGGTGCGCTCATTCGCCGTGAGGCTTGGGTTCCCGTCTGTTCCGTTGTTGACGGGTGCGCCGTTGACGGGTGCGCCGTTGGTTGGGCCACCATTTGGTATACCTCCATTGGCCGGTCCGGTGCCAGAGCCGGTGTTTTCGCGATTGACGCCGGTGTCACCCGTGTTGATGATGGTGCACATGAAGTGGTTGGGGAGACTGTTTCTCTCACAACTTTCTGATCCAGATTCGTAGACTCCATCCTCTATGGCTAGGTCACCTAGATCAGATCCGCGACTACTGTCGCTGTCCGTGCTCCTAGTTGTTGCTGGGGCGTTGAGCTCACTGAGGGTGCCAATTGGTGGCGGGAACCACGATGCTTGAGCAATCGCGGGTGTCGTTGGCTGGTCAGGCATGCGAAGCGTGCCCAGTTGACCGACCTGGAAGCGGAAAGCTCCCAATCGCCAGGCTGATCCCATCGCCCACGGACTAAAAATCCGGGCGAGTGGCCGGCGTGTGGACGGTGAAGTCGAAAGCACCGAAGAGCTGGCGAATCTCCGTTGTTGCAGAGTTGTAGATCGCGGTTGATGGGGCTGAAGAATCCGCAACATCAGCACTCCCAATTCCCACAGACGGCACCAATTGATGAGGGTTTAACTCGCCAATGCACATTGTTATGGACTTGGGTTTTCGAGAAGGAGGGAGCGCTGGAGGAATCAGTCGGCTAGCAAACAAGCACATAGGGACGCAAGATTTACCCAGGTTTAGGCCTCATAGAGGTCCCTACTCCTGCTTGTCTGCTCTTAGAATTAATGAAGGAATTGAAGATTACAGGGGTGCGCAGATGCAATATGGCGATGGTGGTGAAAAACAGGGTTCTGATTGTCCTCCTCGCCGCCCCCTCCTAGCCTTTATATAGATATGCTAGGTCTCTGGTAGCAGGTCGAGTCAGTTATAGATTAGGGTTCGTCCCTTTGAACTTTCTATCTTAAGCGTCTTCTTGTTTTGCAAGCAATCAGAGAGTCCGTGGGTCACCTGAATTCTGCATAGGGCCTTGACAAACTCCGTGGGCTTCTGCCGTATCTGGACCGTATATGCCAAACTCCAGTGCCTATAGGGTATACCCATGTCAAGGGTAAATCACCACCCTTGTTTGTCTGTTAAGCCGATGAAATCACTAGCGCTCTCCTTTTCCACGAAACACAAGTCGACAATCAAGGGCCGATGTTACCCCTCATCAGTCACATTACCATCAACATTAGTTTTCTATTTCTACTTGAAAATCCATTTATTCACAACGACCTTCCGGTCGTGAGGTAAGTCCACCAAGGTCCAAACCTAGTTTTCGTACATGGGTCTCATCTCGGATTGCATGGCTTCTAGCCATTTGTTGGAATCTGGGCTCATCGTCGCTTCTTCATACGTCGCATGGTTTTCATTTCCATCTACCATGAAATTCATGATAGGATTTTCATACAGTTCAAGAGATGCATGTGTCCTACTTGACTTGTGAGGTTCGGTAATTTCCTCTTTCGGAGTTTCATGATTATTATCATTAGCTCCCTCTTCATCTGGTGAAGTTAACTCCAGAACAACTTTTGGTGCTACTCCACTCGCCCTTTCATGAAGAGATGGTTCAATAACCTCATAGATTTCTACTTTCCTACTACTCATAGCTTTCGCGAGAAACTCCTTCTCTAGAATGGATCTATTCTTGGCAACGAAAACCTCGTCTTTGGATATGTGATAGAAGGAATACCCATTTTTTTCTTTAGGGTATTATATGAATATGCATTTATTTGCTTTGGTTTTGAGTTTATCAGGTTGACGTTTCTTCACATAAACATCACATCCCCAAACTTTTAGAAATGGCAGCTTAGGTTTGTTTCCAAACCATAATTCATACGGTGTCGTTTCAACAGATTAGATGGTTCCCTATTTAAAGTGAATACAGATGTTTCTAGTGCATAACCCCAAAACAAAAGAGGCAAGTCAGTTAGAAACATCATAGATCAAACCCTATCTAATAAGTTACAATTAGGATGATCAAATACACCATTACGATGTGGTGTTCCAACAAGCGTGAGCTGTGATATTATTCCACACTCTCTCATATGTGTGCTAGACTTGTAACTTAGATGCTCACCTCCATGATCAGATTTTAGAAATTTAATATTTCTATTATGATGGGTTTCCAGGTCACTCTAAAATTCCTGGAAGAAGGTTTCATACTTGTGTTTCATCAAATAGATATACCCATATCTACTCAAATCATTCATGAAAATAACAAAATAATGATATCCATCGAGCGCTGACACACTCACTGGACCATATTCATCAGTAAGTATGATTTCCAATAAATCTGCCGCCTGCTCCATTGTACCAGAAAACGAGGTTCTAGTCATCTTACCCATGAGGCATGGTTCACATGTATCAAATGATTCAAAATGAAGTGATTCTAAAAGTCCATCGGAATGGAGGTTCTTCATGTGCTTTACACCAATATTACCTAGACGGTGGTGCCACATATATGGAGATATATCATCACTAAGTTTAATCCTTTTGGCATCCACATTACGAATATGTGTAATACTGTTATCAAGATTCAAATGAAATAAACCATTCATCTCATGCGCATGACCATCAAATATATCATTCATATAAATCGAGCAACCATTGTTCTTGGAATTAAACAAATAACCAAATTGCAATAAACATGATACGGATATAATGTTCATGCTCAACACAAGAACTAGATAACAATTATTTAGTTTTAAAATTACTCTAGATGGTAAATGGAGAGGCAGTGTTCCGATGGCGATCACATCAACTCTTGATCCATTGCTGAAACGCATCGTGACCTCATCCCTTGCTAGTGGTCGCCTGTTCGCAGCCCCTGTTTCGTGTTACATATATTAGCAACCGAACCAGTATAAAATACCCAGGTGCTATAGCAAGTACTATTCAAGTACACACGAATAACATGTATATGAAATATACCTTTGTTCATCTTGATGGACTTCTTGTCTGCCATATATTTGGGGTAGTTGCACTTCCAATGGCCAGTCCCCTTACAATAGTAGAACTTGATATCAGACTTAGGTCTAGCTAGGGTCTTCTTCTTAGGCAGAACAATAGCTTCGCCGCCCTTCTTGAAGTTACCCTTCTGTTTACCCTTGTTATACTTCTTGAAACCAGTGGTCTTATTGATCATCAACACTTGATGTTCTTTCCTAATCTCCACTTCAACAGTCTTAATCATTGACAAAAACACAGGAATAGACTGCTTCATACCCTGCATGTTATAGTTCATCACGAAGCTCTTATAGCTTGGTGGAAGAGATTCGAGAACATGATGCATACCTAGGTCAATGAGAATCATTATTTCCAAGGTTACAAGCTTATCGGCATACCCAGACACTTTGAGTATGTCCTCACTAACGGAGTTGTTCTCCTCTATCATGCAGTTAAAGAACTTTTCAGAAACTTCATAACTCTCCACAACAACATGGGTATCGAAAATCATTTTCAATTCACCCATGGTATCCAAAGCATTGCCATTCTCGAAACTCTTTCGGAGTTCTGGCTCTATCCTATACAGTATGCCGCAATGCACCATATTGTGGTGCTCCTGATGACTTAAGTAAGCATTCTTTACATCGTCAGGAGCATCATCGGGTGGTGAGGGTCCTACCACATATTGCTTTTCTGTAGCAGTGAGGAGAATCCTCAAGTTCAGGACCCAGTTGGTAAAGTTGCTACCATTCGTTGCAAGTTTCTCTTTCTCCATGAACACATTGAAATTAAAAGTAGGCGGTTCCATCTACAACCGAATTTTCAAAGTTTATTTAGACTAACTTTATGATAGATTGAGTTCAACTAATCCAAATTACAGATGAACTCCTACTCAAAAACAACATCCCTAGTATCTTTTTGGTGATTACAAGAACTAGATTCACTACACCAAGACTGATCATCACATGAATTGGTGTAGATGCAAAGACGAGCATATATATGGTCATCATATCCACTATATGGATTATGCTTTACCTTTTGGTCCGTGTTTCGAGGCCATGTCTGTACATGCTAAGCTTGCCAAGTAAGAACCTTAGTACCTCCGTGTGTAAATATGTACATGCTAGGCTTGCCAAGTAAGAACGTAGAGTATTGAAATGACGAACTTTCTGAATGGTGCATACTAAAGGAAGAACACATTTTTATCCTGATATTTAAATGAGGGATCATCTTATAATGCTACTAAGTGCCATACAAGCAAAATAAGATGTTAAAAGTGATATGATATAGTTCTTGCACTTGATCACTATCTTTTACATAATGGTATGATCTCCATCATTCCATTTGTGTAAGGGAAATGTCTATGGTTCTTACACTTCGGTTTGTTATAGTTTTCCAAGAGTATCCAACCATAATTAAAATTATAACATTTTTATATCATAACACTTGCCCGGCAAAAATAAAAACTAGATGCTTTTAATTTGTATTTTGCATGTTTCTACGTGGCTCGGGGCTTTCGGAGATAGAACTATTCTTACCTACGAACATAGAACCACTATAACACCCCACTTTCAGCAACCTTGGTTAGTTCTCCAAAATTTAAAAATTAGGGGTGGAAACTTTTTCTTATTTAGTGATGTAGTGTTTGCTTGCTTGTTTTCATATGTTTATGCATCTAAATGTGTATTACATGATATACTCCTCTACCTTCCCCTCGGTTTACAAAATCTATTTAAGAAAACTGTCTTGGCTTATTTTACTTATTCTCAAATGTTCTGGAATTTCAAAACATGAGCCAAGATGCCCCTCCAACAACAAATGCTTTATTGGATTCTATGAAAAAAATTATGGAGATATATATGACATAATTTCCTTATGTTTTCAAAATAGAACTTCTAGCTACTCTTACCTCTAGATTTTCCAAAACCTTTTTCAAAACTTTGCATCTACTCTTAGTAGAAAAACCAAGGGACCCTTACCCTATTAAAAACTCCAACCTTTTAAAAATACTCCTCCTTATCTCCATCTAGGCTTTGTGGTATCCACAGTAATAGTTTGATTTTCTTGTTAAAGTGAATTTCCTTGATCTGCTGTTTGTGTTTCTTGTTTAAGACTTAGAATGAGATACCCTAGGATCTCATCCTCTAGTATCAAGCTAAGTTAATAATAAAAACCCTAAGAAAGTATACCAAGCTTGATATGATCTATATAGTCCCTAAAATGACCACCTAATTCCTTAACTAGATCAACTTAGAGTTAGTCCCATCTTGAAGTTTCCAAGACAATGAAGACCAAATCTAAGCCTGGATCCCTTCTACTAAATCTACACTTGAAAATCATCCACTTGATGATGAGTTTAGAACCTTGAAACCTCTCAAAATCATCCCCTCTTGTATCCTAGTCAAAAACCCTCATACTGCCAAAATATGACGTAAGTCTGGAACTGTTATCATGAACCCATCCCTGTGTCCTTGCCTTTATCAACCCTTGTGAATTTTTGGAAATATACTTGAACCATCTTGTAAACCATCCTAAGTACTTACAAATAAACATTTTTCCCTTGACCAAATAATTCATTGACCCACTTGTTCTTGATGGTTTTGTAGGTAAGAAAATAATCTTTTCGGCAAATCTAATCAACATGCATACTTTCGCATAAGCTCCCATCTTCATTCCATATCCTTTTGAAGAACTCTTTACATGGTTGTGCTCTTATAAACTTGTTCTAACAACCCAAACTTCCCTTGTTTCACTTGGATCCTTGTGCTTCTTAAACACATGTGGTTTTTGAAGCTAAATAATAATTTGTTCTAACACCCTTAATTTCAACAAAGTTTGGCATCAATTATAGAACCCCTCAAACATGATAAAGCTAAACTACATGTGCCATTCTCATCTACATCACTTGGTAAATCTATCAATCTAGCCCATGACCCAAGGGGAGCTCTGAGCTCCTTAATCCAACAAGGTTTTGATGGTATAAAAATATTCTAACCCAAGATCCTTTTTTCTCACTGTTTCCTTGTTTTCTTCAAAACCAAGAGTTTATATTCAAACCCAAGGTTTGTAGATGATAGCTACACCATGTGGCCATCTCCTACCTTGGAGAGAAAATTCTAATAAATAATTTTCCATAATTATTTTGGCCTAAAACAATTTATTTCTCCTCTTTTAGCAAATTTTCAGAAGTCCTTCTATTGAAGAAAGTTAGTTTTTCTCCAAAACACTTTTCCAAATCTTGGCACAAATGAGGCTTGTATTATGTCCCCTACTTTCCCACTTCAAAAATAAATAATTTTGAACAGCTTCATTATTTCTCTTTGCCTACTTTCTTAAATGGCAGGAATGAGAAAATAAATGTTTTAAATACTTTTCCTTCTCAATAAATCTTGGGAAACTTCTGCAATGTGTGAAATGATGTTTAGGATAATCTAACATCAGAAACCCACCTTATCAAATTCAAAATTTTCAAATGAATTGAATAAAACAGATTCAACACTTTTGAATATTGGATAATAAAAGGATCTATAAGCCTAAGAAAAATCCTAAAAAATTACCCCTAGTACATCTTGACCATATCTATCTACCAGCACCCTTAACAAATATTGTGAACACCAAAAATTTGAAAATGAACCATGATTATCTCTTTGACATAAATCAAACTTGGACAATATCATCTAGTAACAAGCCATGCCATTATCACCACCACATCCCTAGCCTTACCCAGCACTCCACCATCCCCTCTGGTCGTGCACTGTAGCCCTAGCACTGTAGCAACCCTCTCTCTTTGTCCTTTTTTACTTGGATAAAGGGGACACAAGGGTCATGTATTTTCTTGCCATTAACCATATTGTCTCCACTATACTTATCCCTCTTTTCCCCTCTACTCGTGCCAGAGCCCACATATGACCGCTCACACTACCCCTATTGCCCAATACCTTGCCAGCTCCCTCTCCATTTCCCTCCATTTACAAGGTCACAAATAGGCCCTCTCCACCTTGTTAAATAGGCCAGAGGCCACCCTAGCACTCCTCTGCCCCTCCACTACTACATAATAGAGCTTTCTAGCACTTGCCCAGAGTGTGTTTTTGCCTCAAAAAATGAACCACCTCCTAAGATCACTTCCACCAGCAGATTTTCTAGAAAAACCACTGCCAATAATTTACCTGCCTCTGATAATACTGGATCAGAGGGGGTCAAAATAACAAAACGCCTCCAATAATGTGACTATCAGCTCGAAAACCTAACCTGCTTCAATAAATCATAATATTGGAGATGGTTGGAATAAGGGGCCGCCTCCATTTGTCTGGGAGACTGCCCAAAATAACATCCCTCTCTGAAGCACAATCTTTGGAGCCGACCTGAAATGTGGCCTGATTAAGGGCTGGCCGACCAGGCCTATATATCCTGCAGCGTCGGCCGATAGGTACATAGCCAGCACTAGTTGCTGGCGATCTGGGGTCTCTAGAAAACCCTGTCTCATCCACATTGGCAGAAGGTATGTATTTTCCCCCTTTTCAAATACACATAATTGGATTTACCTAGATTGTGCATCCACCACACATAATTGAATTTTTCTGTTGGTCCTCAACCATATAGATAATCTACCTCATCGCGCATCTAACTAATCCTAACATTGTGATTAATACCCCAACAAGGATAACAATAGCATAGAAAGAGTATTGTAGACATCTTTCCTTTTTGAGAGCATATCTTTTTATATTTCTCATCTTCATTCTAGAATCCTTGGTGTCCTTGTGCTCATCGAGGATATCCGAAAAATGAAGTTCCATCCGCATTTTCACATATTTTCTCCATTGATTACTTCATCTTCTGTGTTGCCTCTTGCACTATCTCTTCTTTTTCTTCGGCCTTCTTCATTGCTTGCCTAGTCTTCTTTTTTCCCTCCTGCACTATCTCTGCTTATTCTTCGGCCATCTTCATGGCTTCCTCACTCTTATGTTTAGCCTTGTGCAATATCTCTGCATTTTCTACAACCTTCCTCATTGCTTCCTCAATGTTTTTGTTTGCCTCGATAGCAAATTCAAGATTCTCCTTTTTCTTCCTCATGTCTTCATCTGATTTCCTCATTGCTTCCACTGTGCACTCTAAATCTTTAAAAACATTCAATTTGCTATTTGGAACAAGGCGATACTCCATACATCCACCCTGTAAACCGCATCCACATGCCCATTCCTAGAAATTCGGCAAAAGAAATAGAATCCGAAAAATCACAATGACATGGGTGTCGCCGCAAACTAATCGAATCTGGTAAAGTTTGCCTCCTTAGTAGATGAGTTGTAGATCTCGACATCGCCCTCACCGTCCTCATTTGTATTCACCAATGCCATGGGACGACGGTGGATCTGACCTCGGTGGATCTGACCTTGGCAAGGCTGATTTGGGGGTGATTTGTGATTGCGGGGCTAGGAGGGATCCTGAGGTGAGCAAAATGAGGTTGTTGCAGAAAGGGAGATGCGGGTCAGAGTCTTTAATGGCTGAATTTTGGAGAGACGCCAGAATTATTTAGAATTCCGCACATACGGGGCGTCCGTGTATCCACATGGCTGGTCCGGGCTATGTTTTCTCTGATTTTGTTCCTGTAATTTGATTTTTGCCCTGATTTTTCTTGGAAAAATATGTAAATTTTGACGTGTATTATTTTGCATATGGAGCAACAGTGGATGTACCACTAGAATCGTCGATCCGAGGCATTCAATAATGGCCTTGCGGGTTTCTTGGAAGCTGTTGAAGAATATAGGGGTCATTGGAATGACCAGGCAGTTTCAGGGGTAAAAAATCAATGGGTACACATTTTCTACTAAATCAAAAGATGCAACAATAAAGACGCAAAACACCAGTGTTATCTTATATGCAGAGGAACAAAACCTGGTAAAACGTCTCTAGTACCGATACATAGAAGATGATGGGAGCTAGACTATGTGGAGTTCCAGATTGCATTGTTTCGTTGTTCCTAAGTCTTAAGTGAAACCAAATGATGGGAGTTATATTACAGTGATCCTCGGTCATGTGGCTTTCAGTAACGACCCATTCATACTAGCTCAACAAGTTCATCAAGTCTTCTACATTGTCAACCCAGAGAATAAGAATAGGCACGTGGTTATAGACTCAAAAAGGAGTATTGTCAATGTTGACAGCGTGATCTCCGAGGAAGAATACAATAAGGAGACAACCGGCACTCAATCTTGGTTACTCAAGGAGACGAAGACAAAGACAAAGATGGAGTTCATCCTGAATGATGATGTAATAAATGTATTTCACAGATAAATTCTATGGATTTCTATGAACTTTTATGGATTATTATGTATTTGATACGATGATCATGACTTGTGTATATCTATTAAATAAGGTTAAACTGGACATCTAGGGTGCAACTAGAACATCAACTCAGATGAGATTTTCCTTAAAAACAACATCTAAAGTGTGTGGGAATAAAACTGGAGTACCCAGAAAATGTAATCTGGAGGGTCTATCAACTAAACATAGTCACACACATAAACTTTGATACATAAATAAGGTTATATGAAATCACCATGGACACTATCGTCAATAGTGGATGCTGCTGCAGGCGATGACTCTTCTCCATCTTCTCCATCCTCTCCACCATCTTCTCCATCTTCTGTATCATCTCCATCTACTCCATATTCTCCATCTTTTCCATCTTCTCTAGCACTAGTGCAGATGTATTTCCCATTGTTCTGATGTGCAGCTGGCTTCCCGCTTAACCCTTTTCGGCATCACTGAACAAACTAAGTTTGACCTTGATTACTATTAGCATCTTGGTGTTTGCCTAGATTCGGAGGTGATCGAAGTGACACTCCACGCGGTCTTTTCTAGCCATGTGCAAGACCTTTTTCATAGCTTTAAGCATCAACATGTGCCTCTCTATGTTTTCACAGAGGATAGACCCAGGAATTTCCAACGAACCTCGCGGGCACAGGCCAGAGAGTGATGACAAGTTACCTTTCAGAGGCTTCACTTTAGCTGGTTGGTGAAAATAAGGGGGTGGAAGAACATGGTATGTTCATCAGCGTGGTCTTTCCTGGTGACATGGTCAATGAAATCCTGGATGAATGGAGCATACACGAGTGACTTTCGGCAATCAACCATTTCATTCCTTATCTCATGATACAACAGATCCATCACATCAATCTTGATCACAGTGGTTTTTGCTTTGCTATGTGCTAAAGGAGGTTCTTCAAATAACCCCTTATGTGAGACGAGTCTCCCAACTTTGGAAACAAGGTCCAATGGAAAACTATTTGCAATGTATCAAACACATGTAGGAGGTGCTTGATATTCCCATATGTAGCATCGGTTGGGCGTGGATCATAGCACATACAAAGATCCAGGCCTCTTTGGATCATCATCATGGAGACGGATGAAATTGGGATTGTCCTTTTTAGCCATCGTGATTCCAAGAGCTTCAGCAAAATCAGCAAGTGATCATCTACATCTAGATGTGTTCGTCTACCAATAAAAGTACTTATTATTAGGATCGCAATCATCAATATATAGGGTAGCATAGAACTGCAATCAAGTGTTGAGAGTAGTAATGTGAGAACTCCATGATATCCTTCAAGCCATATGCCTCACAAAGCCTGGTGATGGGGCCAAAATTCTCCTCCTTCTTACTGATGTAAGTGCAATCGATTGCTTTCTGAGGAGCAAATTTATCTTTCATTAGCGTAAACACATCTTCGTAGATGCTCATCTGAGAAAATATATGGAAGTACTCATCCCTCAGATTTGGATCCATGTCACGTTAATAAGGATTTTTATCCCATCGAAGAATCTCATACTCTCTCTTCGACATCTGCATCACTGGTTTAAAACAATCCGGTAATTTGGGTACTTCAGCTTCTTCGGCATCATTGTCTAATGGGCCTTCTTTGGCTTCTTTGCCACTGGTTTGTTTCCCTTTGCCTTTTCCTTTGATGTGATGTCGGATGCCTTCTTGGATGGCTGTGATGAGCTGCCTCTTACCCTATTACTTCTTCTAGAGGCCCTTTTAGTAGGCAATTTTTATTCATCCCCATGATCTCTTTCCCTCTAATTTTCCCTCAAACCCTCTTGTCTAGTAGAACTATCTGATGGAGCGTCTGAATTTTCCACAAAGAGATAAGTCACAAATTTCAAGAAAATGACGAAGGGGCAAAAGGTCGGATAATCAACACAAGTCCAGAGGGACAGAAATTGTTCGTCTGAAGCCTAGAGCATCGTCTAATATATATTCGGTAATGGCGAGTGCGACATCCTGGAAAAATGCCACTATGATTCGCACAAAATGGAAGAAGTAGTTACTGGAATTGCTTTCCATTTCTGGAGGTTGACGCTGATGGCCCCGCAATGGGGGCTCAGAGTAGAACAAAGGCCTTCATTGTGTGGTAGCTGGCGGTGGAGACTTTGGTGGGATGCAGCAGCGTGGGCTTATGCGACTTCGGGGGAGGGGTCCTAGGGAAAACCGGTGGCGTCTTAAACAAAAAGTCAATATCTCTGGAATCATATGAACCACCCACATATGCACGCATATTCCTTTTGTCATAGCACCTATAAGTAGAGGCATGTCAACATTACCTGTTTATCCCAAGGTTAGATACCTGGAAAACTAGTGAATGCAACAAACCTTGAATTTTTTACAACTTCTATGTATGTTTTATCATTTTCCTCATAAAAAGTCTTAGAAATCAGTAAATAATTATTATAATGTACATTATTTTCATATTACTCGTTCCTAATGCTGGATGGATTAATGTATACAATCCCAACGAAAACAAAAAAGTCAAATTTTTAGAAACTTGGTTTTTGGTTCTCTGAAGCATGAGAGTTGTCGATCTACATCAATTGAACTTCACAGGAGATACTCCACTATGTGAAGCAAGGTACATGTATGATGTTTGTATCGACTTGTGCTATTTATCCCTATGACACATGCTAAAATTACGAGGCCATGCACAGTTTCTTCAATGTTTTACAAGGTTAAGGAATTTATTATTATTCTATATATGAGAAGTCGATATCTAGAATTCCAGCCATATCTGGACCACACACATCCCTTTATCATAGAGATGATTAGGAGAGGCCTGTCAACATTACCTATTTATCCCAAGGTTAGATACCTGAAATACTAGTGAATGCAACAAAGCTTCAATTTTTTACAACTTCTGTGTATTTTTATCATTATCCTCATAAAATAGGGTTAGAAATGGGTAACCAATTATTATAGAGTACATCATTTTCATATTATTCGTTCCTAATGCTTGATGGATTCATGTACACAATCCCAATAGAAACAAACAAACCAATTTTTAGAAACTTGGTTTTCGGTGCTCCGAAGCATGAGAGTTGTCGATGTAAATAAGTTGAACTTCGCAGGAGATACCCCACTATGTGAATAAAGTTACATTTATGATGTTCGTATCGACTTGTCCTATTTATCCCTATGACCATGCTAAAAATACGAGGCCATGCACAATTTCTTCAATGTTTTACAAGGTTAAGGCATTTATTATTACTCCCTCCGTCCCAAAATATAAGGCGCCTAAGCATTGATTAAAAGTCAACAACTTCTTAGTTTGACCAAGTTTATACGAAAAAATATGAATATCTACAATATAAAATGGACATTTTGAGAAGCTATACTTTCTGGTGAATCTATTGATATTGATTTGATATTCTGAATGTTTATATTTTTATGTATAAATTTGGTCAAACTTAAAATATGTTGACTTTTGACTAAAGCTTAGGCGCCTTACATTTTGGGACGGAGGGAGTATTATTTATATGAGCAGTCGATATCCAGAATTCTGGCCACATCCGGACCACCCGCATAGGCACACACATAACTTTTATCATAGAGCCCATTAGAAGAGGCGTGTCAACATTGTCTGTTTATCCCAAAGTTAGATAACTGAAATACTAGTGAATGTAACAAAGCTTCAATTTTTTACAACTTCTATGTATCTATACGTCCCAAGGTTAGAAAACCCTAAATATCTAGAATCTCTATGTCGTATCGGATGGTCCTGAAAATTTCGCTTTCGCGGTCCAATTTTCGATGTGTAGGATTCAATAGCCACGTCCCCCTAAATCATTTCAAATTTTGTGTGTTCCCCAGTCTCGTGCTGCTAGATCCCAATCCCTCTCTCCTCTCCCGCCGTCAACTCCCACCCCCTCTCTGGCACTCCCTCCCCCTTCGCTCCCAATCCCTGCGCTCCCGCTGTCGTTCTCCCGCCGACGCTCCCCCGTCCCACCGAACATTCCCTCCAAGGCCGCGAAGAAGAAGAAGAAGAAGAATGGTGCACCTGCGAATGCATGGCATAACACCCGACTACACCCTGCCATCAAGGGCATAGACGGGACAGTGCCTCACACAGAGATCGACGTGGACGAGACGGTGCCTCCCACCACCACCGTGGGGGGAGGGTCGGTGCCTCCGACCACCACCATGGGAGATGGGATAGTGCCTCCCACCACCACCACCGGCGTGGAAGGGGCGGTGCCTCCCACCACCAATACTGGCAAGGATAGGACGGTGCCTCCCACCACCATCATCAGCGTGAACGGGACGGTGCCTCACACTACCACCATTGTCGAGGACAAGACGCTGCCTCCAAGCAAGGCCACTGCAGACGTGACAGTGCCCCCCACCAACACCGAGGGCAACGGTACCACCATGACAATGTCGCCAAGCTCCTCCAACCCCAGGTTATTTTAGTTGGTGAATTTCTTGTTGGGAATTTCAAGGATTTGGCATTTAATATAGTGATTGTATATGTTCGAATTCATAATAACTAGAGGAATATTAGTTATTTATGTTATAAGCATTTCCTTGTTATTGAAGTTGTTTGAATTTACTTATGCATCTCTATGCTACAGGAGTGGCAGCACCTCACTATCTGTTACAACTGGACAAATAACAAAGGTTGCTAAGTGGAAGTATACTGGCCCTAGCTAGAGGAAATCACAACACCCTGACCTGGAGACGAAGTATGATGTGCTAGAGATCGATTTTGCCAGTGGAATTCCCATCGAGCCAGAGGGTGTTAAAACAAAGTTCATGAACATTTGCGAGATCGTTACCCGGGAACGAGTTTGTATCACTCTGCCTAGCTGGAAGCATTTAGAAGAAAATGAGCTCAGTGGTATCAGGGATGAGATATTCGGATACTTCAACCTCCTAATTAGCGCTAGGCTCATTCCTCGTGTTGAACCGCGTGTCATGTTGTATGCTTGCAAGGCTTGGAACTCTTGGAAGAACAAGCTCGTGACGGAGTTCATTAGAAAAGGTGACACTCCAAGAAGTCCCTTTGAACTTTACCCGCAGATCACAATAGGTGAATGGACTGAGTTTGTTCATATGAAGACCATCGACGAGTTTAAATCTAAGAGTGATGTTGCAAGAAAGCAATCCAAGATTTTCAAGAGCCCCCACAACATGGGGACTAATAGGTACACCGGCATGTCCAAGATATGGGCAACATAGGAAGCAAAGGCAGTGTCGGAAGGACGCACACCAGTATTGTCTCACATTGGAGACTCCAACGCAAGAAGCTAGACTAGAGCTAGAGTAGTGTCATATGAGAGTATGGGGATGCCGCAATTCAGTCATCTAGAGATTGGCCTTAAATATACTACCTCTGTCCCGAGGATTAAGGCATATAACTTTTTTCAAAAGGCAAACCAACTAAAGTTTGAAAAAGTTTTTAGAGAAAAATATTAATATTTACACAACATAATCCATACCCTTTCATACATCATGAAACATACTTTCACATGGTATCTATATAATATAATAGTTCTTGATAGTTTTTTCTAAAAGTTTACTCAAACTTTACATGGCTTGACTTTTCAAAAAAAAGTTATATGCCTTAAGCCTTGGGATGGAGGGAGTAAGAAAGTGGTGAGAGTTCACATGCTAAATTTATCCATCACTTCATAACTATATTTACCTTTCTTATCATATATGTCCATTATCTTGTTTTGTATAGGTCAAGTACGATGAGGAGTATCCTGGAGCATCCTGGTTGCACATGGCATCTTAGAGGGAGATGTGCTCGTAAAGGCGTTGGGGAACCCGGAGCATCCTGGTCGCACAAGGGGAGTAGGTGGCTACGCGGAATGGAGATATGGCCACGACCTGTCTTTGGATGACAAGCGGGGCCGCAAAAGACTTAAGAATTTGCAAGAAAGGGCTGCTCTTAAAGCTTAAATACTAGAAAAGTTACGAGAAGAGTTACTGGCCTCTGGCGTCAAGTTCCCCCCTCGCCACCGCCAACCATCGAGATATGTTGGAGTAGTTGTGGCTCTAGAGTCATTGATGTCAATGACACAGGTGTGTGTCCATGTGATGGTCTGAAGGTAAACTACCAAATTATGTTTCATCTTTAAGAACATCGAATTATGAAAAACTTATCTTACATGGACATGTCATGTAGGTTCCCACAAATTGCTGGCTAACAGTGATGGACACCAACTCAGGGGACCCCGTGGATGCTGCGTTCGGTGTCGTGTATCCTGGAAGTGAAGTGCAGGTCATACACAATGTTTCCTTTAGATATCTATATTCTAAGGTACAAGTTGATATTGTTCTAGCTCCTTACCATGGCCACCTTCTCTCGATCCCCATCAACGACAAATTCACCACCCTCTATGAAGAGAGAGGCACCTTTATCGAGTGGCCAAAGTCAGATATATGTGTTGAAGTGTCGGATCCAACCAAGGTTGTCCCGGTGCCGTGTTTAGAAGCATTAACCCGCCCCCCAATCGTACAAACCCTACAGATATAGGCAGCACCACCATCTTCACCACAACTTGAATTTCATGGTGAGGACACTAACATCATGAGCCCAGACAAGACCAAATTAAGTACTGTCCAATGCGAGGGAAATTAGGTGGATATGACGGCTACCAAGGTATCTGAAGCACTCTTGCACCACAAGATGATGAAAACCTGAAGGAAATTACCTCCGCAATAGAGCAGAAAGATCCCATCACATCAAGAGGGGGAAAAGAAACGACGGAGGCACCCGTAGAAATGTCAAACCCACTGCAGGAAGAACCCCCAAGAGTGTGCCCCTGCCAGAAAAGAATTCTAATGAGGAAAAGTTTTTGTCAAGGCCTATGTTAAACTTTAGGCACGGTGAAATGATAGCACCAAATTTCATCACTTTTTATCATTGATTTTCCTCTTTTTATTGCCAGGTTTCACTAAAGATTACCCCTATCTACTAACATTAACATCGCAATTAGCGAATCCATGGTTTATTGTGATGGTTTTCAGGAAATGAACATTGCTGGAAGGTCTAATAGCATTTATGGGCAAATTACACCTAAAGAAGCAAATACCCAATTGGAGCACCTTTCATTGGAGGCGTCCAGAGTGCATAATGATCACTGGTACGTTCGGGGTGTGCCTGCACAGTCCGCCCGTACTACCTGCCGCCAGCTTCGATACATCAATACAAGCAACTTTCGTGAAGGGGAGACGATGAAAAGAGCACACAGCCGCCACAAACTCATCTAGAGAGGGAGATATCAGATCTGGGAAGGTGAAGGACCTCGTCTCATTCTTCGACAATCTATAGCCTCTGAACCATTCAGTCCACCATCATCGCCATTGATACATAGAGAGAGAGATTGGCACTTGTAAGATTAGGGTTTGATACTTTGATCTTCAACTGGTATTGTGGCTTGCTACGATAACTTTGAGATGATTTCCATTGCAATACAATTATGCCTTTGATTAATCGTCCTCTCATGCCTGAGTAAATCCCCATAGGTATGGGAGATGTAGGGGATTGGTGAGATGGGTTGTGCCTTCTTTAATTCCATCCATTTGTGATTGTTGTAGTGTTTATTAAATTGTGAGAATGATTATCTATGTTCGCCTAATGCTTATTATCTAATTTAAGGGCCCAGGTAACATGATCTAGAGATCACATAGGTATAAACTTGTATGCTCGCAAATCGGAGATCCCGAGTGACACGTCCAATATCAATGATGAGCTAGTACTACTCAAGATCAACAAGGAACCATCAAGATTAAAGCCTTGATCCGGTCGGAAGACCTTAATTAATGCGCTGACCATTGTCGTGGTAACAGGAAGATGGATCATTAGGGCTGGGAAGAATTGTCCATGAGGACTTCCACTCGGTATTTGGGTTGCTTGCCTACTCACTTATAAATAAAATATCACAATTACTTATATCACTTTATCTATCTGCACTTTCAGTATCTCCATGAACCGTTTCTCTCTGTGCCTAACTTATATCACTTTATCTGTCTGCACTTTCACTATCTCCAGTGCTCCCTCCTTCTCTAAAACCCAAGTCCATAACAATGGGCATTGATGAGTTAAACCCTCGTCAATTGGCGCCGTCTATGGGAATTGGGAGTGCTGATGTCGTGGCTTCTTTGGCCCCATCAACTGTGATCTACAACTCCGCAACAGCGGAGATTCGCCAGCTCTTCGGTGCGTTCGACTTCACCATCCACACGCTGGCCACTCACCCGGCTTTCAAGTCCGTGGGCGATGGAATTAGCCTAGCGATCGGGAGCTTCCGCTTCCAACTTGGTCAGATGGGCACGCTTCACATGCCTAATCAGCCGACAACACCATCGATTGCTCCAGCATCGTGGTTCCCTCCACCGATCAGCACCCTCAGTGAGCTCAATTCCTTGGCAACAGTCGAGAACACGGACAGCGACAGCAGTCGCGAATCCGATCTGGGCGATCTAGCAACCGAAGATGGAGCCTACGGCTCCGGATCTGAAAGTTGTGGGAGCAACAGCTTCCCCAACCACTTCATGTGCGCCGTCATCAACGTTGGCGACACCTCCGCCAATCGTGACAACATGGGCAACAATGGATCCGACCCACCAAACGGTGGCATACCTAATGGCGTACCGCCCAACGGTGGCCCCACTAACGGCGGCAACGGCGCGCCCGTCAACAATGGAGGGGCAGTCGAACCGCCAACCATGGTGAATGAAAACACTAGGGGGCGCGTAGTGATCAGTCTCAATGACAATGAGTGGGCCCGCTATCGAGAAGCCCTACGAGGCAACCCTCTGCCCTTCGGCTCCCCGCATGAACAGCTGATGGGCTACCATTGGCTCCTGAAGGAGGAATACAAACGCCAAGTGCATACACTCGCGCAACTCTAAGCACGTAAAAAGGCGGCAGACGAGTCGAGCCTTCGACGAGCCGGGCTCTCCTCCCACGGAGGATCCTCCTCCAAATGCAACGAGTACGTCGCTAACAAGAGACGATCTCGACTCGCCCATCTCACCAAGAATGAACGTGTAGAAGCCGCAAAGGTCCTAGACTTCGGCTCCATGACGGTGGATACGCGTGGCAACGTGCTCCCGGAAACGCCGCAAGCCACGGTAACGGCGGCCACAATGTACCTCCTCAACAACCAGCCGCCAGCTAGAGACCCACGAGCAACCATGCACCGATCTACGATCACGGGCTTGGGGCTAATCGAGGACACCCTCGATAAAGAGCCAATGCCAGAGCCGAAGAAAGGCAAGGCCCTGGCGAGACGCTATTCCTCACTCTCATCCAGCGATGACAGTCACGATCTGTCCAAACATCGCCGCTCACGGCGGCACGATCACGATTACGATGCGCGCGATGATCTCACGCAGTGCAAAATCGACAATTCAAGGGCACGACGTGCTCGTTCGACTGATTCAGAAGAAGACGGGACTGAACACTGCGGTGCCAGATGCTTCAGTAGAGCCATCAGGCAGAGGCGAATGACTAAAGGATTCAAACTCCCGTCGAAAAATCCAAAGTTCGACGGCCTACAGGACCCGAAGATCTGGTTGGAAAACCACTTTTCCTCCATCAAGCTACACGGCGGGAGTGGAAGCACGGCCATGCAATGCTTGCAGATATAGCTGCAGGGCGCTACCCGTGCATGGCTCAACAATCTCCCGTGCGGATCCATTCGCAGCTGGGAAGAGCTAGCCTACAGTTTCGTGCGCAACTTCAAGGGCACTTACAAAAGGCCCGCATCAATCGAAGAACTGAGGAGCTGCCAGCAAAGGTCGGGCGAAACACTATGCTCGTACATCCAGAGGTGGTCTATCATCAAGAACTCCGCAGAAAACATCTCGGAGGATCGCGCAATCGACGCATTCAACGGTGGTGTTCGTCGCATGGAGCTCATAGAGGCACTGGGTCGCTCGAAGCCCAAAACAATCGACCACCTGATGGAGATCGCGAATTAGTGGGCTGATGGAGAAGATTCGGTGAGAAACTGCACCTACTCTGACGATGATGAAGACCTCGAGCGCAGACGTGACCGTCGAGGAAAGCGGCAAATGCGCACCTATGATGACCGCGACGATGTTAACATGGTCGCAGCTGGCTATGCCGACAAGCGCGACGACGGCCGCAACAGTGGCTATCGCACCGGAAGATATCGCGACTCCGGGAAAACCACACAAGTATGGCAACGCCGCACTCGCGAGGAACCATCCGCAGCATCCATCGAGGACAAACTATCCGGTCCGTGCACCGTGCACTTCTACATCGACAAACACGACGGCAAAAAGAAATCCAGCCACCTCCTCAAGGACTGCCGTGAGTTCCTCAAACTCCACGAGGGTCTGGCTCGAATGAATCGCGACGCGGTCAACAGGGGCTATGGAACCGCCCTAGGCGCTGTGGCACATGGAGCTCCTCCATCACCACCTGGACCACCACCAACCACAGCTATGCCTGACCAGCATCACGGAGGCGAGCCGTACCCACAGGCCATGGGCACCATGATGATCCAAAAGGGACACCCCTCGAATCGGGTGCAGAAGGCCATCACTCGCCAAGTCAACTTGGCGATAAACTCCCCACCATCCACCACTGAGTACCTCAGTGGAAGTGACTCCTGCATTACCTTCGACAAGCGTGACCATCCACCCCAAGTCCCTCGTCTAGGCCATTGTCCCCACGTACTCGAGGCACAAATCGGAGGCTTCGACATGAGTCGCGTATTCATGGACGGAGGAAGCGGGATCAACCTCATATTCGCAAGTACCTTGTGTGCAATGAGGATCCCTCTGACATGTCTGGAGGTCTCAGAAACGAAATTTCATGGCATCGTCCTAGGAAAGGGCATATATCCCCTGGGCAAAATCAACCTCGACGTCATCTTCGGCACGCCGAAAGACTTTCGGCGCGAGCGCATCGACTTTGAAGTCATCGACTGGCCTTCACAGTACCACTGTATCCTATGACGTGTCGCGTTCGCTAGGTTCATGGCGGTACCGCACTACGCCTACCTACAGATGAAAATGCCAGGTCCCAAAGGCGTCATCACAGTCAACGGGAGCTTCGAAAGGTCCGACAGCTGCGATAGGGAATTCAACAGAATCTCCTAGTCCTTCGGCATGCAGGAGGAACTCGCAAGATTGAAGGAGTCAGCGGACAACAGTCTGTCTCCCCTAAGCAGGCCAAGCTCACCCGACTTGCCCTTCGACCCGTCGCTACACAAGAAGAAAGTCCAGGTCCACCCAATAGACCCGACCAAGATGGCCCTCATCGCCAACAACTTGAGTCCCGCATAGGAACTCGCGCTCGTCGAATTCCTCCGTGAGCACTGGGATATCTTTGCCTGGTGTCTTGCGGACATGCCAGCAGTTCCTAGGGAATTCGCCGAGCATGCACTCAATGTAAATCCAGACGCTAGGCCAGTCAAGCAGACAATACGGCGACTGTCTTAACCACGAGCAAAAGCAGTCCGGATGGAGATCAACAGACTCCTCGACGCAAAATTTATACACAAGATCAAGGAAAGAACTTGGCTCGCCAATACAATGCTACTGCCCAAAAAAGACACGGATATCCTGTGGATGTGCGTGCACTTCACCTCTTTGAATAAGCACTACCCAAAGGATCACTTCCTGCTGCCACGAATCGACCAAATCATCGACTCCACCGCAGGATGTGAGCGCCTCTGCTTCCTCGATCCTTACTCAGGCTACAACCAGATTCGAATGAAGGAGGAAGACAAAGAGAAGACGGTGTTTACAACGCCCGGTTGGTGTGTTCTGTTACAACACAATGCCCTTCGGGCTAAAAAACGCAGGAGCCACCTACCAGCGGTGCATGCAGGCTTGCCTCAAGAACCAACTTGGTCGCAACATCCAAGTCTACGTTGACGACATCGTAATCAAGACTAAAGAGGAAGCCTCGCTAATTGAACATTTGCGTGAAAATTTCGCTAGCCTCAACCGCTACGGGATTAAGCTCAATCCGGACAAATGCGCCTTTGGCGTACCATCTAGGCAACTACTCGGGTATCTCATCTCCGCAAGAGGGATCGAGGCAAACCTGAAGAAAATAAAAGCCATACTGGCCATGGAGAAGCCGAAGAACGTAAGAGGCGTCCAGCAGCTGGCTGGGCGAATTGCAACGCTCAGTCGATTCATCAGTCGAATGGGCGAAAAGGCATTGCCCTTCTACCAACTCCTCCACAAAGCTTACAAGTTCGAGTGGACCAATGAGGCACAGGAAGATTTCAAAGACCTCAAGCGTCTACTGTCTACCTCACCAGTACTGGTGACCCCGCGCGAAAGGGGACCACTGTTGCTATACATATCCGCCACCAACCAGGTGGTCAGCACGGTGCTTGTGGTAGAGCGAGTCGAGGAAAACAAAGTCCATGGTACAACGCCCAGTCTACTACCTCAGCGAAGTGCTCACACCAACAAAGCAGCGGTACCCGCACTACCAGAAGATGGCATATGGTGTCTTCATGACAGCCAGGTGACTGCGCCACTACTTCAAGGAGCACCCAATCGTGGTGGTCAACGACACCTCGCTTGGACATATTCTCAACAACCCCGACACCATGGGACGAGTCGCGCTTTGGGGAATTGAGCTGTCTCCACGAGACATTACATACGAGAAGCGCGATACGATCAAGTCGCAAGTACTCCCTGATTTCCTTGTGCACTGGATGGAGGACCAGCTCCCTGAAAAGCCAGATATGTCCTATCTCTGGAAAATGCACTTCGATGGGTCCAAACGAAAGGACGACGCTGGCGCAGGTGTCATACTAACATCGCCCCAGGGAGACAAGCTAAAATACATTCTGCGAATGCAGTTCATGGCCTCCAACAATGAAGCCGAGTATGAGGCTCTGCTGCACAGGATGCGGATGGTGAAAGCCTGCGGCGCTAAGAGGCTAATCATCTATGGCGACTCCAAGCTGGTGGTCAACCAAACAATGCACGAGTGCGACGCGCTAAACGACAACATGATTGCCTACCACGACCTCTATGACACACTCGAAGGAGACTTCGACGGCTGCGAATTGCGGCATGTAGGCCGCGAGAGCAACAAAGAGGCAGATGCACTCGCCAACATTGGCTCTACCTGTGCCCCCATACCACCTGGGGTATTTCTCGAGCGTATCTGCGAACGCTCCATCAAGCCGAAGGCCACAGAGAAGAAAACAAGCGCAACAATGGACTCGGGGGCTGCGCCACCCAATGAGCCAATGGCACTCGAAGACCTGGAGCTCGACACGGGACTCAAAGGACCGATGAGTGTCATGATGATCGAGCCATCTTGGACTCAACCGTACATCACATACCTTCTCAACAAGAGGCTACCGGACGACCCGATTGACACACGGCACATTGCGCGGCGATCTAAGGCATTCGCTGTTATCAACGGTGAACTGTACAAACGCAACATAACAGGAGTGCTCCAACGATGCGTCTCCAAAGGATACGGAAGAGCTATCCTCCTCGACATCCACGAAGGCACTTGCGGGCATCATGCTGTCAGTCGCGCCCTCGTCGCCAAAGCCCTGCGGGCTGGATTCTACTGGCCAACGGCCATGCGCGACACTAAGGACATTGTCCAGTGCTGCAACGCTTGCCAGCGATTCGCGGACAAACCGCACGCACCAGGGGCGGAGCTCCGACCAATACCATTAGCTTGGCCCTTTGTCCAATGGGGACTCGACATGGTTGGCAAGCTCCCAAGGTCCTCACGAGGAGGCTATGACTACCTCTTAGTCGCAGTCGACAAATTCACCAAGTGGATAGAAGCCATGCCAGTGACAAATCAATCGGGGAACAACACCATAAAATTCTTCGAGTCCATCGTCTACCATTTCGGCATGCCACATAGTATCGTCACGGACAACGGGACAAACTTCATTTCCAAGGAGTTCCAGGAATTCTGCGAAAACCAAGGAATTAACATAAGCTACACCTCGGTTGCTCACCCGCAGACCAACGATCAAGTCGAAAAGGCCAACGGCCTCGTCTGTGGCGGAATCAAGAAACGTCTCCTCCGACCACGCGAGCAAGCTGCGGGATGCTGGCCAGACAAGCTTCAATTTGTAATCTGGAGCCTACGCACAACTCCCAACAGCGCCACGGGATACACCCCGTTCTTCATGGTGCACGGTGATGAAGCGGTACTACCCGTAGAAGTACGCTACAAAGCCCCACGGGTGGTCTCCTACAGCGAGAAGGAGTCGACCCTCGCACTCGAAGACTCCATCGACCTCCTCGACGAAGCACGAGAAATCACAGCGGAGAGATCAACGATCTACCAGCAAAACCTCTGCAACTACCACAGCAGAAGGCTACGCCCCAGGTCCTTCATCGAAGGAGACCTGGTCATGCGACTAAAGCAACAAGGGCATCTAAAGCTCGAGTCCCCCTGGGAGGGACCATACGTGATTACAGAAGTAATCCCAGGTGGCGCCTATCGCCTTAAAGATTTCAAGACAGGAGTCGCATACTCAAACCTCTGGAACATCACGCAGCTACGGCGCTTCTACCTATAGTCGTTTTTCCTTTCTTTACATTACAAATAAGGCCTTTCAGCCAGGCTACTTAGCCACACATTGTACCTTGTACTGTTCTATGAATAAACAAAGCTAAGTGCCCCAAAACTCTGCGTCTTTCCCATTATTTCTTGCAAATCTATCTACTCGGGTGCTGCGCCACCCTTTACGCATCTGTTCTACGAACCACTCGCGATATCCTAAGTAGCTGACGCATTAAATCAAACCCTTGGCAAACACCGACCCAGCTGCAATGCACCTGACAGGTTTGCAAGGTGCTGAGATAAACGCAGGTCAGGCTAATGAAAAGGAATCGCATAGTGCAACACACTCGCAAAACATACGAGCTAGCAAGCTCCTTACATATCAATATTAATCAATTATATACATCATACATACGAACTTTACAACACTGGTATAGCTATGTGCAGGATACAAACTAAACTATTGTTGCAACAGAAGAACATTTGTCTGCTCCTTGAAGAAGTCGACAATTTCCTCAGCTGGGCGATCCACCGCCTTGTAATGAGGAACCATATTCTAGGTGAAGCCTACTAGCGGTGACGGCGGTCCAGCAGCAATCGCTGCAACATCCACATCAGGCCTATGTAGTCGCACCAGCGACAAAGCAGCCTTGGCACCAGCCACTAACTGTTGCCGCACACACTCGCGGACTCCATTCAAGTCTTGAAATTTAGCAAGAAGGGCTAGCAGACTCGAGGAAACGACGTCCAGCGGAAACATCGTCTGATAGATATTCCTTAAGCATGACTATGATTTCTTCAGAAAATGAAGCACTCGCGAAGCACGATCCTGCAGGGTCGCAAGTGCGATTGCGCGATCATGATCCACCCAGAAGTACCCACTCACCTGAAGCTACTCTTGGGTCAGGTCACACATGCGAATGGCGATCCTGTCCTTCTCATCCTGTGGATGACGCGCGCTGACAACTATACCAAGCAAAGGCAAAAGTATGAAGATAACGAACTACTGCGAGTGGCTACAAGAAAAGATAAGGAAGCAGAAAGCTAACACTTGAATTGGTCGCCCAACTGCGCCACCTCCCCTAGCAGATATTGCTCTCGGGCAGTGGCCTTGTCCGCCGTCGACTTCCATACATCCGCGTTACCACGGAGGACGGGCAGTTCGCGCTCCAGCTACTTAACGCGGTCACGTAATCGCGAAAGCGAGACAGCTCCTCCACCCTTGAGCGCGACTGTGCTAAGGTATCATCAGTGGATGGCCGATTCCGAGGCTCACTCGAAGGGCCACACGATGTGCCCTATCACAAGCCAAGCAAGAGATAATAAGAAGACCAAGTAATACATGGACAAAAACTCAAGTGCATTCAGGCATAACAAAGTATCAGCAGATACACCCGCCAACGACATGTTCTAGACAAAAAGGGTCAAGCTATTAACTATTAGAAATATTACTACTGAGGAGCAACTGGCTTCTTCGACTTGGACTTCGGTTTCGGGGGCCTCATCGAGTCTGTGGCAGTATCAGATGCCAGAGACTTCCCGCCGGCCCCTGACGCCACAGCCTTCGCCGCCTTCTTGGCTCGCTGCAGCTCCTCAGAGTACTTCGCGACTGTGTTGATGAGCTGCAGCCCGTACTTTCCATAGGAAGTTGCAAAAGGAGCAAAAACTACCTGGTGACCATCTGCGCCGACGGGCATCGCCCTGGAAACCACAGCGGGATCCACCTCGACGCCATGGGCTTGGACCATCGCCAGTGCCATAGAAGCGCCAGCCGCATGAAGCGAGTTTTTGAAGCCTGCAGGAATACCTCCAGCAAGGGACTCCACCAGATCATCTACGTTCTCAATCAGCTCAGCTTTGGGCGCCAGCTCCTCACGGAGGCGACTGAGTACACCCTTGTCTTTGGCGAGCGTCCCTTGGATGGAACCACTGCGATCTTTGACTGCCGCGACTGCACCTGCCAAGGCATCATCGCGATGAAGCGCCTGGGCGTCGAAGCTTAAACCACCAGCATATACACAGAGCAAAAGTTAGCGAAAAGTCAGGACAATAACAAAGTCGAAAGAAAAGACACGACGGAAATCCAGACGAAGGAATACCTGAAAGAGCCTTGGCAATCGAGAAGAGCTGTTCTTCGAACAACTTCTCCCTAGAAGTGATGAAGGAGCACAAATCCTCTTCGCGTTTCCATGACTCATCAAGCGTAGCGACTGCCTCATCGTGACCCTTCACCGCCGCGGCGAGCGTCTTTTCGAGTGAAGAAGTGTCGTGAAGAAGCGTGTTATTCTCAGCTGCAAAACATACAAAGATAGACAGTTAGTCGAGTACATAAAATCACAAGGAAGAAGAAGAAGCACAAAATACTCACTTTCAACCGCGTGATGGCGATTGTCCAGCAACGCGTGCTGTCGACCCATTGCAAGTACCTTCTCCGCCAAGCGAGCAACTTCCTTCACAATAAGCTGCAACAAAAGGAAAAAACAAATGATCAGCAGATATCATGGATGATTAAATCGACTGCAAGTAAAAGCAACATCACACATATGTGATCCTCCAGAGACTCCAAAGTCGATTGCCGCGCAGTCGTCCGAACAACCATATGATGCTCCACACTGTGTGGAGAACTTGATGAATTGTGCCCGGAGTGGGCCGCCAATGGAGGAGAATGAGTGTGCTTAGCCACTTCCTTGGCCTTGGAGTCCGCGACTCTAGATTCTTTCAAAAATTGGATGCCACGAGAGGATGATGATGCCGGTTCAACAAAGATATGTAGATGCTATATCTACAAGAGAAACTATATGAGAAAAGAACCTCTCTTGGAGCCCTCCTACTACCACAACCATAATGCATATCCTCTTGTTATTATTGTTATCTTAAGGTGGTTTGCGAGTACATTTAAAGTACTCACTGGCATTGTCCCTGGCTATTAACTTGGTCAGATATCAAGAAGAAGGTGAAGCGGACGACTATGCGAGCTAGGACGTTCTCCCAGTCAGTTGCCTGTAGGTTATGGCATGGCTCGGGCTCTACGCTTAATGAAGTTCCGCTGTTGTTGATCGATGTAGCCATAATGGCAAATAAGGTATGTCATGTATTCATTATGTTTTGGATGTCTACTTTGATACTTGTCGGTTATGTGCCACGACTAACTGATCATGGGATTGTGGTTGTATGCATAACAGGGATTCTCGGAGGATTAATCCGGGGGTCCCACAGACTTGGTATCAGAGCCATCCTGACTATAGGAGAACCTTAGTTAGCATGGTCATTAGACAGGAACCTTATTTTGAAAACCCTGGCTTTTGAAAAACTAGTTTCTGAATGAGTTTCAAAAAGTTCTACTTCTTCTCTTACTCTAACTAAATGCTTTCGAAAATGGTTTCCTCTAGCTCTCGTCCAAACTTCAAACCTACGGATTTAAATAAATAGGATCTAGAACCCGGTGAAGACAATGAGAACAAGATGAAGACAAACAACTACCAGCAAACACAAGGAGACTACAATATTGCTCTAGCAGTGGAATCCTCATAATCAGAAGACATCAGGTGTTGCACTATCAAGAAGCATCCAAGATACAACGACGGCTATACCGGCAAAATAGTGACTCTGACCTGAGGAAAGATGGTATCTAGGGTCAATAGTCCTAAGAATAGGATTCCCCTACATCGCGAGTAGTTAACTCCTTGGTCCCTAGCATTGACCTTGTTTGCTTGCCTAAGTGCATCTTGTGTTGCTTGATGTGTGTTGTTTGCCGAGGACATTGCGAGCCCCTCGCTCTGTTCGCCTTGTTTGTATGTTCTGGTTTGCCTTAACCTCCTTAAAAATGTGACTCGAGGAGCGATAACCCACCTAGTAACTCAGGAAACCCCTGTGTTAGCTGTCGGTAATGAGACCCAGACTAACCCCGAGAGTATATGAGAGGAAAACCATCGCAAGAACCAGGAGTTCGACATCGTCAAGTCAGACTCAACTCGAAGATTTCACCTTAGCAGGACAGCATACACCGTCAAACTCACCTGTCAAGACTCGTCAATAGCACCACACTCCCTTGTTCCTCAGTCTACTACAGCAAGAGTCCCGCTAAAAATGGAAGACTATGACCGAAGGCTCCCCCACTACTCACGATAAACCACAAGAATTGGTAACCAAGACAGGAAGTAAAGAACTAACACCACCAACCTTTGGTATATTAGAGTTTCCGATAGCCCCACTGAGACTAACCAATTCTTAGTCGACCCCTTTGTCCGCAAGCCGGCAGGAAATTCCTCACCAAAAGGGCTAGAATACCCCAAATCCTGAAGATCCAGATGCGCGAAGATAACTCCTCTGAAGCTGGATGTCTCTACTTTGACTGAAGACTAGCAAGAAGCATCATTAACCGCTAACTTGCCTCGAGCTAACTCCGCTAGGAAACCACACCGACAAGGTCTATCACAATAGAAGGACACTCGAGAACCTCAACTCAAGTCTCGAGGAGATACCGCCTTCTTTAGCAGTACGCCAGCACATCAAGACGGAAGATCCGCACCCCTCTCGAAGCCCCTTAGTGAAGCTCTAAGGTGGAAAGACAGCGTCTTCCCACTCAATCTTCAGAAGAATATCTACCCGAGGATACTTCAGAAAGACCGCTAGACTTGACACCTTCTCACCAAACAACAACCCGTGAGACATCAGAAGCAAAACTAATTAAAGATTCTACGACTCCAAGAAGAAAGGAATGTGATATCCCCGTGCTACCCTAGTTTATCCTTAAGGGGGAAAGACTGTGTATTTCCCACAAAATAGAATAACCCTCTGCCAGGAGCAACCTCAGGAGTCCTGACCTTAAAATCGTTACATAGGATACGCTACGACCCTAAGGATGAGCTGTGAATCCTTAGACAGAGGTATTCCCAGCTGTATATTCTATCCTCCGATGAGTACTCCATGAAGTTCAGCATCGAGATAGTCTGCCTAGTCTAAGCCCTCGAGATATAGAGTCCGGAAGGAAAAGAAGGTCATCCCTCGCAATCAGGACTGGACTCTTCTTAACTCTCCGTGCATACCGGAAAAATGAAGCCCTCGAGATATGTCTACGCACTTCTGTTCTTGTAGACAGTTGTTGGGCCTCCAAGTGTAGAGGTTTGTAGAATAGCAGCAAGTTTTCCCTTAAGTGGATCACCCAAGGTTTATCGAACTCAGGGAGGAAGTGGTCAAAGGTATCCCCTCTCAAGCAACCCTGCAATCAAGATACAAGAAGTCTCTTGTGTCCCCAACACACCCAATACACTTGTCAGGTGTATAGGTGCACTAGTTCGGCGAAGAGATAGTGAAATACAAGTGGTGTGGATATAAGACAACGGTGCTAGAAGATAGCTTGATGGTGTGTGGTTGACGTGGGAAAAGACTAAAGGCAAACTGAAATAAAGAAGGAAGCAAGCAAACATGTAATAGATCTAGATGCAAACAGTGTTTCAATGCTTAGAAACAAGGCCTAGGGATCATACTTTCACTAGTGAACACTCTCATATAAATATCTTCTCTTTATGATACTACTCTTAACTACTCTCCAGTTGGATACTCTAATCGTTGGTAGGGCTATAACAGCACTCCTCAAAGTAAGCCTTTACCATCTAGAAAATCCCACACTGTCACCTTGAGTACTAGATGAGTCCAACAAACACCACAATTTCATAAAGACATCCAACTCCAAATATAACTCATAACAAGTATTTGTAATCTCTAGCCTAAGTGCCACCATGGTGAACACGCTGTCACTTTCACACACATGGGGAGAGCAGAGATCTATTAAAGCACTTGAGTAGCAAGGTAGATCTACTTGATTACAAAGCTCATGACCACAACAAGATCATGCATAGATACAGAGATGAACACATAGCTACCGGTAGAACCCTTAGCCTCGAGAGAGAAGTACTCCCTCCTCATCATGGGAATCAGCAATGGTGATGGAGATGGTGGTGGAGACCGATGGAGATGGCTCCGGGGGCACTTCCCCGTCCCGACAGGGTGCCGAAACAGAGACTTTATGTCCCCCGAATCTGCCCTTCGGTGGCGGCGGTGCTGCGGAACTTTTCGTGGATTTCTGATTGACGATTTAGGTTTATGCATCGGGAGGCTCTTATAGGCGAGAGGGGAGACCGAGGGGGTGCCGGAGGGGCCCACACCACCCCCTGGCGTGGCCTGGCCTGGCCCACGCCACCAGGTGGTGTGGCCAGCCCCTGGCCCCTCTCCTTCTCGTCTTCTGGCTCCGTGAGTCTTCCCGTAAAATATCGACTTTGGCTTTTGTCCTGTCCAATTCCAAGAATATTCATTTTCTGACTTCCTGGAACCAAAAACAGCAGAAAACATGCAGCTGGCACTGTGGCTCTTGTTAATAGGTTAGTCCTAGAAATCATATGAAAAGTACTCCAAAGTGTGGACAGAACACAAGAAAGTAGATAAAACCAAGCTTGGAACATCAAAAATTATAGATACATTTGCAATGTATTAGGGCACAGTAACATCGTATGTTGAATTATATCATTGAAACTAAACTAGTTGTGTCGTGTTTATTTATATCTGGTGTGTGCAACGTGTCTGTGATGGGGTCATGTGGACCATATTTCAATTTAGAAAACCCCACACAGTCACCCTGAGTACTAGATGAGTCCAACAAACATCACAATTTCATAAAGACATCGAACTCCAAATATAACTCATAAAAAGTATTTGTAATCTCTAGCCTAAGTGCCACCATGGTGAGCATGCTGTCACTTTCACACACATGGGGAGAGCAGAGATTCATTAAAGCACTTGAGTAGCAAGGTAGATCTAATTGATTACAAAGCTCATGACCACAACAAGATCATGCATAGATAGAGAGATGAACACATAGATACCGGTAGAACCCTTAGCCTCGAGGAAGAACTACTCCCTCCTCATCATGGGAATCAGCAACGGTGATGGAGATGGTGGTGGAGATCGATGGAGATGGCTCCGGGAGCACTTCCCTGTCCCGGCAAGGTGCCGGAATAGAGACTTTCTGTCCCCCAAATCTCCCCTTCGGTTACAGCGGGGCAGCGGAACTTTTTGTGGATTTCTGATTGATGATCTAGGGTTTATGCCTTGGGAGGCTTCTTATAGGCCAGAGGGCAAGGTTGGTGGGCGGCCAGGGGGCCCACACCATGCCCTGGCGCGGCCTAGGGGTGGTGTGGCCACCCTGTGAACCCTCTCCGACTCTCCTTCTGGCTCCGTGAGTCTTCCGGGAAAATAGTAACTTTGGCTTTTGTCCCGTCCAATTCCGAGAATATTCATTTTCTGACTTCCTAGAACCAAAAACAGCAGAAAACAGACAGCTGGCACGGTGGCCTCTTAATAATAGGTTAGTCCAAGAAATCATAAGAAAAGTACTCCAAAGTGTGGACAAAACACAAGAAAGTAGATAAAACCAAGCATGGAACATCAAAAATTATAGATACATTTACAATGTATCAACATCCCCAAGCTTAACTCCTGCTCGTCCTCGAGTAGGTAAGTGATAAAAAGAAAGAATAATTTTTGAGGTGACATGCACCATCAAAGACTTGATCAAAGTATTTGTAAAACATTCAAAGTTGGGAGCATAGTACTTCAATCATAACATGAAAGACAAAGTTCTATAAATAAGACAAAGAAACTATGATGCAACATGAAAAGGCACAAACAAAAGATTCATGAATAACAATGCTTTGCAAGACGTTTGTTTGTTTCACATAAAGAAAACATAGCATAATAGTATTCAGCTTGTCCCTTAATAGAGTAGAAAATATAAATGCATAGGACACCTTCAAAGTTCATAAGAGTGACTAGATACAAATAGTTCAAAACAAGCAATATCAAAGTTAAGCATCAATCAACAAGTTTTGGGACAATGCACATAGAACTAAGAATGGCCACTATGCTCTCAAAGAAGGTGCATAAAGTTAGAAGGTGGAGACTCAATATAATGGTGGAAGAAAGGCCTTCATAGAAGGAAGTAGGGATTCAAGTCTCATAAAGAGCTTCCAAAAATTGTGGTCCTTATAGCTTTCAGCTCTCATTGCCCCTATCATAAGCATCTTGAAGTGGTTAAGGTTAAAGTGACACAACTAAGAGCATATGCTTGACAAGTTATAAACCGAAATCTCATGCCCCTTACTTACGAAGACCGATCCTCATGCTACTCAACTTCAGTCACGAGTAAGCTCTTGTCATTGTAAGTATATGTGTATCATTAAGAACCACCAACGGGGTACCCTTGCACATGATACGGGAGCTTTCCCATAATCAAAATGACAAGGCAAGCAGACAATGAGCATCTCACCGATCTTTTTATTTGCTATTTGCATAGGTTTTTATTGAGGATGCTTCATAGAGTGCTCATTATGGTGATGCTGCAAGTTTCCACCATGATTAGGCGTGGCTTAGGCTAGCGGCCCAGGCGTTTCTCTAACACTCATACAAACTCCATGATCTTACAAGTTCCACTTTTATTTCACACCGCCGGGATCCGTAAGCAAAAGAACATGATATCAACGGGGTACAAAGTACAAGTGCAATATTGAAAGTGTTCCCCATGGTACATGGTTCTGCTAATTTCAACTTATAAAGCACAAGCATATACGCAACAAAGAAGGACCCAATGGTTCAAGTTTATTAGAGGCAATAAAGTAAAATGTGCCATCAAGTTCGTGAGAGCTTTAATCACTAGTTTTCTCATAACAAGTGGAAGGTAAACAAAAGCATGAATATACTTGGAATAGCAACAGCTAGTAGGTAGGTATGGTGGATTCTTTGGAATAACTTGGTTTGGGGAGTTGGATGCATGAGTGGAACTCATACTTTGTTGTGGAGGCTAGCAAAAGACTGGGAGCAACAAACTAAGAGAGCAATAATGGCCATAATCATGCAGAGCGACAAAACATCATTTATCAAAGCATAAAGTGATACTACAAGTTGAAAACTAAAGGATCATACAGGCTATGGTGACTTGAGATAGTCATAACATGGTGTGAGCATGCGCCAAGTCAACCCACATAAAGCATCAAAGGAGAATACCACTATACTATGCTTTAATATGCTAAAACAACGCATGATTCATCCAAGGCACATTAAGAAATCTCAATTGTTTATAACAAGTCATGCTACAACAAAGAATACTAAGCATGAAGACAAAACAATATCAAGCATGGCATGGCAAAGCATAGGCCACAGTCAAAAACGAGCTCTTTTTACCACATAAGTATGAACTTTCCTACTCTTTTCCAAACCAAACCAAACTATTTGCAAACCAATGTATGAAAGAGGGGGTCCAATAAATTTATTCAAAAAACTAAGCAAACCAAGCAAACAAAAACTAAAAACAAAAACGAAGACGCTCCAAGAACAACACAATTGTGCATGAAACAGTAAAAATGAAGTGTTTGGAAGAAACCTGAGATTTTTATTGATAAAGAAGGGGATGCCTTGGGCATCCCCAAGCTTTGACTCTTGTACTTCTTAGATATTTCTTGGGGTGACACGCGTGGCATCCCCAAGCTTGAGCTTTAGTCCATCCTTCATCTCATTACTCATTCCTTCCATACACCTGTAATTTTTCCTTCATACAAAACTTCACACAATCTTTATTAGCAACATTAGTGCACTCAAGATAAATAAGTCTTAAGGTTCAGTTATAACACCAAATAAACTTCCATTAGAAAACTAGCTACTGTAGCACTTCCCTCAAAAAGCTCAATTCCCCAAAAGAACTCAAAAAGGAACCAACAAGAAGCAAATGCAGAAAATGGCAGAAATCTGTCAAAACAGAGCAGCAGGTAAAGACGAATATTTTTGAAGACCTTATGTTGCTCAAATAAAAAGGTGTTGAACTAACGAAAGTGAGATAACAACCTGGGGCAGAATCACAAATAATTACAGCTCAATCCGACTTACAGAGCTCTCTCACGAATTTTTACCGTGAAGCACAGAAATCTGTTTCGGGACAGCAACTTTTCCAATCATTACTTCTCTCTCATTAGAGGTTACTCTTGGCACAAAAAGCAAATAAAAAGGATAAGAAGCAGTTATTACAGAGGTAATAACTTCCAAGACTCATCTAAAACTTTTGGGTTATCTCCCAATAAGTACTTTTCTTTAACGCCTTTAAGTTAGGCTTGATAGTTTGAGAAGATGCTCACATAAGAAATATAAATTGAAGTAAAAGAGAGTATCAAGAAGCAAATTCAAAACACATTTAAGTCTAACCCACTTCCTATGCATAGGAATCTTGTAAATAAAAAAGTCATGAAAGCACAAAGCAACAAGCATAGTAAAGAAAAAGAAGTGCAACTTCAAGACCTTCAACATAAAGAGGGGAAACTTAATATTATTGAGATGCATAAAACCATGTTTCCCTCTCTCATAATAACTTTCAGTGGCATCATGAATAAAATTAACAATATAACTATCACATAAAACATTCTTATCATGAGCATAGTCATTCTTATTAATTGTGGTGGGAGCAAATTCAACAAAATAGCTATCATTATTATTCTCATCACCATAATCATCAAATATAGGAGGCATATTATAATCATTAATTTTCTCCTCAATAGTAGGTGGACTGAAAATATCATATTCATCATTGTAATCATCATATATTGGAGGCATAGTATCATCAAAGTAAATTTTCTCCTCCATGCTTGGGGGACTAAAAAGATCATACTAATCATAACTAGCTTCCCCAAGCTTACACTTTTCCATAGCATTAGCAATAATGGTGTTCAAAGAATTCATACTACTAACATTGTTATTAGCACGCAAATAAAGTTCCATAGGTTTTTTAATTTTCTCTTCAAACACTTCATGTCCTAACTCAAGATAAATACTATAAAGCCCTCTAATTTATTTGTTGTTTTCCATTAAGCCTAACTAGTGAAAACAAGAAACAAAAAGACAAAATTGCAGAATCTAAAGGAAATAACTTCGAGCACTCACACTGGAGGATGTGAGTACCTTTTACCTTACCTCCCCGGCAACGGCGCTAGAAAATAGCTTGATGTCTACGCACTTCTATTCTTGTAGACAGTTGTTGGGCCTCCAAGTGCAGAGGTTTGTAGAACAGCAGCAAGTTTTCCCTTAAGTGGATCACCCAAGGTTTATCGAACTCAGGGAGGAAGTGGGCAAAGGCATCCCCTCTCAAGCAACCCTGCAATCAAGATAGAAGAAGTCTCTTGTGTCCCCAACACACCCAATACACTTGTCAGGTGTATAGGTGAACTAGTTCGGCGAAGAGATAGTGAAATACAAGTGGTATGGATATAAGACAATGGTGCTAGAAGATAGCTTGATGGTGTGTGGTTGACGTGGGAAAAGACTAAAGGCAAACTGAAATAAAGAAGGAAGCAAGCAAACATGTAACAGATCTAGATGCAAACAGTGTTTCAATGCTTAGAAACAAGGCCTAGGGATCATACTTTCACTAGTGAACACTCTCATATAAATATCTTCTCTTTATGATACTACTCTTAACTACTCTCAGGTTGGACACTCTAATCGTTGGTAGGGCTATAACAGCACTCCTCAAAGCAAGCCTTTGCCATCTAGAAAACCCCACACTGTCACCTTGAGTACTAGATGAGTCCAACAAACACCACAATTTCATAAAGACATCCAACTCCAAATATAACTCATAACAAGTATTTGTAATCTTTAGCCTAAGTGCCACCATAGTGAGCACGCTGTCACTTTCACACATATGGGCAGAGCAGAGATTCATTAAAGCACTTGAGTAGAAAGGTAGATCTAATTGATTACAAAGCGCATGACCACAACAAGATCATGCATAGATAGAGAGATGAACACATAGCTATCGGTAGAACCCTTAGCCTCGAGGAAGAACTACTCCCTCCTCGTCATGGGAATCAGCAACGGTGATGGAGATGGTGGTGGAGATCGATGGAGATGGCTCCGGGGGCACTTCCCTGTCCCGGCAGGGTGCCGGAACAGAGACTTCCTGTCCCCAAAATCTCCCCTTCGGTGGCGGCGGCGCAGCGGAACTTTTCATGGATTTCTGATTGACGATCTAGGGTGTATGCCTCGGGAGGCTTCTTATAGGCTAGAGGGCAAGGTCGGTGGGCGGCCAGGGGGCCCACACCATGCCCTAGCGCGGCCTAGGTGGACCCGCGCTTAGGGGTGGTGTGGCCACCCTATGGCCCCTCTCCGACTCTCCTTCTACCTCCGTGAGTCTTCCGGGAAAATAGTAACTTTGGCTTTTGTCCCGTCCAATTCCGAGAATATTCATTTTCTAACTTCCTAGAACCAAAAACAGAAAAAAACAGGCAGCTGGCACTGTGGCATCTTGTTAATAGGTTAGTCCAAGAAATCATAAGAAAAGTACTCCAAAGTGTGGACAAAACACAAGAAAGTAGATAAAACCAAGCATGGAACATCAAAAATTATAGATACATTTACAATGTATCAAAGGTCTATAACATCCCAATGTCAGCAACCCTGATTAGTTGTCTAGAATGCAAAAATCAGGGGGAACAAAAACTTTTTCTTGTTAAGTGTTGGAGTGTTTGCTTGTGGATTGTCTGTGCTTATGCTTCTGATTGTATAGCTTATGATACTCCTTACCTCAACACCAGTTGTCAAAAGCTATTTAACAAAACTGTCCTAGCTCATTTTACATATTCTCAAATGTTCTAGCATTTCAAAACCTAAGACAAGATACCTTTACAACCCCCACCCTTTTTAGTAGCTTCTACTTCCCCAAACTATGGAGAGCAACCTATTATAATCTCCTTATGTTTTGAAGACATACCTTCAACTAATCTTATCTCTAGGTTTCCCAAAACCTCTTTTTAAAGCTTTTTAATTCTACTCTTGGTAGAGATACCAAGGACTCTCACCTGAATCCAACCACAACCTTTTCAAAATACTCAACCTTACCTCAAGCTAGGCTTGATGGTAACCCTAGTAGTTGTTGATTTGTTTGTAAGATGAGTTGCATTGATCTGCTGATTGACCTGATTGCTTAGAAGTAGTATGAACTACTCTAGGAGCTCATCAGTAGGATCAAGATGCTTCCAAATCATCACACCCTAAGCAAGAGGACCAACATGGATTTAATCTCTAGCCACCAGGTGATTATCTAAAACTCTTAACCACATCCATTATGCAGTGATCCATTCTAGAAGTTTCCAAGTCAATGAAGACCAATATCAAGCATGGACCCCTTCTACTCAATCTACTCTTCAACCACATTTACTTTATGATTCTTTGGTACCTTGCAACCCATCGAAATCATCACCACCCACATTCTAGTCAAAAACCCTAAATCTGCCAAATTTGGCTAAGTCTGGAAAACTATTTCCAACATCACCTTTTTGAATGTCTCCCTTTCTCAACCCTTGTGCATTTTTGGAAATGCATGAAAACCATATTGTTAACCATCCTAAGGACTACCAAGGCCCACTCTTTACCTTGGTTAGATCATCCTACAACCCACTTTATCTTGATGGTTTTGCAGGCAAGAAAATAACAATCCCTGCGAATCTAGTCATCATGCCTACTTTGATAGAAGCTCACACCACCATCCCACCTTATCTGGACCAAATATTTGCATGGTTGTGCTCTACTCATATAGTTATATAATAATCTACTTCACTTGTTCCAAGTGGATCTTTGTGCTTCTTGAACCCACATGGTTTATAAGGCATCATGACTCATCTGGTATGGCAGCCTTATTTTCAACAAAGTTTGCCATCACTCCCAGACCACCTCAAATGTAACCAATCCAAAATCCTTCTGCCATGATCATATATATGACTTGTTCTAACTATCCATCTATCCCTTGCATCAAGGTGAGCTCTGAGCTCCAAGATCCAACAAGGTTTTGGTGATATAAAAATAACATCACCCTAGATCCTCAACTCCTTGTTTTTCCATCTAATTCAAGTTGCATTTCCAATTACCAAGGTTGCAAATGCTAGCTACACCTTGTATACATAATATACCTTGATAATCAAGATTTATCAAATATTATCCATAATTATTATGGCCCCAAATCTATTTAATTCCTTTAATAGGCAAAACCTCTTCCATAAAGGAAAGTTTGGTTTTTGCCAAAACACTTTCCCAACTTCTTGCTCAATTGAGATCCATATATCATACCCTACATTCCCATATCAAGAATAAATATTTTTGATATTCTTTATTATTTCTTTTTGCCCTTTTTCTTAAATGGCAGAAACAAGAAACAATTCTTTAAAAATACTTTCCCACCTCAATAAATCCCAATAAAATTCCCCAAGGTGTAATATGGTATCTAGGACAATTTCACACCAAAATCTCACTTTATCTAATGTAAAAATATCACATTAGCCTCTAGAAACCATTTCTGCAATTTTTGAATAAATGATACAAAGGTAATCTAGAGTGATCCAATCAATCCCAAATAAATTTTGGAGATGCATCCTAACCCTACCCATCTACCAGCAGCCTCATCTCAAGTTGTCAAGATAAAAAATCAAGATATAACCCATGATCATTCTATATGGCAGATTTGGACTTTCATCCACCTTAAACCAAAACCCAACCAAACCCTCACCAAATGTGGACATGTGACCACCATAGCAAGTCTAACACCCCCTGGTCGTGTGCACTGTACCAAATACTGTAGCACACCCACTCCCCTTGTCTTTTGCTCTTGGAAAGAGAGAAGGAGAGATAGGCCATATCTTGCAAAAATCTTCAAAGCAGCAGCAGCCACTCCCCTCTCCCTCTCTAGTCATGCTAAGGCCCACACTGCCTCCTAGCACCACCCAGCTCGACCAACCAGTGACCATCCCTCCCCTCCAAACCCCTCCATGCACCATGCCCATCATGGACCTCTCCCTCCCTAGATAAATAGGCCAGAGGCCATCCCAGAACGCCTCTTCCCCTTCTTTCTCCCCCTCCCACTCCACTTACCTCCCCAGGGAGCTCCAGATCCATCCCCTCAGCTCTCCCTTGCCATGGAGAAGGAGGACCTCTCCTCTCGGCCTCCACCTTCCCCTCGAGCTAAGCCCCCTCTACCCTGCACCTCACCTATTGCATGTTAGCTTCCCGGACTCCCCATGCTCTCCTGCATCTAACCCTACCCTCTGTTTTTCCCAGGACCGCCTCTACCGTCGCCTCGGTCAAGCTCCGGCGAGCTCCCTCTCGGGTGTCACTGTGCGAGCAAGGTCCCAGCGACGAGAGCTCTGATGCTGCCCCTCTCCGGACTCATCTCCGCGCGCCGCACAGATCTGGGCCGCCGCCGTCGCCTCCCAGCCACCGGTGAGCTCCCCCTCCGCTATCCCGAGCCATCCTATGATTTCCATCAGTCGCCGCCGGCGCGAGCTGGACGACAACGCAGGGCCGTCCGCGCCCACTTAATCGGATGGTCGGGGTTCGCCGGTACCCCTTCGGCCGACCGCGGTCGTTGACCACTGGGTCCCGCAAGCCAGCGGTTTAAACCGCGCTCCCGCTCGCTATGCACCGCGACGTGGGCCGCATCCGCTCTGCCGGCCCATCCACCTTTAGATCTGGCCCAGCGCTGCTCTCTCCCATTTCTAAATCCATTTTGTTTTCTATACAAAACTAGATGCTTAGTTTTAATTCAAAATAAAAATGTAAACTTCCCTATTTCGGCCAGACACAATTTTATACATGATCTCACATGTTTTCCCAAACATGCAGTACCAAAAATTTGGCCAAATAACATTTGTATATTTTCTGTAGATTTACCTCCTTAATAGTACCTCTTTCAATCAATAAATTTTCAGAGTAGTTCCACACCACCAAATAGATTAAATCCAACTACAAATGTTGTGTATCTGAATTACCTATTAGATAAAATTGGTCCCATGCCAAGCGGAGCTCTGGCCCACCTTTAGCAAAAATGACAAAATCACCTTGCCTCTGCCTCTAGAAAATTCCCTGTACAAAGCTATAACCTGTTTTGACCTAATTCTAACTCCTGGAAAACATTAAGGGACACATCTATCAAAACCTAGGAGCCCATAATTTTCTAAGCCATAGTTGATTTATTGTGAATTAATCTGTTCTGGGCTTAGTTAATTCACTAATAAAATCACCTCTGTTGCTCTGCAACTTCAAAAAGAGTGAATCGAATTCCTACAGGAAGGTATTCAAAATACCTACCATGTGGCATTGGTTTCCTATCAAAATCTACTATATATTAAATCTAGTGAAAAAGACAAGTTGTCTACAGAACTACCTTTGGGAATTTCTTGAGGGAATTATGGTAATTATTTTGACATGTTTTCAACTCTCAGTGAACAAGTACATTAAGCCCTACCTAACCACCCAAGGAAATAATTTTTGGAGCTCCAAAACTTTTCTGGTGAATTATTTCCTAAAACTAGAGCCTTATTCACTACAAAAATCACTATAAATCTTTGGTAAATGATAAAATAGTAAAACCACTTTTGTTGGTTTCATTTTATCAACCCCTATCTGCTGGTATCATGTTTTATAATGGTATCATACAGAATATGTCATTGGTCCAAAACCCCCTCTTAGGTAGTTCCTCGACCATAAACCCTAAGGGGTGTTCATCCCCTTCTCCAAGGCCATCTCAACCTCCTAAATCCAATCCTCTCTAAAACTATTGAACCTTAATTGAAGATTATTCAATTGCTTGTTTGCTGAGTGGTATTGGTGATTATATGCCTTGTATTGATTGTGCCCCTTTTGTTTGTTTGCATGTGTTCCCTATCGATGATAGTTGTGATTATATCGGAAAGTAGAAGAAGATGGTTCTTATTGGTTATTATGGTTTTCTAAGAAGAAGTCCAGGAACAATTATGCCATATTACTGAGCTCAGGCAAGCCACCTTATTGCTCATAAGCCTTGTCCTACTGTTTCACTAATGCATGTATTATCTTCTGTTTATTTAAAATTGCATTGTTTTGGTATATGTTGATGTATATGGTAGTGGTTTGGCTCCTCCGAACTATTACACCTTGGTACTACTAAGTACAACCCCCTTGGTGATACCTACTTGTCCGTAGTGGAATAGATGGTGTAATACACCATACCCCTTTTGGAGACCCTGTTTTAGCCAAAGCAAAGCTAGAGGATGGGAAGACCCCGGAAAAAGTTTTACCAAATGTTTTATGATAAAACCTTGGTGAGGTGGGACCTCCCAAGAGATGTTGAGAAAGACAATGGTTTTGTTTTACAAAATGCTGAAGGCAGGATGGAGGAAAAAGGTTTACGAAAACGCAACCGGTTCTTTGCAGTTTTGCTAGAACAATTAATCATGTGCAACCACATTACTCTGGAATGGGACAGGGCTAGACTTGATGTTTGTCTACTCTGGTATAAGCTGCCTTGCAACAACTACGAGGGATAAAGATCCCTGGAGAGTGGGCCTTCTCACATAAGGGTCCATGTGGGACATCGACCTGGAGGAGGAACGAAGGGTCTGCGGACCTCCACGCGTTACTATGAGCCCCTCATTGAAAGCGCACACTCGATAAGTGGAAAAAGCGCCCAGGTTGGTCCTCGGTACCCGACTTCCCGGTGTTGAGGGGAATAACACTCATAGTGTAGGCACTTATATTTGAGTGGGCATCCGGAGAGTCTTGATCGGTTACTCGACCCACGATCGGTGTAGATCAGGGTAGTGTACCCGGATGGTGTGGGTAAAGTGCGCAACCTTTGCAGAGTGTAAATCTATTCGAATAGCCGTGTTCCCGGTCATGGACGGTTGGGAAGGTTGCTATAGAGCGGTGCTGCTTTTGTTTTCAAAAAGGATTTCAGAAAAGAAATGGCTTTGGAAATGTTTTGACCATGGGATGGTCGTAAAGGAGAAAGGTTTTGACCATTGGATGGTCCGAAGGAGGAGAAAGGAGTTTGGTCGTGGGACGACCTGGAGACGGAACAAATGGGTGACCCAGTCCTGACGTTTTCCAAAACTTTTCAAAACAGTTTCCAAAATGTTTTACAAAAGTGTTCAACAAAGATATGTAGATGCTATATTTACAAGAGAAGCTATGTGCGAAAAGAACCTCTCTTGGAGCCCTCCTACTACCACAGCCAAAATGCATATCCTCTTGTTATTATTTTCATCTTAAGGTGGTTTGCGAGTACATTCAAAGTACTCACTGACATTGTCCCTGCCTATTAACTTGGTCAGAAATCAAGAAGAAGGTGAAGCGGACGACCATGCGAGCTAGGACGTTCTCCCAGTCAGTTGCATGTAGGTTATGGCATGGCTCGGGCTCTACGCTTAATGAAGTTTTGTTGTTGTTGATCGATGTAGCCATAATGGAAAATAAGGTATGTCATGTATTAGTTATGTTTTGGATGTCTACTTTGATACTTGTCGGTTATGTGCCACGACTAACTGATCATGGGATCGTGGTTGTATGCATAACAGGGATTCTCGGAGGATTAATCCGGGGGGCCACACAATTTCCCTATGTCTTGATTGCTACATGAATTTTCTTGTCCATGCAACGCCCGTCCATCCATCCCTATGCCTACCGTGCTTTAATCCTACTGTTTACTGCAATTGTTACTACTGTCTTTACTTTTACTACAGCTATTACTTTGCTACTGCTATTACAAAACTGTTGCTACTGATAAACTGATGTGAGCAAGATTGTTTCCAGGTGCAGCTGGATTGACAACTCAGTTGTTAAGCCTTATAAATATTCTTTGGTTCCCCTTGTGTCGAATCAATAAATTGGGTTCCATTCATGATTCCACGATGATCTTGAGGTCCAGGAGCGTAATTGCACTGTAAGTTTTGTACTCAATGGGCAACCCCACAGCCTTTCATTTTATGAATTTTGTGGTTGTTTCAGAATCTCCCATGAGGGGGAACTCGATATTAATGATAATGTCCATGTAGAGGCCATGCATTCTTGGGAGCATATTTTTTCCACAGGAACACCGATTATTTGCGCAAGAAGAGCGCCACTATCCAGAATCCCACTATCCGTTATTTCCACACCTTCTTGGTGAATTCTATTTTTGGGAAAGGAGATGTCAGGGCAATGGTAGGCCCCGAGATGAGCATAATTCACATGGCTCTGCATCCCGAGATGGAGCATAAGGTAAACATAGGTGCTTTGCTCATCCATCACTTTCGCCACCAAAGGTCAGCTTCCGCTTGGGACATCCGATGTGGTGGCTTCATCACACAGATCGCCTACGCAAGTGAATTTCTCCTACCTCAGGAAGGAGTTGTGGCTGGCAATAAGATTCTGGATGATATCCACATGGCTAGCACCAAATTCATGGGGATCTATAGGCCCCAACGCTCCCTTCATGCTTATTATTTTTATTTTGACCCTAATGGTGATCTCCACTCATTTTTGCTTCCTTTTTTCCAAGCTTTTGGTTTGCCAGGTAAACAAAGTTGGGCCCTTACTGAGGAGGAGTTCTAGAAAGCATTGATCCTCTCGAGGAGGATTATTGCACTGCTGGAAGGGCATCCCAATTGGGAAGAGGCAGCAGCTGGCCAATAGCAGCAAGAGCAAGGTGGAGAGGACCGGAACGCAGCATGCTAGGATGACTACAGTCAGTAGCACCGGCACCAACAACCTTTCCCGCAGCACCAACAACAAGGTATGCCTCCACCACAGGCGGGATTCAACTATGTCCTGAGAGGTGATTTTGACCAAGTGGTGCATCGCATCGACAACATAGAAAATACATTGCATGATGCGAACGCTAACATAGTCAACCTCACCCAAGACATCACATCCGTCATGACCAACTTTCCAAACCACTACCCGAACTTCCCATACGAATAGCCACCGCCTGATGCAGGTAGCAACTTTTGATTCCAGATAGGCTAGGAGCCTAAGCTTGGGGAGGTTAAACACCTCCCACCTTTTGCATCCATATTTTTCGTTCTTCGTTTTATTTTATTTTATTTTCATTCTAGTGCCTGTTTACTTTTAGTTTTGCATTGATAAAAAGAAAAGCAAAAAATATTAGACTAGATTTTATCTTGGTTTGTGCAAATTTCTCTCGGCTCTCGTTGATTTTTCTCCAGGTTATTCACTTCTAGTGATTTAGCTATGGAGATGAACGCAAAGAGTTGCCTCAAGAAGGAGATGAGCAAGCAAGAGGAGGTACTACATTCTTATTTTCCCTCTTCTTGTAAGTTTATACATGAACATTTTATGTATGTTCGGTTGCACTTGAGTTCTACTCCACGCTTAATTCATTATCTTTTAGGACTTGAGCTCAAAGGTTTTTGTCACTACTTTAGTTGAGACTTACGAAAATTTATATCAATTTGAAAAACAACTCCTTGGATTAAAATCCAAAATTTTAAGAATAATAGAAAGTGTCTATTGACAACTTTGGTGCCATGTTTTTGTCTCACGGGCTTAATCTTAGTAGTACTCAACCCCACATACTAATCATTGACTTGATACCTTTTGAAAAAGAACTATTTGATAGAACGAACTTTTTATGGTGGGAGAGGGAGATGCCAAAACCTATTTTGACCAGCTGTAAAAAAAGAGGAGAAGAGAGAAAAAGTCCTATATTTCTCATACACACCTTTGGGATGCCAACAACTCTGCTAGCCTTTGAACGATCTATGGTATAACCCCGGATTTCGGCTATGAGTTGATGACATGAGTGGCATACGTGTCACTATATGGGAAAATTTATTGGTGTTCTCAAAGGTTGTGTAAGCATTTTTAAAAATATACAATCAATGATCCTTCAAAGAGGAAGGAAAAAAGAAAACTACAGTCAAGATATGAGCTCAAAATATTCAATATTTTTGAGAACTTTGGTATCACCTCACCACTTAAAACGAATAAATTAGATTTCTTGAAAGACAAGGAAAATAAGTGTTGTTTGATAGCCGGGATTATCAAAGTGGGTGTAAATGAAAATCTCTAAGTTCATCCATGTTTTGACATCTACTTGTGCATCTTAATTTTGACTTAAGCGTCCTCAGTTGAAAATATTTTCACTCTCATAAAAAGAGAGGCACTGAAAAGAATTCATTTGCAAGCCTAGCCAAATTTTTGACAAGCTCATTTCAGTTGTAAGAGCTATTAGCTAGCGAGTTACTTGCATTTAGGAGTTGAACTTAAGTGCAATTGTTCAGCTATGTTATGCTCGTGTTCAAGGTTGCAGGATTTGAGACAATGGAATATGATACAACCTCGAACTTGTAAGTCTTTCCTCTTGATTCAATTCCTTGCTATTACTCATTATAGATTTGTCACTCGAGGGCGAGTAACAGCTAAGCTTGGGGAAGTTGATAGCTCCAAATTTCATCACTTTTTATCATTGATTTTCCTCTTGTTTATTGCTGGATTTCACTGAAGATTACCCCTTTCTACTAACGTTAACATCGCAATTAGAGAATCCTTGGTTTCTTGTGATGGTTTTTGGGCAATAAATATTTATGGAAGGTCTAATAGTATTTATGGGCTAATTACACCTAAAGAAGCAAATCTCCGATTGGAGCACCTTTCAATGGAGGCGTCCAGAGTGCATAACGACCACTAGTATAGTCGGGGTGCGCCTGTACCGTCCGCCCGTACTACCTCCCGCCAGCTGCGTTATATCAATGCAAGCAACTTTCGTGAAGGGGAGATGATGAAAAAGAGAACATAGCTGCCGCAAACTCATCTAGAGAGGGAGAGATCGGATCTGGAGAAGGAGAAGAACCCCGTCTCATTCTTCGACGATCTCTAGCCTCTAAACCATTCACTCCACCATCATCGACATTGATACTTAGAGAGAGAGAGAGAGATATTGGCACTTGTAAGATTAGGGTTTGATACTTTGATCTACCTTGGTTTGTATTTAATTCGATCTTCAACTGGTATTGTGGCTTGCTACGATAAGTTTGAGATGATTTCCATTTGCAATACAATTATGCCTTTGATTAATCTTCCTCTCATGCCTGAGTAAATCCCCATAGGCGTGGGAGATGTAGGGGATTGGTGAGATGTGTTGTGCCTTCTTTAATTCCATCCATTCGTGATTGTTGTAGTGTTTATTAAATTGTGACAATGATTATGTATGTTCACCTAATGCTTGTTATCTAATTTAAGGGCCCAGGTAACATGATCCAAACATCTCATAGGTATAAACTTGTATGCTAGTGAATTGGTTACCCCCGAGTGACACAGTCGATATCAATGAGGAGATAGTACTACACAAGGACAACAAGGAACCATCAAGATTAAAGCCTTGATTCGGTCAGAAGACCATAATTAATGCGCTGACCATTTCCGTGGTAACAGGAAGACAGATCATTGGGGCTAGGAAGAATTGGCCATGCGGTCTTCTAGTCGGTATTTGGGTTCCTTGCCTACTCACATATGAATAATAAATATCACAATTACTTATCTCACTTTATCCATCTGGCACTTTCACTATCTCCATGAACCGTTTCTCTCCGCTCCTAACTTCGCATCTGCAGAAACTTCAAACACCTTTCTTGTCTTTACTTTTATGCAATTCAATTCTTATTCTTCCTTATGCAAGTTTCCTCTATATTTTTCTCACCACTTTCCAATGTCAGCAATTCCAGTCAATTCACTCAAGACCGGTGACACCTTGAGTGTGACAGAAACGCCGCATAAAAACACTTACCTAGGCTCCTTACTAGGATCGATATAAAACTAGAACTAATACTTCCGTGAAAACATGCTTTGACAAACATGTGCACTTGCAGGTCATCATGAGACGGCAGGTCAGTGTTTTGGAAAAGTGAAGAGTCATGTTAATGTGAATGTGAAGAGCAAGTCCACTGGGATCATGGTTAAGTACAGACCTGGTGGTAAACTGAACACTTACATCCAGTTCAAAGTTGCTTACACGGAGTTGCAAGAGATGTTCAAACTGTCTTCCATGGGTGATAGCATCATAAAATGCCTCATAGTGTCAGTATTTATCCTTATAGCTTCTGATATACTACCTTCATTCCAAAAAAATGTAAGCCTTTCTAGCCATTCAAATTCTACGTCTCACAATATATGCATCTGCTTATGTAGGAAATACGGTTTGTCTGCACATGCTAAAGAAAACGTTAGTATGCTTCACAGTAACTCATGGGAAGAGACATGAGGAGAGTTGAGGATTACATCATTTTCCTGATGCTGAAGAGCACTGCCAAGGATCTTATCATATGGCCTTGTAGTGTAAGGTAAACTAATGCTACATTATATAAGTTAGGAATTAATTTGTTCATTCCCAAAGTCTGACACAACATCGATACACTCTTTGTAGTTATCACTGGGTTCTGGTATGCATGTCACTTGCGAATGGTGTTGTCTATTATCTTGATTCTGAATTAAGGCAGAAGACAGATTACATGGATGTAACCAAGCTCCTTAACAGGTGAGTTATTATTGTCATGTACGTAAGACACATTTATATGTTCACAAAGGAGACATCAGTTTACATGATATACATACATGTGTTATTGTCATTGCCTTTATAGATGTTTTCAAGTAGCACTTAACAAGCGAGCACAAAGTCGAATTGAGAAGCAGGTCGCACGTTATGAAAATCTAACCCACCGCATTTTTTATCTGGTTAGCTTCCTACAATATAGGACACCTCAAATAATGTTATCTGTATTCCCCTCGAGCACATACTAAAAGTATTTTGTACCCTATTTTTCATAGTGCCATTAGCATACTATTCTAACCAGCTTGTGTGGGTTCTATATTGTCCACCATATTAACTTAAATATGGCTTGGATTTCGTCGCCGGCATTATCAAGGAAGGTATTATAACATCTTCTATTATTACATGAATATAGTCTTTTAGATTTGTACCCAGTAATCATTATTATTATTTACAGGATCCTCGCATTGACGTGAAGGCACTACCGGACAAGGAGTTGTCTCTAATCCATGGGGAAGTGTCTGACTTTATTGTTAATCATGTGTTAATGATGTCGAAGGCCTCCAAGAAAGTGATATGGGAGTCCCATTATTTGCAAAGTACTCTTTCAGCTGGATTGACATGAGTTTGTTGTATTCTAATCCAATAATTTCACATTGGTATATCCAATGGTTTACTCATTTTATCAGCTAGTGTAATAATATGGGAGTTGAACTAGGGCCATGCTTAATTAAGTGATTTTTAGTTGAAATATGTGGTCTTTGTAATGCGGTTTCACGAGTAATTGGATGAAATGAAGCACCTGTGCAAAAGACACTTGGAGTCTCTGGGTTGTATACCGGATGCTCCGGGCATGAAAACAATAACCCAGATCAAACGGACAAACCCGGACATCCTGTTGTATCTAAGGACGTTTATATTTTTAACCGTCCCCTAACCCGTTGGAGTAGGTTCATCTTAGAAACCGCCTCCTAGACCTTGGAGTAGGTTTTTCCTATAAACCGTCTCAAAGTTTGTCAGGCGGTTTGGACAATTGCAAAGAGTCCGGCCTACTAGAGCCGGTTTGTATGGGCATGATACATTGCAAATGTATCTGTAATTTTTGATGTTCCATGCTTGGTTTTATCTACTTTCTTGTGTTTTGTCCACACTTTGGAGTACTTTTCATATGATTTCTTAGACTAACCTATTAACAAGAGCCACAGTGCCAGCTGCCTGTTTTCTGCTGTTTTTCGTTCCAGGAAAGTCAGAAAATCAATATTCTCGGAATTGGACCGGACAAAAGCCAAAGTCGATATTTTACCGGAAGACTCACGGAGCCAGAAGACGAGACGGAGAGGTGCCAGGGGCTGGCCACACCACCTGGTGGCGCGAGCCAGGCCAGGCCGCGCTAGGGGGTGGTGTGGGCACCTCCGGCACCCCCTCGGTCTCCCATCTCGCCTATAAGAGCCTCCCGATGCATAAACCCTAAATCGGCAAGCCTCTAGCCACGAAATGTTCCGCAGCGCCACCACCACCGAAGGGGAGATTAGGGGGACAGAAAGTCTCTGTTCCGGCACCCTGCCGGGACGCGGAAGTTCCCCCGGAGCCATCTCCATCGATCTCCACTGCCACCTCCATCACCATTGCTGATTCCCATGATGAGGAGGGAGTAGTTCTCTCTCGAGGCTAAGGGTTCTACCGGTAGTTATGTGTTCATCTCTCTCTCTCTCTATGAATGATCATATTGAGATCATGAGCTTGTAATCTATAGTCTACCTTGCTACTCAAGTGATTTAATAGATCTCTGCTCTCCCCATGTGTGTGAAAGTGACAGCATGCACACCATGGTGGCACTTAGGCTAGAGATTACAAATACTTGTCATGAGTTATATTTGGAGTTGGCTGTCTCTATGAAATTGTGGTGTTTGTTTGAACCATCTAGTGCTCAAGGTGACAGTGTGGGGTTATCTAGATGGGAAAGGCAAACTTTGAGGTGTGATGTTATAGCCCTACCATCGATTAGAGTGTCCAACCGGAGAGTAGTTAAGAGTAGTATCATAAAGAGAAGATATTTATATGAGAGTGTTCACTAGCGAAAGTATGATCCCTAGGCCTTGTTTATAAGCACTGAAACACCATTTGCTATTATATATGTTACATGTTTGCTTGCTTCCTTATTTATTTCAGTTTGCCTTTAGTCTCTTCCACGCCATCAAGCTATTTTCTATCACTGTTACCACTTATAATTATTTATACCACTTGTATTTCACTACATCTTCGCGGAACTAGTGCACCTATACACCTGACAAGTGTATTGGGTGTGTTGGGGACACAAGAGACTTGTATCTTGATTGCAGGGTTGCTTGAGAGGGAATACCTTTGACCACTTCCTTCCTGAGTTCGATAAACCTTGGGTGATCCACTTAAGGGAAAATTTGCTGTTGTTCTAGAAACCTCTGCACTTGGATGCCCAACAACTATCTACAAGAATAGAAGTGCGTAGACATCAAGCTATTTTCTGGCGCCATTGTCGGGGAGGTAAGGTAAAAGGTACTCACATCCTCCAGTGTGAGTGCTCAAAGTTATTTCCTTTAGATTCTGCAATTTTGTCTTTATATTTCTTGTTTTCACTAGTTAGGCTTAATGGAAAACAACAACAAAATTAGAGAGCTTTATAGTATTTATCTTGAGTTAGGACATGAAGTGTTTGAAGAGAAAATTAAAAACCTATGGAACTTTATTTGCATGCTAATAGCAATGTTGTTAGTATGAATTCTTTGGACACCATTATTGCTAATGCTATGGTAAAGTCTAAGCTTGGGGAAGCTATTTTTTATGACAATGATCTTTTTAGTTCCCTACCTTTGGAAGATAGCTATTCTATTGCTTATGATGATACCAAACCCCCAATATATGATGATTACAATGATGAGTATGATATTTTCAATCCACCTACTATTGAGGAGAAAATTAATTATGATTACAATATGCCTCCACTATTTGATGACTATGGTGATGAGAATAATAATGATAGCTATTTTGTTGAAATTGCTCCCATTACGATTAATGAGAATGACTATGCTTATAGGGAGAGTAATAATTTTTTATGCATGTGGCTCATGATAAGAATGTTTTATGTGATAGTTATATTGTTAATTTTATTCATGATGCTACTGAAAGTTATTATGAGAGAGGGAAACATGGTTTTATGCATCTCAATAATATTAAGTATCCCCTCTTTATGTTGAAAGTCTTGAAGTTGCACTTGTTTTGCTTTCCTATGCTTGTTGCTTTGTGCTTTCATGACTTGTTTCTTTACAAGATTCCTATGCATAGGAAGTGGGTTAGACTTAAATGTGCTTTGAATTTGCTTCTTGATGCTTTCTTTTACTTCAATTCATATTTCTTATGTGAGCATCTTTTCAAACTATCATGCCTAACTTAAAGACGTTAAAGAAAAGTACTTATTGGGAGATAACCCAAAAGTTTTAGATGAGTCTTGGAAGTTATTACCTCTGTAATAACTTCTTCTTATCCTTTTTATTTGCTTTTTGTGCCAAGAGTAACCTCTAATGAGAGAGAAGGAATGATTGGGAAAGTTGTTGTTGCAAAATAGATTTCTGTGCTTCACCGTAAAAATTCGTGTAAAATCTCTGTACGTCCTTTTGATGCGTAGATTTTTTTGCTTCTTCCCCAGGTTGTTATATAACTTTCGTTAGTTCAACACTTTTTTATTTGAGCAACATAAGGTCTTCGAAAAAATTCGTCTTTACCTGCTGGTCTGTTTTGACAGATTTCTGCCATTATTTGCATTTGCTTCTTGTTGGTTCCTTTTTGAGTTCTTTTGGGGAATTGAGCTTTTTGAGGGAAGTGCTACAGTATCTTGTGTTCTAAAGGAAGTTTTATTGGTGTTAGAACTGAACCTAAAGATTTATTATCTTGAGTGCACTAATGTTGCAAATAAAGATTGTGTGAAGTTTTGTATGAAGGAAAATTTTCAGGTGTATGGAAAGAATGAGTAATGAGATGAAGGATGGACTAAAGCTCAAGGTTGGGGATGCCACGCGTGTCACCCCAAGAAATATCCAAGAAGTACAAGCGTCAAAGCTTGGGGATGCCCAAGGCATCCCCTTCTTCGTCAATAAAAATCCCAGGTTCCTTCCAAACACTTCTTTTTTATTGTTTCATGCACAGTTGTGTTGTTCTTGGAGCGTCTTCTTTTTCGTTTTCTTTTTTAGTTTTTGTTTTCTTAGTTTGCTTGAATAATTTGGTTGGATCCCAACACACTTCTTTTGGAGAGAGACACGCTCCGTTTTTATTGCCTAGAACACTCTAGTTTTCATTCTTATTGTTCTGTGAGTGTTCTCTTTTGCTAGCACTGTGTTTACCTTAGTTTTCTTGTGCTTTCAGCTTAGAACTTTTTAGTTCTTATTTGTGGATTTGTGAGACAATCTCACTAATCTTTATTGATTATTATATTTGTGAGTTGTTTCAAATAAGTTTGGTTTGGATTGGAAAGAGTAGGAAAAGTCCATGCTTAACTGGTAAAGAGAGCTTGTTTTTGACTGTGGCCTATGCTTCGCCATGCCATGCTTGATATTTTTTTGGATTTATGATTAGTATTCTTTGTTGTAGCATGACATGTTATAAACAATTGAGATTGCTTAATGTGCCTTGGAAGAATTATGCGTTGTTTTAGCATATTAAAGCATAGTATTTTGGTATTCTCCTTTGATGCTTTATTTGGGTTGACTTGGCACATGCTCACACCATGTTATGACTATCCCAAGTCACCATAGCCTTCATGATCCTTTAGTTTTTGACTTGTAATATCACTTTATGCTTTAATCAATGATGTTTTGTCGCTCTGCATGATTATGGCCATTATTGCTCTCTTAGTTGGTCGCTCCCAGTCTTTTGCTAGCCTCCACAACCAAGTATGAGTTCCACTCATGCATCCAACTCCCTAAACCAAGTTATTCCAAAGAGTCCACCATACCTACCTTCTAGCATATGCTATTCCAAGTATATTCTTGTTTTTGTCTACCTTCCGAATTAAACTTGTTATGAGAAAACTAGTGATTAAAGCTCTCACGAACTTGATGATACACTTTACTTTTCTTGCCCTTAATAAACTTGAACCTCTGTGACGTCTATGTTGTATATGCTTGCACTTATTTGTTGGGAATTAGCAGAACCATGTTGTCATGGGGAACGCTTTCAACATTGCACTTGGTACTTTGTACCTAGTTGATATCATGATCTTTTGTCTATGGATGTCGTCGGTGTGAAATGAAAGGGGAGCTTGTAAGTCCATGGAGTTATGTATATGTGTTAGAGAAACGCCTGGGTCGCTGGTCTAATCCATGCTGACATGGTGGAAACCTGCAGCGTAACCATAATGAGCTGTCTATGAAGCATTCTTCTTATAAAAAAGATCCTATATTGAGAAAAAAGAGAAAAAGAAAAAAGAGATTATGAAAAGAGGAAAGAGAGAAAAAAAGCACCAGATTCCCATGGTAAATAAGAAGATTGCTGAGATGCTCGTTGTTTGCTTGCCTTGTCATTTTGATATGGGGATTCTTCCGTATCATCGGGCAAGGGGTACCCCGTTGGCGGTTCTCTATGATACACATGTACTTACGATGACAAGAACTTACCGGTGACTAAACTTGAGTAGGATGAGGAGCGGCCCTCGTATTCAAGGGACATGAGATTTCTAACTTATACTTCATCAAGCATGTACACCATACTTTGTTCACTTTAACCTTAATCACTTCAAGATGCTTATGATAGGGGCAATGAGAGCTGAAATCTAATAAGTACCATAATTTTCAGAAGCTCTTTATGAAACTTGAATCTCTGCTTCCTTCTATGAAGGCCTTTCTTCCAGTTATATATATTGAGTCTCCACCTTCTATCTTTATGCACTTACTTTAAGAGCATAGTGGCCATTCTTAGTTCTATGTGCATTGTCCCAAGACTTGTTGATTGATGCATAGCTTTGATATTGCTTGTTTTAAACTATTTGCATCTAGTCACTCTTATGAACTTTGAAGGTGTCCTATGCATTTATGTTTGCTACTCTATGAGGGACAAGCTGAATGCCACTATGCTATGTTTTCTTTATGTGAAACAAACAAACGTCTTGCAAAGAATTGTTATTCATGAATCTTTTGTTTGTGCATTTTCATGTTGCAACATAGTTGATATTACTTATTATTAGAACTTTGTCTTTCGCGCTATGTGGAAGTACTATGATCCCAGCTTTGAATGTTTTACAAATACTTTGATCAAGTTTATGATGGTGCATGTCACCTCAAAAATTATTCTTTCTTTTTATCACTTACCTACTCGAGGACGAGCAGGAGTTAAGCTTGGCGATGTTGATACATTACAAATGTATCTATAATTTTTGATGTTCCATGCTTGGTTTTATCTACTTTCTTGTGTTTTGTCCACACTTTGGACTACTTTTCATATGATTTCTTGGACTAACCTATTAACAAGAGCCACAGTGCCAGCTGCATGTTTTCTACTGTTTTTGGTTCCAGGAAAGTCAGAAAATTAATATTCTCGGAATTGGACCGGACAAAAGCCAAAGTCGATATTTTACCGGAAGACTCACATAGCCAGAAGACGAGACGGAGAGGGGCCAGGGGCTGGCCACACCACCTGGTGGTGTGGGCCAGGCCAGGCCACACCAGGGGGTGGTGTGGGCCCCTCCGGCACCCCCTCGGTCTCCCCTCTCGCCTATAAGAGCCTCTCGATGCATAAACCCTAAATCGTCAAGCCTCCAGCCACGAAAAGTTCCACAGCGCCGCCGCCACCGAAGGAGAGATTCGGGGGACAGAAAGTCTCTGTTCCAACACCCTGCCTGGATGGGGAAGTGCCCCCGGAGCCATCTCCATCAATATCCACCGCCATCTCCATCACCGTTGCAGATTCCCATGATGAGGAGGGAGTAGTTCTCTCTCGAGGCTAAGGATTCCACCGGTAGCTATGTGTTCATCTCTCTGTCTATGCATGATCATATTGAGATGATGAGCTTGTAACCTATAGATCTACCTTGCTACTCAAGTTCTTTAATAGATCTCTGCTCTCCCATCGATTAGAGTGTCCAACCGAAGAGTAGTTAAGAGTAGTATCATAAAGAGAAGATATTTATATGAGAGTGTTCACTAGCGAATGATCCCTAGGCCTTATTTCTAAGCACTGAAACACCGTTTGCTATTAGATCTCTTACATGTTTGCTTGTTTACTTATTTATTTCAGTTTGCCTTTAGTCTCTTCCACGCCATCAAGTTATTTTCTATCACCGTTACCACTTATAATTATCTATACCACTTGTATTTCACTATCTCTTCGTCGAACTAGTGCACCTATACACCTGACAAGTGTATTGGGTATGTTGGGGACACAAGAGACTTCTTGTATCTTGATTGCAGGGTTGCTTGAGAGGGAATACCTTTGACCACTTCCTCCCTGAGTTCGATAAACCTTGGGTGATCCACTTAAGGGAAAACTTGATGCTGTTCTACAAACCTCTGCACTTGGAGGCCCAACAACTGTCTACAAGAATAGAAGTGCATAGACATAAGGGCGTCCATCTCCCAGCGCGTCATAGGTTCATAGTTTTGACCGTCCGTGTAAATCGTATTAATAGATGTGGACATTTATATTAACCGTATGGTGTATACTTCTAGAGACGGTTGGGCCAATCGACTCGTAAAAAACGATTTATCAGTAACTATCGTTGGGAGTAGGAAGCCAAAACCGTCACCCGCCCATGGAGAAAAACCATCGTAGGAAGCCAAAATCATCACCCACCAAAACCGTCCATTCTACTCCTCTCGCTCCTCTCTCCCATCTCTCTGCTTCCCAGGAACGTCCTCGCATTCTGCTTGCCAGCTGAAGCCAGAGAAGATGCTTCGTCCATTCTCATGGTTGTGCTTGCATGCCTTTCTCCCTGCCCCTCCATCTCTCTTTTTTAGTTGTAGGAGAATCCCTCTACTTCTCTCTATCTAACCCTACCCTCACCTCTGTTTAGGACCTCCTAAATTGGCGGTGCCATTGAGCTCCCAAGAGGTCCTCTCGTTCGCAGTCACATCCGAAGAAGAACCCGTTGCTTCTGCCCCTCCTCGCGACCGCCGTCGAGCACCACGTCAAATGGTGATCTCTTCTTGGAGACCACTATGACACCCCCAGGATCAGGGTTAAACAAATCCAAGACCTTAGCCTGACATAAGCTTAACCTAGAGCTCGAGGATATTCAGTGACAAATCGGTAACACACCAGTAACCTTGCGACACAAAAATTATTACAGCAAGCTCATAACTTAGCGAAGAGCCAAAATATTACAAGCAGAGGTCACTGACCACAAACATCAAGCAACGGAAGGAAAATTATGCTATTAAGTATAGCAAACTTAACAAATGGCCCAAGAGGCCTGAAGCATAATAATGACGTCCTAGCCCATAGATTCCAGGCTACCGGTCGGGAACCCCAAGCTACTTGTCACTGTTGATGTCATACAAAACTCGTTTTCAAGGGACCACTTACTCTGCTAAAAAAAATCAACAAAGCAAGGGTGAGTACAGGGTGTACTCCGCAATACTTATGGATGGTGGGGTTATTTTTCATAAATCCATCTTTGTTTTGTAAAACAAGAGGGAGAAGTAGCTCGCCTAATCAGAATATTTTAAAAGGGGATAAGAGAGTGACATCTCCAAAGAATTGATCATCATCTTGATATCCACCAACGTAATCCTCATCTCACAACTAGCATCACCCCCACATACCCAAGAGGAAGCATCCTTAATCACACATTGATACAACAAGCTTTACGAGTAGGTTAACGTTCTCTATGATCTTCACGTTCATTCCCAAGTCGTCCATAACCATGGACATGGCTTTTCGAAAATATTTAACCCTGCAGGGGTGTACAATTTTACCCACACGTACTAACTGACTCTTAATGCCGGTACGTTAGTCCTCTTCATTGGAAAGCTGGCAGAGGGTGGTTAGACATGACCTTTACCTTGCTTTTGCTGAGACCATGGGTCACGCCCTAAGGATGGTTCCGCCGTAATTGGTCAAATCTCGAAGTCGGTCCCTAGAGATGTGGGCGAGGTTGGTTTACTAGAGGAACCGCCTCAAGCAACCCCGACAACACTTACCTACCTGTTATGATGCACCTCCTTCACTGCCTTCGAGAACATCCAGATATTCATATGTCGAATGGAATGCCTGAACTATGTGGCTCATGGCATTTACTAGGCAAGTTAGTTACTCGTGAGGTTTTCCAAGCCCCGTGTGGCTGTACGCTCGTCTTGGTTCAAGAGGCTAGAACTCGGGTCCTAGTGGTGGCGAGCATGGGACTACAAAAACCACATCCCATTGTGGCCTCCCATACAAGACTTAGCATGTTTAACCTTTACCACTGATCTTACCTCATCAGTATATCACGTTCTCCTATCATACTAGATTCTCTGCATCTGATACAACGTCTGGATGAACCAGAACTAACAGCTAAGCATGGCTAAGCAAGACACAGATATAAGCTCTAGTAGTGCACACAAGCGAAACCTAGTTATGTTAGGAGCAGTGTATCAGGTAATATAAACTCAAAGGGAATAATCCAATAGATAGGATACTCTATCTATCGATAAAAGACCGCAGTAGAATCGTATGCATCATGGCAAGAATGAAATACTTTCAAAATCATAGGCATGTATAATGGTGGGGCTATGCTTGCCTTTGCATGTTGATACCCAGATACAGATCTTCAGGATTCATTAGATGGACTTGTTTGTCGATAACCTTCGATGGTGTTGATCTCGAACTTCAATCCCGATCTCGATATCGTATTCTACCGGGAAAAAGCAAACACAAGAAAGAAAGGGAAAACAACAATCAACACATGGCATCAATGCAATGCTCAAGAAAGGATGATGATATGAAAAGTTAAATTGTATTAAAATGAAACCCTATAGCATGCTTGATAATTTAAGCGAGGTCCAAACCCTAATTTAGAGAAACCCCGGATGCATATGAGAGGGGTAATTTTGTTCTTCTAATTAAACTTGTCATTTAAGTTACTTAACAATGCATGATTATGAGACTATTATGTAGATCTTATTTTTTTGAACATTTTGATATATTATTCATATTTTTATGATTTAAAATGAATTAGTTATGATTTTTCTCATTTTAAATCCATTTTTAAAACAATTAAACATTTTTGGAATTTATTAAAGTATTTTCCAGACATTTATTAATTTCATAAATTAATTCCAAAAAAAATGAATAAAACCCTGTCAGACTGGGCCCACCTGTCAGCATTTTTATTTTTTAAAACATTTACAGAAAACATTTTAAATAAAAAAATAGGGGATTACCGTGTCAGCATGACATCATGCCGACGCGAGCAATGGTGGAGCCCCCAGGTCGAGCACGGATTCATCAATCCCGTGCGCATGTAGACGCGCGGGTGGGCACGCTGGAGAGAGCTAGGCACAGGCGACCTCGTAGTGGTGGCGCCGCTGCTATTTGGTCACCAGAGGCGACGGCACAACAACGGCGAGCGGCGGTAGCGGTAGGTACACGACGGGGCGACGATGTAGCATGAGAGGGAGCGAATGGAGAGGTGCATTAGCACCGCGAGCTCACCATGATCACGATAGAGGTGGTGGCCAGGCCGTGTGAGGTAGGACGGCAACGAATCGACGGCGGAATTTGCGGTGGCCGACAAGACGTCGAGCTCGATTCCAACAAGGTGGGGCCTTCCCGGCTTACGCACTTCGATAGGGAGAACAAGGACGGCAAGGCAGAGCACGTGGAGGTCTCAGATTACTGAGGGGAGGTCGAGAACGGCGGGGACGACAACGGCCGACGAGCTAGGGTTTCGGCCAGAGAGGAAGAGAATGTGCGCGAGGGGGAGAAGGAGGGCTAGGGTTCTCCATTGTGGCAGCCAGGGGGTCTTGTAGGCGCTTGGGGCGGCGGCGGTCATCTTGGCGCGCGACGTGCATTGCTGCACCTGCGAGCGGTGGAGGAAGCTCTAGCGAGTTGCTTCGTGCTCGGGATGAAGACTACAGGCGAGGCCTGAAGCGGTATGGGCAGTAGTGGGCTGGCTGGGCCACCGTTGGGACACGGCAAAGGTTCTGAAACAGGTTGTTGGCTGCTGCTAGTGGGCGGCAGATAGAGAGGAGGGAGAGATGGGTTGCGGCCCAGTTAGGGTTAGCAACAGGTTTTATTTCAAAAATCCTTTTTCTTTTTCTGTTTCTATTTATTTGTTTGTATTTTCAGTTTTAAATCTATTTTGAACATTTCAAAAATATCAGAAGGTGTGCAAATATATTAAATAGTCTGGGGCCCCTTTATTCCATTTGGGCTCCATACATTTTGTAGTTTTCAAAATTCAAGAACCTTTTGAATTGCTTTCAAAGAGAGGGGAAGAACTAGGGTTAGGGTTTTACTTTATTTCTTTTTGCATACATTTTAATTTCTTAGCCAAATAATGATGCTCATTAATGCACAAACAACCCTAATAAAGGATTAACTAAAACTGGGGTGTTACAGCTCTATCCCCCTTATGAGAATCTCGACCCGAGATTCCGCGGGTAGGAAGAAGGAAGAGAACAGGGTCACACTAAATGTCGACGATCTTCTCTAAGAGGTTGATGCATGACACCATTATTAAATGAATGAAGCGCTTCATTTTCTTCGAGGTAACTGCACACACTAAAGAGGAGAGGAAAAGACACAGAACCACAAACAGAGTATCTCATGGTCAACTCATGGATAGATGTTCTAGAACATCTCTGGAGCCAACGAGCATGAAACAAGTCAAGGTAAAGGATGAAACAAAAGGAGATGGTTTCAATGTGTTAGGTTAGCAAATCTTCTTAAGGATTGATACCATGGAACTTCAGAAGAGTTTAAGCTTCTGAAAAGAGAGAGCATACAACGGAAAGAACACAACCACAGACTTCGGGAGGGGAACATCTACTATACGACTTAAGTAGAGCTTACAAGGTACAGAGATACGGAGAGCCAAGTTGTTGAACTACTTTTGATATAGAAGGGTAATTATCTCGTTCAACAGAAGGCCAAGATAGAAAGGTGTTTTGGTGGAGAGGACTCATAAGAGTCACAGGGAACATGTAACAAGAGGAACTTCTGATTATCAAAACCATGGTCACTCTTGAAACATGTTAGAAGAACCGAAGGAAACTCTTTATTCATCCAGGACTATCAAAATATTTGCCAGCGATCATGATATCACTTTTGTAGCACCCCGGGTGAAACCACTACTAGAAAATCGTTGTGTTGTGCCCTTGTGCATCATCATGATAACATGCTCATGTCATCATGTCACATTGCATATGTTTGTCTTAAACTATTTTGCAAAAGCCTATTTTTTAGATATTTCCCTCCTTATTTAAAATAAAAACTCTGGCCCTACCTAGACATTTTGTTTGTCTAAAAACAAATTACAACAGTCTTATAAATAAATAAATAAAACTTATATTATTTTTAGGAGGCAGCCAGTCAGGCCCAAAAGCCCACCCGGCCACCTACAAATAAAACCCTAACCCTAGATCCCTCTAGACTCGAACCCTAACCACACCCGGCTTCCACCTAACCCCGACCTGACCCAGCGCCTCCCTGCCGCAATCGTCCTCCGACCCGCCCCACTGGCCCGCAACAAGCCCCGCGCCCGACCGCCTCGGATCCTCCGCTCAGAGCGTTTTCCCCCATGGCCCCACGTCCACCTTGTGGTTAAACCGCCTCGACCGGCCCCACCAACCGCGTGCGTTCCGTGTCGCGACGCGCTACCGTGGCTGTCTCTCCCTCACACAATCCCCACCCGCCGTCTCTCTCCCCCAAGATTCCCTCTCCCTTCCGTGCTCGCTCACCCCAACTCGCACAACCGTCGCTCCTCTCTGCCTCGGCACGCCGCCGGCCACCTCTCTCCTTTCCCCTCCCCGCTGCATCTCTCCTTGCCTAGCCTCGCGCTGCCACTAGTCACCGCTCTGCCTCGCCTCTGCTCCTTCCCTGCGAGCAGCAGCACCCGCCTTTGTCGTGGATGGACGCCGTCCTTGACCCCGACCCTGCACCCCTGCGGAGAGCACGCTGCCGCCACCTCGCTTTCCCAGATGCCGGTGAAACCTCCCCCGTCTACCTCTCCCTCTCCTGCGAGTCGAGCCCACCGCCGGCCTCCCTCCTTGGCCTTCCTAGCTTCTCGCGCTGGCATGCCTTGCAACGTCGCCTTCGGCCTCCCCATCTCCACCAAGTTGCACCACAGGACCTGCCTGCCAGGAGTTCCTCCTGCCGCCATGGACGCCTGCCTTGCGATCTCACCACCGCCTACACGTGGAATCCGGCCTTCTCAAGCTCCTTGATGGGCCCTGTAGGTTTCCTCCTTCCCTCTGTAGCAGGCAGCAACAAGATCTTCTCCACCCTCTATCATTTGCCCATGCTATGCCCCTAGGAACACCCGAGGGGCCTCCTTCTTATTCTACCAATGTCAGGCTCATCTCTGTCTTGGTGTTTGTTCTGGCCAGCAGAAGCCGTTCGTAGATGTTCCCCGTGAACATCGCAGGAATATAGAAGCCGAAGACTCCCTAATCAAGTTCTACACTAATATTAAAGCCGAAACAAGATCTCCGAGACCAATCTGATGACGATGCACTGAGACGATCCGCAACCCCCACAAGGACATCGTGTCACCGCCAAGGTCTCCCGATGAGCCACCGACACCCATTCAAGTTCGACCCGGACCATCCAAGTTGGGTCCCGAGCACGCCAACATGGAACAAAAGACGCATGTATGCCAAGATCTTCTTCATGGAGACCGGAGACTCCGATCCTCGGATCCGACGGCCGAGACCCTGAAGACCGATCCGGAGAACCTCGACCCTCCTCTGAGCCCCCAAGATCTTCAATCCGAGATGTGTGACCCCGACCCGAGCCCCTATTTTATAAATTGTTCATGACTACATTCATACTTTGACATTTGGTGGTGTTTTGTCGATTCACCTAATAATTAAATATGGAGGTCATATGCATGCTTTTCTAGTCTTATATTGGCCCCATTTAAATTTGTGTAGTGAACTGATGCCATGTTTTTTCCTTGTTAATCCAACATTTAAATTGCGGGATATCTAAACAACATTAACCTCTTAATTAATTTTCAGGACCCTGGTTCCACTTAATATTGCCTAATTGCATCGCACCTTTGCCATGTCATGCACCATACATGCATCATGCCCGATCTTCTGCCGTAGTATTAAATAGTGCATCCGGTGTTTCTTCTAGTGCTTTGCTTCTTCATGGATTTGGCCGATGAGTGGATGCGAGTGTTGACCCGATCTCTGGTGAACCTTTGCTAGTGTTTCCCAAGCGAGCATTATCCCCTTTTCTACCTATTTTGTGTTTATAGTCTTTACTTTCTCTTGTTGATCTATTGTTATCCGTTTTGCGATGCTTTAGTTTCCGTGCACCAATTATATTCCTTGCAGCCTCTAGATTACCTTGGACACATCCTATTACATGTTGTTTGATACACAGTCGGCCTTGCAAGTCGTAGTTGCTTGCTCAAGTGCTGCTTCACGTCGTCGATGTTCGACAGTTGTTGGGAGGTTGGCACATGCTTAATGGTGGAGATGATGATGGCTTTAATTACAACTTGATATTAAAATACTGGGAATAGATATAACTAATGCAGAGGCACCGGTGGTCAATAGCTAATATTTGGTTCTTCCACGCTCACTTGTGTCCCGTAGGCTCCGAGTACTTGATACATGTTCCTTGACTATTCGCACTATCCACATACGGGAGACTGTATGGATCCCCCTTTGCCTGAGCTTGATTCGCACTTTATTACTTGGGGCCACAAGTAGTTTGGGGCTTTATTACTATCCTATACTTATGCCATGCTTTACTGCTTTATTTACGATTGTGTGTGGAGCACCTGTACTTCGCAGCATGATCTCACGGTATCGACAAGCCCAGTCACACTTTCGGGTACCTGGTCGTTTACAGCCGTTCTCGCAAACCCTGGGTCCGTCTCGGAGCCGGCCAACTTCGTTGCGGGTAGCTTAGTGGGGTGGCCCCTAGAAATAATTTATGAATCCTATCAATGCATTGTCGTGAGGCCTCGTTGCTTTTTATTTGGTTCTTCCCGAGGTTCATCATGTGTTTGTGGCTATTTGTGCACCCCTGGAGGGTAAATCTTTCTGAAAGCCGTGTCCGTGGTTATGGGATACTTGGAGCACAGTATCTCGATCATAGACAACTATAACTAAAGTAGTGCTATAAATTTGACTTTGACATGTCTAGTAATCAGATTCACTGCAATGGAATGAGTAAATAAAAGTGCCAACAACTGCTGGTTTTTGGAAGGTCTCATGCTATTTGTATCTAACTAGTAAGTATTGCACTACAATGGAATGGTTAACTAAAACTGTCCACTGCTTATGATATCAGGATGACTCGGGCTATCTATATCTGACTAGTAAGTGATACAACTATAATGGAATGAATAAAACTGCCAACTGTGTGAGTTTCTTGGTTTGACTTCCTTGTTTGGTCTCGAGGGGGAAATACCAGGATGGATATGGTTGGTGTTAGTAATAGGTTGGTCCCAAAAGGTCTTTCTTATCCCTCTCTAATAGCCGACCGGTTTATCGAGTCTCTATAGGTTGTTTAGTGCATGCTTCGCTGCCGCTTCAGTCCACCATACCTATGTAGGCAAGAGCTGCCGACTTTTAGACTCGCCGTGTACTGGCCTCAATACTGACCGCTCCCTTTTTCCTTTGCCCTTTGTCGGTAGGGTTACGGACGCCATTGGTTATTCTTCAGGGCTCTTAGCCCTATTTGCATCTTATCCATACTCGGATGTTGTACCATTTTTAAGGTGATTTGGATCTTTGTACTATATATCTGTATTCTTGACTATTTTAGTCGTTGATGTATATATATGTTTCTGTGGGTTCCATCATGGACTTGTGTAATGATATTACTTCGTCTTCCACCGGCACGCATGTGCCTGGTGGGCATCTTTGATTCGTTTCTATGCGGGTTTGGCGGGAAGCGCTAAAATCTGCATAGTGCCGATTCGAGGGTGTTCCAACTTTACACCACTAAAATGAATATGCAAGATTCCTGATGACACGAGGAAAAATAAACTTCATTCTCAGACTTCAGTTACTTGGCACAACAAGGTGCTTGCCAATATAAAAGGGCCTGGAGGATCAACCGAGAGACATTTAGCAACACTAGTTTAAATGCTCTCATTGATGTTCGAGAAAGCAGACATCAGGTAAGGTCGGACTTTGGTTACAAAGGAAGCCATAAGCACAAATCCTATAACAAGTCATAGAAGATGCCTCATGAGGAGTGGTTGTTATTGCTAAATCGAGATAACGTGGCAATACGTCTTTCGACTGATTGTGTCAACCACTCCATCAATCTTACCGGACTTTACAAAGAAGCCTACATCAAAAACCTTGATGAACACTAACCATCATATCTTCTTGAGATTCAGATTTGGTTAAGTGGGAAGATACTTCAGACTCAGCATGTCTGAATAGAAAGTGTGCAATATTTACCATGATGGTAAAGTTACTGGATTTCTCAAGACATGGACTACATTGTCAAGCTCCAAAAGAATGAGCAAAGTTGCGGGACCCATGTATTAGCAAGTTATCGAAAGATAATTGCTCCTACAGGAATTGATTGCAACGAAACACAAATGCATCCTTGTTGGGAAACATTTAGAAGAATTCTGAAGTTTGTAGGACTTCTTCTCTTCCATGACAAATCAGTTGGTCGCATGCGTGCGTAAAGAATCTTCTCGAGATGTGCAGGTATCACCCTACCATATCAAGAATACTTCGCACATGCTTCGCTGACTTGAAACGATTCCCGAGGAAATAAAGATAACTCTTCTCGAGTTCACGATGACATCTTTCAGCAATTTGCACGTGAACCAGAGAAGATTACTTCTAACATCTAGAACACATACTTCGAGGTGACCTGAATAAGGTTCTTAAGAATTTCCAACAGTACTGCCAATAGTTCCATATGAATCTATTCTAGTGTGGAGAAGATAAGGATATTATCGATGGGCTCAACAGCAAACTTATCGAGATACACCAGAAAGATGGTCTCATATGTCATATGAGCAAGACAACAATATTAGTCAGACCATAGGACAAGAAGATGCACCCAGGTGAAACATCACGAGTGGAAGCATCATCAAGATAGTCCTTGTAACTGAGTTTGATTTGACGATAACCCATATCAAATCAAAGAAGGGGAATATAACATATCCATGAAGGAAATATTATCTTCCTTAAGCACAAACTAAACTATACATCCATGTTAAGATGAACTATGTCGGATAGAACTTTTGTCTTACAACTCTCGAAGTTGTTGTTTAAGCTCAACCAACTAGTTCAAAGGTATCCAATACGGATCCTTGGAGAAAGAAGCAGTTCAGAGAACTTGCTTGCTCAAGAACTTGACAAACCTGGTCACATGGTAACATGTCAATACTTCTAGTAGACATCTAGAATATTACGAACCACCGATATGTCACCTAGTGCGAGACAAAACTTTCTTGGTAAGGCAAGAAGACATAGCCTCAGAGCTTCGGCATAAGCCTAACTCTTTGACCGAAGGGAGTGTACCAGAATATCAGACGTGGTAGCATAGTCAAACTTCGCTTAGTGATAGGGTAACCATCACGTTAAGAATGACACAAATGTCATTGTTGAGTTTCAAAGCAATAATGATTGCTAAGAATCTAAGATGGCCACATTGTTACGCACACGCATCATTCACGAGCACGAAAGCTCGGTGGAAGGGCGGATAAAAATGTGTGAAAGCATCACTTCATTAAGAGGGTCATGAAACTCTACACGACATCTTAGTATAAAGGAGTGTGACACTCTAAGGTGGAACAGAACAAAAGCTAATCAATGCTTATCTATCTGCGGTTTACAACACTTTGACCTGGTCCTAGATATGCTGAGGTACTGTTGTTTGTTTCTCTTGACATCCCGAAATGGTTTTTCTTGACGGACCACAAGAATATCTTGCACCGGAAGACACAATTGCACATGTACTACTTGACTACAAACTGGTAGACAATGGTCGGATACAACAAGGGAAAAAGAGCATGCTCAGGATGGAATCCCGAGCTGTGGATGCATAAGTCAACAATCTTCTGAAGACTGATGCAGGAGAGGGAGTTGTGGTAGAGTCACGAATATAGATGTGAGACTCACGAGGAGTACACTTGTCGTGATCTATTTGGTTCCATTAAAGAACATCTGCCAAAGGTGGTGGTAGGGGAAGTCCTTAAGTCTCGACATTCAATCGGGAAAAATACCACGAGTTCGAAGGCTTGTAATACCAACCATCCTAAGGCAATGTTTGAACATTAACTACAGGGGTCAAAGGAATGGATCTTGGGTTGAAGGGCAGCTTCATGTACAAGATTCACACAATAATCCAGCACAATCCGAGACCTTCGGTTCAAGTCTAGGGGTTAAAACCCGAGAAAAGAGTAACTACTATTTGAGTGACATAGTGTACACTGCAAGATAGCAATCACAACGTAGCTTCCAAGAGAAGGAACGCCTCCCAAAGTACACAAACAAACCAAAATGAGGCATACGAGGCAAAACGAAACCTCTAAGCCTGGAATAGAACACTGTGGATCCTACAATATAATATTGTGGACCCATAAGGAAGAGAAATCATGATGGAAAGGAATCTCTCAGCTGAACCAGAGGAAAGGGTACACAAGGAATTCACAACACACACAACTCTAGAGAACTCTACACTAGGTGAACTAGTTGAGAAACGACATGCCTACAAGGCACCTAAACTTTGAAAGACTAGAAGAGATATCAAAACTTTTCCAAATCAACAAAAGATAAGATGACCCAGAGATAGAATGATACCAGATGAGAAGCAAAAGAAGCATACTAGAGTTTTCCCAAAAACTTTTCATCTTTAAAATAGTTTTCACAAGCACTAGACTCAACATCGACCAATAGCAAGGGTTTCCTATAGTCGGTACTGCTCTGATACCAAAAAACTATGACACCCCCGAGATGAGGGTTAAACAAATCCCAGACCTTAGCCTCTCATAAGCTTATCCTAGAGCTCGAGGATATTCAGTGAGAAATTTGTAACACAATAGTAACCCTGTGACAGAAAAATTATTAAAGGAAGCTCATAACTGAGCGAAGAACCAAAATATTACAAGAAGATGTCACTGACCACAAACATCAAGCAACGGAAGGCAAATTATGCTAATAAGTATAGCAAACTTAACAAATGGCCTAAGATCCATGAAGCATAACGATGACATCATAGCCCGTAGATTTCAGGCTACCGGCCAGGAACCCCAAGCTACTCATCAGTGTCTATGTCATACATAACTCGTCTTCAAGGGAACACTTACTCTTCTACAAAAATATCAACAAAGAAAGGGTGAGTACAGGGTGTACTCCGCAAGACTTATGGCTGGTGGGGTTATTTTGCATAAAGCCATCTTTGTTTTGTAAAAAAAGAGGAAGAAGTAGCTCGTCTAATCAGAATATTTTAAAACGGGATAAGTGAATGACATCTCCGAAGAATTGATCATCATCTTGATATCCACCAAAGTAATCCTCGTCTCACAACTTGGATCACCCCCTCATACCCAAGAGGAACCATCCTTAAGCACATTGATCTAACAAGTTTTATGAGTAGGTTAACGTTCTCTATGATCTTTAGGTTTGTTTCAACGTTTTCCATAACCATGGACACAGCTTTTCGAAAAGATTTAACCCTGCAGGGGTGTACAACTTTACCCGCACATACTAACCGACTCTTAATGCTAGTACATTCGCCCTCTTCCTTGGAATACTGGCAGAGGGTGGTTAGACTTGGCCTTTACCTTGCATTCGCCGAGACCATGAGTCACACCCTAAGGATGTTTCCGCCGTAACGGGTCAAATCCCAAAGTCGGTCCCTAGAGATGTGGGCGAGGTTGGTTTACCAGAGGAACCACATCAAGCAACCCGGCCATGCTTACCTACCTATTATGATGCACCTCCTTCACCGCCTTCGAGAACAACCAGATATGCATATGTCGAATGGAACGCCCGAACTATGTGACTCATGGAATCTACTAGGGAAGTTAGTTACTCGTGAGGTTTTCCAGGCCCCGTGTGTCTGTACGCTCGTCTTGGTTCAAGAGGCTAGAACTCGGGTCCTAGTGGTGGTGAGCATAGGACTACAATAACCACATCCCACTGTGTCCTCCCATACAAGCCTTAGCATGTTTAACCTTTACCACTAATCTTACATCATTAGTATATCTTGTTCTCATGTCATACTAGATTCTCTGCATCTGATACAACGTCTGGATGAACCAGAACTGACAGCTAGGCATGGCTAAGCAAGACATAGATATAAGCTCTAGTAGTGCACACAAGCCAAACCTAGTTATGCTAGGAGAAGTGGATCAGGTAATATAAACTCAAAGGGAGTAATGCAACAGATAGGATACTCTATCTATCGATCAAAGACCACAGTAGAATCGCATGCATCATGGCAAGAATGAAATACTTTCAAAATCATAGGACTGTATAATGGTGGGGCTATGCTTGCCTTTGCCTGTTGATACCTAGATACAGATCTTCAGGATTCATTAGATGGACTTGTTTGTCGATAACCTTCTATGGTGTTGATCTCAAACTTCAATCTCGATCTCGATATCGTATTCTACCGGGAAGAAGCAAACACCGGAAAGAAAGGGAAAACAACAATCAACACATGGCATCAATGCAATTCTCAAGCAAGGATGATGATATGACCAGTTAAATTATATTGAAATGAAACCCTATAGCATGCTTGGCAATTTAAGTGGGGTCCGTGGGGTCCTTAACTTAATTCAGAGAAACCACGGATGCATATGAGAGGGGTTATTTTGTTCTTCTAATTAAACCCGCACGAAAGTGCCTGGTGGGCGTCCTTGAATCGTTTCTATGCGGGTTTGGCGGAAAGGGCTAAAACTTGCATAGGGCCGATTCGAGGGTGTTACAGAGTGGTATCAGAGCTCAGCAGTTGCGATACCCCACTGGTCCAGCCTGTAGGATAACCTAGCTAACGGCCGAAGTAGAGTGTCAAAACTATTTTGCAAAATCGGTTGGATAGATCTGATTAGGTCTGTTTTTACTCCTTACCCCTCTGCTATTCTCCTCTTACCTCTGCGTGTTTTAAATCTGCTATCTTACCTTCCTTCAAGTCCAGGATTTCTTGTGGTTGGGTTTCCGTCGTACCTTCAGGGTTTCGCGTCCTCCTTTGGTAACTGTGCTTCTACATCCGATCTTCGTTCTATCTGAGTGATCCTTTATCTATGGTACCACTCTTTGTTCCTTGTTTGTGCCTTCCGGTGTTTTCCGACGCGACGACATCATCTACGCCAGATCCGATGAAGAGCCTGCATCATTCCTTTGTTCTCCGAACATCGCTTGTAAAGATCTACAGTCTGATTCCACGAGTGGTTGCATGATTCTTCTATTCGTGTACAGAGTAATGCTTTGAGTGCGGGATGGAGTCAAGACCATACCACTACTCTTATCATACGCTTTTTTACATTGAATGGTGGATCAATGTAATCTTACTCCTTCCACGGAAGTTAGAGGTATCCTTGTGACCTCTTTCTTCGTCTTGTTTCTCCGGAGTGTTCTCGGCGAATGTGAGCAACGACCTATTGTTAGTGGTGTCGCGAGGATCTACACGAAGCGAGAAGAGTCCGCCATCAGCCTTCTTCCCCGTACCATTTGGCGGATCTCGAGGGCGAGATCCATTGTTAGTGGTGTCGAATTGTGGCATCCCGCTAAAACCACTACTAGAAAATCATTGTGTTTTTGTGCATTGCATCATCATGACCGCATGCTCATGTCATCATGCCACATTGCATTTGAGCATCGTCATCATCATGCATGGTTTGTTTAAAAACTATTTTTTGAAAAGTCTGGTTTTGTTTTCTAAACGCCCCGTCTTTATTTCAAATCAAAACTCCGGTCTTTCCCGGGTCTTTTATTTGTCTAAAAACTATTTACAAAAGTCTATTTTAAATTAAAATAAAAGTCTATATTATTTTGGGAGGCAGCCCGCCAGGCCCGAAAGCCCGGCCGGCCACCACCAAACGCTAAAATAAATCCTACCTACCCACCCCTACACGCCTCCCCACTCACCTCACCGGTGGACACACACACACACAAAACACGCACACACACGCCACCTGCCGCTCCCATCCACCCGTCCTCTCTCCTGCTCGCTCCCGCCCACCGCATGCACCGCCCCCGACAAAAACCCCTCCTGCAGCGATCCCCGCGTGACCCCGGGCCCCACCATCCACTCGCACGAATCCCGTCGCCACCTGGTCCACCCGTAGACCCCGCCACTCCGCGTACGCCCAGCGCGTTCCCCACCAACCGCGCGACCTCGTCGCCTCCCTCTGGATCCCCGCCGCCCGTGCCGGACCTACCCGGCGACCTCGACCTCCGCCGCCGCAGGACCCGCTGCCCGAGCCACCTCATCTTCTCCCCGTGTGCCCCTGCACCGGAGCCACCCTCGCGCACCCGCCGCCCCCTCACCACTCAGCGACGCCGCGAGCCCGGCCCCCTCGCGAGCGTTGCCGCTCCGCTGCCTGCTTGCTTGCAGAGCTCTGTCGACCGCCACCAGGGACGCCTCTCCGTCGGCCGCCCTCCTCGTCCACCTCGGTCGCCTCCGCCGAGGTACCCTGAGCTCCTCCACTGGTCGTCAGCGGCGCTCCGCTGCCGCGTGAGCTCGCCCGCGTCGCCAGCGCCCTCTGCCCTCCTCGCTTCCCGCCTCGGCCGCCTCGCCATCAACCGATGATGCGAGCGCCGCCGTCCTCCATTCCGCGTGCGAGCCTGCACCCTGGCTGCCGTTGGGCCTCTACTCCTCTGCAGAGCACCACCGCCACAACCTCCTCCTCTGCGCCTCCCGGGATCCACCGTCAGCACCTCGTCGTCAACCCCCTGCACGTCCCTACCGCCACCGTCTGTTCGGCCCAGACCGGTGCCTCTATGTCTTCTACTTTGTGTGTGTGCGCAGGGGTAGCAACAGTAGCACTGCATGTCCTCGGTGCAAGTCGTGTGGTTCCTTTTTCCGTGTCATTCAACATCACAAGCCCGTCGTCAAGTATGGCATATTCCAAGGAGGACAACATGGAACCCGACAAGATCTCCATCCCGGACTCCAAGTACCCCCCCCCCCCCTCGGATGCGACAAGATCCCCTCCCCGGACCCCAAGAACTCCTTCCCGGCTCCGCTAGCCGAAACCCCGTAGGTCACGATGATGTTGAACCAAGATCGCCATCGTCAATGGAACCGGCAGACCCAAACCTTCGTACAGGGATGCTCACTGACAAGACCGGCTCAATGCCGTGGGTTCGAGGGGTGTACATGGTGCCACTAGAAGACCGCCAAGATCGCCACCGGAACGACAAGCACTTCACCGCAGACGCCGAGTACGCCGACATGGAACCGAAGGACGCCGACTTCTTCATCCCGAACGCCAAGACCGACCTAATACGTGGACCTGACAAGATCTTCGCGACGACAAGATCGACACCGACCTGGGGCGCATCCGATGAGCCCCGACACCAAACCAAGTCCTGCGACGACCTCCGAAGACCGAACCCCAAACCCCCGGAACCCAAGGTCTTCCGAACCCAGATGTGTGACCCTAAGTCCCTATTTTTATAATATGACATTATCAACAGTCGCATATTAAATTGTTCACGCATGCATACCTGTCTGTGGTTTGGGGGCATTATGTCGATTCACCTCATAATTAAATATGGAGTCTATATGCGGAATATTGTTGTCTTATTCCGGACTCCATTAAAATTGGTGTAGCGAACCGATGCCATGTTTTGTCTTGCTAATCCAACATTTAATTTGCGGGGTATCTAAAATAACTTGAACCTTTTAATTAATTCTCGGGACCCCGGTTCTGCTTAATACTGCCTAATTGTACCGCATCTTTGCCATGACATGCATCATGCATGCATCATGCTCGGTCTGCTGCCATAGTATTAAATAGTGCATCCGGTGTTTGTTCTAGTGTTTGCTTCTTCGCGGATTAGGCCGATGAGTTGATGCAAGTATCGACAAGTTCTCCGGATATGATCCATCGGTAGTGTTTCCCAGGCGAGCATCTCTCCCCCTTTCTACCTATTTTGTGTTTATAGTCTTTATGTCCTCCTGTTGATCTATTGCTATCTGTGTCGCGGTGCTTTAGTTTCCGTGCACCATTTATACTCCTTGCAGCCTCTATATTGCCATGGACATATCTTATTGCCTGTTGTTTGATAGAGAGTCGGCCCTGCGAGTCGTAGTTGCTTGCTTCTGTGTTGCTTCGCATCATTGTTGTTCCACCGTTGACTGCAAGTTGGCACATGATAAACGGTGGAGATTCTTAATGGTGGAGATGATCACGACTTTAAACACAACTATTAAATTGCTAGATATGACTAATGCAGAGGCATCGGTGGGCAATAGATGTTATTTGGTTCTTCCACGCTCACTTGTGTCCCGTAGGACCCCGAGTACTTGATACCTGTTCCTTGATTTTTCGCACTATCCACATCCGGGAGACCCTATGGGATCCCCCTGAGACAGAGCTTAATTCATTTCTATTTCTTGGGGCCACAAACTAGTTTGGGGTTTTATTACTATCTTGTACTTATGCCATGCTTTACTGCTTTATTTATGATTGTGCGTGGAGCACCTGTACTGTTTTGGATCGTGCCACGTTTTCGCGGTATCGACAAGCCTAGTCACACTTTCGGGTTCCCAGTCCTTTATAGCCATCGTCGCAAACCCTGGGTCCGTTCCGGAGCCGGCCAACTTCGTTGCGGGTAGCTTAGTGGGGTGGCCCCCTGAAATATTTTATGAATCTTGTGATCACTTCGTCGTGAATGCCTCGTTGGGTTTTGAGTTGGTTTTTCTGAGGTTCATCATATGTGTGTTGCTATTTGTGCACCCCTGCAGGGTAAATCTTTCTGAAAGCCGTGTTCGCGGTTATGGACGACTTGGAGCACAGTATCTCGATCATAGACAAGCATAACTAAAGTAGTGCTATAAACTTGACTTAATATATGACTAGTAATCAGATTCAACTATCACGGAATGGATATTAAAATGCCAACAACTAGTGGATCTGGGGTTGTTTGTGACATGCTGAACCTGCCTAGAAAGTATTGCAACTCCAATGGAATGTGATAAAAGTGCCAACAATTGCTGGGTTTTGGGATTCCTCAGGAAAATTATATCTGACTAGTAAATGTTCCAACTATAACGGAATGGTGATTAAAACTGGCCACTACTTATGCTTCAGGATGACTCATGCTAGCTATATCTGACTAGTAAGTGCTGCAATTTTAATGGAATGAATAAAACTGCCAACTGTGTGAGTTCCTTGGTCCGAATTCCTCGTTTGGTCTCGAGGGGGAAATACCAGGATGGGTATGTTTGGTGTTAGTATCAGGTTGGATCCGAATAGGTCTCTCTTATCCCTCTCTAATAGCCGATAGATGAATCGAGTCTCTATAGGTTGTTTAGTGCATGCTTCGCTGCCGCTTCAGTCCACCATACCTATGTAGGCGAGAGCCGCCGAATTCTAGCCTCGCAGTGTACTGGCCTTAGTACGGACGCTCCTCTTTTCCCTTTGCCCTTTGTCGGCACCCCTTTTGTTTTAGCAAGTTTGAGATCGACGTCGTTAGCAGGGTTACCCTTTCGGCTTGGCCTGGGCAGGGTTATGGACGCCATTGGTTATTCGTCAGGGCTCTTAGCCCCATTTGCATCTTGTCCGTAGTCGGACGCTCTATCGTTTTCAAGGTGATTTGGATCTTTGTATTGTATATCTGTATTCTTGACTCATGGAGTCGTTGTTGTATATATATGTTCTGTGGGTCCCATCGAGGACTGTTGTGTAATAGTATTACTTTGTTTTCCACCCGCACGAAAGTGCCTGGTGGGCATCCTTGAATCGTTTCTATGCGGGTTTGGCGGAAAGGGCTAAAACTTGCATAGGGCCGATTCGAGGGTGTTACACCACAATGACGGCGAGCGGCAATAGCGGCAGGTACACCCACGGGGCGATGATGTAGCGCGAGAGGGAGGGAACGGAGGGGTGAGTTAGCACCGCGAGCAAACCGTGAGCACGTAAGAGGTGGTGGCGAGGCCGGGCAAGGTTGAACAGCGACGAATCGATAGCGGCATTTGCGGCGTCCAGCAAGACGTCAAGCTCGATTCCAACGAGGTGGGGCCTTCTCAGCTTGCGCGCTTCGACAGGGAGAACAAGGACAGCGAGGCGAAACTCATGGAGGTCTCAGATGGCCGATGGAAGGTCAGGAACAGCGGGGACGACCACGGCTGGTGAGCTAGAGTTTCGGCCAGAGAGGGAGAGAACGTGTGCGAGGGGGGCTTGATATAAAGTGAATCTTACGATATGTCTGTTTGATTGCCTCTTATGATTTGGAACTTTGGTCTGCTCCTTCAGGGATGCTCTCAGTTTTCTCGGATGTGGATTGCAAGTTTTCATTGGTCATGACTTGATCGCCTAGAATGCCCACAAACAAGCGACAGTGTCTCATAGTAGTACTGGAGATAGGTACAAAGCAGTTGCCTATGCCACAGCTCAGCTCATTTAGGTACAGTCTTTACTTACGGACTTGGGGATCTCTCAAGGTCAGTTGGCAGTCCTTTGGTGTGAACATCGGTACAATATACCTTTCATCGAACCTGGTATTCCATGGCCGAACGAAACACATCGAAGTTGACTATCATTTTGTGCGAAAACATGTTGCACAGAAGCTACTTCAAATCAAGTTCATCTCTTCTAAAGATCAACTTGCTGACATCTTCATGAAGCCATTGTCTTGACCACAATTCGAAGGTTACAGGCGCAATCTTAACTTGCTTAGTACTTGGTGCAGTTAAGATTGAGGAAGGGTGTTAGACTATGTATATACTTTTGTATATTGTACATAGCTATGTAACTCTCTGTACTTGTATACCCCTATACGTATAACTGAGACCAAACCATGGTCGAGGTTGAGCTATTCTTCCAATAGTATTTCCATCACTTAACAAAGTCAACTTATTTAAGTAGCCATCAATAATGGGTAAAATATCCAAAATACTTATATAGAGAGGCTGTATCGGGGACCCAACACCTGGACCATACACGGCTGCACCGAGCAACATTAACAAGGCCAAAACAGCGAACATGGCCGGAAAAAGGTCCAACAGAGCACATGCTTCATGTACAGAGAGGCTGGCATCGGGGACCTAGCCAGCAGATCATACACGACTGGATCGAGATACGTTTACAAGGTCAAAACAGCGGACGCGGCAGAAATGAAGGTCCAACAGAGCACATCTTTTCTTTTGAATCACCAAAAGAGCACATCTTTCTTGTACGGAGAGGCTGACATTGGTGACCCATCATTAGACCATACATGGCATCACCAAGCAACATTAACAAGGTCAAAATAGTAGACGCAACTAGAAAAAAGCCAACAGAGCACATGTTTCGTGTACAGAGAGGCTACTATCGGCGACCTAGCCGGTAGACCATACTTGGTTGAATCGAGATACTTTAACAAGGTCAAAACAGTGGATGTGACCCAAAAAAGTCTAAAGAGCACCCGCTTCTTATATTGAGAGGCTTCTATCAGAATGTAGCAGCCCGACCATACACAGCTGCTGCACAGCGGTTCCTTGACGGAAAAAGTGCAATATGTTGGAGGAATAGAAACTTGTATTCTAGAGGGGCCAAAGGCCACAATATATAGTACATATACAGGTGTAAATATGCAGGAAGCCTCCTAACTAGTAGAGAAAATACAATATACAAATATCTCTCTAACACCCCCCCCCCCCTCAAACTCATGGGGGATCCACAACAATGAGTTTGGAGAAAGAGAAACTATGTTGTGCTCTAGTCTAGGTCTTCATAAAGAAATCTGCCAACTATAACTCTGAAGGCACATACTGGAGCGCAATAACCTGATCCTGCACACTAGCACGGACAAAAGAAGCATCAACGCTGATATGATTGGTAAGCTCATGCTTTACTGGGTCACGTGCAATACTGATAGCACCTATACTGTCATACAAGAGAATAGTTGGTGCTATAACAGAGACACCCAAATCAGCCGGTAACCACCGCAACCAAGTCACCTCAGTAGTCAAAAGAGCCATAGCTCGCAACTTAGCCTCTGCACTTGAATGGGAAACTGCAGTCTATTTCTTCATCTTCCATGCAATAAGAGAACCACCAAGAAACACACAGTAGGGAGAAAGTGAGCGGCAATCTGAAGGATCACTAGCCCACGTAGCATCGGAGTAGGCCTAGAGCTGTAAGGAGCTAGGACGAGGGAAAAAAAGACAACATGTGTTTGTGCCATGAAGATAGCGAAGAACACAAAGGAGGTGACTATAATGAACCGAAGTAGGAGCAGATACAAACTGACTCAAAATATGAATAGGATAGGAAATATCTAGGCGAGTTACAGCAATATAAACAAGGCTCCCAACAAGATGGCGATAGCATGTTGGATCAGAGAGAGGATCACCATCAGAAGCGCGGAGCTGGACATTGAGCTCCATAGGAGTCTCAACAGTGCGCTCATCACCAAGAGCAGCATGAGCAAGGAGATCCTGGATATACTTTTCTTGGGAGATATAAAAGCCATCAGAAGTGGAGGAAACCTCAATCCCAAGAAAGTAGCGAAGAGGACCAAGATCAATCATAAGAAACTGCTCACGAAGAGGGGCCTTAACAAAGGCAATATACTCAGAGTCATCATCGATGATGATCATGTCATCAACATAGAGGAGTAGAAGAGTGCGTCCACGAGGAGAAGTGTGAACAAATAGTGTTGGATCATGAGCACTAGGGGAGAAACCAGCAGTAGTCACCACAGAGGCGAAGCGCTCAAACCAGGCATGAGGAGCCTGTTTTAGACCGTAAAGAGAGCATCGAAGATGACAAACCATGCCATCAGGTACAGAGTACCTTGGAGGAGGCTGCATGTAAACCTCCTCACGCAACTAACCATTGAGAAAGGCGTTCTAAACATCAAGCTGAGACACAGACTAGTGGCAAACCGAGGCCACAACAAGAAGAGTACGCATAGTGGTCATATGGGCCACTGGAGCAAAAGTCTCATCATAATCACGGCCCTATTCCTGCTGGAAGCCACAAGACGCCCTTTGTAGCGCTCAAGAGATCCATCAGAGCAAGTCTTAATCTTGTAGACCCACTTGCATGTGATGGGGCGAACACCAGGAGGAGGACAGACAAGATCCCAAGTGCCGGTACGCTCAAGCGCAGAAATATCCTCGGCCATGGCAAGCTGCCATTCAGGATGATGCGCAACATCCCGATAAGAAGTTGGCTCAAGGGCAACAGAAAGACCATAGTGACTAGGAGAGTAGCGATTAGGTGGACGACGATGGCGAGCAGGAACAGGAGGAGTCATCTCATCAGAGGAAGAAGGCGCATCAGAAGAAAAAACATCGGAGGAAGCATCCAGAACATGGGAGTGACGACAAAAATGGAAGGTAAAAGGAGACAACGGTGAGGTGGATGGAGGGTCGGAATAAGAAGAAGAAGAAGAAGAAGAAGAAGAAGAAGAAGAAGAACTAGGTGGTGAGGAGGGTGGCAGTGGGAAAGGTGAAACATCAGCAAGGATGGGGCATGGAGGTGGATCAATAGTAAAAGAGGGTGGTGTGTCAGGAAACAATAAAAAGGATATGTCCTCCATTTTGAAGGCCGAGGAGGAGGGGTGTGGGTAGAAGGGACGCGACTCACAAAAAGTGATATCACAAGAAATGCGCATCCGACGGCCAACAGGGTCCCAACACTGATAGCCCTTATGCTCATCACTGTATCCAAGAAAGACACACTCAACAAACTGAGCGGTCAGTTTGGTGCGTTCGCGAGGGGTAAGAAGAACATAGCAAACACAACCAAACAAATGAAGCGCCACGTAATCAAGAGGATGACCAGAGAGACGCTTGAGAGGAATACCACCATGTAGAGCAGCAGAGGGTTGGATATTGATAAGATAGGTGGCAGTGGAAATAGCATCAGACCAAATGTGAGGCGGAAGAGAAGCAGCAATCATCAACGCACGAGCCATCTCAAGAAGGTGACGATGCTTATGCTCAGCCACGCCATTCTGAGCATGAGCACCTGGACAAGAGAACTGAGAAAGAGTACCCTCCTCAACAAGAAAGGCTCGCAGTGAACGAGAGATGTACTCGCCAGCAGAATCTGCATGAAACAAATGAATAGGAGTGTAGAACTGGGTATGAACCATGGTAGCAAATTTCTTATAGATAGACAAGACCTCACTACGAGAAGACATGAAATATATCCAAGTGTGGCGAGAAAAATCATCTATAAAAATGACATAGTAGCGATGACCCCCTTTCGACGTGAAGGGAGCCAGACCCCAAACATCCGAATGAACAAGATCAAAAGTTCGCTCGGACACAAACTCACTGTGGATATAGGGTAGCTGAATCTTCTTACCAAGCCTACAATCCAGACAATCCAAAGATGCATTTCCAGAGACAAACCCCAGAACACCACGATGAACTAAAGACGAGAGGAGAGAACCACATAAATGTCCAAGACGATGATGCCACTGCTGAAAAGAGCTGGTAGCGGCGTCTATAGATGCCGAGAGACTAGTGAAGGTGGCAATTGAAGGAAGACGAAGCCAGTCAAGCTCCCAGAGGCCATCATGGCGTCGGGGACCAGCACCAAGCAAAACACCGGTGCGATCCTGAACAAAACAAGAATCAAAGTCGAGAGTGACGCTACAACAAGAGTCAATGATCTGACTACCAGAAAAGAGTTACATGTTAAGTTGAGAAACATGCGGAACAGAAGGAATATGAAATGAGGAGGTACTAAGAGTGCCTCGACTAACGACTGGGAGGGGAGTACCATCAGCAGTAAGAACACGAACAGGAGACTCGATAGGTTGAACAGAAGTCAAAGAGGAAGAATCATAGGTAATATGAAAAGAAGATCAAGTATCAATAATCCATGAGATGTACCTAGATGAGGAGAAGGTGGTCTTGTGATGCCAGAAAAGTCAGTTGTAGAACCAGCAGAACCTGTCGGTGAAGAATCCCATGTATCAAGCAGGCATTGACGCTGCGCTATCTCATGCGCAGACAGGGACATGGCTAAAGAGGTCGAGCTAGAATCACGAGCCGACGAAGAGCGGTCATCAACACACACAGATGCCGCCAAAGGAGGCGATGTAGAGCAACGCGCCGATAAAGACGGAGTCAGTGAAAGGTGGCCACAACTGTCCAAAGAAGCCACGAGTGTGGATGTAGAGCTGCAAGCCGACGTAGACGGAGTCAGTGAAGGCGGCCATAACCACCTGAAGAGGCTGCAAAAGTCGACGAAGAGCGGCGAGCCGACGTAGTTGGAGTCGGCGAAGGGCGGCCATAACCGCATGAAGAAGCCGCGCACGTCGACGAAGAGCGATGAAGAGCGACGAGCCGACGTAGACGAAGTCGGCGAAGGGCGGCCATAACCGCAGGAAGAGGCCATGAAATTCAACGAAGAGCAGTGAGGCGACGTAGACGGAGTCGGCGAATGGCGGCCATAACCGTGTGAAGAGGTCGCAAAAGTCGCAACATACCCAGAAGAAGAGGGCGCTTTTTTTCTTTTTTTTCTTTCTTTTTGTTTTGGTCAACAGCCGATCGAGGACCAATCGAACCACGCACGCGCACACCAAGCAATCACACACACAACCCGGCACAACTAGAGAGATGCAGTAGCCAGCAGCGGACAGTCGGTGGTCGGCAGCGGACGGGGAGGCGGCGACCGGGCAGACGGAGGGGCGATGGCGGCCGGGCAGATGAACGGGCGGCGGCCGGAGACGGGCCGCGGCAGGGCGGCGGCCGGAGACAGGCAGCGGATGGCAGTGGAGAGCACTACGTGCGGTGGACGAGTCGGAGAACACCATGGTGATGAAAAAAAATCATGGGCGGCGGCGGTGGAGTTCAGCAGACGAGTTACGCGTCAAAAAAAGCTGAGCTCTGATACCATGTTGAAGAAATAGCAACTTGTTTTCAAACGTGTGAAAGATCACAATATATAGTACATGTACAGGTGTAAATATGCAAGAAGCTCCCTAACTAATAGGGAAAATACAATATGTAAATATCTTTCTAACACAATAAAGAGACCAGCATCGGGGACACCACATCTAGTCTACATGGCTACTATATTGAGCACCATTATCAAGTTCAAAACGGGTACATGACCAAAAAGTACGCGAGAGACACTGACATCGCGGACTAGAGGCTTCAAACACCGGATTGCATCGATGAGAGTCAAAAACGTGGAATGGAAATTCTGTCACTTTTTTACGATTTCATTGTAGAAGAGATCCGCGAAAACAATAAAAGCTTAATCATCTACCCTGAACAAAATAGTTGTGCTAGAAGGTTTCTACCATACTTGACAGACCAAATCGTTTCAGTTAGGAAAATGATACTAGTCCTCCGGGGATCGTTTCATTCGATCCCCCAGATCGCTGCTAGACACGGACGTGGGAGGGCCCACCCAGACGCGTTTCTCTTTCCCGATCTTCTTCCTCTCCCGTTTTCTTCCCTCGGTCGCCCACACGCCCACGCGTGCAGCACCTACCGTCGCACCGCCCGCGTAAATCCGGCCGCCGGGATCTCCACCGCCGCCTTCTTCCTCACCCGTTTTTTCCCTCCCAGTCCGTGCAGCCGCGCCGCCGCCCACCCGCCCGCGTGCAGCTCAGGCCGCTGCGCCGCCGCCCTTGCAGATCCGTGCCGCCCAGCCGTGCCTCCCCGCCGCGCCGCTGCGCTCCGTGCCCGGCTGAGATGGAGGACAGTGGCTCCGTGCCCGCTGAGACGGAGGACATCCGCCATGGACGCCCCCCCCCCCCCCCCCCGAGCCCCGCTACTCCGCCTTAACCCCGAGCGCGCCTCCCTGCAAAGCTCCGTCCGGCTGTGTTTCCATATGCGATCTCCGGCTGGCGTTCGTTCACCGCTGTAGAGGACAACAACCGTCTTCTCACGAATTTGCTACATGCGACCGCCGACGGTGCTACTGAAGAACACGGACGCTCCTACGTACGCTGTCGAGGTTTGCTACGGCGTGACCATCGGCGGTGCTACAAGCAGCGTCAGAATTTTGCTACAATGTCTTTTTTTTGTGCTACATATCTATGCTTTTGCTATAATTGTACAAAATGTTTGCTATAATGTCTCCGACACACGCGCTGATACCTGCCAGCGAGCGGTCCTACTACACGCGGCGAGTAGACCTGCTACATATGACTTGTGGTGTTGCTACATACGGCGAGCGGCGTTGATATATGGCATTTTTTTTGTTACAATTTTTGCTCCGACGATGTCTCCGGCGAAGTCAGTCTTTTACTACATTAGCATAATTATCTTGCTACATCGGTTTTCTTATTTTGCTACAAAAGCACAATTGTTTTGCTACGCGGTCTCCAGCGAGGTCTCCTGCGAAAGGCTCCGGCGAAGTCGGTTTTGCTACATTCGTATTTTTTTTCTACACGGTCACGGGCGAACTCTCCGGCCAGGTCCGGTCTATTTTTATATTTTCTATAACGAACAGTTTTCTACTACATGTAGCAAAAACGGACTTTTTTTTAGTAAAAATAGGTGGTTTGTAGCAAAAGCGGGATTGGAGGCTGTTTTTCTAGGACAGGTGGCGGGCGGGGATCGGGACGGGGGACGCACGGCCCTTGCAGTTAACAATTTTTTTTCTACTGTTGGTCGGGGCGAGATACTTGAGTACAGCCAGCAACTGGGAAGCGATGTCCTAAAGACGGTCCACCATGGCTTCAAGTGTTTCTTTCGAGTTCATGCCCAACACCTTGTCACTTGTGCCTGCTAAAGTCATAAGCACAAAAAGAAACCGCCAATGCTAGTGACTCGTCCATGCTGGAAATCGTCTACTAGGGACTCGCTAAATGCTTACCAAGGACTGAGCGCGAGGCCGCCCTGGTCGTAAGTTCCATGGAATCGAATTTGTGACTCAGCTCGGTGAGCTCCTTGTTATCTGCTCCATATCCGAGTCCATCTGGCGCTTTAGATCTTCATAGTTCTTCTTGCATGCTTCGCATGACCTTTGATGAGCTCCAGCTCTTTGTTCACGTTGGCAAGGCGTTCTGTGCCATCTTTCTCAAAAGTGTTTAGGCCCGGCCTTGTGGCTTGTGAGTGTTTTCCATTTCTGCAATTTGTTTGTGCATGACACTGATGTGCACCCAGCTGTCGCGGGCTTTGGCGAACTCTTCTTGATGTTTCTCTGAAATACAACAAAATTCAGCTGGTCTGGTTTCCGACTCGGATCAACCACCATTCCGAACATGGAAAGTACTAACGTTCCGAGTTTTCGATCTTTTTCACCAGTTTGGCCTTTTTGTTCTGCTCCTCGATCGGGGAGGTTTTTCTTCGAGGCCTCGATCTCCTTCCGAGCATCTCCCAGTTTGTTCTAATAAATAAAAGAAAGCAGAAGCAAATCAGATATGCAGGAAATTCTCGTCATGATAATTATTAGTCAAAAGTCCTAAACAAACCTCAAACTACAAAACCTAAGTCAAACCTTGAACTTTGAATCCCGAGAATTAGCACTCTGAACTTGTGGATCCTGGTCTATTTTGAATCCTAGATCTGTTTCTTGGCTTAAACAATAATTCTAAAAAAAAAAATACACTAGTGTGACTGACTGACATGGCCCACCTCTCATATTTCTCTTCCATCTTTAGTCTCTCCGATCTATCCGACCTGACAGGCCGTGCACGGCGGCGGATTACGGCAGCGGCTGACCTTGTACCCACGCGGTCATGCCTTGCCCCTCCGTCCCGCGAGGCCGTCTCAAGTGCTGCTCTAGTCTCTCTATTTGAGCTTTGAGGTTCCATTCAAGTACTACCTGCACATCGTGGATCGGATGCTGAAATTGCTACTCCAATCTCTCGTGTTTGAGATAGCTTCCAAGTGCTACTTGTACGACGTGGAGCAAATTATTCAATGCTTGCTGAAGAAACAATTGCATGCGCCGTATTAGACACCCAAGATTGGATGAGCGGACGAGGTCAAGTTGCCGGATGAGGATGGCAAGAGTGAGTCGCCTCGGACCAATGCCACGCAGAGCGTGCACGCCGTGCACAAGCACCGCGGCACCACCACTAGTCGTCGCAGCGGATGTCCGGATTATGTGAACAAGATGGAGAAGAAGGTTCTTACAAGTGGGTCCATGTGTCAGTGGGTGTAATACAGTAATCTCGGCCGGAAACGTAACTTTTCGGGTGAGTCAAACAGCTCCAGGGTTTAAAATAGAAAATCCAGACCACCGGCGAATCGTGGGATGTAGGGTGGTCGCGGTGCTGCAGGGCGGTCGAAAAAGAGCAGCGGAGCCGGCAGATCGGAGCTTAAAGCGAGAGCGCAGTCGGCACATCGGAGCTTAAAGTGAGAGAGGGGCGGCGGTCCAGGATAAGAGGAGAGGAGAGAAATCTCGGGGTGAGGATAAGGGGAGAGGAGAAAACAATCGTGGCACTTTTCAATGGGACTTCAAGTGTAGAGTGTTGTAGCAAGCTTTTTTTTCCAACAAAGGTGATTCGAGGGTTTATATTGAACTCTCGAAGAATTGGTTATGTAATGGTTTTTGTCTTCTCCTCAAGCAACATGTAAAGTAAAATAATTTGTCTTGTGTCCCCCAACTCCATCAAGTGATTGTCAAGCACAAGGTTTCATATTAGTAATATGAAATGAAATATACAGTAAACTAAAGTAAATAAAGTAAAAAATGCAAACTAGATGATATGGAAGATAATAGAGTTGTTTTGGGTTTTTATAAGTGATTACAAGTAGAGAAAGTATTTTTGTATTTTCGAAATAATAAATTGCATAAAATATAAAAGATAGTAGATACAATAGAAAGGTGTTTTTTATGATTAAAATTGGACCGGGGTTCATGGGTTCACTTGTTTACTCCCTTTTTAAGTTGCAGGATCACAAAATAATTCATCAGTGATAATTTTTTATGGAAAATCTATATGTGTTTGATAAGAAATCAATATGGGCATCATCTTCTAACATAGAGATTAAATACATCTCTCTTATACTTCTCAAGAAAGGGAAAGTCAATGTAATCTTGATTTAAGAATAAATCAGAGTATAACTTTAAGTAATATAACATGATGTTTAAAATACAAATATGCTACCTTGATCTAACCAGATTATCACATTGTCATATGATAACTATAGCACATGATTTCACTTTATCCCTAGTGAGGCAGCAAAAGAAAGGTAAAAACCAAAGTAGATCTTAAATATTGTTTGTCACAATTCAATCACTAACACCATGCTACTCCATCTAATACACAATTCTCCCCATACAAGTTCTTGCATACAAGTTGGATCAAAACAAGCAATTAAGAACAGGGTACATGATATGCATCTATCAATATATCTTACACAAAATAGATTCCAATTCCAAATATCAAATCACAGAACAAAGATCCGCCACATAGGAATTACAAATATGACAATAATCATGTAGGGAAACTCATATTGTACTAGATCTATGAAGAATAAGAGAGAAATATATTAAGATACTGCCATAAACCCATAGCCCGGAGGTGGACTACTACCTCTTCATCATGGTGATGATGCTAGAGATGTTGGAGAGGGTGGAGATCCCCCCGGAGGTGGCTCCGACGGAGTTTCCCCCTCCAACCTTCGCTGGATCTGACTCTGTTTGGTGGTGTTTTCATCTCTAGTGTCCTCTCTCTCGAGGAATCCCCGGGGGATTCTTATATAGGGGTTTTTAGGTCAAGAGAACTCCGTGGGCGAAAGAATCAAGGCGATCGGACGATCGAGGAGGAAACGAGAGTAGGTGGCGCACCACCCGTGCTCATTTGGGCCTCCTGGCCCTCCAGGTGGGATTCTTGTGCTCCAAATGCTTCTCGTGGATAAATATTTGCATTCCCAAAACTTCAGTCCATTTGACTTCGTATAGGTCCTGAAACATCAAAAACATTGAAAACAAGGTTTTTCTGCCCTGCGGGTTATAGCCAAAATAAAGGGGATCATTGGTAAATCCCAAAAAATCAAAATAAAACATGGATATAACATTATATATGATGAAATATGTGAGAAAACATGTTAACAAACTATAAAGTTTATAAATGCATTTTACATGCATCAACATCCCCAAGCTTAAACTATGCTCGTCCTCTAGCATGAAGGTGATAAAACTAAACATGGACTTTGGAGTTTGTTACCTTTGCTTCTTTCATTATCAAGTAAAGTTCATAGGCTCAATTTCTTTCAATGAAACATAATATGCAAGTGTACTATCAAGTTGTATCTTTTACACATTTATAAACATGTTAAACAATAAGTAATGGTGTGATAAAACAAATGATGAACAAAACAAACCTTCAAGCACACTTTGATGAACCTATAGAATAAGAGACTCTTTTCATGATTGGCATTGGTGTTTATCCCTTTATTTTTGGCTACTTCTTAGTTTCATGCCCTTAACTGGAAGACTCACTTCTTAGTTTCATGTCTTCCCTTGAAATGTTTTGCATCTCGTACCGAAAGTAAGCATTGAATATATATGTTAATCCTCCATAAAGAATGTAAAAATAAAGTTTTGAGCTATGTAGTTCATGTCAACAATACTAATAAGGATGGGGTTCCAAGTATCTTTTATTTCAAAGCATCATATGGTTTATGTGTTAAACATCTTCCAAGTTGATTGTTTCATGCACCATACCTATGACCTTGCACTCCTCATGCAACTCAACTTAGGCCTATAATTGTATGCACATGTTGGTCTTAGAAACCGCATCACTGAAGTACCTCTTGCTCCCTGTGTAGCTATATGCCCCCTTTTGTATTTAACTTTTTGTTTATTTAGCATAGGTGTTAATATAATTCCTTGGTCATATTCAAGGTGGGAGGGGGCAGTATCTCTACTCCATAAGAACAAGAAAAACAAACATATGAATCATATCAACAAGGGTCATTATGCTGTAAGCTTCCACCATGAGTTGCTGCATAGCGCATGGATTTTACTAGCGGTTCAGGAGCGTTTTCTCTCAATATGCCTACTCCAGTATGCACACTTTATTTCACATCGATGCAATCCATATGTAGAACTTTAACATAATTAATTATCATTCAACATTTAAAGCTTGTGCCATGACAACATGGTTTGACCAGCAACAACTAATAAGATGTAAAACACAAAAACTTCCATAATGGTATCACCCCAAACCTTACTTTCTTATGAGCTTTAAAATACATGAAAAGGTATTTTTAAGAATTTTTGGAGGATTAACATACATACTATACTTTAAAGTAGCTTTTGTCACAAACAGGTGGATATGCCTAGTCTAGTTTATGGGGTTTGGAATAAGTCTTAGCTTGTATTGTGAAGGCTTAGCAAAAAGAGATCTGAAGAGTGTGCCATCTAGTTCATAATGCCAACATTAATTTACTCACCTTGCTCCTTAATATTTAAAATAAATATACACAAGCAAAGGATACAAATTAATAGGCACAAGACAAATCATACTTCATATAAAGTACTTGAGCTTAAGAACTAGACACGGTAGAAATTTTAGCTTTTTTCTTTTATCTCCCCTTTATTTTATTTCAAGGCATTCTTATTCATTTTTTATCTCATTAAGGAAAAGTTTATTTTTAGTAGCTCTATCATAAACATTTATAATAATAATGGTGGTGGTCCTTCTATTGCAAACAAAAGTAAAATAAACAAAATAGACGCTCCAAGTTTCTATGATAGTTTTATGTTGCTCAAAAATTTTGTTTAGAGGTTTGCAAACCGAGAGTTTAATAGGTCCAGTGGGGTGCCTTGGGCATCCCCAAGCTTATGGTTTTCACCATCCTTGGATTGCTCTTGGTCTGATGTTCCTCTATTTCCTGTCAAAAAACTTTAACACGAAACTTTTTCTCCCATCTCTTTTCTGAGTGGTGACATTAGTGGCACAGAAGTATGATAGTTGCTGCATATATATCAAAGTCAAAATTCTTTCAAATGTTACAGAAAGTATATAATTTTCCTACATATCCCTAGCATATAATATGACTCATAACAATCATTTTATGACACTTGGAATGGTTAAAAAAACATGGCCGACTTTGTCCAGAATTTTCTAGCCCACTTAAACATGTCAGGAATTTTAGCAAATTCTTGTGCATACAGAGGATGCAAAGTTGTAAATTATGTGTAAATATGAGCGCAATCAGATTACTAAACAAATCATAAAATTCTTGCACTAAAAAATGTTCTGCGGAAATTTGTTACTCCATATGTTTAGCAACTTGTTAACATCCAAAATGGGTTCTTGGTACTTTATTAGAAGTTACAGAAAGAAAACCAAAACAAACTCTCTTGCTACAGCAAGAGTTCAAAGCAAAAAATCCAAAAGAAAATAACCGGGTTGTCTCCCGCAAAGCGCTTTCTTTATAGCCATATAGCTAGGCTTTACTTACTTGGTTTAAGTGATATGTAACTCATGTGATAGCTTGTGCTTCTTTGCTACTGATGACCCACAAGTAGAGGGGATCGCAACAGTCTCCGAGAGAAGTAAAACCAATTTATTGATTCGACACAAGGGGAGCCAAAGAATATTTATAAGCCTTAACAACTGAGTTGTCAATTCAGCTGCACCTGGAAACAATCTTGCTCACAGTAGTTTATCAGTAGCAATAGTTTTGTAGTAGCAATAGCAAAGTAATAGCAGTAGTTGAAAAGGATACAGATGCCGCCTAGAGGGGGGGTGAATAGGCGGTTTAAAACTTTTACGATATGGGCTTAACAAAGGCGGAATAAAACTAGCGTTTACTTTGTCAAGCACAAATCCTATATAACCTATGGTTCACCTATGTGCACCAACCACTTATGCTAAGCAAAACAACCAACTATGTGATAGCTAGATACAAGGCTTCAAGCACGAAGGCTATCACAAAGTAAAGTGCATAAGTAAATAGCTCGGGTATAGAGATAACCGAGGCACGCGGAGACGATGAGTTTATTTTGGAGGGGTGGGTAGTACTAAGACCATCACGCCACAAAAGGCCTCATCCTATTCTCCTGTGAACCTCGCCACAAGAGGCCTGGTTCACTTCTTCACTATCGGTGCACTTGTCGGTGGCAATCCGTAACCTCTCACAAAGATTGGGGCACTTCTCCACAACTCAATTGGAGGCTCCCAACAAACAAGCTCGGGGAAAGCTCTACAAATTAATTGGAGGCCCCAAGTAATCCACAAACCTGCAAAACAACTAAACCGTCTAGGGTTCCAAGAACCCAAGAGTAAAAAGCTTCTTACCTTTCACCCAATCGAATCCTCACCAAGAACTCAAACCGATGCACAAAATGCAATGGCAAGAACACAAAACGTGCTCAAGTCCTTCTTTCCCAAATTTCACCAAAGCTACACAAGCTAGTGGGAGAATAAGAGAAGAAGAACACAAGAGGAAATCCACAAAATAAAATCTAAGATCTAGATCCCAATATGTTCCCCTCACATAGAGGAGAGATGGATTGGTGGAGTTGTAGATCTAGATCCCCTTTCAAATCCCCCAAAAAGATTCAAGAAATATGGGAGGGATTGAGAGAATTTGCAAGCTCTTGAAGGTCAAAACAATGGAGGAGAGAGAGAATGCAAGCCACCAGCCTAAGGAGGAAGAAGGGGTCTATTTATACCCCTCCCCGACGAAATATGATCGTTTGGGACCTCCCAGGCCGGATAATCCACCCCTCCCCCGGATATTCCGGGTTCCCCGGGCCAAAATATGGCTAAGGACTTCGCGGCGTGACCCTCTGTATAGGGGGCGGATATTTGGGCCGAATAATCCGCCTCGGAGGCCCGGATAATCCGCCCCTGTTACAGAGAGCCACGCCTCAAAGTCCTTAGCCGTTTCCCAAAATTTGGGCCAGATAATCCGCCCCCCTGAAAACTGGCAGAAACAGCAAAATTGAAACAATCATAACTTTTGCATCTGGACTCCGTTTTTGATGATCTTGGGATCGTTTTAAAGAGGAAAATGAGCTCTACAAGATCATCCATAGAAACATTATAGTACAGCAAGGTAGGATAGAACAAAATGACGAAAGGTTTGACCTCTCGCAAAAAGACGAACCGATAAAACCTCCAACATCGAAAATGCAATAGAGAATGCATATAAAATTTGTTTTCGATGAACTTGAGCTTGTCATGGAGATTAATACAAGCTCTAAGTAATCACATGAGTAAGACCCAAATAATAACTAAGGAAGATGATGCCAAGTATGCAAAGGTTTGATCTCTCACCGAGGGATATGATCAAGTTACTCACTCGAGAGCCCCTCTTGATACTACGGTTATCTATACTATAAACCGGTCTCCCCAACTAACACCATGAGACTAGTAAGAAAGAAACCCTATCAAGATCAAACAATTGCCTTGTGTATATTCCACTTGATGTTGATGATGACGATCTTCTACACCTTAAGATGGAACACCTTTCTTGATTGTGCTAGCTTGGTGAAGACTTGGAATTTGCTCCCCCATACTCCACTATGGAAGAGACTCTCTTTTAGGCATATGTTCACATATCCATGATCACCATAAGGATGGCAAGCTACACTTGAGATCATCTTATTATTCAAGACACACTTGCCATAGGCTCAACTTCTACTTCACCAATCTTCCGATCATTCCTTGAAACCTTGATCAACACTTGATCTTCTTCCCTTTTTTCTTCTTCCAACCTTGAAGCCAACATATGGTCCAAGCATTGCCTATGGACAAATCCTACAAGTACAACTCAATTCAAACATAAGTCCATAAAGATTGTCATTAATTACCAAAACCACACATGGGGCACACATGTTCTTTCAATCTCCCCCATTTTGGTAATTGATGACAATCCCTTTGAGAGGGTTTATATCTATATATTCAACATGCAAAGTAACGACTAAGATGCAAGAGCATGAGAGGAAAATGCTTAAGAACAAACTCAAAGCATGAAACCAACTTCCCTTAAACCCTCCAAAACTTCTCCCCCATTGGCATCGATTGCCAAAATGGGTGAAAAGCTCTACACGGCCAATAGAGTGATAATTCCTCCAAAATGTGTACATTTCTCATAGTGTGAGTGGAATAAAATGCACGTATCCAATGACGAATACTTAGGAGGAGGTTAAACAATATTGAGGATCAAAAGATTGCAAAAAAAATAACAAGGTGAAGAAGCAAACAATCAAAAGATCCAAAGAACCACTTGACAAAAAGAACATACCAAATGAAAGATAGATATTATGATAAGATTGAAAAGAGAGTGTTCTATATAATATGAGGAGGCTCCCCAAGGTTTGTGCAAAAAAAATTGCATTTGAATACAATATGGACAAACATGGCATCCTCACTCCCTCGATATTATTTAAAACCCAACTATGTACAAAAGAGCATATACCAAGGCATAAAACTTGCAATAAACAAATGGTTGAGCAACGAGTAAGAGACAACATAATAGCTGGCTCAACCACAAGGATGTGTTAGAGGCATGACAAAGCATAGTATAAGACTAATGCAAGGATGATCATTGAGCATCAACATAGTCTTCAATGAATGATATTGCTTAGTATGACCATACAACACACAAGAATCAAAGAAGATATCAACAATAGAGAAGTAACATCTCTCATGTGTATAGGTTTCTAAGTGGACAATCTCACGAAGATACTTATCCACAAATAAACATGTACACACAAAATAGATTTAAAAAATAGATCATGATATCCAAAACGAAGTCATCAATACACCAATAAGATCTTTGCTTTATAGTATGGCCAAACGGCTCAATTTTATCTTATTGTATATTGATGAACTTCAACCACAAACATATCAAATATATCACAACTACCACTAAGGGAAGTAGAGATAGTTGGAATGTATTGCGAGAGGAATCAAGTATCACAAAGAAAGAATCAACTTTGCAAATTCATCAATATTGCACATGAGAGTACTTTGAGGAAACAATAGGCAATATAATTGCTAGATTGACATATTTGGGATTGGTGAATCATGAGCATGATTTTGTATAGTCCCAATTATATGCACTCATCTCAACTTACTCACATATGCAATAGAGAGCATTCTTTAAGGCCAAATAAAGAACCACAACAACTAAAATACAAAAAATCATGCCAATATGCAACCTACCATAGGGTGGAAGATGATATGTACGCATGAGTAAGAGATACTTGTTACCGAGATATCATTGGTGTGATGGAGTAGATAGGAGTTTCTTGATCGTCCTTGCTTGTCTCTAATTATCATTGAGTCATCACTTATTCCTTATGAAAGAGACAAGCATCCAATGCACCTCGAAGGTACCTAAAACAAAATTCAAGTACAATATGGTCCCCAAACTTATTGGGTCTAAAGTAGTTAGAGCAACTACAATACATAGGAGAGACTCCACATAAATATGTGCATATTGATAAGAATTGAATTTCATGCACATCTTAGGCAATTAGGATTTTGTGGAGTTTCCCCTATATATTGGATCAAGTAAAGCAAGCATGCCATAATATATACATTTATTAAATATGCATGCACACTACTTTCAAGAACCAAAGGAGATACAATTTGAACAAAATACCAAGTAAACCAAGAAGAAACACCAAAGTGTGACACGATAAAGGGTTGTTCAAATTATATCAAATAACCAAATCAACTCATGAAAGACCACATGTTCAACAAATGAACTAGGCAAAAAACAAAGAGAAAGAGATAGACAAAAACACAAATGCTCAAGGATTTATCTCATTCTAAAATGTCATAAAAGTTAGCAAGGAATGACATAAATCCAACTCCCAAAAAGAGAAAGTTAAAAAAACACACAAAACTCTCAACACTTTTCAAGATGACACAAAGTACCAAAGGAATATTTATCTTCCAAAGACATAAAAACGATATGGAGCAAAACATGTTGTGAAGAAGCATAAAAGGAGTGTTCTACACTATATAGGAAAACTCCCCCATGATTAGTGCATTATTTAAGATTTTTCATTTGAATACAAAATGCACCCACATGGGATCATCATCTCTACCTACATCAAATAGAGCACTAAACGATTTCAAGTCAAAGAAATATCCAAAAATGAGATAACATGTAGATTCAATAAAGGCTCAACACAAAAAACAAGTACATGGTGTGCAAGCCAACATACACAAATAAACTTGATAACTCAAGATAAGTAAGTGGTTATGCACAACATATAAAAACACATGCAAGGTACAAACCAACACATGCACAAGGGACGAGTAACTTTAAATGTAAATGAGTTGAGAACATGTTACCGCAAAGAGGAACAATGGATATATGATAGAGATAAGATAATATAAATCACTTAGCTTGATACAATATAATTGATGAAGTTCCCTTAATTCTTCATGATTTAGCCAAGTCTCCAATGCCCTCCACCAATACCTATTGATCAAGGTTTAGCTTGTTGGTCCCCAACCAAGTTGGGTCCTAAGAAGTTAGTCACAATAGGCTTGGCAACCCAAATGGTTCTTTTCTTGACACCACATTAGGCACCAACATATTTGGCAAACACATTTCCAACCTCATCCTTACGAAGAGAGTAAACATCATCAATAATAATAGGGTTGGATGAGGAGTTACCAATAGTGCATGAAGAAGAGAGGTGACCTTTCTCACGACATATGTAGCAAGTTCTTTTCTTCCATTTCTTCACACTTTATTTATCCACCATGGGAGTATTATCTTGATTCTTTTTGTGAAGTGGCCTTTCTTCAACTTGAGGTACACCATGACCTTGAACTTGAGGCCTCTTCCCTTTTCGCTTCTCACTGAGAGTCTTATTCTTCAATGGGAAAGATCTAACATGGTGCCCTTCAATGGGCAAGATCTAACAATGTCTAAAAGCACTAACAATAGATACTAGGCACCATGCCCTAACAATCTGATGCAATTACATGAACAATCTCATCCAATCCCTACCATCCCCATAGCCTACTGTGGGGTATTACTCACTCATGGATGGTTGATGGAGAAGCATTGGTGATGATGATTGTAACACCCCGTCCACTCGTGGGCCCGGGGGGTGTCACTCCTGGCAGCTTAATAGGATATCTAGACTGGCCCCACAGACCAACACTAGTCTTTTCTACGCACTTTGTCCTCACTCGTGCGCACCCGGTTACCCACTTCCCGGTCGGTCACCCATCCTAGAATTGCTCTAGGCCAAGCACGCTTAACCTTAGAGTTCTTTTCGAATGAGCTTCCGAAAAAAAGGTTGCAACTTGTTGATATAGGTATCCTATCAATCCTATTAAGCCATGTGCCTGGATCTCACATACACCCACCCTTTAGAAGATCGATGCCCTCATCGATCAAGCACACCCCAGGAACGTTCCCTCTTGGCACGCGTCTGTGCGTCCAGTGCCGGCACATGTGCCATGTCGTGTCCACTCTGGGCCACACGTGCCATGCTCCACATGTCCCGCCACTGACCCGCACACACCCGTGTAATCGCAAGGGTCGGCTCTGATACCACTTGTAACACCCCGTCCACTCCTGGGCCTAGGGGGTGTCACTCCTGGCAGCTTAATAGGATATCTAGACTGGCCCCACAGACCAACACTAGTCTTTTCTGCGCACTTTGTCCTCACTCGTGCGCACCCGGTTACCCACTTCCCGGTCGTCCACCCATCCTAGAATTGCTCTAGGCCAAGCACGCTTAACCTTAGAGTTCTTTTCGAATGAGCTTCCGAAAAAGAGGTTGCAACTTGTTGATATAGGTATCCTATCAATCCTATTAAGCCATGTGCCTGGATCTCACAATGATGGTGATGATCTTATCCAAAACCCCGTCCCGGTAGGGTGCCAGAACGGAGTTTCTGGTTCCGAATCACGGTTTCTGGTGGTGGCGGCGCAGCGGAACTCTATCTGGAAAAATGTTGAACCCCCCTTTGTTTTTAGGTCAGAGGGCTTATGTAGGCGAAAGGAGAGGCCGAGGGGGTGACCGAGGCAGCCACACCACCCCCTAGCGCGGCCTGGCCTAGCCCATGCGACCAGGTGGTGTGGGCCCCTCGTGGCCCCTCTTTGTCTCGTCTTCTGGCTCCGTGAGTCTTCTGGTAAAATAGGAGTTTTGCGATATTTTCCAGGATTTTTCCTAAAAGTTGATTTCCTACACAAAAACGAGACACCAAAGCAATTCTGCTGAAAACAGCGTATCAACTCCCTCCAAGCTTAGCTTATTGCTTGTCCTCAAGAAATTCAGTTGTATCCAAATCACAGAAATTAGAGAAGAAACAATAGCAAAAGTGTTCAGAAAAGTAGATACGTTTTAGACGTATCAACTCCCTCCAAGCTTAGCTTATTGCTTGTCCTCAAGCAATTCAGTTGAAAACTGAGTGCGATAAAAGAAACTTTCACGAACACATTTGCTTCATAAGATGTATATATTCTCAGCATAGGATCAAATACTTAGGTAATTCATAATAAAGAGTATACAAATCAGCTTACCCATTAGTCATGCAAGCTATGAAGAGGTTCCATCCCAATAATAATAAACAACATGACACATAAGTATATGCAAGATTGTAATGCTCATAAGAAGATATGATAAGGTTGTATCTCGCTTGCCTTTCTTTTTGGAGCAAAACATAAATGCCAAGGCACCTCTGAAGTTTTAAGTGAAGACTAGAAGTAAAAAATATCAAAGATTACATGCTTCAAAGATATGTCACAGTTAACCGTGTTTTGGGACAAGCACATTACACTAAGAATGACAGTTATGCTCTCGGGAAGGTGCTCAAAGAATAAATGGTGACTCAACATCAAAGTAAAAGAAAATATTTGAAAAGTTTGAAAGGCTTCCAAATGTTTAAAGTATGGTACTCATTAGCTTTGAGCTCTCATTGCCCCTATCATAAGAATCTTGTAGGTGATTAAGGTTAAAGTGAACAAATATGAGGATATGCTTGCAAGTTATAAACCCAGAATCTCAAGCCCCTTGCCTACGATGCCTGAACCTCATACTACTCAACTTTAGTCACGAGTAAGTTTTTGTCATTGTAAGTACATGTATATCATGGAGAACCGCCAATGGGGTACCCCTTGCCCCATGATACAGGAGCTATCCCATATCAAAATGACAAGGCAACAAACAATGAGCATCTCAGCAATCTTTTTATTTGCTATTTGCATATGTTTTTATTGAGTATGCTTCACAGAATGCTCATTATGGTCATGCTATGTCAACACCCGGATTTTTAATCCCAGATGCCTGTTATGCCATACATCGCAATCCCAGGATTACCATTTTTGCGAGACATAACAGATTGGATATCACAGTACATCATCCATTACAAACCATAAGAAGGTCTTACACAAATAAAGGATCTCATGATCCAGTCTTAATACAATCAAGCAGCGGAATAATAAGCGTAGTAGTGGGCTCCATCTTCAGTGTCACAGGCAATGCAGAAGATGGGAGATGATCCTAGTTGTCGTAGCCGTCCTGATGTCCATCTTCCTGATAGTCCTCCTCATAGTTTGGCCACAGGAATAGCCAGGGACAAAGCCATGAGTACTCTTTAAGTACTCATAAACTATCACTAACAAGTAAGGTAGTTCTAGTAGGAATCTTAAGCTCTAGGTTTATTTGCAAAAGGCCAGATTTATCTTAAGCTAAGTTCAGAAGTAAAGAAAACTAATTTAATGTTCTAAATCACTTTAAGTGGGAACCCAGTTTTCATGTTCACAACCCTGTTGTGGTCAAGTCAAAGTCACAATTCATTTCATAGGTCATTTTGAAAACATCTGACGATAGAACAGTATGGCCACTCCAACTATCCATGACTGTGGAAGCGGCTATTCGAATAGTTTGACACTCTACAGAGGTGTTACACTTTCACCACAAAATTCGATACATCCGTCAGGGAAAACCCTGAATCATCATACTTAGTATGCGGATAATCAATCATAACCTTTCAATTACACACCCTAGTATAGGCACCTCCCCTATATGGCCATCTGCCATCCTAGGCACTGCGTAGGTGGACATCATCAAGAGGTAGCCTCAGCTCAAACCTCTCCCACGAGGGAACCCATACTAATGCATATAAACTTCCAGCTAAGCCTTACCCAATTAAGGTATTGTGGTTGTACGGTAAAATTGGAATGGTATCGCATCCAAACCCAACCATTAGTTTTTATAAAAGGGTTAAGGCTCATGCCTCAACATTTTCATCATCAAAATGTTTTATGTTTCTCAACACATGTCAAAACATTTCAATAGAATGAAGCATCATTCCAAGGTTTTCATAATCATTTTCACCAAGTATTCCCATCTAAAGTGGTCAAGTTTTTATGCTTAGCACTAGCCACTAAGTTAAGTGTGCTCACTAATGAGGGGTGCTAATCTTCAATCTCATGCCATAGAATGACATCTAAATATAACTAGATAGGCCTACTTTTATACTCTTTATGCTATATATACTAAAAGTAAAGAACTGTAGTAAAAAGAATAAAACTTTGCAAGTAAAACTTGAGATTGGTATAATCAAAATGGTATAACCAAAGCATGCCTAAAGCATCTTGCTTAGGTTATCAAGCTTGCAAGTGTTAGCTTGCATTGTTACTGATGGCTTGCCTTGGTTGGTGAAGGGATTAAAGTTTTCTTCATCTTCTTCGGGGTAGAACTCCTCCTCCTCGTATCCTTGGTCGGTACTATCGTCTATAAATGAATACAGGGTACACAATCACCGAACAATACTTAATTACTTCCATTTAGCACACTAAGGCTCACACTTGATGATCTAACATCATCACAAGCATCACATGATTTAAAGAACTAGTTTTATTTAGTTCATTTGAAAAAAGTAATTTCTACTCATTGAAATTAATTAAGATTTAATATTCTCCAATTAAAATATGGGATCATGTGGACACATGTCATCACCACATATTCTAATACATGGGAATGTGATTTAAAGGGTTTGTCATATTTTATAAAGTTTAAGAATATCATTTAATAGATTTAAAGTGACTAGAAATATCCTAATAGCATTCTTTTGGTACCATTCCAATGTCACTGTATGCACACCTAGATATTTTTACATATTCAGATAGGTATTATCAAATGTGATTTTCGAGAGTTGGAATCAACTCAAAAGAAATTATGATTGGTTTTTGAAAAATATTTGAAATTGCAAAATTCTTTGTCTTGTTATTTTTGGTATAGGTGATCTATAACTCCAATTTATTTAAATCCAACGGGCTTGGATAGATAATTTAATTATATTTCTAACAAAATTTGAATCATGTAATTTGGTTCAGTGAAACTCTCTGAATTGATTTTCGAATCTGCGGACAAAAACTAGTTTAAACTAAAATAGAAAAACAATATTTGAATTTCCAGGCCACTTCAGGAAGTTAAACTGGATGGCCCAGCTGCACTGCACAGTGTAGCGGGCTACTGACAGGCGGGGTCCACCAGTCGGTGATTGTTCTAACGCGAAACGGTATTAGCGAATATGAGCCGTGCGATCAAACTCTAATCTAAGGCCATGCGTCATCGTCGATGATGAACAACTCTGGCGAGAAATTAACCTAGCGTGGCGGTGGGGGTCTCGCGGGGCTCACCTGGGCTCCAGCTAGGGTCGGCGACGGGGGCAATCGACGTGGTCGATGATGGCGAGGCTAGGCGCGGTCACGGCAGGGCTTGGGGTGGTCGGAATCGACGGCGCCCTTCTCCTCCAACAGCGGCGGACTCCGGTGCAATTCCAGTATGGTGGTGCTCTCCTTGCTCCGAGGAGAAGTGGGGAAGGTCAGTGGAGGTGGGGAGTGGATTGGTGTGAAGAATGGAGGCGGGGGTGGCCTCCTTTTATAGCGCGCGAGGGGACCGATCGGTCCGGCGGTGAGCTCGGTGGTGGCGTCGCTACAGGCGGCTAACGGCACGGGCGAGGGCGTAGGACGGTGCGGTGCTCCCTAGCGGTTCTTATGGGCATAATGGCACGGTGTGGGAAGCGTGCTGCGGTCGGGCGCGTGCGGTGTTCTGGGCGGTGGCGTGCGGCAGGTGCGGGTCGCACGACGGCGAACGGGGGTGTCTGCTGGGTTGGCGTGATCATGTTGAGGCTGCGCGTGCGCGGTGAGGGCAAGGCGTGAGCTGGCGGGGCTGGTCGGGCACGGCGCGCTGGCGCGCTCTAGACATGGCGCAGAGAGGCAGTGGGCGGTGCGACTAGGGTGGTCCAGGGCTTGGCTTCGACCGTGGGGTGGACAGGGGGTGGCGGTAGAGTGCGGCGTAGCTCCTGGACATCCTAGATGGGTGCGGGGTGGTCTACTGCGAGCTGGCCATGGTCGATCGGCAATGACCACAAATGGACAGCGCTCCACTGTGCTCCACGGTGAAGGGGGGTTGGTCTGGGTGCTTGTTAGACTCAGAGGGGACCAGAGGGTTAAGAGGGGGCCAAATGGTCGAGGTTTACTGTGCACAATAGTGAATTTAGGCAGAAGCTTAATCTATGCTAACCAAGTGTTTGATGAAATGGACGCATGAAAGATACTTTGGAATGTTTGATTCAAAAAATTTGAGTGGTTTGATCTGAAGCTTGAATAACTATGTTTGCTTGGAGAGGTCAAGGAATTGATTTGGTAGGTTTTTGAAAAAGTGGGATCTTAACATATGAATTAGATTCAGTTTTCCATTTTCCATTAAACTGGTTTACTAGATGTTTTTGTAATTTTGTAAAGTGGGCATTGATACACTTTTACTTGGTCTAGCAAGGGGTGAAAATAAATATAATTGTTTCTGTTAGACATCTTCTTCTAGGAACACTCAAAGTGGCCTAGTGGTTTATTTTTGTCAAAAAGACCATTTGGTTTATTTATTCATTTTTTATTTCTTTTGCTTTTGTTTGTAAATGGTCTAGATGATTTATTATTCATCTTCAAACCATTTCACATCATTTAGAACAATCAAGCATGGCATATACACTTAATTCTACACTAATGCAAACACACATGCATTCGTATTCATTTTATTAATAAAAGTTTTTGTTAAATTGGGTGATTACGACTTTAAACTTGATTAGAAGTTTTGGGATGTTACAAACCTTCCCTCCTTAAAAAAATCTCGTCCCGAGATTTAAGAAAATCGAGGAACTAAAGAGATCTAGAAACTCAGTCCTAATGTAGTCTTCTCGCTCCCAAGTAGCTTCTTCTTCGGTATGGTTGCTCCATTGGACCTTGAGAAACTTAATACTTCGGGTCCTGGTGGTTCTGAAGGCTTCCTCCAAAATACGGCTAGGCACTTCTCGATACGTTAGATCCTTGTTGACAACTATGGCTCGGTGATCGATGTTCTTGAACACTTCGGTCTTCTCCGTCACTCCTAAGAATTTGCGAAGTAACGAAATATGGAACACATCATGGATGGCTGACATCTCCTCTGGTCGTTCTAGTTGATATGATACTTCTCCTTAGTGATTCAGAATCTTGAAGGGTCCAATATATCTGGGGTTAACTTTCCTTTTAGCTGAAAACGCTGCATTCCCTTCAATGGTGAAACTTTGAGATACACAAAATCTCTGACATTGAAAGTCAGGTCTCGACGTCCCTTGTCAGCATAACTCTTTTGTCTGGATTGGGCGGTCTTGAGGTGCTCATGGACTTTGGGAACCTTCTCTTTGGCTTCTCGTAGGATGTCGGGTCCGAAAATCTGACTCTCCTACTTGCGACCAATTCAAGGGGGTATGGAACCTTCTTCCATACAGAAATTCAAATGGGGCCATTTGCAAACTGGCTTGATAACTATTGTTGTATGAGAATTCTACGAAAGGCAAAGAATCTTCCTATTTTGATCCATACTCTAACACACAAGCTCTCAACATATCTTCTAAGATTTGGTTGACTCTTTCAGTCTGTCCATCGGTCTGTCGTTGATAAGTTGTGCTAAAATTCAAACTTGGTTCCTAATCCTTCTTGGACTTTCTGCCAAAATCTTGAGGTAAACTGGGTTCCTCGATCCAACACTATGGTCTTAGGGGTTCCATGCAAACTGACGATTCTAGCAATGTACAACTCTACTAGCTTCGAACTCTGGTAGGTTGTCTTGACCGGTATAAAATGGGCTACCTTGGACAGTCTATCAACTGTGACCCAAATAGAGTCATTTCCCCTACTAGATGTAGGCAAACCGGTGATAAAGTCCATTCCGACGGAATCCCATTTCCATTCCAGAATCTGCAATGGTTGCAAAACTCCTGTGGGTCTCTGATGTTCCCCTTTGACTCTCTGACAGATATCACACTTGGGTATGTAGCTTCCGATTTCTCTCTTCATCTTGTGCCACCAAAATTGCTCTTTCAAATCCTGATACATCTTCGTTCCTCCAGGGTGGATAGAATAAAGAGTATCATGAGCTTCTTGCATGATAACTTGCTTCAGCTCGGAATCTGCTAGCACACAGATATGTCCTTTGTACTACAAAACTCCTTCTTCATCTTCGGTGAATCCACGCACCTTTCCTGCACCGATACGACGCTTGATTCCGTCGATACTTGCATTTCCCTTCTAGGCTTCCTTGATCTGACTGATCAACGTGGGTGGAAGTTCCATGCTAGCTAAGAATCCTTTGTTAACTAGCTCCGTTCTAAACTGCTCCAACTCTACATGCAAACTTGGCTGGGCTTCTTTGATCATGGTGTTTAATCTACACGGCAATCTACTAAGAGCATCCGCTACCACATTGGCTTTGATGGGGTGATAGTGAATGTCAAGGTCATAATCCTTGATTAACTCTATCCATCTCCTTTGCCTCATATTCAGCTCCTTCTGGGTGAAAATATACTTCAAACTCTTGTGATCCGAATAAATCTCACAGTGGTTACCCATATGGTAATGACGCCATGTCTTCAATGCCAAAACTATGGCTGCTAGTTTGAGATCATGGGTAGGGTAGTTTTGCTCATGCTACTTCAGTTGTCTGGACAGATATGCTATGACTTTGCCTTCTTGCATCAACACACATCCGAGACCAATCTTGGATGCATCACAATACACATCAAAAGGCTTCTTGATATCTGGCATAATCAATATTGGGGCTGAAATCAATCTCTTCTTGAGCTCTTGAAAACTTGCTTCACATTTGTCTGTCCATTCAAACTTCTTATCTTTCTTCAACAATTGGGTCATCGGTCTTGCGATGCTCGAAAATCCTTCAACAAACTTGCGGTAATATCCCGCTAATCCGAGAAATGCACGGACTTGAGTTTGGGTGGCTGGGGCTTTCCATTCTTCAACATCTTTGATTTTGGATGGATCAACAGTGACTCCTCTTGCCAACACAATATGTCCGAGGAATCCTACTTCCTTCATCCAAAACTCACATTTGCTAAACTTGGCATACAACTGATGCTCTCCAAGGGTTTCAAGGATGGTTCTCAGGTGTAGCTCATGGTCTTCTTCTGACTTGGAATATATTAGAATATCGGCGATTAACACAATGACAAACTTATCCAGAAAGTTCATAAAAATCTTATTCATGAGATTCATGAAATAAGTGGGGGCATTGATTAATCCAAAATACATGACTGTATACTCATACAATCCATATATGGTGGTAAAGGCGGTCTTTGGAATATCCATTGCACGAATCTTGAGTTGATGATAACTAGTTCTAAGATCAATCTTAGAAAACACTCTGGCACCAGTCAACTGGTCAAACAGATCCTCGATCTTCGGTAGTGGGTACTTGTTCTTGATGGTGACATCATTCAGCTTCCGGTAATCCGTGCACAAACGGTTACCTCCATCTTTCTTATCCACAAACAAAACAGGCGATCTCCATGGCGATGCGCTTGGTTGAATTAAACCTTTCGCCAGCATAGCATCAAGTTGTTTCTTTAGCTCCACTAATTCAGATGGGTTCATACTATAAGGTCTCTGAGCTATGGGTCCAGTTCCAGGAATTAGTTCAATGATGAACTCGATATCGCGATCTGGGGGCATACCAGGCAATTCATCTGGGAAAACGTCGGGGTATTCACAGACTACTCTGACTTGGTCTATGGTTGGTTGGGCTAGACTCTTGTTGCATTTGAATTGACGGGGCAAACTTTCAGATACATGCTCTACTGATACTCCAGAGCTACTGGTCATGGTTATGGCTTTCTTGGCACAGTCGATCAATCCTTTATGTTTTGACATCCAATCAATTCCTAGTACTACTTCCAATCCTTTGGTTCCAAGTACTATTAGATTTGGATAGAAATCTATTCCATGGATTCTGATAGGTATAGCCTTGCAAATTTTTCTAGCTTTGGTGGTTGAACCAGGTATTTGAACTATCATAACATGCTTCAGCTTTGTTGGTTGAATCTTACTAGTGCATGCAAATTCTTCTGCAACAAACGAGTGCGATGCTCCAGAATCAAACAACACTCTTGCTAAAATTGAGTTAACAGAAAACATACCCAGCACAACATCGGGCGCTTCCTGGGCTTCTTCAGCATTCATGTGGAACAGACGGCCGTTGTGGTTGAGCGAGTTCCCTGGGGCAAATCTCCTTCTAGGCTGAACACGGCGCTATTGCTGAGCGGGTGCATTCACATTGGTGGCGGATGCCAGCTTCTTGGGGCACTCATTGGAGTAGTGACCCTTGACTCCACATTCAAAGCAAGTGATCTGGGACTTGTCTTTGGCTGCAACAGGCACAGTATTGCTTCCAGTCCTTGGGGAAGTATTGTTGTTGTTGTTGGACTTGGGCGGTGCACAGTTGAAGTTGTTGGAGTTGCCGAGGTTGTTGTTGTGGTTTCCTCCAGACTTCATATTTCCTCTGTTACGATTGGGGTATCTTGGATGGGACATCGGGGGTCGGTTGTTTCTTGGGGCATATCCCGCAGACGGGTTGGGTGGTACTTCTGATTGTTGTTGGATCCACTCTAGTGCATCATTCGGTGCTTGCGATTGTCATTGGCTTGGCTGATCCTTCCTTCCATCTGGATGGCAGAGTCTACAAGCTCTTCTAGATCTTCAAAACGGATGTTGACTAGAACCGTCTGCATCTCGTCATGCAATCCATTCAAGAATCTTTCCTTCTTCTTGGCTTCAGTGTTGATCTCATCAGGGGCATATCTAGCTAACAACAAAAAAAATTCACGGTACTCAACTACCGTCATCCTGCCTTGCTTCAGTTCTCTAAACTCATCTCTCATCCGGCTGACCAAACCTTGCAACACATGGGTGCGGCTAAACTTGATCTTGAATGCTTCCCACGTCATCACCTGACCGTGTTTCATGGTACGGGTGCTATTCCACCAGGCTCTTGCATCTCCTTCCAGATAGTGGGTGGCAAACAGTACCTTCTCGTTGGCTTCAACTCCTGCTACTCCCAGATTGTTCTCCATAGTTTGCAGCCAGTCATCAGCATCTAGAGGGTCCGCAGACTTACTAAAGATAGGTGGGTTGGTATTCTGAAAGTTCTTAAGCTTGGATCCATGATGATCCTAATTTCCATGGCCTTGATTATTGTGGGCCATCTGAACTATCTGTTGAAGAGTGGCTAGGTTGGCTTGGCGTTCGGCTCTACTAGCTTCACGGTCTGAAACTAGCATCTGAAGAATCTGCAGCATCGGGTCCTGCGATGAGCTGCTTCCTCCGGGGTTTCCACGAGTCATCTGAAGATTGAGATAGATAATAGGATAAGAGGGAAATTTCTAAGGTTCATGGTTTTGTTTCAAAAGCTTTAAACTTTGAGTTTGACTCAGGTTTTGCAAACTAACTTCTCCTCATTCATCCATTCAAAGAACACCATACAAACACACACCACACACAAATGAAAAACAGATGGTTTTAGGAACCATTATGTGAAACTACGATATAGTGGGACCGATACAACTCATTCCTACGGTAGTGATCAAGTGCATCTAATCATCATCAATGAAGTTGGAATCATCATCATCTTTGTAGAAATCCATGGCATCATCCTCCAGGTAGTCGTTGTCATCACTGAGGTACGAGTGAAGATCACCCTGAATGTCTTCACCTTCTTCCTCTTCCTTTGCTTCAAGTTGGACTTCTTACTCACGGATTGTCTTCTCGAGGTCGGCCACCTTCTTGCAAAGACGAGCGATGGTGCGATCCTTCTTCTCACGCTGACGACGAAGCGATTCGTGATCCTTGACGAGCATGGCGAGAGTCTGGTCCTTCTTGGCGGCAATGGCAAGGTTGTGGTTGGCGTAGGCTCGAGCATTGTCCAATTCCTTATGTCTATCATACAAAAGGAAGTCAAGGTTTTCCACCTGGCGCTTCATCTCCAGGTAACTTGGCATCTCCAATGGCATTCCCATAGAATCACGCCTTGCGAAGTGCGCAAAGCGAGTTCCCTGGAACAAGTTGATGTTTTGCCCACACAGACGATCAAGAGCTTCATGCATTTCCCTGGCTAATCCATCTAGCCAGTTGTTCTCTCGCACGGTGAATTGAATATTCTCAGAAAGGGGTGCTTCCATCTTGCCTCGGAGGTCTGCAACTAGCAGCCATTGTAGATCTCCTCCTGGGTGATCATTGAGTTGAGCTCCGAAGAATTCCGGAGCGGGCCCTCCGAATACTCTAACAGTGCATCTAGATCCTTCTCAAAGATCAGTTGGACTCGTTTCCCAACTGGTTGAACTTGCAATACTGAACTTCCATCTATAAGAATTTAGGATGAGTAAGTTAGTCAGGTGATCAAGTGTGTCAAATTTTTATGTAGGAAAGGTAAGAATTTTTGAGGAACATGAAATTTCGAAAGAATCTCAAGGATAAGAATGTGAATAGGTTTTCATAAATACTCACTTCTTTTGTTTTGAAACTAAGTTGTTGTTCGGATGTCCATTCTAACTAGGGTCTCCTATGGTCAGGATGGCTCTGATACCAACTTGTCAACACCCGGATTTTTAATCCCAGATGCCTGTTATGCCATACATCTCAATCCCAGGATTACCATTTTTGCGAGACATAACAGATTGGATATCACAGTACATCATCCATTATAAACCATAATAAGGTCTTACACAAATAAAGGATCTCATGATCCAGTCTTAATACAATCAAGCAGCGGAATAATAAGCGTAGTAGTGGGCTCCATCTTCAGTGTCACAGGCAAAGCTGACGTTGGGAGATGATCCTAGTTATCGTAGCCGTCCTGCTGTCCATCTTCCTGATAGTCCTCCTCATAGTCTGGCCACGAGAATATCCAGGGACAAAGCCATGAGTACTCTTTAAGTACTCACAAACTATCACTAACAAGTAAGGTACTTCTAGTAGGAATCTTAAGAACTAGGTTTATTTGCAAAAGGCCAGATTTATCTTAAGCTGAGTTCAGAAGTAAAGAAAGCTAATTTAATTTTCTAAATCACTTTAAGTGGGAACCTAGTTTTCATGTTCACAACCCTGTTGTGGTCAAGTCAAAGTCACAATTCATTTCACAAGTCATTTTGAAAACATGTGACGATGGAATAGTATGGCCACTCCAACTATCCATGACCGCGGACGCGGCTATTCGAATAGTTTGACACTCTGCAGAGGTGGTACACTTTCACCACAAAATTCGATACATCCATCGGGGATAGCCCTGAATCATCATACTTAGTATGCGGATAATCAATCATAACCTTTTAATTACACACCCTAGTATAGGCTTGCCTTGGTTGGTGCAGTGATTGAAGTTTTCTTCGTCTTCTTCGGGGTAGAACTCCTCCTCCTCGTATCCTTGGTCGGTACTATCGTCTATAAATGAATACGGGGTACAGAATCACCAAACAATACTTAATTACTTCTATTTAGCACACTAAGACTCACACTTGATGATCTAGCATCATCAAAAGCATCACATGATTTAAAGAACTAGTTTTATTTAGTTCATTTGAGAAAAGTAATTTCTACTCATTGAAATTAATTAAGATTTAATATTCTCCAATTAAAATACGGGATCATGTGGACACATGTCATCACCACACATTCTAATACATGGGAATGTGATATCATTTAATAGATTTAAAGTGACTAGAAATACCCTAATAGCATTCTTTTGGTACTAATCCAATGTCACTACATGCAAACCTAGATATTCTTACATATTCAGATAGGTATTATCAAATGTGATTTTCGAGAGTTGGAATCAACTCAAAAGCTATTATGGTTGATTTTTGAAAAATGTTTGAAGTTTCAAAAGTCTCTGTCTTATTATTTTTGGTATAGGTGATCTATAACTCCAATTTATTTGAATCCAACGGGCTTGGATAGATAATTTAATGATCTTTCTAACAAAATTTGAATCATCCAATTTGGTTTAGTGCAACTCTCTGAATTGATTTTTGAATCTGTGGACAGAAACTAGTTTAAACTAAAATAGAAAAACAATATTTGAATTTCCAGGCCAGCGCAGGAAATTAAATGGGCCGGCCCAGCTGCACAGCGCAGCGGGCTACTGGCGGGATCCACCAGTCAGTGACTGTTCTAACGTGAAATGGTATCAGCAAATCTGAGTCGTGCGATCAAACTCTAATCTAACTATCGTGCATCATCATCGACGACGAACAGCTCGGGCGAGAAATTAACCTAGCGTGGCGGTGGGGGTCTCGCGGGGCTCACTTGGGCTCCAGCTAGGGTAGACGACGGGGGAAATCGACGTGGTAGATGACGGCGAGGCTAGGCGCGGTCACGGCAGGGCTTGGGGTGGTCGGAATCGACGTCACCCTTCTCCTCCAGCTACGGTGGACTCCGGTGCAATTCCGGCACGGTCGTGCTCGCCTTGCTCCGGGGAGAAGTGGGAAAGGTCAGTGAGAGGTGGGGAGTGGATTGGTGTGAAGAATGGAGGCAGGGTGGCCTCCTTTTATAGCGCGGCGAGGGGACCGAGCGGTGCGGCGGTGAGCTCGACGGTGGCATCTCTACAGGCGGCTAACGGCATGGGCGAGGGCGTAGGACGGTGCGGTGCTCCCTGGCGGTTCTTATGGGCATAATGGTACGGCGTGGGGCGGCGTGGTGCGGTCGGGCGCGTGCGGTGTTCTGAGCGGCGGCAGAAGTGTTTGCGGTGGCGTGCACCAGCTGCGGGTCGCGCGGCGACGAACGGGGGTGTCTGCTGGGTTGGCGTGATCATGGCGAGGCTGCACGTGCGCGGTGAGGGCAAGGCACGAGCTGGCGGGGCTGGTCGGGCATGGCGCGCTGGCGCGCTCTGGACATGGTGCAGAGAGGCGGTGCGCGGTGCGACTAGGGTGTTCTAGGGTTAGCTTCGACCGTGGGGTGGACAGGGGTGGCGGTAGAGTGCGGCGTAGCTCCTGGACATCCTGGATGGGTGCGGGGAGGTCTGCTGCGAGCTTGCCGTGGTCGGCCGACGATGACCACAAATGGGCGGCGCTCCACTATGCTCCACGGCAAAGGGGGGTTGGTCTGGGTGCTGGTTAGACTCAGAAGGGACCAAAGGTTTAAGAGGGGACCAAATGGTCGAGATTTACTGTGCACAATAGTGAAGTTAGGCAGAAGCTTAATCTGTGCTAACCAGGTGTTTGATGAAATGGCCGCATAAAAGATACTTTGGAATTTTTGATTCAAATTTTTTTGAGTGGTTTCATCTTAAGCTTGAATAACTATGTTTGCTTGGAGAGGTAAAGGGGAATTGATTTGGTAGGTTTTTGAAATAGTGGTATCTTAACATATGAATTAGATTCAATTTTCCATTGTCCATTAAATTGATTTGCTAGATGTTTTTGTAAGTTTCTAAAGTGGGCCTTGATACACTTTTACTTGGTATAGCAAGGGGTGAAAAGAAATAGAATTGTTTCTATTAGAAATCTTCTTCTAGGAACACTCAAAGTGGCCTAGTGGTTTATTTTTGTCAAAAAGACCATTTGGTTTATTTATTCATTTTTTATTTCTTTTGCTTTTGTTTGTAAATGGTCTAGATGATGTAGTATTCATCTTTAAACCATTTCACATCATTTAGAACAATCAAGCATGGCATATACACTCAATTATACACTAATGCAAACACACATGCATTCATATTCATTTTCTTAATAAAAGTTTTTGTTAACCCTAAATTGGGTGATTAGGACTTGATAAACTTGATTAGAAGTTTTGGGATGTTACATGATGCAACTTTCCACCATGATTAGGCATGGCTTGGGCTAGCTGCCCAGGTGTTTCTCTAACACACGTACAAACTCGATGAGCTTACAAGCTCCCCTTTTATTTCACACCACCGGGATCCATAAAGAAAAGAACATGATATCAACTAGATAATTAGTGCAATGTTGAAAACGTTCCCCATGCCAGCATGGTTCTGCTAATTCTCAACTTATAAAGTGCAAGAATATACGCAACATAGATGGACGCAATGGTTCAAGTTTATTAAGTGAAATAAAATAAAATGTGCCATCAAGTTCGTGAGAGCTTTACTAACCAATTTTCTCATGACAAGCAAACATTTTTATTTGGAAGAAAACAAAGCATAATAAATATGCAAGGAAAAGCAATGAAGCTAATAGGTAGATATGGTGGACTCTTTTTGACAACTTTGGTTTCGGGGAGTTGGATGCATGAGTAAAGCTTATACTTAGCACAAGTGAAGGTTACCAATAGAGAGGGAGCGACAATCGAGAGACAAGTAACTGTCATAATCATGCTTGCAACAAAACAAAATTTACAGTGGCATAAAAGTGACACAAGAACTTTGAGGAAAAATAAATCATCGAGGCTTAACTGACTTTTTGTTTGGTCATATGCATGCGTGAGCATGTGCCAAGTCGATTCAAATAAAACATTCAGAGGAGAATACCACAATGTCATACCAAGTTATGAATAGAACCATGCAAGCAAACATTTATATGGCATGTTACAAACTATTAGTGGACTGGAACTAATCATAAGAGAGTAAGAACTACTAAGCATCCATTAAATAACATACACCTTACATGAACGGACTAAGCATGCTCACAATGATGAGTATATGTACAAAAATGAAAACAAAAAGAGTTCATAACAGCCTCTTACCACACCTAGAGTTGTCATACATCATCATTGCCTTTCACTTATGTGACTTGAATAATAAGAAAAAACCAAACTCCAAGGAGTCACTGAGGACCACTGAACCATGCAACGAACTTTACAAAATCAGAGAAGAACAACAAATATTTTTGGGTTTTCGATTTTTAAAGAAAAGAACCGAAGGGAAGAGTAAACAAAGCAAAATCATTTTCGGATTTTTTGAATAATCAAATAAAAACTAAAAAGGATGAAGCAAACCGAGGCTAAAAGATAAAGAAGCAAACAAAGAAAATATTTTTGGTCTTTTTATGTTTGGGAAAGCAAAATAAAGCGAGAACAAAACTAGAAAGAAAGAAAAATGTGGATATGCAAGGTACCGACAGAACAAGATATGTAGATGAGTGTGTTGTCGTTATACCTCCCCCCAAGCTTAGGCTTTTTGCCTAAGTGGGGATCAATCCCACGCTGGCCAAGAATGAGCGCCTCCATAATATGACGAACAAGTGCCTTTGTCCTGATACGAACTTGAGGATGCCCCGGCGTAGTGCACAGAGTAGTCTTAAGATGGCACATCCCCCTGGTACTGCCCATGGAAACCAAGCAAACGGAGTTTCTCATCCACCTCCTCTTTGGAGCGCGACCATGGCATCCTGCAAACACTGAACAAAGTGGACTGCAGCAAGGGAATTTCCCTCTCATCTCCATCAATAAACAACATCATGTAAACTAAACTCTCTATACTAGAGTCAGCAGTAACAAAGTGATGTGTTTTTTTAGCAGTGAGATCAAGCCTTTGTGGAGTTAGCACCATATCATTAGGATCAAGGGAAAGTTCTGAAGAAACAACCATGCGCGCAGCGATGATGCCCCATAAATGGGTCCTCTAGCGGCTAGAAGGCGAGCAACGAGAGAGCCAAGATTATACTTGGTTGTATTATTAAGTGCAGCAGCAATAAAGGCTAAATGATAATTAGAAATATTACTAGTGTTCTCCCTACCAAGAATGCTAGTGGCAAGATAATAAGCAAAATATCTAAGAGTTGGGAGTTGAATGTTCCTTATCTTCCCACGCTGAGCTGTGCGGTCATCGTCATTTGTCACACTTCGGTAGAGCTCCAGCAAATCAGCGGGTCGACCTTGGATCTTCTTCATTGTACCAGTCATGCCTATGCCTATAATGCTGCAAAATCTTTCCAATGGCATGGTAATAGGCATATTATAAATTTTGAACGAAATAGTTGACCGATAAGGGGGTGTTAGTGAAAGTGAAACTTTGAACGAAAGTTTTGGTGAGCATGGCATATTGCTCACTCACATCCTTCATGTAAGTGGTTAGACCAACCCTCTGAATAAGGAGTAGGAAATCATCAAGGATCCCTGCAGCTTGCAAAAAGGCAAAACAAGGGAAGGTAGATGAGTGAGCATCTCCCTCATTGCCAAAGCACGGCGCAATAAGATCTTCATTATATGATGGCCTAAATTGAGAAGCTGATCTCGAAGGCCTTGCCCTCCTGGGTGTGTCTCTCTCAAATACTTCTCCAAAAGTATGGTTGTCCATCTCTCCTTATTCTAAAATTTTAGATAACCATCACAAATAATAATTGCAAAGTGATTACACAATGAAAGGAACTACTTATAGGGACTTGCAAAAGGGCTAAGCATGCATCAAAACAAATTCTCTAAGAATAGAACAAGCATCCACGCTTATATAACCTGTCACCTACAGTAGCAAAATACTCAAGATATAATCTACCAATCACAAATCTACTTGGACAAGCGGAGGAGTCACATACCGGAGAACAAATGCTCCAAATCTCAGCAGTAGAGATGGGCTGAGCAAGGAGATAGAAAATCGCGAGCAAGAACAGCAGGAGCACGAGTTTGAGCAAGGAACTAGTATTTTCTCGGGAGAGAGAGAGAGAAGTAGCAGGTGGCAGAATAAGTGGAGGGCCAGGGGTGGCCCACACCATGGCCAGGCGTGCCCCTAGTGTGGCCGCGCCACCTGGTGGTGTGCCTGACTGGTGGGCCCCCTGGGTCACTCCAGGTACTTCTCTGCCCCTCTTTTGACGTAAAATTTTAAAATGAATTTTCTGGAATTTTACGAGAAACTTTATTTTTGACCAATTTCCAGGTATTGATGAATGATTTTATGGCAGAAAGATGATTTTGGAATGATGCAATAACAAAACAAAACAAAAACTTCAGAAGTTCTAAGACACTCTAATATGCAAGCAACTAGCAATAGAAAAGTAAACTAAGTGAAAACAAAAATTAAAATGGATAAAATAAAAGCAAGCAAAGATAATCATGGTGAAAACATTGTTTTCTTCATTAAAATCCCTTTGTTAACAAGGTTGATCAGGTCTTGTTACCAAAACAATTTTATATGAAACAAAACTTTGCATTCCACTAAATGATTATGTTACCTCAACCTTAATAGCAATAGTCCCAATCATAATAATTTCATAGTTTTCTCGTGGTATGGGACAATATATTTCTCCAACTTGGATGCCCTTAATATTTTCAATCGAATTTAGGCCATAAGTCTTATGAATCTTCTTTGGGAAATAAACAGTATGCTTCTTATCATCAACATTAAAAGTTACCTTTCCTTGATTACAAATAATGACAGCCCATGCAGTATTAAGAAAAGGTCTCCCAAGAATAATATACATATTGTCATCTTTAGGAATTTGAAGCACAACAAAGTCTGTTAATATCAAACAATTATGAGACACTTGAACAGGAACATCCTCACATATACCAACAGGAATAGTAGTAGAGTTATCAGCCATTTGCAAAGATATACCAGTCGGTATCAATTTTTCCAGTTGAAGTCTCTTGTAGAGAGAAAAAGGCATAACACTAACTCCTGCTCCCAAATCACACAAAGCAGTTCTAACATAATTATTTTTAATAGAACAAGGAATAGTTCGAATCCCTGGGTCTCCAAGTTTCTTTGAAACCTTACCATTGAAGGAATAACTAGCAAGTAAAGTAGAAATTTCCACATTAGGAATCTTCCTTTTATTAGAGAAAATATCATTCATATACTTTGAATAAGGAGACAATTTAATAGCATCAGTCAAAGGGATTTGCAAAAATAAAGGTTTCATCCACTCACAAAACTTTTTATAGTGTTCTTCTTCCCTTGACTTGTGTTTCTTATTAGGAAAAGGCATTGGTTTTTGAACCCAGGGCTCTCTTTCACTACCATGTTTATTAGAAACAAAATATTCCTTAGTGTACTTAGTACTCTTAGTATGCCTTTCAGGTTCTTCTTCAATTTCTTCTTTATTAGGAGCATCATTTTTCTCATTACCACTCCCAGTTTCAGCATCAAAAGAATATATACTATTAGGATCTTTAGCGGGTTCAGAAGATTCTACAACTGTTTTATGTTTCTTTTTCTTTCTCTTAGAAGAAGTACCACTATTTTCAATTTGTTGAGAATCCTGCTCAATTCTTTTAGGATGTCCCTCTGGATATAGAGGATCCTGAGTGGAAGCACCACTCCTAGTCCTAATTTCATAAGCAAGTTTTACTTTGGAAGCATTAACTAACAAAGCTTTTTGTACTTTAGTAAGCTGATCAATTTGAGTTTGAACCATTTGGAAGTGTTTAACAAGAATTATAACATCATTTGAGGTTCTTTCCACAATATCTTTTAAATCATTAATATCTCTGGACTTTTCCATTGAATGATTTTGCACTCTCTTATTGAAATTATCTTGCTTAACAACAAACATATCAAATTCTTCTAAGCATTTATCAGGAGGTTTAGAATACGGAATATCACCTTCATCAAAATATTGGAGAGTGTACCTCAATAGTTGATGAGTGGGAGATTGGCTTGCATAATTCTTCTATAGGAGGTAAATTCTTCACATCTTTAGATTTAATACCCTTCTCCTTGAGACATTTCTTAGCTTTCTTCATCACTTCATCATTTAGTTCAATCACTCCCCTCTTCTTTGGTGTTGGTGTTGGCTCAGGTACAGTTAGTTTAGGTCTAGTTGACTCAAGTGAAGTCCAGTCATCATAATTTTTCTTATTTTAGCCATTAATTCCTCAGCTTCTTCGGGAGTTCTCTTCCTGAAAACATAATCAGCAAAACTATCCAGGTATGTCCTAGATTCATCAGTAAGTCCATTATAATATATCAATGTAACATCCCAAAATTTTCTTTAAAAATCTTCATCATTGCATTCAAATCATCATGGCATGTACTACATTGCATTAGACTTGTCCTCCAAAAATTTGGTGAAATTTTGAGACTTTTTGGAGCACTTTTGCTAAATTCAAACAAAACTAGAAAAGAAATTCAAAAAGAAAAAGAAAAAAAGGAGGGAAAAGGTTTTTAAACCGCAGCAGCAGTTCTGGCCCTTTTGGCCCAACCGGCCCAGCTAGCCCACCCGGCCTCCCTCTCCCCCTCTCTGTTTTTCTGCACACCCCCTCAACCCACCCCCTCCCACTTACCACTGGGCCCTGTGCCACGTCATCGCCACCTCGTCGTCTTCAACCCAGGTGACGAACAGCCCCACCCCCTCTGCCGTTTCTAAACCCGGCTCAAATTTGAGTGTTTCTTGCATCAATCCTCCACGGCGATCACTCCTTCTTAATCCCCTCTCACTCCCCTTTTGTTTCCCCTCAGCCACTTCCCCCGGAGAGCCCCCAGGCTCCCCAATTACCAGCTCGAACCGCCGCTGTCCGACGCCACTCCGACGACGATTCCGGTGAGCTCCGGCCACGCCGCGCCCTCTTCTCTGCCCTATCTCCTTTGCCATGTCCTGGCGCGTCTTTTAACTCTGGCCGCGTGCTTTCTCTTGCCCCAGGTCGACGACACGGACTACTCCAGTGAAACTCCCTCTGCCGCCGCTGTCCGTCGAGTTCTCCGGTGAGGTTAAGGTTCCCGCCGCCCCCTTTTAGCCTCTGCTAGATCATGCTGACCCGGGCGCCCCTCACTAACCCCTCTCCTTGCCTGTTCGAGCCCTAGATCATCGTCACCGACGCGGGGACACGAGCTCCGCCGTCGACAGAGCTCCGGCAAGGAATCGGAATCGAGGCAGAGCACCCCTCCCTCCACCGTGACCTCCATCGAGACCACCACGACCGCCTCGACCTCTGGTACGTGTCCACGGTCTCCTTTCCCCTGTAGAACTGCCGGACCGCCATCGGCCGACGCTCCGCCGCCGCGCGCAGCTGGTCAGCGCCGCCCGTTCCCGGCCAGGCCCTAGGAGCTGTTAGATTTATCGTCAGCGGTTAGGATTAGATCGCGACCGAAGCGGTATGGGCTGATCAGATCCGTCCGTAGTCACTTAAGATCTGACGGCCCGCAGTGATCGATCCGACCGAACCAGTACGGACCAATCAGATTGCGCCACGTCGCCCAGGATTTTCTGTTTAAATAGAAATTAGACAGATTTTGTATTAAACTTAGAAAATCCATAACTTTTGTTCCACAATTCAGAAAAATGCAAATTTGGTGTCTATGGATTCAGAAAAATAAGACCTTTATTATGGAGGCCTTGTTTCACACTTTTGCCTCAAAAAATTGGAATTATAGGCAGAACCTTTTTAGGAGTATTTTGCTCACAAAAAATTGTTCTACAAATCATTTTGGGGTATTTCTTATGCATTTAGATGAGGTATTTTACCCTCTGTACTGTAGACTCTGTAAACTATAGAGTTGTGATCATATCATTGCATTTTGCATGCATTCATGTTTTTGTAATGTTTTATTGATTGAATTATTGTTGTTGTATTGATCTTGTGTAGATTGTGTGGATTGTGAAGTTTGTTGCTGTGAGGATTGTACCTATTCCCCTAGCTACCAAGGCAAGTGATATTTCATCTTATGTCCTATTATTTTCACCATTGCACTAGTGTTATTTTGGTAGATCTTAGCATAGTAGGATTATTTATATGTTACTATGATATGCTATCCTATAGATTATATCTTGGTAGTATCTCCTAGTCGAAAGATTTCGTATGCTAGAGTGCTTAGCCATGCTATTAGAATTCGTGGGTGGAATACACATATAAGATAGTATGGAAAGATATTATTTTGTTTGACTACGAAAAACAACTAATACTAATGAAACACCTGGGTGGTATGGGACTTGCTTGGATTATGTTGAGTGGTTACTCAGGGGCCATGTCTATGGTCAGCTGGTGTATCACACTTGTGGATGGCCACCCAGGAACAAAGAGATTGGAGACATTCTTGTCATGAAGCTTCCAGTGCAGCCACATGGCATATGGGCTCTTCCTTGACCAACTAAGTTGCAAGAACTCAGCCAGACGCACAGAAGGTGGTAGATATAATAGGATGGAACGCGTCCGTGGTAGTCTGAGGGATTGCTTCTGAAAATTCTTGTCTCGATGCATGTCGAGTCTTGTGGGGAAAGTGCACCACCTCTCGAGAGGGTAAAACTAAGTACTTAGCCGTGTCCCCGGTTATGGACAACTTCTGAGCCTCAAGACAGTGAAGTAGTTCAATAATATCCTCATCCAAATTTCTCTAAGTTAAAACTTGTGGGTGAACATGGGTAGAGGTTCAGTGATGTCTATCATTGGTACCTTAGAGTTTGAATAAGAAAACTTACTCTTCAAAAACTATAAGTTAAACTAGCTTTTGCAAAGCCAGCCATAACCCCACTTAGCCATATATTCATGTAGTTGTTGGATTACACTAAGTATCTATGGTATCACTTGCCAATACAATTCCAAATGTATTGACCCTTGTGGCTGTAACTTATTATGTTGCAGGATACTCTGATGATGAGTAGGGTTGCGGGTCTACACTCGACATGCTTGCCTGTGGCACATGAAGACTAAAGACTCTATTATTATTATGCTATGTAATGTGAACTTGTGTCTTAGCCTTGGGCTAAGTGAGTTGTAAGAACCATTATATTCCTGGATATGCGATGTAATAATGACCTTTGTTTCTGTGTACTTCATCTTAAACTGTGGGTGCTAGCATTTCGATCCAGGGACTAGCACTGCAATCACAGGGATCTTACCTTATTATGGTGAGATCTTACAAGTAAGGAGCTCATTTTTAGGTAATGGACATCCAGGATGTGGATGGATTAAAGCACAAAACCTTGCCCATGAGTCAGGCAATTTCTCCTCTTCTCCCTGTTTGAAATCAAAAAGTTCCTGCAAAATGGCATGTCGAGTACTAGGAGGGAAATATTTCTAAAAGAAAATATCAATCAAGCAATCTGGGCTATCAATAGATCCAGGAGGTAAATTATTAAACCAAGCTTTAGCTTCTCCTTTTAGTGAAAAAGGGAAAAATTTAGCGTCAAAGTAGGTGTGCATCTTAATATCATCAGAAAATAAGCCACTCATGGTAAAAAAGCTCAGTCATATGTGCTACATCACTTTCATTTTCAGTCCCACAAAAAGGTTCTTTCTCAACAATGGTTATGTAAGATAAATCAAGAGATAAATCATAATCCTTATCTTTAATGTTTATGGGAGATGTAGCAAACTTAGCATTAGGAGATAATTTAGATCTAACAGTACGTCTCTCAAGAAGACTCTTAATAGCACTTGCATCATGAGTGTTTCGACATTCTTCAATAAATTCATCAGTCATTTCAATATAACCGTCATCAAGATCATAGATCTCTCTAGACTCAGGTGAACTAACAGGTGTAGCAGTATCTTCATTAGGATTTTCAGTATTTCTAGCTATAGTTCTAGAAATCATAGCATCTAGTAAAGGACCTAATGAACCACTCTTATCAAGCACATCAAAAGTAGCATCATAAGTATCAGAAGAAATTTCTAATTCAGCAGAAGTAGCAGTATGTGTAGCATGTGTATGTGGTGGTGGTGTAAGGACCTTACTCATCACAGATGGTGAATCAAGAGCAACAGAGGTGTTCAGAACTGTACCTCTAATTGTAGTGGATGGTAATATTGGAACTTTTCCATCACGAGTTTTACCCATGATGAACGAATAGCAGCGAGCAATAATGATTCCAAGCGAACTTTATAAATAGAGCTATGCTCCCCGACAATGGCACCGAAAAATAGTCTTGATGACCCACAAGTATAGCGGATCGCAATAGTCTTTGAGGGAAGTAAAACCCAATTTATTGATTCGACACAAGGGAAGCCAAAGAATATTTATAAGCCTTAACAACTGAGTTGTCAATTCAGCTACACCTGGAAACAATCTTGCTCATAGCAGTTTATCAGTAGCAATAGTTTTGTAGTAGCAATAGCAAAGTAATAGGAGTAGTAAAATAAAGATAGTAGTAACAAATGCAGTAAACAGTAGGATTAAAGCGCAGTACGCATAGGGATGGATGGATGGGCGTTGCATGGACAAGACAATTCATGTAATAATCAAGACATAGGGCATTTGCAGATAAATAAGATAAAGCATCCAAGTACTAAATAATCATAGGCATGTGTTCCATATATAGTCATACGTGCTCGCAATGAGAACTTGCACAACATCTTTTGTCCTGCCAGCCCGTTGCAGCGGGGCCTCAAGGGAATCTACTGGTAATTAAGGTGCTCCTTTTAATAGAGCACCGGAGCAAAGCATTAACACTCCATGAACACACGTGATCCTCATATCATAGCCATCCCCTCCGGTTTACCCGATTTTTGCCACTTCGGGGCCTCGGTTTTCGGACAACAATATGTGTATACAACTTGCAGGTAAGATCATAAACAATAATATCATCATGAATCAATAACATGTTCATATCTGAAATCATGGCACTCGGGCCCTAGTGACAAGCATTAAGCATAACAAGTTGCAACAATGTCTAAAAGCACTAACAATAGATACTAGGCACCATGCCCTAACAATCTGATGCAATTACATGAACAATCTCATCCAATCCCTACCATCCCCATAGCCTACTACGGGGGATTACTCACTCATGGATGGGGAATCATGGATGGTTGATGGAGAAGCGTTGGTGATGATGATGGTGATGATCTTCTCCAAAACCTCGTCCCGGTAGGGTGCCAAAATGGAGTTTCTGGTTCCGAATCGCAGTTTCTGGTGGTGGCGGCGCAGCGGAACTCTATCTGGAAAAACACCGAACCCCTTTGTTTTTAGGTCAGAGGGCTTATGCAGGTGAAAGGATAGGTCGAGGAGGAGACCGATGCCGCCAAACCACCCCCTGGTGCGGCCAGGTGGTGTGGGCCCCTCGTGGCCCCTCTTCGTCTCATCTTCTAGCTCCGTGAGTCTTCTGGTAAAGTAGGAGTTTTGCGATATTTTCCAGGATTTTTCCTGAGAGTTGATTTTCTGCACAAAAACAAGACACCAAAGAAATTTTGCTAAAAGCAGCGTTAGTCTGCATTAGTTGTATCCAAAACACACAAATTAGAGAAGAAACAATAGAAAAAGTGTTCGGGAAAGTAGATACGTTTTGTACGTATCAGCTACCTCCTTCTTCCTTGGAAAGTGTTCCATACATTTCTTGTGAGGACATTGAAACTTCACATTTCCTTCTTTTGTATCAATGACTACACCTGTGGTTCTCAAAAAGGGTCTACCAAGTATTATAGGACTTGGTATTGCTCCCCATGTCCAAGACAGTAAAATCAACAGGTACAAATATCATATGCAATTCAACCACGATATCTTTAACTTTTCCTAAAGCATGTTTAGTTGAATTATCAGCAAGTAAAAGATCTATAGAGCATTTTTTTTATAGGTTTCAAATCATATAGATCTTTAGATAAAACTAAGACACTAGATCCTAAATCTAGAATAGCATGATGTGTCTCTTTTCCATTTTTATATGCTTTTGTGTTTTAAGGAAGAACTTGAAAAGACTAAAAACAAGACAAAGTAAAATACTTTAAGAATCTAAAAGGAGAAGAAAAATCTCATAGTGGTGCAACCTCCCCAAGCTTGGGTTGTTGCACAAGTTGATGAAGATGACGGTGCTAGAAAATTGTTGCAAGTGCCGCGGGAAATAGCTTGTTCCTCAAACTTGCTCTTCAAACTTGATGAGGATGCAGTTGTGGTGTATCTTGACCAACTCCCCGACAACAACGCTAGAAAATACTCTTGATGGCAACAATCTGGCCACTTTTTGTTGGTACTCCAAGTGGAGAGTGTTGTAGCAAGCTTCTTTTCCCCACAATGGTGACTCGATGGTTTATATCAAACTCTCGAGGAATTGGTTATGGAAGGGGTTTTGTCTTCTCCTCTTCAAGCAACCTGTGAAGTAAAATAATTTGTCGTGTGTCCCCAACTCCACCAAGTGGTTGTCAAGATAAAGGTTTCATATTAGTAATATGAAATAAAATATAAAGTAAACTAAAGTAAAGAAACTGAAGAAATGCAAACAAGATGATATGGAAGATAATAGAGTTGTTTTGGTCTATTTTGAATCCTAGATCTGTTTCTTGGCTTAAACAATAATTCTAAAAAAATATAATACACTAGTGTGACTGACTGACATGGCCCACCTCTCATATTTCTCTTCCATCTTTAGTCTCTCCGATCTATCCGACCTGACAGGTCGTGCACGGCGGCGGATTACGGCAGCGGCTGACCTTGTACCCACGCGGTCATGCCTTGCCCCTCCGTCCCGCGAGGCCGTCTCAAGTGCTGCTCTAGTCTCTCTATTTGAGCTTTGAGGTTCCATTCAAGTACTACCTGCACATCGTGGATCGGATGCTGAAATTGCTACTCCAATCTCTCGTGTTTGAGATAGCTTCCAAGTGCTACTTGTACAACGTGGAGCAAATTATTCAATGCTTGCTGAAGAAACAATTGCATGCGCCGTATTAGACACCCAAGATTGGATGAGCGGACGAGGTCAAGTTGCCGGATGAGGATGGCAAGAGTGAGTCGCCTCGGACCAATGCCACGCAGAGCGTGCACGCCGTGCACAAGCACCGCGGCACCACCACTAGTCGTCACAGCGGATGTCCGGATTATGTGAACAAGATGGAGAAGAAGGTTCTTACAAGTGGGTCCATGTGTCAGTGGGTGTAATACAGTAATCTCGGCCGGAAACGTAACTTTTCGGGTGAGTCAAACAGCTCCAGGGTTTAAAATAGAGAATCCAGACCACCGGTGAATCGTGGGATGTAGGGTGGTCGCGGTGCTGCAGGGCGGTCGAAAAAGAGCAGCGGAGCCGGCAGATCGGATCTTAAAGCGAGAGCACAGCCGGCACATCAGAGCTTAAAGCGAGAGAGGGGCGGCGGTCCAGGATAAGAGGAGAGGAGAGAAATCTCGGGGTGAGGATAAGGGTAGAGGAGAAAACAATCGTGGCACTTTTAAATGGGAATTCAAGTGCAGAGTGTTGTAGCAAGCTTTTTTTTCCAACAAAGGTGATTCGAGGGTTTATAGTGAACTCTCGAAGAATTGGTTATGTAATGGTTTTTGTCTTCTCCTCAAGCAACCTGTAAAGTAAAATAATTTGTCTTGTGTCCCCCAACTCCATCAAGTGATTGTCAAGCACAAGGTTTCATATTAGTAATATGAAATGAAATATACAGTAAACTAAACTAAATAAAGTAAAAATGCAAACTAGATGATCTGGCAGATAATAGAGTTGTTTTGGGTTTTTATAAGTGATTGCAAGTAGAGAAAGTATTTTTGTATTTTCGAAATAATAAATTGCAGAAAATATAAAAGATAGTAGATGCAATGGAAAGGTGTTTCTTATGATTAAAATTGGACCAGGGTTCATGGGTTCACTTGTCTACTCTCTTTTTAAGTTGAAGTGATCACAAAACAATTCATCAATGATACATTTTCATCAAAAATTTATATGTGCTTGGTAAGGAATCAATATGGCATCACATTCTAACATAGAGATGAAATAGATCTGTCTTATACTCCTCAAGAAAGGAAACTTTGTGCAATCTTGAATTAAGAATAAATCAGAATATAACTTTAAGTAATATAACATGAAGTTTGAAATACAAATATGCTAAGTTTATCTAACAAGATTATCACACTATCACATGATAACTATAGCACATGATTTCACTTTATCTCTAGTGAGGCAGCAAAAGAAAGGTAAAAACCAAAGTAGATCTTGAATAGTGTTTGTCACAATTCAATCACTACCACCATGCTACTCCATCTAATATACACTTCTCCACATACAAGTTATTGCATACAAGTTGGATCAAAACAAGCAATTAAGAACGGGGTACATGATATGCATCTATCAATACCTCTTACACAAAATATATTCCAATCTCAAATATCAAATTATAGAACAAATATCCACCACATAGGAATTCAAATATGACCATAATCATGTAGGGCAGCTCATATGGTACTAGATCTATGAAGAACAAGAGAGAAATAGATCAACTTACTGCCACAAACCCATAGCCCGGAGGTGGACTACTCCGTCTTCATCATGGTGATGATGCTAGAGATGTTGGAGACGGTAGAGATCCCCCCGGAGGTGGCTCCGGTGGAGTTTCCCCCTCCAATCTTTGTTGGATCTGACTCTGTTTGGTGGTGTTTTCGTCTCTGGTGTCCTCTCTCTTGAGGACTCCCCGGGGATCCTTATATAGGGGTTTTTAGGTCAAGAGAACTCCGCGGGAGAAAGAATCAAGGCGATCGGATGGCCCAGGAGGAAACGAGGGTAGGTGGCGCACCCACCTGGGCTGGGTACGCCACCCATGCTCATTTGGGACTCCTGGCCCTCCAGGTGGGATTCTTGTGCTCCAAATTCTTATCGTGGATAAATATTAGCATTCCCAAAAGTTTAGTCCATTTGAGTTCGTATAGGTCTTGAAACATCAAAAACATTGAAAACATGGTTTTTCTGCCATGTCGGGTTATAGCCAAAATAAAGGGGATCATTGGTAAATCCCCAAAAATCAATATAAAACATGGATATAACATTATATATGATGAAAATATGTGGGAAAACATGTTAACAAACTACAAAGTTCATGTATGCATTTTACATGCATCACTCGGATAGACAAATCCCGATCTCGATGCATGCGCCTCAACATAATCCTTTGGAATACACAATATACACCTTTATGGCCACCCTATTTTGGTGTCATGGTTGATGTGGTCAAAACAGCCGCAGGTGATTGTGATTAAACATGATCTCGTGGTCAAAGGATTGAGTCACTACGCTTTTCTAGATATGTAATGTCGAACTTTGTGACTGGATATCATTGCAACACTATGGTTAGGTGTGTCCATCACTTCATCCAATGAAGTGACATCATTGTAAGTTGCTATGGTAACAAGTCCATGATCAGGAAACCTCGATCATCAGCTGCTCAACAAACTAGTCTAGAGGATACCAGGGACCTAGTTTATTTATATACCACACATGTATTAATGTTTCCACTTAATATAGTTGTAGCATGATACAAAACTATTATGAACATATGAGATATATATCAATAAAGATAACTTTATTATTGACATATAGGGCATATTTCTTCAGTCTCCCGCTTGCACTAGAGTATAATTACACTAGTTTACATCTGGCAATAATCTGATACCAATAGACTCTCAGTGTTGATCATGCTTTGCTCGTGCTATAGGCTTTTTGAATGGATCATCTACATTCACATATGTATGTACTTTGCAAACTCTAATGTTACCCTTGCTAACAAATTCTCTGTGAATGGATCAAAGACATTCACGTATGTATGTACTTTGCAAACTCTAATGTTACCCTTGCTAACAAATTCTCTTATTACATGATAACGTCGAAGTATGTGTTTGGCCGTGGAGTGGAATCTCCGAACCTTCGTGTTCGCAATGGCCCTCATGTTGTCGCAATAGATGCACACAGGGTCTTGCACGCTTGGGAACACACCAAGTTTGATGATGAACTTCCTTAGCCAGGCAGCTTCATTTTTTGCTTGCCAAGCAGCCATGTACTCTAATTCCATTGTAGATTGAGCCACCGAAGATTGCTTCTAGCTCCTCCAGCTCCTCGCTCCACCATTTACCATAAAAACGTACCATGTTTGAGACTTCGAGTCATCTGGATCAGTGTTGAAGCTTGCATCCACGTAACCAGTTATAGCAAGTTCATCATGACGTCCTCCAAAGACAAGACCATATCCTTAGTTCTTTTCAGATACTTAAGGATGTTCTTAACTGCAGTCCAAAGAACCATCGCATGGTTACTTTGGAAACGGCCCATCAAGCTATGAGCCAGGGCCACGTCTGGTCGAGTGCTCAGCATAGCATAGATGATAGAACCAATGGCAGATGTATAGAGTATGCCTTTCATTGCTTCCTTATCCTTTACCGTTACTGGACATTGAGTCTCACTCAACGTATTACCTTTTACGATGGGTAAGAAACCTTTATTTACACCATCCATCCTGAACCGTTTCAGAACTTTCTCTAGGTAAGTGCTCTGACCAAGTGCTAGTAAGTATTTCGATATATCTCTATAGATATTAATGCCTAGTGTATATGCAGCTTCACACATGTCCTTCATAGAGAATTTAATGTTTAAATAATCTTTCACACTATTTATAAGTTTCACATCATTCCCTATTAGCAATATGTCATCCACATATAGTACCAGGAATGTCACTGACCTCCCACTCACATTCTTATAGATGTAAACTTATTCTTCATTTTGGATAAATACAAAACCTTTGATAACTTGATCAAATCAAAGATTCCATCTTTGAGATGCTTGCTTTAGTCCATAAATGGAACACTAGAGTTTGCATACCTTCCCAGCATCGTTTAGATCTATAAAACCTTCCGGTTGGATCATATACAACTCTTTCTCAATGTTTCCATTCAATAATGTGGTTCTTACATCCATCTGTCATATTTCGTAATCTAAATGTGCATCAACTGTTAGTAAAACTAGAATAGACTTAATCTTTGCTATGGGAGAGAATGTCTCCTCGTAGTTAATTCCTTGAATTTGTTAGAAACCTTTCGTGACAAGTCGAGATTTGTATACGGTGATGTTTCCGTCAGTGTTAGTATTTTTCTTGAAGATCCATTTATTCTCTACAGCCTTGGGTCCCTCAAGAATATCTACCAAGGTTCATACCTGGTTGTCATACATGGATCCCAATTCAGATTTCATGGGTTGCCATTTCTCGGACTCAAGGCCTTCCATCGCTTCCTTGTAGGTCGCAGGCTCATCATGTTCAATCATCATGACCATGTTTACAATTTGACCGTACCACTCAGGAAACGTGTGTCTTCTTGTTGATCTGTGAGGTTCGATATCTATCTCTTCATGAGGTTCATGATCATCATCATTTGCTCCCACTTCAATTAATGAGGACAGTTCTGGAATAGCTTCCGTTGTGACACTCGGTATTTGAAGATCAGGATCAATAATCTCATCGAGTTCTATCTTCCTTCCACTTATGCCTTTTGCGAAGAACTCTTTCTCGAGGAATGTACCATTCTTTATGACAAACATTTTTTCCTTAGGTTGGTTGTAGAAGGTATATCCAATAGTTTCCTTTGGATATCCTATAGAGATGCACTTTTCTGATTTCGGGTCGAGTTTGTCAGGCTGTAGTTTCTTAACATCAGCCTCACATCCCCAAACTTTCAAGAAAGCCAACTTTGGCTTTGTGCCATGCCATTTCTCATACAGAGTTGTCTCCATGAACTTGGATGGTGCTCTATTTAAAATGAATGCAGCTGTTTCTAGTGTGTATCCCTAGAATGATATAGCTAAGTCGGTCGGAGAAATCATAGACCGCACACTATCTAATAAGGTGTGATTAGATACACCATTACATTGTGGTGTTCCTGCTAGCGTAAGTTGTGGTACGATACCACAAGCCTTCAAATGTGTGCCAAACTCGTGACTCAAATACTCGCCCCTCGATCAGTACGAAGGTGCTTGATTTTCTTGTCGAGTTGATTCTCAACTTCACTCTAAAATTCCTTGAACTTTTCAAAGGTTTTAGATTTGTGCTTCATCAAGTAGATTATACCCGTATCTACTCAAATCATCAGTGAAGGTGATAAAGTAACGATAACCATTGCATGTGGAGACGCTCATTGGTCCACATACATCTGAATGTATGACTCCCAATAGGTCTGCAGCTCGTTCCATCATACTGGTGAACGCCATCTTGGTCATTTTGCCCATGAGGCATGGTTCGCATTGATCGAGAGATTCAAAATCCAACAATTCCAGAAGTCCATCATGGAGCTTCTTCATGCGGTTTACACTAATATGACCTAGATAGCAATGCCACATATACATGGAATTATCATTACCATGCTTGCATGGCTTGGTGTCAATGCTATGGATGTGCGCGTCATCAGAATCAAGATTCAATAAGAATAAACCTTTACTTTGTCTGCATGAGTATAAAACACATTATCAATATAAATAGAAATTTATGATTTAAACGAATGATGGTCTTGCAACAAGCAAGACCAACTGACAATATTCATGCTCAAATCTGGTACATGGTAACAATTATTCAATAATAAAATCAATCTCGAGGGGAGGCGTAGAGGGAGAGTGCTGACAGCCAACACTTCAACTTTGTGGTCGTTGCCAACACACATCGTCACCTCGTCCTTCACCAAGCGCCGCTTACTCCGCAACTCCTGCTGAGAGTTACAAATATGAGCAACAGAACCAGTACCAAGTGCACAGGTGTTGCTCATGGCACTTGTGAGGAAAACATCAATAACATGTATATCATATAGACCTTTATCTTTGGCAACAATCTTGGCGGCCTTTCTTATCCTCCAGATACTTGGAGTAGTTGCACTTCTAGTGACCCCCTTGTAGTAGAAGAACGTCATGCCTGGCTTGGACTTGGGTGCCTTGGAAGAGCTAGAAAAAGCTCTGTCGTTCTTCTTTGGCTTGCACTTATTTCCTTTGTCCTTCTTGCTAGATTTCTTGAAGTCAATAGTGTTTTTGATCATCAATATGGTGTTCTCCTTCCTGATCTCCACCTCAGCGTGCTTGAGCATAGCGAACAACTCAGATAGGATTTTAGTTATACCCTACATGTTGTAATTCAGGACAAATCCCTTGTAGCTAGGGGGCAAGGATTGCAACACCCTATGAGTCGATAGCTCTTCATTGATTTTTCAATCAAGATTTTCAGGCATTGAATGTAGCCAGACATTTTGACCACGTGCTCACTCAAGCTGTTGTGCTCTTCCATTTTCGCTGAGAAGAAGAGGGTTGAAACCTCGTACCTCTTAGACTAGGCCTAGGGCACAAAGAAGGCCATGAGATCAGTGATGATCTCAAAGGCGCTCTTATTGTCAAGCACTTTTGTAGGTTTTCCTACATCGCATAGAGCATGCCACTTTGTACATAGTGTTGTCATCTGCCTTCTACTGATAAACATTTTTATCAGCTTGAGAGGTGCTGGCAGCGGGTTGGTCACCTACCACAGCTTCCAGTATGTAGGAGAGCTTTTGGGGAACAAGGAGAATCCTCAGATTGTGGGACTAGGTAGTGAAGTTTGACCCGCCAGTTTTAAGATTTTCTTTCTCAAGGAAAGGTCCTAGGTTGAAGGTGGGGCGATACATCTACAATGGTATTTGCAAAGGCATTAACCTATGTTCGTGATATGAGTTCCTACTTAGTTAAACTAAATTACCAAAACTCCCACTTAAACAAACATCCCCCAACATTGTGTTAGTGATTACATGATCCCTTTACACCATATCATCCCTGATCGTCACAGCCTTTGATATAGCTACCAGGGTAGATAAACATAGAAATCACATCACCATGTGACTCATGCTTAACCTTTCAGTCATCTGTGTTCCAAGGCCATGTCTGTACATGCTAGTCTCACAAACTTTGACCATTAGTGTATTTTAATGCATACATGGCTTGCACTCACTATATGTGAATGTTGATATCTCTAGCACCCAGTCGTCGTGGCCTACTTCATAATGATGGACTTTCTTGGTGGTTCACACTCATGGGAGAACACGATCATTGTAATTATGTTTGAGGGATCATTCTTACAATGCTACCGTCGAAAGTCTAGTACTAGTAGAATAAGATGCATGTGAAATTAACAACATATGTAAGTTATGCGATATGTGATGGTCGTCACGCCTTGATCTCCATCGAGTGCACCAGCGTCACACTAGGTACTTGGTGCCACTTTGCCTTTGGCAAAAAAACACTTACCTAGACCATACATATCACGTGCCCCTGCAAAATAAAGTTAGATGCCTCTACTTTATATTTGCATGTTTTACATGGTTGTATGGGATTCCGTACAAGAACCGCTTCTTACCTATGAATCAACCACAACATGGATTAACTAGTTGTCGCTTTAAATCCCTTTTTAGGGTCATCCTTTCTAAATGCCATATCAACTAATGTTGGAGAGACAGACACCCACCAGCCACTTATATGGTACAAGCCAAATATTAGTCGTGGAACCAGTCTCGTGAGCTTACGCGTAAGGTCGGTCCGGGCTGCTTCATCCATAATTGCCATGATATGAGCAAGTATACATGGGAGGGTAGAAACTAGAAAATCAATGGCCACATATTCCTATGTGTTCTAGTCGTACCAATACATCTACGCATAAATTGGCTCTGATACCACTCAAGGGGTTCATGTGCAGAAAACAAAAAAATCCTACCGACGAACACCATAGCCAAGATCTATAGATGTAGATATACATTAATGAGTGGGGTACGGTGATCATACCTTTGAAGACCGAAAGAGGGATTGGGTTCCCCCACAAACGTTGTTGATGAAGTCGAAGCATAGCCGACCTCAAGGTCGAGAAGGCTTCAATCTTCTATAACCACAAGTGGCGGTGCTGATGACTGCAAGTGCATAGATCATTTTTAGCTAGTTTCGAAATAAAGATACCGATCCCATAGGGAGCAGGAGTCTGAAGTCTAATAACTCTTGAAATAAATATTATGATAGAAATGCTAGATAAAGTTCTAAGTGATAAGATACAATGCGAGTATTGTGTAAAAAGGTGTTTTGGGGTTTTAGGTATAAGAGCAATAATAAAGTAAATAAAAATAACTAAATACAGAAAGTAAGTATCGCGTATGTAGGAGAGATTGGAACTGCAATAGGGAAAAAGCGTTCTCAGGGAGTAGCGGATACACCACTAGCATTATAAGGAGCTAAGATAAAGATTATCATCATGAACATTCTCAATTATGTATGCGTGGGAGGACCTCCGTATTTCGACAAATAGGCAGCAACCGCAGCTCACATTATCCTCATAACCACAGCAGTCAGCAATCGACATTAATCGAATTACTGCGCTATTAAGGGACGTAATCCCGTAGGATGTATCCCATGGCATGGATAGTGTTCCGTGAGTTTCCTCGGTTTCTCAAGTTGATACGCAAGGGGTGCCAACAGCTTTATAGTCACTGTAAGTGCTAGCACGCTTCCGTCTACCAACTAGTAGTTCCCTCCATTAAGTCCCCATGACCGTCTCCACACGCCCTTTCTCTCTCTTGTTGAGCTTTCTTCATCACCGCCCAATCGATCTCTGGTGGATCATAGACGTCACGGTGGATGTAGACGTCAACCACGTCATCATCGGAATCATTGTTGGATTAGCTTGGCTCGACGTACTCCTTGTACCTTGGACTAAACCTCTCCACCTTCTCATCATCATCCTCCATGGACGGGCTGCTAGATCGGTACCTGGAAGGAGCGATGAGCCCCATGGGTTTCCCATGGCCTGGGACGGGATAGCGCATTGCTAGATTCGTTCCTGGAGATTATGATTACAGAGAGAGACAATGGCAGTATATAAGGGGGGTCAAAGGTCAGTAAAACTCACGAGAAACACCAAATTGTCGTCCAAGAAAAGAATTTAACGAAACAGGGAAAGAAATCACGGATTTAGAAGTGTCCTGCCGTGTAACGACCAACTATACGGGTGCGGCCCGTGTAGCTCCGGTCGTATAGTTGGTCCCGGGCAGATATTTCCAAATATCTCGAGTCCAGGTCGATTAAATCACGACTCGGAACCGACAATAAGTTTTCTTAGATGAATAAACGAAAAGTGTATGGGCGTTTAATGACCAACTATACGGCTGGAATTTTGGATCCGGTCGTATGGTTGCGACCGTATAGATACAAACACAGAAAATAGAATGTGTCTAACAGTTTAATGACCAACTATACGGCCGGAATTTTGTCTCCGGTCGTATAGTTGTGACCGTATAGATACAGACACCAGAAAGAAAAACTATCTAAGAGTTTAATGACCAACTATATGGCCGGAATTTTGGCTCCGGTCGTATTGTTGCGACCGTATACGCTCAGATATCAAAAACAATTTCACAAAAATGATACAGAGAGTTTAACGACCAACTATACGATAGGATCTTCCTCTCCGGTTGTATAGTTCTGCCCGTATAGTTGGTAAAAACCCTCTAAAACTTCAAAAAAACACAAGGAATTCAAAGGCGGAATTTTTAGGAGTAAAATTAGTGAAAACAAATCAGTTATTTGGGTAAGAACACTTACCTTGCACTTACCATTTGTTTATTTGGGGATGAAAAGTTCCCCCAACAACAAAGACTTCTTCTCTCTTTGGAGGAATTGACCTTAATTCATTGAATAATTCTCGTAAACGAAAATCACCAGGACTAAAGTTCCTCTCAACAAGATTGGTGTCCTGCTGGGCAATCATGGGCACTGCATCTAATATTTTTATTTCTTGCCTCTACATAATCTACAACTCAAATTCTTGAAGTGATAGAATCCAACGGATCAGTCTTGGATCATGGTATTTCCTCTCAAGAAGTTATTTCAAACCATCACGATCTGTATGAACTCTTACCTTTGCATCAACTATGTAAGAACGAATGTCACAAGAGAAAAATACAGCAAAAAGTTCCTTTTCTTCCTTAGGGTAATTCTTCTGAGAACCATTTACAGTTCTACTAGCATGGTGTATAGTATTAAATTTGCGACCAATATGTTGTCCCAGAGTTACTCCTACAACATCATCACTAGCTTCACATATTAAGGCAAAGGTTGTATCCCAAATAGGTGGTTTAATGATGGGAGCACGAGATAAAGCATTTTTGAGTTTATCAAAGGCTTCAAGACATTTATCATCAAAATTAAATCTTACTCCCTTTTGCAGGAGGTTAGCCAAAGGTTTAGATATTCCAGAGAAATTTCTAGTGAACCTTCTATAAAAAACCACATGACCAAGGAAACTTCTTATACTCTGAATATCCCTAGGTTGTGGCATTCTCTCTATTGCCTTAACCTTAGCTCTATCAACTTCAATTCCCTTACCTGATACCTTGTGTCCCAGGACTATACCTTCTTTGACCATAAAATGGCATTTCTCCTAGTTTAGAACAAGATTAGTTTCTTCACAACGCTGCAAAACTCTTTTGAAATTATCCAAGCAACTAGTAAACGAAGTTCCATAGATAGAAAAGTCATCCATAAATACTTCCATTATAAGTTCTATGAAATTCACAAAAATAGCAATCATGCATCTTTGAAAAGTAACCGGAGCATTACATAAACAAAAAGCCATACATCGGTAAGCATGTAAATCATAAGTACTAATGAAAGTTGTTTTAAGTTGGTCGACAGGATGAACAACTATTGGAGAAAAACAAGAGTATTCGTCCAAGTAACAAAAATGAGTATGGTTTGCTAACCTTTCTAAAGTTTGATCTATGAACGGTAAAGGATAGTGATATTTCCTAGTTTCTTTATTTAATTTTGTGAAGTCTATGCACATCATATGCCCAACAATAGTTCTAGTAGGTATCAATTCATTATTTTCATTAGGAACAATAGTGAAACCGCCCTTCTTAGGGACACAATGAACAGGACTTACCCATTCACTTTCTTTAACAGGATAGATTATACATGCGTCTAGTAGGCGTACAATTTTTTTTCTTACCACTTCTTTCATGTTAGGATTCAATCTTCTATTAAATTCCGCAACTGGTTTAGCAGCTTCCTCCATGAATATTCGATGGACGCCTATCATGGGACTGATGCCCTTCAAGTCATCCATTGAGTACCCAAAGGCCTTGCGATGCTCCTTAAGTATCTCCATAAGTTCTTCTTCTTCTTTTCCTGAAAGTTTAGCACTTCTAATAATAGGAAATTTATGTGTATCATCTAGAAACATGTATTTGAGATTATCTGGTAGAGTCTTCAACTCTGGGGGTGGTAGTTCCTCGTCACCTCTCATTTCTGGCTCTTCAAAAGCCTCATCAGTTGGAGGTCCCATTATAGGAAGTGAATCGAATTCATTTTCTAGTTCTCCTAGGGACTTGTCCTCCATAACTATTTCTTCATAATTTGGATCTTCATTTATTTCTTCTTATTGATTACTAAAGAAGAGAGCTGCCATTTCCTTAATAGTTCACTCTTCCTCTTCTTCTTGTATTTGTGGAGGCCTGTCTTTAAATTTGGAAAAGTGGAATTTATTTTCTGTTCCCCCAAGCTTAAGAGACACAATCTCCTTCTTGAAATTAACATAGGCACCTATATCACCCAAAAAGTTTCTTCCAAATATATTGGGCAAAGAGTGTCAGCTCGCATATCAACAACTACAAAATCGATAGGAAAGTTTTTATTGCCAATTGTGACAGTTGCATCTTCAACTACTCCCATTGGAATTCTAAGATTTTTATTGGCTAACATAATTGTCATATCAGTATTTACAATTGTAGCAGGTTCTATTTCTTCTTTTTTCTAAGTAGAAATCATAAGATATAATATTAACTTCGGTGCCGAGATCACATAAATCGTAATGCGAGGTTTATTTAAATATGCAGGGAAGAATAGGCTTACCCACATCTTTTACCTTTTTTTACCTTCAACCAATACGGAAGTCTCTTCATCAAGTTCAACTATGTTACAATGTGTGTACATAGCCATAATTGCTTCCTGGTTACCTCCTCGTCTTTGGTTTCTTCCAGATGTTCCACGACTTCGGGCATACTTTCTTGTTCCTTCTTATCTTTTACTGATTTGACCTGTTCATATTCAAGAATATGCTTTTGTGCAGTGTTAGGGAAAGGCATCTCATTTATTGGTTCTAAGGAGGCCAGTGTTGCTTTATCTTCTATTTTCTTTTCAGGTTCAGGTGGTTGATCATACTTGACTAGACCTTCTTTTGGAGCTTTGATATGTTCTGTAAAAGATTTAACAACTTGCAACATAAGATCTGAATCCAAATAAAGTTCCTTAGATAATTCTTTAACATGGCCTTTTTTATTATAGTCATGAATACAATCATGTTCTATTTCTACGCCTCCTTTACTTCCTAGATCAAAATTCCATGAAACTCTATGGTCATGAATTCTTTTAAGTAAAGCCCAAGATTTAGGTATAGGAAGATTCATAAAGGCTCCTTTCGTGAAAGAGTCTAGTTCAATTTTATTAGGTTCAATTAAACCGCCATAAAAGATATACAATAAATACCATTCAGGTAAATCATGATGTGGACATAGACGTAGTAAATCTGTAAATCTAATATAAGCTCTTACTAGTCCTTCATTAGAACGGTTTTTCCAAGTCACTATAAGACACCTGATTCCACAATATTTTGACAATGGATAATATTTTGCTAGAAATTCACAGTCTAGATTATCCCAAGTAGTAGCGGCTTCAGGTGGTACAGATCTATACCATGAGAGAGTTGTACTAGTCAAAATCTAACTAAAAAGTTTAACCCTTACCTCATCAGCGGTATATCCCGTCAATAGAAAAGTGCCACATATATCTTTGGAACATGCAATATGCTCATATGGATCAGGATCTTCTTCATCTCTAGCAAATTGCTTCTTGTGTAAAATACCAAGTAGTAGAGGATTTATTTCAAACCCCCTTGTCTTCTCATTGGAGTTGTCTCTTTTGTAAATATCATAGGGCTTCCCAAAGTAGTTGAGTGGGTTAGCACTAGTCATATACTCAAACTCCATCATGTTGGTGGAACATGTAACTCAAAACAAAATTTAGCAAGACAAAAATAAGTAAGCAAAAACTAAAATACCTACAGCACTTAGCTCCCTAGCAATGGCGCCAGAAAATAGCTTGATTACTGCAAGTGCACATATCGTTTGTAGCTAGTTTCAAAATAAAGATATCGATCCCATAGGGAGCAGGAGTCTGAAGTCTAATAACTCTTGAAATAAATATTGCGGTAGAAATGCTAGATAAAGTTCTAAGTGACAAGATAGAATGCGAGTATTGTGTAAAAAGGTGTTTTGGGGTTTTAGGTATAAGAGCAATAATTAAGTAAAGTAAAATAACTGAATACAGAAAGTAAGTATCGCATATGTAGGAGAGATTGGAACTACAATAGGGAAAAGGCATTCTCAAGGAGTAGCGGATACACCACTAGCATTATAAGGAGCTAAGATAAATATTATCATCATGAACATTCTCAACTATGTATGTGTGGGAGGAACTCTGTATTTGGATAAATAGGCAGCAACCGCTGCTCATATCATCCTCATAACCACAGTAGTCAGCAATCGACATCAATCGAATTACTGACGTAATCCCATAGGACGTATCCCATGGCATGGATAGTGTTCCGTGAGTTTCCTCGGTTTCCCAAGTTGATACGTAAGGGGTGCTAACATCTTTATAGTCACTGTAAGTGCTAGCACACCTCCGTCTACCAACTAGTAGTTCCGTCCATCAAGTCCCCATGAGAGGCAAATATTGAGAGGTCGACTTCTCTTAACATCAAGATGTACAAAATCTAACACATGGTCACAGCGATGAATATCATGGCAATCGACATCAATCGAATTACTGACGTAATCCCATAGGACGTATCCCATGGCATGGATAGTGTTCCGTGAGTTTCCTCGGTTTCCCAAGTTGATACGTAAGGGGTGCTAACATCTTTATAGTCACTGTAAGTGCTAGCACACCTCCGTCTACCAACTAGTAGTTCCGTCCATCAAGTCCCCATGAGAGGCAAATATTGAGAGGTCGACTTCTCTTAACATCAAGATGTACAAAATCTAACACATGGTCACAGCGATGAATATCATGGCAATCGACATCAATCGAATTACTGACGTAATCCCATAGGACGTATCCCATGGCATGGATAGTGTTCCGTGAGTTTCCTCGGTTTCCCAAGTTGATACGTAAGGGGTGCTAACATCTTTATAGTCACTGTAAGTGCTAGCACACCTCCGTCTACCAACTAGTAGTTCTGTCCATTAAGTCCCCATGAGAGGCAAATATTGAGAGGTCGACTTCTCTCAACATCAATATGTACAAAATCTAACACATGGTCATAGCGATGAATATCATAATAGACTTTATCTTATTTCAATATTATACTAGGGTTTCTCCATCTCCCCAAGAACTAGAGATCAACTCAGACATGGAGGCAATCAACATCATGGCAATAGTAATGGAAATAATCATAGATGAATAGTACTTGTATAAATCCACAACGAGTACGAGAATTACAACAAGATCTAGACAAGATGTAGATGGGATGGATGGAGATGGTGGTGATGCAGCGATGGATGATGAAGATCGATGCCTTAGCCTCCTGGATCTGTGCAGGGAGAAGATGGATCCCCGGTGGATGAGTTCCCCCTCCAGATGCCTTCCGGAGGTGAGGTTTCTGTGATTTCTGGGTGTTCTGGATGTCGTCTCTCTGAACCAGTTGCACGGGGTGAAACTATTTGAGGAGGCGGAGGCGGTGCCAACTATACGGCCGGAGATATACGGCCAGAAAATTTGCTCCGGTCGTATAGTTGGTCGTTGAACCTTCTGCCTCCTTTGTTTGCTTTTGGTTTTCTTCTGGTATTATTAATATTTCCCAAATAACTGATTTACATTTTTTTGACTCCTTTTCTCCACAGTACAACTACTCCATGAATTGTATCCATTGGATCCATCATCTGTCCTGATCCTAGTGAAAACAGACATAAAATGTGCACGCGAGCGCCATAAAATACCAAGATCCTACATCTACAATGAAAAATAATAATGTAAAACATGATGCAAATATGCACTCATCAGCTGCCTCTTAAGTTTTACACACATATGTTGTAAAGACATCTCCCAGACCCAAGTCTAGCAAAGCACCGAAAGAAGAAGATCCAGCCCGAATACAAGTGCATGATGCCGTGCGTATGGTGGAGAAGTCTCTACCTCGTAGCACACGTTCCAAACAAGGGAACATGCACGAGAGGGAGAGTGGGAGGAAGAGAGAGAATGGAAAAGCCTATTGGATGAGATAGAGGAGAGGACTTGACATGGGTATACCTTACAGGTACTTGATATTAGCCTATACGGTCCAGCCCAAGAAGGAGTCCACGGTGCGAACAAAGCCCAGTAAGGATTCGGGTGGCCCACAGGAGTACGACTTCTTGGAGAACACGGCAAAGTGCAGATAGAAATTTAAAGGGAAAACCCTAATTTGTAACTGACTCGGCCTGCTATCCCGAGACCTCACCAACACACAACACCCGCATACACCTCACCATATTGCATCTGTGCACCCTTTGTAACTTTCGAATTCCCCATAATCAAGAGAAAACAAGAAGGAGTAGGGTCCTCTATGAGGCCTGAACCTGGGTAAACCTCGTGTCACCGATGTGCTTGTTTGCTAGCCGATCGATGCCTCTAGCGCTCCCCAATTCCTCGAACCTAAGTCCATCAACGATGGGCATTGATGAGTTAACCCCTCGTCAATTGGCTCCATCTGTGGGAAAAGGGAGTGTTGATGTTGCGGCTTCCTCGGCCCCATCAACTGCGATCTACGACTTTGCTACAGCAAAGACTCGCCTCCTCTTCGGCACCTTCGACTTCACTATCCACGCGCCGGTGACTCACTCGGATTTCGAGTCCGTGGGCGATGGGATTAGCCTGGCAATCGGAAGCCTATGCTTCCAGGTCAGCCAGATCGGCACGCTTTGCCTCCCTGATCAGCAACAGGCTCCCTCGATTGCCCCTGCATCAGCCGAGGACACGGATGGCAACATCAGTTGCGAGTCCGATTTGTGTGATCTAGCATCAGAAGATGGAGCCTACGATTCCGGATCTGAGAGATGTGGGAGAAATAGCTTCCCCAACCACAACATGTGTGTTGTCATCAACACTGGCGGCAGTGGCACCCAGGGGAACACCAGCACCAACGGTGGCATCCCAATCACAAATGGTGCCCCCACTAATGGTGCCTCTACCAACAACACACCTACCAACGGCGCACCCATCCCTCCCAACCCCGACAACAATGGCGAAAACACCAATAATGGCGAAAACGCCAACAACGGGACGGAACGCTAGCAAATCCACCTCAACAACGTAGAATGGGCAAGGTGCAGGGAGGCCCTGACGGTAATCCCCTGCCACCAAACACATCGCAGCAGATGCTAATGGGGTACCATTGGTTACTTATTCAGGAGTGCAACCGCCAGCAGGCAGTAAAAGCATAACTCGAGGCCCGTAGAAAAGCCGCAGACGAGTCGAGTGCCCGACGAGCAGCGCTCTCCTCAATCGGTGGATCCTCCTCCAAGGGCAACGGACCTACAACCGCCAGAAGGCGCTCTCGCCTAGAACACCTCACCGAAAAGGAGCGAGAAGAGACCACTTGAGCCCTTGACTTCTCATTCATGACAGTGGACTCGTGGGGCAACGTGCTCCCAAAAACACCAGAAGCAGCGATGACAACAGCCACCATGTATTTGCTCAATAACAAACCACCAGCTAGGGATCCACGATCTTCCATGCACCAATCTACGATCGTTGGCCTTGGACTGGTCGAAGCTGAACTCGCCAAGGATCCAACGCCTAAGCTGAAGAAAATCAAGGCTCCACCCAAGTACTACTCGCTCTCCTCCAATGATGACGAGCATGACCTATTGCGGCGACGCCGCTCACGCCGACACGATCACGACTACGACGTGCGTGATGACATCACACAACGCAAAGTCGACAACATGTGCGCCAAACGCGCCTACTCAATAGAGTCGGAGGATGAAGGAATAGAATTCTATGGTGTCGGCTTCTTCAGCAGAGCCATACGGTAGACACGAATGCCGAAAAGGTTCAAACTCCCATCGGAGAACTCAAAGTTCGATGGCCTCCAGGACCCAAAGATCTGGCTAGAGGAACACATCTCCTCCGTCAAGATACACGGCAGGAACAAGTGCACAGCAATGCATTGTCTCCAACTACAGTTGCAGGGCACTGCCCGCGCATGGCTCAACAACCTACCCCACGGGTCGATCCGCAGCTGGGAGGAGCTGGTCTACAGCTTCGTGTGAAACTTCAAGGGAACCTACAAAAGGCCAGCGTCAATGGAAGAGCTAAAGGCCTGCTACTAGAACCAGGTGAATCACTACGCTCCTACATTCAGAGATGGTCCATCATTAAAAACTCAGTGGAGGACATCTCCGAGGATCGTGCAATTGACGCATTCAATGGTGTCATACGTCGCCAAGAGCTCAGAGAGGAGTTGGGCCGCACAAAGCCCAAAAGAATCGACTACCTGATGGAAATTGCAAATAGGTGGGCAGATGGAGAGGACTCGGTAAAAAATAATCGCGTCCACTCAGATGACGAGGACAACCTTGGCCTCCGACATGACCATCAGGGAAAGCTTCGATCGTGCGGCTATGAAGACTGCGAGGAAGTCGACATGGTCGAGGTTGGCTACGATGATAAACGTGACGAGGGAAACCGTGGCAGCGTAAACTGCAGCGGCAGCTACCGCGACAGTGGGAAACCCGCACAGGTGTGGCAACACCGCACCCACGACAAAGCACCTGGAACATCAATCCAGGATAAACTATCTGGACCCTACAATGTTCACTTATACATCGACAAGCATGACAGCAAGAAGAAGTCTAGCCACATCTTAAAGGACTATCCTGAGTTCCTGAAGCTCCACAAAGGGCTCGCCTAGATGAATCACGACGCGATGAATCAAGGCTACGGAGCTGCCCCAGGAGCAACAGCCCATGGAGCACCACCACCACCGCCTGGAGGACCAGCGCAGCCTGCGGCTGCGCCGGCCCAAAACAATGGGGGCGAGCAGTACCCACGAGCATTGGGGAACATGGGCATGATCCAAAAAGGATGCCCCTGCGACAAGGCAAAAGTCAATCACTCGCCAAATCAATCTGGCGCTCAATTCTCCACCCTCAACCACTGAGTACCTTAGCGGGTGCGAGTCCTGCATCACCTTCGACAAGCGCGATCACCTGCGCCGAGTACCTCACCCAGGCCACTCTCCCCTAGTGCTCGAGGCACAAATCGGTGGTTACGTGATGAGTCGTGTCTTCATGGAGGTGGTGGTGGTCCTGCGACGACAGCATCCAAGTCTACGTTAGGTCGTTGCATGCGCACAAGCGCCAACGCAGATTTGGCACCCGCAACAAGCTGTTGGTGCACACACTCGCGTACTGCATCAGCATTCTGAAACTTTTGCATCAGAGCCAGTAGGCTTGAGGGTGCGGCATCCAACAAGAACATTGCCTTGAAGATATGCTTCAGGCACGACTACGCTTTCTTCAGAAAGTGCAGCACATGTGCCACACAATCATGCAGTGTTGCCAGGGAGATCGCATGATCCTGGTCGGTCCAGAAAAATCCACCAGCTTCCAGCTATCCCTAAGTCAAACAGCTCAGTCGAATGCTGATGCAATCCCTCTCTTCCTGCGGAATGAGATTGACAACTGCGCAAATCACAATAGTGAACATATTAGTCAACATACTGGCTACACAGAAAAAAAGAACAAGGCAGTCAAGTGAACACCCACATTGGAACTACTCGTTGATTTGGTCCACCTCGCCAAGGAAGTACTTCTCGCGCTCAATGGCTTTCTCCGCCTTCGATTTCCAGACACTGGCATTACCATGAAGCATCAGTGCATCTCGCTCCAAGTGCTTCACGTGATCACGCAAGCGTGACAAGAGCAACAACTCCTCCACTTTCAAACACGGTTGCGCCACAGTCGCATTAGTGGAAGGCACATCTTGCGAACCACTCGAAGAGCCCTAACGAAATAGAAGATTGGAAGAATAAGAGACACTACACATGGAGCTTTCTCTTTGACTAATCTAGTCCTTGGTCGACTCTGCGACTCGACCAAGCACTCGGGGGCTACTCCTAACAGGAGCGCTGGCCGCGCACCTGAATATTACAGAAGGGCATAGAATTGCCATGACAAACGTTCAAGATATTTGTATCTCAAACCCCCTCTTTCGAATCAATGGTTCGATTGTAGACTAGGGGGCTCCTCCCATAGGGAGCGCTGAAAGGACAATCGACAATTGTTCAAAGTCCCCACTCGAGTCTACGACTCGAGTAGGCACTCGGGAGCTACTCCCATAGGGGGCACTGGTCGCGCACCCTATGGAAAATGAAAAATACATTATACATGGCAAAAAAAGCATTGATCATGGGCATTCGAAGCATTCGGTGACTCTGCCTCACAATAGCTGAATATAACCTACAAAGAGACAGCATCTCCTGGGTCACCCGAATCACCTCCACGGTGAATAAACTTTTGGATGTCGCATTAACAACATGATGGTAAGACCTGCAAAAGCCTTGGCAATGCACCTGATGCGCTCTACCAGAAATAAATCCGTTCCCACAGGCGCGATGAAAAAAGCATCGACGGACGGTCGAGTGCTCACACCCAAACACTAGAATTTGACTCTATAAGACCTCTGCGGGAGGAGTCGAATTACGCCAGCATTATTCCGAATTCGAGTCCGGGGACTCGAGTTTGAGTAGATAGCGTTGTTTTGCTCTAAGGCAGTTAACTGATCCCGATCCATCGGATAAATCAAGCACGCATATCAACAATCCCTATGACACAAACTGCAGCACCCGAAAGAACTTCAGATGAGCCTATATCCCATGCACTCGAAGACTTATAGTCTCCACCCGAATCTACGATTCAGTTGGACACTTGGGGGCTACTAACATGGGTATACCTTATAGGTACTCGATATTAGCCTATACAGTCTAGCCCAAGAAGGAGTCCATAGTGCGAACAAAGCCTAGTAAGGATTCGGGTGGCCCACAGGAGTATGAATTCTTGGAGAACACGACAAAGTGTAGATAAAAATTTAAAGGGAAGCCCCTAATTTGTAACTGACTCGGCCTGCTATCCCAAGACCTAGCCTCCCTATATGAAGGGTAGGAGGGGGTAGTGAGGATGACAACACACAACCCCCGCATACACCTCGCCAGATTGCATCTACGCACCCTTTATAACTTTCAACTTCCACATAATTAAGAGAAGACAAGCAGGAGTAGGGTCCTCTTCAAGGCATGAACCTGGGTAAACCTCGTGTCACCTATGTGCTTGTTTGCTAGCCGATCGATGCCTCCAGCGCTCCCAAATTCCTCAAACATAAGTCCATCAACGATGGACATTGATGAGTTAACCCCTCGTCAGGACTCCACCCCTATATATAGGAGAAAACTAGGCACACTCCCCACCCTCCAAGTCTCGGAGTGGGACTAAACTTGGTAGGAGGTGGGGAGAAGGTGGCCAGCGGCCGAGGGTTGGGCCTCACCCGTGCGACTATCCCACCTAGGGATCGGTGGTGGTGGGTTCCTCCCACCTCGTGCGCCCAAGCACACCAAGGGGTCGGCAATTCCCTCTTGGATCCTCTCCCCTACGGGAAGGGCCCATGTAGGGGTTTTTCCCTTTTTCTTTTATTCAAATAAATATATTTAATAATTAATTCCATTAATCAAATAATAAATACATATTATTTAATTCCTATTATTCTAAACCCCTTTCGAACATCTTCCGAACATTTCTATATCTCTTCGGAATGATTCCGTTTCTCTCTGTCCTTCTTATCTTATAGTCATGGATCATCCATGAGCATCTCTACCCTTGAGCATCACACCCTTATGGTTTGGGAATTTTCAGACATGATTGATACATCTCTCTGATCAATGGCCAACAACGGTGTCTGGAGACTCATAATGGTCCCTTCACATTCCACGAATTGATTGATCGCTTGAACCTTCAGACGTTGAGTCCCACTCCCTTTGCTCTATGATACCTGGTTTGTCCCAGCCCTGATATCTGGTATTGGTATACCTAGTTCAATCTTGTTACTAACAAATGCTTTTACTCGTTCCCATGATATTACATCCTAGTGACCTAGTCACATGCTTGCAAGCTCATTGATGTAATCTCATCGAGTGGGCCCAAATTATCTATCGTCACTTGGATAGGCAAATCCTGATCTCGATGCATGCGCCTCAACATAGTCCTTTGGAATACCCATTGCACACCTTTATGGACACCTTGTTATGGTGTTATGGTTGATGTGATCAAAGTAGCTGATGATAGTGATTAAACATGATCAAAGGAGCCACAGGTGATTAGTGATCTTGACATCTTGATCAAGGTCCTGAGTGCGTGGTTTGTACATCTGACCTACTAGGATCACGTGACCATTTGTTCTTTGACCACACCTTTGCAGCGAACTATTGGGCATCCATTGGTATCCATTGGGATCTTTCATTGCCAATCTCTCAAAGAATTATGGCTGCTCGGTCTGCCTTCAGGGGTCCCTTCTTCATGGAAGTAGTCGTGTGTGTTACTTGGAACATTTGGAAGGAGCATAATGATTTTATTTTCAATAATCAGCAACCCTCCTTTGCTCACTATAAAGTTTTTTTTAAAAGTGATCTACTTCTCCATCAGTTTAGAGTGAAGCCTACTCTGGTTCAATCTATCCTTGACTGGGTTGTTAATATCTTTTTGTAATGGAGCTACCTTTCTTATATCACTTCTTTCCCCCTTGATGTAACCTTGATATTTGTTTTAGCCCTTGGTATATAAGAAATATAAAATTACACCATAGGGGATTCCCCTACGGTAATGTTGTCAAAAAAATAAACATGATCTCATGGTCAAAGGATTGAGTCACTACGCTTTGCTAGATATGCAATGTCGAATTTGTGACTAGATCTCATTGCAACACTATGGTCAGGTGTGTCTATCACTTCACCCAATGAAGTGACATCGTTGCCAGTTGCAATGGTAACAATTCCATGATCGGGAAACCTCGATCATCAGCTACCCAACGAACTAGTCTAGAGGATACTAGGGAACTGGTTTATCTATATACCACACATGTATTAATGTTTCCACTTGATACAGTCATAGCATGATATAAAACTATTATAAACATATGAGATATATTAATAAATATAATTGTATTAATGTCCTCTAGGGAAAATCTCCTTCACCTTCCACTATCACCACTCTCATCATCATCCAATTGGATCATTGCCACTCTCATATGTGTTGCTCCTTGATCTCGCAGCCTCCATTTCTCATTCTTCTCTAGTAACTTGTAGCAATGTTGTTATATGAATGGTTTGCCCTTCAATGCTGCCATCTCCTTGTACCTTATTTCTACAAGGACCTCCTACATTCACCAATATGTGAGCACACCAGGGTTATCTATCTTACAAAATTAATTATCCTCACATATCCATTGATGTTGACACCACTTGGTGATGCACCACGCACTTGCTCCTAGCATGGACTCCATCGGTTGCAACAAGCTTTGATTGCGCCCCAACGCCCTTGCAGATATCGGTATGTGTGGGGTGTAGGGTTGGCAATAGGAGGCATGAGTTGGTACAATTTTTATTTGCTCCTTTGCCAATAGTGCTTCCTGGTATGATCATTCCTGGAGACGAGGTCATGAGAAATCATCTCCCGCGCTCGCACCAAGGTGACATCCTCCACCTCCGTGAAGTTTGTCGCACGCGGCTTCGATTTATTTCCTTATGCTTCTTCGAAGATCCCCTCCTCTATCTCCTTGACCTCGTCCTCATCATCAACGCCATAGTCTCCATAGCCACACTCCTCGTCTCCCTTAATGTCGTCATCGAACGCCCCAAGTGATGAAGCCTCAACATTGTCCGCATTTTCATTCAAAAAATTAGTGAACAAGCATGGAGCATGGTGAGAATCATAGCCAGGACAAGAACTAGGGTCACAATTGGCGATTGAAAACAAAATAAAAAGGAAATTTGAGTTCATACCTATCGAATGTTTACACAAACACCTCTTGGGTGCCGACAAAGGGAGAAGGGTTGGCGGAGGCGGGTGCTCGCTGAAGTGGCAGTGCCGCAGGGTGCGGAGGCATGGCTAGAGAGCGTTAGTGGCTGGCCACCGTATTCTTTAGCACGAGGATGCCCTTCATGGCGGGCTACTTCCTCGCCTATTTTGGAGAGTGCCCAACAGAGGAGGGTGATGGAGTGGCCATCATGGGGGACACCCCGACGGAGTCCGGCTTGGAAAGACCCACGCCTAGATGATGCGGAGGCAGAGGTGAAGGGGGGCGGGGTCGATTCGACTAGCACGGAGGAGGAGGAGGCGTCTGCATCTCTAGTGACAGTAGAGAAGTTGGAAGGGTCCATTACAGGCGAATCTTAGGCTCGGCGAAGCAGGACGGCGGCAGGGGAGGTAGATCTTTGATGGCGGAAGCGGGAAGGTAGGAACTAGCGACGGTGAAACCTCCCTCCTGCTAAACCTACTATGCTATACAGGGCACCCTTGGGTTAGCATCGAAACCCGGGGAAATGGGGGTGCATGGTGCGTTATCTCGGTGGCCCGAGAATTTTTTTGGATTCAACCGCGTTTACGGTGTCTATGCGGCAGTTATTTATTAGGTCACGCGCATTTTTGGTGTCTTCTAGAGATGCTCTAACTCACGAGGACTGGATCGATGAGGCGTTGGTGCTACGGAGCAGAAGGTGTTGGGTTGTCCGGATCCATCATAATTTTTGGGTCTATTTCAGTTGGAAGTCTGGCTAATGTTTGACGGTGCAGACCTGACGGTGGAACCTATTTTGAGCCATCAATATGTTGACTCGGGCAGATCAAGGAAAAATAAATTTAAAATGGACGCATTTGGTAACTCGTGGGAACTTGGTTGGTGTCAAGTTGGAGACTAAAGGATAACCGAATCTAAAGGAATATTCTGTATGGGCTAGCCCATAATATTTGTTCTTTGTCCTTATGTTCTCCATTCTCCATCCTTTCGGCCTCGCATTGGTTCATAGTGAGACGACAATAGTGGCATCAAGATTGTGGTGGCGCGTGTTGGTGGGCGACATTGACGGTGGAGGACTACGAAATGTTCAGGGTAGTGGTGAAGGTAATATGCCCGAGAGGCAAGAATAAAGTGGTTATTATATTATTCCAAGTATATGATAAATGTTTATTTTTTATGCTATAATTGTGTTGATTGGAAACATTAATACATGTGTGTTTAATACACAAATAAAGATTTCCTAGTCCTCTTATAAAAACTAGCTCGTTGATTAATAAGATGATCAAGGTTTCCTAATCATGGACATTGGATGGTGTTAATAACAAGGTCACATCATTGATGGAATAATTTGATAAACATTCACCCAAAGTATAGTAATACGATCAAAGTCATTATGTTTACATTTCTATAACATCATGTGAAGCAACCTTTATCCTTAGGCCATGAGATCATGTTAGTCTCTAACACCGGAAGAGTGCATTGATAACATCAAACGTCACACTGTAACAGGGTGACTATAAAGGTGGGTTCAGGTACTCTGTTAGTGTTATGTAGAGGCTCATGGACCAAGAGTGGGATTTATCCATCCCGATGATAGATAGATATACTCAGAACCCTCTCGGTTATATCACATTGATATAGCTTGCAAACAAGTGATAAGATCACAATGAATGTTATATCACGGGAACAAGAAAAGAGTACTTGTCGGTAACAAGATCAAACTAGGTATGGGGATACCAATGATCGAATCTTGTACATGTAATATATCGCGAGACGAAGGGATTTAGTTATGACATCAAAGGTTCTCACAATCACAAGAGTCATTGCTGAATATATGGGAGTCAGTACGGATTTGTAGGTCCCGCTGCTAATTATTGATAGGAGAGGGGTCTCAGTCATGTTTGCATCATTCGCGAACCGTAGGGTGACACTCTTAAGGTATACTGACACCAAATGGAGTTTATATAATACCGGAGAAAGATTTTGATTATGTAGGGGTTATTTGATAAGAACCGGAATTGTTTTGGATCAAATTGCTAAAAATGGTTTTAGATATAATATCGAAGTAATGCAAGGGGTTTCATGCAAATGTTTGTTAATTAAATTAATTAACAAAATTCTGAATAAAATAAATAAAAGTGTTTCATTTAAAGATAAAAATGCATTTAAATTAGTGGGTAATTAATGCATGTGAGTGGAGAAAGAATTCATGTGTGTGGAGAGTCCACCCACATGAATGAGGGAGAGGTGTGTGGAGAGTCCACCCACATGAATGAGGGATAGGTGGGGGCACACCCCATCACCGGCGGCCATGCCCCTTGGGGTAGCCCCCTCCCCTATAAAAGGAGACCTCCTCCTCTCCATTTGCACCACCTCTTTGTGAAGGTTCTCTTCCCCCTCTAGCAATTCCCCATGGCTTCGGATTGGCGAAGTACATATTCTCTATGTTTTTTTGAAAGGATCTGTTTCTTCTGCTGCTTTGCTAGAGTGAGGACTCAAAGATTATCGGGGTGTCGAACGTGTGTGCGATCACAGATGCGCTGCTGGTTTGCGACGCTGAATTTTATCACGGTCTTGAGATCGGCAAGAGTGCAACTACATCATCCATGAGAATAATCTTGTAATTATTTTCGGTCTTCGAGGGTAAGTTCTTTATGGATGTATCCACCTTGTATCTAGGTAGATAGATCTTGGTACTTAGTTGTTCATATCATAGGGGAAAAAAAATCTTTTCTATGTTGTGAACCCAAGAAGTGGTTGTTTTGGGGGTCGGGAGAAATCCACGTCGGTTGTCCGACACCGATGAGGTGTCGCCATTCCTTCTTGAAGGGCATCGGTTGTACCCCTTTCCCACTCACCTCCGCATATGTGGGAAACCCTAGGACAGGTCTAGGCAGCATCATCTTCGTCGATTTTCTTCTTGAAGGTGTTACTTGACACGCGATGTTTTGGATTTCTAGGTCTGTGGTGGGACACCTTCGAAGGGCGCAACGGTTGCTAGCCATCTTTGTTTAGTCGATATGCCATTGTCGGTATTTTTATCTTTTATTTCTCTTTGTTTTATCTTTTATTTCTCTTTGTTCCTTTGGGCTTGATTGTGCTGAGGCACCAGTAGCTGTATTGTTGTATCAGTGATTGCTATATTAATACAGTGGGGCGAAAGCCTGTTTCGAGAAAAATTTCATTAGTTGGGGGAGGGTAATCTCACCAAGTCAGGGACGAGTTAACCATATATAACTCTCGGTTCGTCGTGTCCAAACAGACCCATTCTAGCAAACAACAACTCAACTCGGCATATCTCAATAGATACAGGCTAAAAAAACAACAACTCAACTCTCGGTCACTCGAATCATATCTCCCTTCCCTCCCACCCCACGGGTCCACGGAAAAACACCCCCACGCCGCCAACCCTAGGCGACATGGGGGGCGACCACGCCGCCTGTCCCTGGCCCCTTCCCCTCGCCCCTCCCTCCTGCCACCGCTGGATATCCCGTCAGGCAAAGCCCGGGCGATGACAACAGAGGCTTCTACCTCGCACGACTGTGGCAGCTTCTCTCGATGGTGGAGGCTCATGATTTAGAAACGTTTCAGCGGCGAGGAGTTCCGGAATCCTGACGGTGACCATGTTAGGCGACAGCAGTGGAGACGCAGCCCCGCGCTTGGTGGAGGCGTCCCTACAGCTCCAGCCAGGAGCTCCAGGCTCGCGTGGGACTAGATGGGCTTGAGCGGGTGGTTCTAGGGTCATGGCTATAGGCTAGCACGGTGGAGCCTGTCGACACTGGCTGGTGGGCACTGTGGTGGTACCGGCGGCTGGCCAGGCGTTGTCGGGCTGGATCCTCACCATCCGGCCCTCGTTCGGTTGTGGTGAGACAGTGATCAGCATTTCTGGCTCCTCCTTCGGCACCTTCAGCTCGTCTGTTGTCGGAGGTGAGGTTAAAGGCTTGCTCTTTTTCTACGCGTGTCAGATGGACATTGGGGCCGATGGTAGTGCCAGGGAGAAATCCCTGCGTGTAGCTGACGGCGGCAACGCCCATGGGCATCGTCACCTTGTTGGAGGCATCCTCATGGCGATGCCCTTCCTTCCCCACCTCGAGCACCGGGGGAAACCCAAGATCTGGCCTTCGGATTAGGCGACGGCAGAATGGTTATGTCGTTCCCTCCTTGGAGGCATCGCTTAGGTGGTTTGTGGAGTCTTCGATACGCCAGTTGGAGTCGGTGTTGGCGTTCGCTCAGAGCGTGGGCTTCCGAGGTGCTATGTGCACAGTCGCTGGCGCTTCTTTGTCGACGCCCCTCCGAGCTGGTTTAGTCCCGCCATCCTCTCGCTGACTCTTAGGCGCATATGGGCGGGCGGTGCGTTGGCTTGTGCCATCCTAGAGTTGGGGTCTCCTGAAGTTCCCGTCTTCAATCGTGACGCGGCCTAAAAGCTCAGTGTATCTCCTCGCCATTCATGGCGGGAGACGGTACAAGGCAAGTCTTGTCACTCGGCTGGTGTGGGTTGCGTCGTGATCCATGTGGCGTCGAGTTTGTATCGTGTAGCCTTTTGGCATTGTATCGGCCTTTTGGGCCTCTTCTTCTATGAAACCAATACACCTTTTAGGGTGTATCTTTGAAAACAAAAATCACATACCCATACTGGATGACCTTAGAGCTTGAAGTGTTTTGCAAGCGGGCGACAGCTTCTCAGCTCCCGTCCCTGAGCAAGCGCTGAAGCATCAAACCGGTTCAATATATACGGCGGAGAAGTGCAAAAAAAACAGGTATGTACCTGAAGACGGAAGTTCCAAAACACCCATGCACAGTTACACACAAAACCATTTCAGAGAGGTTTTCCGAATGTACTCGATGGGCTCCCGCCTCCCGGAGTAAATCTCCCATAGCAGCAAGCAAGCAGCAATAGGTAGAAGCTACTCCTGTTCCAAACTTATGAATCCTACCTAGTACGTACGCGGTGCCCTCTCGTTCAGCTTGGAATCTTCGTGGACACATGCTGATGGAGGCAGAAGGATCCTCCCCAGGCGAAGCAAATGCGCGTGTCAGGGTACGCGATGCAAGGGACCGATCGAACCAGCCCGGCCGTCCTGAACCTCTACACGGAGCGATATGGACGTGTACATGCGCGCCTGCTGCGCATCGATCCGTCCTTGATTTTTTTGTGCTCTTAATTGATGATGATGTTAAATACTACAGTACGCCGCGCGAAGGAAGCACCTCGCCTGTCGGTCTCTGGGGCACGCGCGTGCGCACATGCACATGCATGCCGCACGCGACGAGATCGATCGGTCGACGAATTGATCGGCAGGACAGGACGGCGTGTAAATTTTCCGTACTACTACGTGTGGATCGTTTACCAACCAGCTAGCTAGCTAGCTCTGCGGTTTCTGCCAGGGCTTAACAACCGCCCGGATCTATCCATTCAAGTACCGCCGATTAAATTAAAGTGCGATGGAGGGTAGTGGACATTCCGGCGTGGTTTGATGGATCCATAGATCTCGCACAGTAGCGTGACAGACCCGATACAGCGGAACACGTACGTACTTAAGCTCGAATCGGAGTTCAAGTTGCTTCAATGCGATCGCACTTACTCTACTGTAGCGTGCAGTGATAGTTACAGTGCTATATACTGTATCATACAGTAAACCCAGGCCCCAGCATTTACTTGCCAAATCGGTGATGGTTGCACACCTCAATAATAAGATCACCCAGACATCGACACGACACTATCGCGGTGTATATCTATCCATTTGTTCGCGTGACGATGTTGTTCGGATGTGCTTGTTACATACAGAGAGGAACAAACATGCACGCACGGGTCCTCTGATTTTGAGCGTACAGAGGGAATTGTCGTTGCTTTCACCGGTCTGTCAGAAGTGATCTCACAGCCATGTCGCCAGGAACCAATATACCGCTCATCTGTTTCTGTACACTAAACTGTTCGGATAGCGATAGCAAACTCACCAGCTAGCTACTAAGCTGCCTGTGCGTGACATGTATGTTCAAGAAAATGCCTAGATGGAGACATGGATCTCCATTCTCCATGCATTATTTGCAGCACATTGCGTCGCTGGAGCAAGTAGTACTAGTAGAGAAGAAAAGAAATCCACAGGAACAATCTCCAACATCACGCCATGTGCATGGATGGAGACAGGACGGAGACCAACCCCTCGGACGCACATAACGCCCAAGGAGCGGATGACCTGCATACATAGATCGCGAACGCCAACCACACCACTACTACTACACTGTGCATGGATCGTGGCCGGCTGGACCCACTTATCATACGGTTTCCGTGGCCTTGTCCGACTACCGACAGTCAAAATTGCACCTTACCCACAAATTGACCATCATATTAGCACCCGATCCTTTTTTTTATATACTGACAGTGACAGTACAGGAGACTACATCTTGCTATCTTGTGCTGACTGTGGCGCACACGCATACCTAGGGCATCTACGCGTCAGTATTGAGGATTTGATAATCAGAACACCAGATTCCGTGTACAGACGAGATGATTTCTAAATCAATGAAGTGGACGTGGGGAAATGACCGGTGAGTCAAAGGGCCCAGGAAAAACTAATGCTGGGAGGGTACATGTCACTGGATTCAGCAATTGATAAAACTGACAATGGAAGCCACTACAGAACAAATCTGATTTGATCTAGCAGGTAGAATAAAATAGCATGATGCCGACAAGGAATATGATTGTATAATGATTATACTAAGAAGCCCGGTTTACTTAGGCCAATAGCTGGTTTACTTAGACCGATGACTACACTGCATACAGAAGGAGCTAGCACAGGAGAAGAATTTGATCATTGGTTTCTTTATATGGCAGGCCAATGGGAATGTCACAGCAAGACTGCATGCAGTAAACTATATAGATCGCTTCAGACAGAAGGTTTTGGTCTAGAGTGAGCCATGTGAAGTGTACTGTTTAAAGGGATCCTCTCCTAGTTCGACAATATCTACAGTACCAGGCTTAATTTTACTGCTCGATCCATAGATATCATACTTAACACAAGATCAGCTGATGGCCTGATTCTACTAGTACTAGTATACCACTGCTGCTTGTAATGCCAAGAGCAGTGAGCATATAGGTCAAGACATTAGACATGCAGGCCTTGAACTTTGTGGCCTTTAATGGCTTGTCCCCCATCAGAGTGTGGTCACATCCTGTTGAGGATTTTGAGAGCCATTCATGGCCAGGCAGCGGCAGAGGCCATGCAACAACAATTTACTCGCCATGCTACAAACCAGTGTCCATTGCTTGCATGGTATGGTCATGGACCTATGGTGAGACTACACAGGGCTAGATAGATTGGAACGAAGCATCTGGTGAAGACAGGCCAACCCATGGAGGCACTCCAGCAATTTCTGCCATGAACATCAACTGAGCCGATGCACATGCGAGAGGAAACTGTAGGAGCCAAGCTTTGACTCGACAGGCCCAGTCTACAAGGGCCACTTACGGCTTTCAGACACCACATGTAAGCTAGCACCGGACACAAGACCATGCAAGCATGAGCTATTAGCATTTTGAAAAATAAGCACATGCGTGATGAGATAATAGGTAGTAGTAGTACTTACTGTCATAAAGGACCTCCAGACCATGACCATAGTATCAACTATCAATTGTATGGAGAGGGGTCGTGCGATCACATTTTCAACCAAGTTAGTTCGATACAGGGGATGTCTTTCAGGAGTGTCCGATTGAATTGGACAACATAGCAAGCTGGAATCCACGGTCTTTTCCTCATTAGGACACGGAATATTTATCTTTCAACAAGGCTCGCTGATAAGAGATGGCATGAATCTAAAAGGAACATTATAGGAGTAGTTTATGCGCACTTACATTTTATATGATGCATACCTTCGCCTTAAGGCTGAGCCCTTGCAAATTAGGAAGCTGGATCTTTATCATTGGGATGACACTGACATGGTAACCGAATTGAAAACAGAGCAGGTGGGTACAAGTGCAGTACTGAGTCTTGACAAAGCTTCAGTCAGCACACGGCAGTTAATCAACATGGACACCAAAGAGTGGCAGCAAAGAGAATCCTTCTTTTTTTACTTGTCTTTAAAGACATGCTATGATGTGATGGCATGTATTTCTCTTTGAGAACATACATGAAAGAATGAGAGAATTGACAAAGTTTAAAAAAAAAGATCTCAAATCTTTGCTCATGAACCCATCATCACCTTTCCATGGAGGAAGAGCCTCTTTGCGAATGTAAAGCCATAATAGCCGTGCAAAATCATACCAAACTGCCGTGCTAATGGTTCTTCTAGGCCCTCATGGAGTCATGGCATTCCCAGCAACAGGTGGAGCAAAATGATGGTGGCATGGGTGAGTGAAAGTATGTAATTGTGCACCGGGCTATTTTGCCTGGCCCACAAGTTCCACCATCACAGCATAATAACTATACTATATGCAGGCCCAATGATACGATAAGAAGCATCATGCCTAATTTTGTTTTGTCCAAGCATTCAGACAAGAAACAGCACGTCGTTCTCCCTGGAGTCATGTACTACTTGGAGATCTTGCAAAGATAACTTTATTTCCACAAATAAAAGACATTCACCAGACAATTGGTCAAATTATACTTAGCCAACCAACCGTTACTTTTAAACTAGATATAATCGGCTAAGCAAATGTGGTATCGTACAGCCATGGGAGAAAATAAACCATATATGCCAGATTTTAGTATAGAACAGTCTAACTATGATTTGTGACTGAATTGCTTACCTTTATTCCTTCTGTTACACCCACTTTCAATAAAACATGATTGATTCGAGCATTTACATGAGCTTCGATATACATTATCACAAAGAATCTACTTTGTTGCATATGAAACATAACATTTAGTTATGCTAGTGATTTCTAGTCAGCATCAAGTTATTTACATATCTGGAAACAAATGTACCTTGGGCTAGCGATTTCCTGTCAGCATCAATTGATTCATTTCTTTTCAAGTTACTAACACATCTAGTCACAAATACACTGGAAACAATAATGACAAAACAAATGATGACCTTAATGACCTGAGATTTCATAAAGAGTTAAGACAAGTAGCTCCTCAGGAGATGTACAGTATCAATTTCATATTTCTGTATAAGCATTCTAGGTACATGTGTGTCTGTCGAAAAAGAATGAAAGAAACTGTAAAATTTATGGACTAACCTCTTCACAGTGGAAAGCCTAGAAGAAAGGAAAGTGAACATGTACAACTTAAGAACATTATATAATGTCTGCCTACTCTTTTCAGGTTTCCCTACCACAAAGGTGGCCTGGCAATAAAATCAAGAATCCAGCCACGACAGTGCCTCTGTCGGAGGCCTGCAGAAAGAATTGCTTCCGGACCATCCATACTGCGGAAAGGAGTTCTCAGCTTCCAGAAGTTAAGAATGATGTTTGTTAACATACGTGGTGTTAGCACCAATTGCCTAGTTATACTTCATTGGTCATACTGACTAGCCAAGTCACTGTCCTGGAATCTATAAGAGATTTCGAGCGCATTATTCCCGCTGGGAAAAGATGGGCCAAGAATTTTCAAGCGCTTTGGCCCAAGCTCTACAGATGGAGGTAGGTAGGTGCAGCCATTAGGATTTTGGCTGGAACCAACTTCATCCTCCAAAATATTTCCATCTAGTTGATGTCTCATCTTCAATTTGGTTGGAGCTATTGAGTCATCTCCATTGCCAGAAATGAAGTCAAGACGATGTCTAGAATAATCGGTATGGAAAGGATCATTTTTGCCACTGGATATTTCCACTAGCTTTTGCAGCTGTCTGTCATCTGTATGGATTTTCTTCAACCGTTTTAATACCTAGAGTTGGGATCAAGGAGATGTCATTAGTAAACAAAGATGAACATGCAAAACTGAATATTGGATGTTCTGGGAAAAACATTGTTCATCAGTGCAATCAATCCATGAATTGAACTTGTTCGCTCACTAGTTCTAGTTACAAATTATGAACAGATGCATCATATCCCTTCGGATTTATGAAATGATTATAAGTTGTGAAATGGAAATCCTTAATTTACTCTTTCAGGTTTATTAATAACCATTTTAGTATATACTGGACTGAAGCCATGCACTTAGGTCCATTACACAAACAGGGTTATAGTATTGGTTGCCCAATCCATGCAGGGAGTGACCTTAGTAGATCCTGTGAAGCTAGATCAGAATAAAAAATGTTGATTTTATAAGGAATGATTAGGAAATATAATGAATGATTACGAAATATGAATGAGCACTGTCACAGAAATAGCTGTACCTGATTCTCAGTGCAACTTGTTATTGTTGCCACTTCTGTACACCTTCTCTCAGGAGTTATGCCAGACCTTCTCTTCACCCTAAATACCTCACAGTCAGAATCATCAGTATCTTCTGCAGCCAATTTTTCAGAAGAGCATGTTTGATCAGGTGCAGACGAAGGGTGTGCATTAATGTTTGCAGTTTCAGGAGTAAATGAAATCTCAGGACAAGAACTAGAGAAGATTCTTCTGTTAGAACTAGTGCACTCCTGCAAATATAAACTAATATCAACACATTTTAGTTGCCCCAATACAGTCCAGCAACATAAGAAACACAGGAGTGATCCTTACATCACTTTGTGCAGAATAATCGTGGGGTCCAAAAGAAAATGTTATTGTTGATGAAGCAGGATATGGCTTGTTCAGATCATATGGAAGAACACGTGTCTCTGAAATGCTATGAACTTCAGCAGATACATCTATTTGAATCTTGCAGTATGGGAAATATTCAGCATCATGATTAATGCGGTTGAAGTAAGAATGTGTGGTAGAGCCGTGAGACATTTGATTTCTGACTGCATCGATTATTCCATTTTCCTCCTCGAATTTCTTTGCCAATGTCTCCAACTCAAAGATGTCTTTCCTCACAAATACAGCACGGTCACAGCTGCAAGGGCACTTCCAAATCTCTTCCTCTTCAAAACAAGGCAAACAAGTGAAAAAGTTGCTTCAGGACAGGTTGATATCTGCACTTAAATGTTAAAATTCTTACCATGACAAACGCAAATTGCATCAACTCTGCAGTTACACATAACGTGCGCTACATAGCAGTCACGTCTGCATATACTACAAAGAACTGTGACATCAATATCTTCTTTATAGCATGTGCGAGCTCCCAATTTCATAAGGATCCAACGGACACGATGCTGGAGCCGCATCAACTGCACAAAAGGGACTTTCATACACTGTTGAATGTGCGTATCTCCAGTTGATGTTGTCATATCTTTATAACCAGACATAGAAAATTCGTGAGCAAGAAGTGTCGTCTCTTTACAAAGAAGTTCCTCATAAGGCAGTAACGGTATCCTATTTAGAAGTGCATAACGTTGACTAGCAATTGCTCCAAGAGGAAACCATTCACCAACAGCAAAATTCACTGCCTCGCCACAGTTAAAACCTGAAAATTATTATAAACATTCCCAGTATTCATAAATTATCCAATAAAACTGACATTAAAGATATCCAGAGAAGTTGGAAGATCGCTGACAGCACAAAAGTTGCAAGGAAGCCTCACCATGGCTAAAACCTGAATGATACGCTCGAGGAAATGTGATCACAAACTCTCCAGGTTTTTGTATAGCTCTGTAAACTGGAACATGATGATGCAGTAGAATATTTGGAGGGAACATTGTAGTCTTCCCCAAAAGGATATCAAATGCTGCAGTTTCCCTTTCACCTGATAAAATTTCATGATCATATACACGCTCACGGACCACTTTCTCAAAATCTGGAGCAGCTTTTCCTGGAACCGCATACCATGTTTTTGGAGCCCCACAATGATGATAGTTAATGCTGCAAAGTCATAAAATCTGATTAGAATATACAGAAGGTTCAGTCCGCAGCATGGTAAAAAGTGTAGAAAGTGGAAAAATAACAAAACTACTAATCATGCACCTGTACAAGTAATGGTCTTCCACATGCCAGGCAAACATACTAAAGAGCATTCCGATATACAGCATTGGGTCAGTTACTCCCTAGAGATTCCAGGAAATAAACAACAGTGAGTAGTAAACAATAAAGCAGGGGATTTCACTGATACAGTGTACTCACTGGAATTGCTGTTCTCAGAAGACGTAGAATTGATTTGGACAGCCGAGAAAGTTTCTGGATCAGAGCACAAATGTAATATTTAACATATCATAAAGCAATGTAGCACATGCAATAGATAAGATCATATAATTATCAAAATATTAGTACATCAGGACAAGTAAACTTGATAAACATATAATTGCAAGAGCCCGACTGTAACCCCATACACTACACCCAACCCATGCAACAAAAAAGGGAATGTAGAGCAAGCATACATTTTAGCCACTGCATAACTTAACTAAATTCAAATACAGACATGCCAAGGTAAATGTACCTAGTGAGGTTGGCACATAAATAGCTCTAAATATGGTACATAAATGAAGTACCTTTAGGTTCCATTTGCTTCTTCCAAGTTGGTCATTAGGAGAAGAAGAGAAAGCACTACCATCAATATCGCATGCATACTCAACAGATTCCATCTTGCCAAATGCTATTTCATGCCAAAATTCCTCTTCCATATACCTTGGTGGAAGACAGGCAGCACTAGAGTATCTTCGAACAAATCCTTTGTTTGCCATCTTCTCAAAATCTCGAAATGTGTACTTTCTGTTGATATAAACTCATAAGTTATGCATTATACATGACAAACATAACTATGAAGCAGTTACACAGTATCAATTGACTAGCATACCTTCCACTCATGAAGAAAGCAAACTTGTCATCCAGAGACCATTCAGCGAGACGGAGAGGCTGCACTCTGGTAGTAAACTTCAGTCCACCTTTTTCCTTCATAAGTACAGTTCCAACAGGTACAGAAGCACATATAGGTGAAACAATCTTGCATATACCTGGCAAAATCGCAGAGCCAGATTGTCTCAGCAGTTTGAAGGAGAAAGCACAATCGCCAAACAATTTAGTTCGAGACATTCGCTGCTGCCAAATGGTTTTTGTGGGTAGCTCGTCTGTTTCATGCATGTGCATAAAACCCAAAAATAATATCGATAAATTTCAGATGTGCAGTCGGTATGATCATAGACAAGCTCAACTGGAGGTGCGGCATGATTTGGATGTGATACTGCAAGAGTAAAAAATGTGAAGGGAATACCACAAGAGAGCCACTCCAATTGCGTTCCTTTTATATTATACTACTAGTAAATTGCACCAGATGTTCCTAAACTTGTGCATTGGCATCACTTAGGTCTATAAACTTCAAAACCATATTTGTTGTTCCCTAGAATTCAATGTTTGGCTCTTAATACGGCTATGAAGTAGCAGGGATGGTTGGGAACTGTGAGCAAATTTCATGAGATCACATTTGGCAAACATTAGCTCTCTGCTGATTACAATCAATTTGTATCATGCCCTTGACCTTACTCGAAGAAAATAATCACAGACGAACATAGACAAGAATCTATACCATACTTTGCAGCAACATGGGCAATTTTGCTGAGATAAACTAATGGATCCTCAAACTCCTCAACAGATGGACAAAACACTGGACATTCTGGAATCTGATCAATCCAATCTAGGCTAGATAGATCAAACTTCTTCACTCTGTGCTTCAATAATGGATCCCTCGTGGGCACTTCTTCTCTTAGTGGTGCATCACGACTCCTACGTAACCTTGTCCCGCATGACACGGGTGTCGGGGCAACTTCCTCATTCCCTGTCATAGTCCTGAAGACATCAACCACAAATCCTGAACTTACTGGCTGAAGGCACCCATGATTTATATCCTCAGCTCGGTAAAATGTGCCTCCACTCGACCTGTGTACACAAAAAGTATATACGAGTACTCATCATACTAGAACATTTTATGTATACTTCACATTACTAAATTATGGCTAGAAGTGGCCTCCCGAAACAAAGATGCCTAACTAAAGTGAAGTGGACAGGATTAAAAGATTCATCTCCAGTGAACTCATGTAAAACGAATACTACATCTAAAAGTACATGCTACATGCAGAAATGTAAACATGCGAGCTGTTGTGTTAACTTTGTGGTCCTTTTCCAGATCATTCGATATGCCTAAAGGCAAAATCTTACTGAATTGTTCACACAACAGCAACACTGTAGCCACGCAATTCCGAGGACCAGAAGTACATGTAGTAGGGTTCTAATAAGTCAAACCCTCCTATTTGATACCGGAATCCAACAGCTCAGTGACATCTCAATCACAATTCACAAAACACCGCAGGAAAAAGTTGAGGACATTTCGGTTCACAGGTCAAATTACTAAGCAGGGCACTTGTGCATCTGGTCATTTAAAGATGCCAATTAAGCACCTAGAGATGTAGCTCCTACCACGTAGTAGAGCAGAAACTCACAATAGAAACACGCGCAAAAATAGCAAGCTTAGATTGTCTCTCAAATCTATTTCCCACACAAAAAACTGGTCAAATATATGCAACAGCTAGAATCTGGAAACACCTCAATCATTAGCACAGATATAAACTGTGTGCAACGTTATGCTCAGTTCTACAGTTCTACCACAGCATACCTAGAGAATTCCCGAAAGGCCGAAACTATAGCGATCGAACGCTAAATTAACCCAGTGGGTTCAGCGAATGGTGAGGGTTACGCGACAAGCAGGAATTCACGAATTGGGTTTGCTCAAGCACCTGAAATCGCACGCTCGCACATAAAAACGTGAAACTATCGCCTAAAATCGCCAGCTCGCAAGCGCAGTTAATCAAACTGTTGGAACGATCCTAATTTAGCACAAAAACACCAATTCTGAGATGGAATCCACACGATCGAAGCGGTCTCGGCACCCTTCAAATCCACACAGAAAATCACTCAAAATATAAAAAGGGCCAGAGCAAGCTCCAGACCACAAGGCGATTGCTACTAATGTTAATCGAAAGGGTTCCACGAATCCACCTGGAGAGAACAAGCGAAAATTTCCAAACACCTGCCCCTGAAACAAATCCAACCACCCCCAGCCACCCGTCCGCGATCCCCGAATCACAATTCGCAGTCCGGAAAACACTCACCTTAGTCTCCCGTCGCAAAACCACCTCAAATTGGGACCCACATTCCCCTCCGGGGCCTTCTACCGGATCCCCCGCGCTGGGATCCGAGCCCGCCACTGCCCTAAACCACAGCGGCACGAAGGGATGCCGGTGGTTCCACGCGAGGCGTGGGCGCCGGAGCCAAGCCTGTGGCGGAGCGAAAATACCAAGCACTTCGGCCGGCGGCGCTCCTCCTAGCTGCGGCGAGGGGTAGGAGGACCGTGGGAGGAAGCGGAAACGAAGGAAGGGAAAAGTGCGGGTGATATTAATACGCGATAACTACCTGTACTGTGGTGATTATTGTACAATTTCGTGGATTAGAGTTGAATGGGCTCAAGTATATGTAGTTTTAGTACTGTAGTAGTAAGTAGATGGGCTGATGGGGTGGTTGCGAATCAACTCGCGAACTTTCCCTTCTCCAGCGTAGTGGCTGCAGCGATGCTGTACCTGTCTGTACTGCCAATCACAGTAGTTGAAGTGTAAATTGCATTACGGACCGACGGAAAGTGTTAACAGATAAAAAAACATTTGAGTAACTGAATCCGTTATAAATTACTCTCTTTGTATCAAAATATAAGATGTTTTACCTGTTTTTCTGAAAGCGCGTGTATCTTTTAGTATGTATAAGTTTGAAGCAAAATGAATGTCATATATTAAAAAAGTTTAGATACATGTGTTTTACAAAAGTCTAAAACCTCTTATATTTTGTAACGGATGGAGTACATCAAGATTGGGTACCAAGAGCATCTTCACCGGCGCCTCCCAAAGGATGGCTAGCAAGCGTGCCAACAGTGACTTTAGGGGCCAGCGCCCAAACTGCCGGTGCTTTGGGGTGGCCGGCCCGCACCGGCGCCCCCAACGATCATCTCAACCAACTTTATAAACAAGTTCCATTCAATTAGGCAATTTTTTATATAGAAAGGACTAAAAGTTGAACCAACAGACAACTATCAGCGCTGGCTAGAGGACGCGGCACCTGGAGGTACCCTCGCCAGGATGGTTTGACGACGACGACCGTTCATTGAGGCCTAGGCCCCACTCCTCTTCGAGAAAGCGAAAAATCGCCTTTACCGTCTCCAACTCCTGCCAAACTCGGTTGAGGTGGGCACGCACGGTCGCATCACCGGGATTGGCCCGCGTAGCATGCTAGCACTTCGTCTAAGCATCGTCGAAGTCATGCAACCGGAGGTGATGTGGCAGGAAGACGGCGTTAACCCGAAGCGATGGGTCTGGTTAACTGGATCTTGGTATGGTTGTGCCGGCCTTCGGGGGCCCCTGTGCTATTGCGCACGACCGCGTGTCGCTAGGATATCGGCCAGTATCACTCGCTGGTCGATTGACCTCTCCCTCGACTCGTTGAAGCCAGACAAGTCGACGTCGTCGTTATCATCGTCGGTGCCGTGGTAGGTTTGGGTGGGGCATGGAGAGGCACCTCCGGCTCTCCTCTGCATGGGTTGCCTGTGGGAGTAGAAGAAAGACGGTGGCTAGACATGCTTGATTTGGAGGGTATGGTGGTGCGCTCCTCCTCCAAGGGCTCAGACTTTTTATAACAGAGCGGTCGCTCCGGAGGGAAAGTTCGCGAGTTGAGGCGGGAACCCACTAGAAACGGCGGTAAACGGCTAGAACGGGCGTGAAACGGTGCTAGAACAAGCGGGAAGGAGGCGGAACCAACGGAAAACGAGTGGCGGTGGCGCCATTTCCCGCCGTCTGGAGGCGAGCCATCATGTAACATCCCAAAACTTTAATCAAGGTTACCAAGATCTAATCACCCAATTTAGGGTTAACAAAAACTTTTATTAAAGAAATTAATATGAATGCATGTGTGTTGGCATTAGTGTAGAATTGGGTGTATATGCCATGTTTGATTGTTCTAAATGTTGTGAAATGGTTTAAAGGTGAATGACACATCATCTAGACCATTTACAAACAAAATCTAAAGAGAAAGAAATCAAATAAGAATAAATCAACCAAATGGTCATTTTGACCATTTTAAACCACTAGGTCACTTTAGGTGTTCCTAGAAGACAATTCTTAACAGAAACAATTCTATTTCTTTTCACCCCTTGCTAGACCAAGTAAAGGTGTATCCAGGCCCACTTTAAAACTTACAAAAACATCTAGCAAATCAATTTCATGGACATTTGAAAATTGAATCAAGTGTATGTGCTAAGATCACACTTTTTCAAAAACCCATCAAATGAATTCACCTTGGCTTGTCTAAGCAAACCTAGTCTCTCAAGCTTAATCCAAGATCACTCAAAAAAACTGAATCAAAAATTTAAAAATAATTTTCATGCGGCCATTTCATGAAACACTTGGCATGCACGGATTAAACTTCTGCCTAATTTCACTGTTTGGTACAGTGATCATCGACCAAATGGTTCCCTCTTAACCCCCATTGTGCCCCTGAGTGTCTAGCAGTAGCAGACCAGCTTGCCCCTTAGCCGCTGGCACAATGGAGCACCGCCCGTTCTTGGTCGTCGCCGGCCGACAGTGGGCAGCACGCCAAGAGCCATGCCAGCCTCGCCCAAGACGCGCACCAGACACGCGAGCTCCTTCCTCCACCCCCTGTTCACCCCACGGTCGAAGCCCAGCCCTGGACCACACTAGCACCGCTGCACACCGCCTCTCTGCGCCGTGTCCAGAGCGCGTCAGTACGCCATGCCCGACCAGCCCCGCCAGCCTATGCCTTGCCCTCACCGCGCACGCACCGCTTCGCCATGATCACTCCACCCCGGCAGACACCCCCGTTCGTCGGCGCGCGACCCTTAGCGCCCGCACGCCGTCGTAAACACCGTCGCTCCCGCTCAGAGCGCCGCACGCGCCAGACCAAACCAAGCCGCCCCACACCACGCTATTAAGTCCGTGAGAACCGCCAGGGAGCACCGCACCGTCCTACGCCCTCGCCCATGCCGATAGCAGCCTGTAGCGACGATACCGTCGAGCTCACCGCCGCACCGCTCGGTCCCCTCACCAAGCTATAAAAGGAGGCCATCCCAGCATCCATTCCTCACACCAAGCCACTCCCCACTCATCACTTACCTTCCCCACCTCTTCTCGGAACAAGGCGAGCTCTCCCTCGCCAGAATTTGGCTGGAGCGCGCCGCTGCTGGCGAAGAAGGGCGCCGTTGATTTCGACCACCCCGAGCCTCGTCGTGGCCACGCCTTGCCGTCATCTACCACGTCGATCGCCCCCGTCGCAAACCCTAGCTAGAGCCCAGGTGAGCCCCGCGAGACCCCCACCACCGCGTTAGGGTTGATTCCTCGCCGGAGCTGTTCGTCGTCGATGATGAACCACGGCCGTTGGATTAGAATTAGATCGTAGGGCTCTGGTTGAAAGATATTGTTTCACGTAGAGTGAGTCACTGACCAGTGGACCCCCTCTGTCAGTCGCACGCTGCGCCGTGCTGTGCAGCTGGGCCGGCCCATTAGCTTTCCCGCGCTGGCCCAAAAATTCAAATAATGGATTTTCAATTTAGTTAAAATCCTATTCTATCCACTTATTCAAAAATCAATTCAGGGAGTTTCACTTAACCAAATTGCATGATTCAAATTTTGCTAGAAAGGAAATTAAAATATCTATCCCAGCCCGTTAGATTTAAATCATTTGGAGTTAAATATCCTATATAGTAAAAATAATAAGACAGAGACTTTTGCAACTTCAATTTTTTTTTAAAAATCAACCATAATAGCTTTTGAGTTGATTCCAACTCTCAAAAATCACATTTGATAATATCTATCTGAATATTTAAAAATATATGTGAGTGAATGCAGTGATATTGGATTAGTACTAAAAGAATGCTATTAGGGCATTTCTAGTCACTTTAAACCTATTAAATAATAGTCTTAAACTTTATAAAATGTGACCAACACTTTAAATCACATTCCCATGTATTAGAATATGTGGTGATGACATGTGTCAACATGATACCATATTTTAATTGGAGAATATTAAATCTTAAGTATTTTCAATGAGTATAAATTACTTTTCTAAAATAAAATGAATAAAACTAGTTCTTTATTGCATGTGATGTTTGTGATGATGCTAGATCATCAAGTGTGAGCCTTAGTGTGCTAAATAGCAATAGATAAGTATTGTTTGGTGATTGTGTACCCCGTATTCCTTTATAGACGATAGTACCGACCAAGTCTATGAGGAGGAGGAGGAGGAGTTCTACCCCGAAGAAGACGAGGAAAACTTCAATCACTGTACCAATCAAGGCAAGCCATCACTACTAAGCAAGCTAGAACTAAGCAAGTTAACACTTGCCACCTTGTTAACTTAATAAAATGCATTAGGCATGCTTTGGTTATATACTTTGATTTATACCCATCCCAAGTTTTAATTGCAAGCTTTACTTTCTTACCTTACCAAAGTTCTTTACTATTTAGATAGCATAAAGAGTATAAAACTTGGCCTATCTAGTTATACTTAGATGTCATTCTGTGGCATGAGATTGAAGATTAGCACCCCTCATTAGTGAACTCTCTTAACCTTAGTGGCTAGTGTTAAGCATAAAACTTGATCACTTTAGATGGGAATACTTGGTGAAAATGATTATGAAAACCTTGGAATGATGAGTCATTCTATTGAAATGTTTTGACATGTGTTGAGAAACACAAATGGTTTGATGATGAAAATGTTGAGGCACGAGCCTTAGCCCCTTTTATAAAAACTGATGGTTGGGTTTGGAGCGATACCATTCCAATTTTTACCGTACAACCACAATACCTGAATTGGGTAAGGCTTAGCTGGAAGTTTATATGCATTAGTATGGGTTCCCTCGCGGGAGAGGTATGAGCCGAGGCTACCTCTTGATGTGTGTCCACCTATGTAGTGCCCAGGATGGCAGATGGCCATGGCTGGGAGGCCAAGCTCATATGGGAGGTGCCTATACTAGAGTGTGTAATTAAAAGGTTATGATTGATTATCTGCATACTAAGTATGATTGATCAGGGTTATCCCTGACGGATGTATCGAATTTTGTGGTGAAAGTGTATCACCTCTGTAGAGTGTCAAACTATTCGAATAGCCGCGTCCGTGGTCATGGACAGTTGGAGTGGCCATACTATTCCGTTGTCAGATGTTTTCAAAATGACTTGTGAAATGAATTGTGACTTTGACTTGACCACAACAGGGTTGTGACTATGAAAACTAAGTTCCCACTTAGGTGAATTTAGAACATTTACTTAGTTTTCTTTACTTCTGAACTCAGTTTAGATAAATCTAGCTTTTTGCAAATAAACTTAGAGTTAGGATTCCTACTAGAACTACCTTACTTGTTAGTGATAGTTTGCGAGTACTTAAAGAGTACTCATGGATTTGGCCCTGGCTATTCCCATGGCCAGACTATGAGGAGGACTATCAGGAAGATGGACAACAGGATGGCTACGACAACTAGGATCATCTCCCATCGTCAGCATTGCATGTGACACTGAAGATGGAGCCCACTACTATGCTTTATTATTCCGCTGCTTGATTGTATTAAGATTGGATCATGAGATCCTTTATTTGTGTAAAACCTTATTATGGTTTGTAATGGATGATGTGCTATGATATCCAATCTGTCATGTCTCACGAAATGGTAATCCTAGGATTGCGATGTATGGCATAACAGCATCTGGGATTAAAAATCCGGGTGTTGACAAGTTGGTATCAGAGCCATCCTGACCATAGGAGACCCTAGTTAGAATGGACGTCCGAACAAAAACTTAGTTTCAACCAAAGAAGTGAGTATTTATGAAAACCTATCCCCACCCTTATCCTTGATTCTTTCAAAAAAATCATGTTCCTCAAAAATTCTTACATTCCTACATAAAAATTGGATACACTTGATCACCTCACTAACTTACTCATCCTAAATTCTTATAGATGGAAGTTCAGTATGGCAAGTTCTACCAATTGGGCAACGGGGGCTAACTGATCTTTGAGAGGGATCTCGATGCACTATCAGAGTATTTGGAGCGCTTGCATCCGGAATTCTTCAGGGCTCAACTTAATGATCACCCAGGAGGAGATCTACAGTGGCTAATAGTTGCAAATCTCTAAGGCAAGATGGAAGCACCCCTTTCTGAGAAGATTCCATTCACCGTGCAAGAGAACAACTAGCTAGATGGATTAGCTAGGGCAATGTATGAAGCTCTCGCCCGTCTTTGCGGACAGAACATCAACTTGATCCAGGGAACTCGCTTTGCGCACTTTGCAAGGCGTGATTCTATGGGAATGTCAATAGAGATGCCAAGTCACCCAGAGATGAAGCGCCAAGTGGAGAACCTTGACTTCCTACTGTATGATAGGTAGAAGGAATTGGACAATGCTCGAGCCTACGCCAACCACAACCTTGCCATTGCCGCCCAGAAGAACCAGACTCACACCATGCTCGTCAAGGATCACAAATCACTTTGTCGTCAACGCGAGAAGAAGGATCGCACCATCGCTCGTCTTCGCAAGAAGGTGGCCGACCTCGAGAAGACCATCCGTGAGCAGGAAATCCAACTGGAAGCGAAGGAAGAGGAAGAAGGTGAAGACATCCAAGGATATCTTCACTCATACCTTAGTAATGACAACGACTACCTAGAGGATGATGCCATGGATTTTTACACCGATGATGATGATTCAGAATTCATTGATGATGAGTAGATGCACTTGATCACTACCGTAGGAATGAGTTGTATCGGTCCCACTGTATCGTAGTTTCACAAAATGGTTCTTAAAACCATCTGTTTTCCTTTGTGTTGTGGTGTGTGTTGTATGGTGTGCTTGAATGAATGAATGAATGAGAAGAAGTTAGTTTGCCAAACCTGAGTCAAATTAAAAGTTTAAAGCTTTTGAAACAAAACCATGAACCTTAGAAATTTCCCTCTTATCTCATTATCTATCTCAATCTTCAGATGACTCGTGCAAACCCCGGAGGAAGCAGCTCATCGTAGGACCCAATGTTGCAGATTCTTCAGATGCTAGTTTCCAACCGTGAAGCTAGTAGAGCAGAATGTCAATCCAACCTAGCCACTCTTCAACAGATAGCTCGGATGGCCCACAATAATCAAGGCCATGGAAATCAGGATCACCATGGATCCAAACTCAAGAACTTTCAGAATACCAATCCCCCTATCTTTAGTAAGTCTGAGGATCCCTTAGATGCTGATGACTGGCTGCAAACCATGGAGAACAATCTAGAAGTCGCAGGAGTTGAAGCCAATGAGAAGGTACTGTTTGCCACCCACTATCTGGCAGGAGATGCAAGAGCCTAGTGGAATAGCACCCGTACCATGAACCATAGTCAAGTAATGACGTGGGAAGCATTCAACATCAAGTTCAACCGCACCCATGTGCTGCAAGGTTAGTCACCCGGATGAGAGATGAGTTCAGAGAACTGAAGCAAGGCAGGATGACGGTAGTGGAGTACCGTGACAAAATTTTGTCGCTAGCTTGATATGCCCCTGATGAGATCAACACTGAAGCCAAGAAGAAGGAGAGATTTTTGAACGGATTGCATGATGAGATGCAAACGGTGTTAGTCAACATCCGTTTTGAGGACCTAGAAGAGCTTGTAGATTCCGCCATCCAGATGGAAGGGAAGATCAACCAAGCCAATGACAACCACAAGCACAGAATGATGCACCAGAGTGGATCCAACCTTGCCCAGAAGTATCGCCCCAACCCGTCTATAGGATATGCCCCAAGAAACAATAGACCCCTGATGTCCCGTCCAAGCTACCCCAATCGTAGCGGAGGAAATTTGAAGTCCGGAGGAAGCAACAATAATCACCCCGGCAACTCCAACAATTTCAACAGTGCACCACCCAAGTCCAACCACAACAACAACAATACTGCCCCAAGGACTGGAAGCAATGTTGTGCCTGTTGCCGCCAAAGACAAGTCCCATATTACTTGCTTTGAATGTGGAGTCAAGGGTCACTACTCCAATGAGTGTCCCAAGAAGCTTACAACAGCCACCAATGTGAATGTCCCAGCTCAGTAGCAACGCCGTGTTCATCCTGGAAGAAGATTTTCCCCAAGGAACTCGCTCAACCGCAAATGCCGTCTATTCCACATGAACGCTGAAAAAGCCCAGGAAGCGCCGGATGTTGTGCTGGGTATCTTTTCTGTCAACTTAGTTTTAGCAAGAATATTGTTTGATTCTGGAGCATCGCACTCGTTTGTTACCAAAGAATTTGCATGCACTAGTAAGATTCAACCAACAAAATTGAAGCATGTTATGATAGTTCAAATACCTAGTTCAACCACCAAAGCTAGAAAAATTTGCAAGGTTGTACCTATCAGAATCCATGGGAATAGATTTTTATGCCAATCTAATAGTACTTGGAACAAAGGTTTGGAAGTAGTACTAGGAATGGATTGGATGTCGAAACATAAAGGATTGATCGACTGTGCCAAGAAAGCCATAACCATGACCAGTAGCACTGGAGTATCAGTAGAGCATGTATCTGAAACCTTGCCCCGTCAATTCAAGTGCAACAAGAGTCTAGCCCAACCAACCCAAGACCAAGTCAGAGTAGTCTTTGAATACCCCGACGTGTTCCCAGATGAATTTGCCCGGTAAGCCCCCAGATCGGGATATCGAGTTCATCATTGAACTAATTCCTGGAACTGGACCCATAGCTCAGAGACCTTATAGTATGAACCCGTCTGAATTAGTGGAGCTGAAGAAGCAACTTGATGCTATGCTGGCGAAAGGTTTGATTCAACCAAGCGCATCTCCATGGAGATCGCGTGTACTGTTTGTGGATAAGAAAGATGGAGGTAACCGTTTGTGCACGGATTACCGGAAGCTGAATGATGTCACCATCAAGAACAAGTACCCACTGCCAAAGATAGAGGATATGTTTGATCAGTTGTCTGGTGCCAGGGTGTTCTCTAAGATTGACCTTAGGACTGGTTATCATCAACTCAAGATTCGTGCAACGGATATTCCAAAGACCGCCTTTACCACCAGATATGGATTGTATGAGTATACGGTCATGTCTTTTGGATTAACCAATGCCCCCACTTATTTCACGAATCTCATGAATAAGATTTTTATGAATTTCCTGGATAAGTTTGTCGTTGTTTTTATCGATGATATCTTAATCTATTCCAAGTCATAAGAAGACCATGACCTACACATGAGAACCATCCTTGAAACCCCGAGAGAACATCAGTTGTATGCCAAGTTTAACAAATGTGAGTTTTGGTTGAAGGAAGTAGGATTCCTAGGACATATTGTGTCGGCAGGAGGAGTCGCTGTTGATCCCGCCAAGATCAGAGATGTGGAAGCATGGAAAGCCCCAACCACTCAAACCCAAGTCCGTGCATTTCTCGGATTAGTGGGATATTACCGCAAGTTTGTTGAAGGATTTTTGAGCATCGCTAGACCGATGACCCAATTGTTGAAGAAAGATAAGAAGTTTGAATGGACTGACAAATGTGAAGCAAGTTTTCAAGAACTCAAGAAGAGATTGATTTCAGCCCCAATCTTGATTATGCCAGATATCAAGAAGCCTTTTGATGTGTATTGTGATGCATCCAAGATTGGTCTCGGATGTGTGTTGATGCAAGAAGGCAAAGTCATAGCATATATGTCCCGACAACTAAAGCAGCATGAGCAAAACTACCCTACCCATGATCTTGAACTAGCAGCCGTAGTTTTAGCATTGAAGACATGGCGTCATTACCTTATGGGTAACCGCTGTGAGATTTATTCGAATCACAAGAGCCTGAAGTATATTTTCACCTAGAAGGAGCTGAATATGAGACAAAGGAGATGGATAGAGTTAATCAAGGATTATGACCTTGACATTCACTATCACCCCGGCAAAGCCAATGTGGTAGTGAATGCTCTTAGCAGATTGCCGTGTAGATTAAACACCATGATTAAGGAAACCTAGCCAAGTTTGCATGAAGAGTTGGAGCAGTTTAGAAAGGAGCTAGTTAGCAAAGGATTTTTATCTAGCATAGAACTTCAACCCACTCTGATCAGTAAGATCAAGGAGGCGCAGAAAGGAAATGCAAGTATCAACGGAATCAAGCGTCGTATTGGTACAAGAAAGGTAGGTGAAGAAGGAGTTTTGTGGTACAAAGGATGTATCTGTGTGCCAGCAGGTTCGGAGCTGAAGCAAGTTATCATGCAGGAAGCTCATGATACTCTTTATTCTATCCACCCCGGAGGAACGAAGATGTATCAGGATTTGAAAGAGCAATTTTGGTGGCACAAGATGAAGAGAGAAATCGGAAGCTACATACCCAAGTGTGATATTTCTCAAAGAGTCAAAGTGGAACATCAGAGACCCGCAGGACTGTTGCAACCATTGCAGATTCTGGAATGGAAATGGGATTCCGTCGAAATGGACTTTATCACCGGTTTGCCTACTTCTAGTAGGGGAAATGACTCTTTTTGGGTCATAGTTGATAAACTGTCCAAGGTAGCCCATTTTATACCTGTCAAGACAACCTACGAGAGTTTGAAGCTAGTAGAGTTGTACATTGCTAGAATCGTCAGTTTGCACGGAACCCCCAAGACCATCGTATAGGATAGAGGAACCCAATTTACCTCAAGATTCTGGCAAAAAGTCCAAGAAGGATTAGGAACCAAGTTGAATTTCAGCACATCTTATCACCCGCAAATCGATGGAAAAACTGAAAGAGTCAACCAGATCTTAGAATATATGTTGAGAGCTTGTGTTCTAGAGTATGGATCAAAATGGGAAGATTGTCTGCCTTTCGTAGAATTCTCATACAACAACAGTTATCAAGCCAGTTTGCAAATGGCCCCATTTGAGTTCTTGTATGGAAGAAAGTGTCGTACCCCTTTGAATTGGTCGCAAGTAGGAGAGATTCAGATTTTCAGACCCGACATCCTACGAGAAGCCGAAGAGAAGGTTCACAAAGTCCATGAGAACCTCAAGACCGCCCAATCCAGACAGAAGAGTTATGCTAACAAGAGACGTAGAGACCTAACCTTCAATGTCGGAGACTTCGTGTATCTCAAAGTGTCACCCTTGAAGGGATTGCAACGTTTTCAACTAAAAGGCAAGTTAGCCCCCAGATATATTGGACCCTTGAAGGTTCTGAATCGCCGAGGAGAAGTATCTTATCAACTAGAACTGCCAAAAGAGATGTCATCCATCCATGATGTGTTCCATATCTCATTACTTCGCAAATGCCTAGAAGTGCCGAAGAAGACTGAAGTTTTCAAGAACATCGATCACCGAGCCATAGATATCAACAAGGATCTGACGTATCGTGAAGTACCCATTCGTATCTTGGAATAAGCCTTCAGAACCACCAGGACCCGGAGTATCAAATTTCTTAAGATCCAATGGAGCAACCATACCGAGGAAGAAGCTACCTGGGAGCGAGAAGATTACATTAGGACTGAGTTCCCAATCTCTTTAGTTCCTAGTTTTTCTTAAATCTCAGGACGATATTTTGTTTAAGGAGGGAAGGTTTGTAACATCCCAAAACTTTAATCAATGTTACCAAGATCTAATCACCCAATTTGGGGTTAACAAAAACTTTTATTAAAGAAATTAATATGAATGCATGTTTGTTTGCATTAGTGTAGAATTGAGTGTATATGCCATGCTTGATTGTTCTAAATGTTGTGAAATGGTTTAAAGGTGAATGCCACATCATCTAGACCATTTACAAACAAAATGCAAAGGGAAAGAAATCAAATAAGAATAAATCAACCAAATGGTCATTTTGACCATTTTAAACCACTAGGTCACTTTAGGTGTTCCTAGAAGACAATTCTTAATAGAAACAATTCTATTTCTTTTCACCCCTTGCTAGACCAAGGAAAGGTGTATGAAGGCCCACTTTAAAACTTACAAAAACATCTAGCAAACCAATTTCATGGACATTTAAAATTGAATCAAGTGTATGTGCTAAGATCACACTTTTTCAAAAACCCATCAAAGGAATTCACCTTGGATTGTCCAAGCAAACCTAGTATCTCAAGCTTAATCTAAGATCACTCAAAAAAATTGAATCAAAAATTCAAAAATAATTTTCATGTGGCCATTTCATCAAACACTTGCCATGCACAGATTAAGCTTCTGCCTAACTTCACTGTTTGGTAGAGTGATCATCGATCAAATGGTTCCCTCTTAACCCCCCTTGTCCCCCTGAGTGTCTAGTAGTAGCAGACCAGCTTGCCCCTTAGCCGCTGGCATAGTGGAGCGCGGCCCGTTCTTGGTCGTCGCCGATCGACAATGGGTGATACGTTGCTAACGTATCCATAATTTTTGATGTTCCATGCTTGGTTTTTATCTACTTTCTTATGTTTTGTTCCAACTTTGGAGTATTTTCATACACTTTCTTGGACTAACCTATTAACAAGATGCCACAGTGCCAGCTACCTATTTTCTACTATTTTTGGTTTCCAGAAAGTCAGAAAATGAATATTCTCGGAATTGGACGGGACAAAAGCCAAAGTCAGTTTTTCACCGAGGGGGGCACGGAGCCAGAATACGAGACAGAGAGGGGACAGGGGGCCGCCACACCACCTGGCCGTGTGGCCAAGCCTGGCCCGTGCCAGGGCGTGGTATGGCCGCCCCAGGCACCCCCGTGACCGGGAGGGATCTGAAGTTCTTCCTGGCACCCTGCCAGAGAGGGGAATTCACCCTGGAGGCCTTCTTCATCATCATGCAAGCCTTCGGTGTGATGCGTGAGTAGTTCATCCTTGGACTATGGGTCCATGTAGTAGCTAGATGGCTAGTTCTTCTCCTTTGTGCTATCATGTTTAGATCTTGTGAGCTCTGTTCATGATCAAGATCATCTATTTGTAATCCTACATGTTGTGTTTGTGGGGATCCGATGGATATTTAGATGCTATTTCAGATTGATTATTGATTCTATCATGTCTTTGTTATTTGTGATCTTGCATGCTTTCTGTTGTTAGTAGCTATATTGGCCAAGTAGATGCTAGCAACTCCAAGAGTTAGTATTTATGCTCGATAGTGGGTTCATGCCTCTAGTAATCTGGGGAAGTGACAGAAATATCTAAGGTACTAGATGTGTTGTTGCTACTAGGGAGAAAACAACAATCCTTTGTTCATAGAACAATCGTATTGTTTACTTTACATGCAATGTGTAATGCAATTATCTGTTGCTTGCAACTTAATACTAGAGGGGGTTTGGATGATAACCTGAAGGTGGATTATTAGTCATAGATGTAGTTGGATTACGATCTATGTATAATGTTGTAATGCCCAATTAAATCTCAAAGGAGTCAAGATGATTAGTATATGCATGTATGGTTTCTCAATGTTTATCAATTGCCCCGCTGTAATTTGTTCACCCAACATGTTATCTATCTTAAGGAGAGACACCACTAGTGAACTATGGACCCCAGACCTTTCTTTTACAATCAATCTACAACTGTTTATTGTTTTCTGTTTACTTTCTGCAAGCTTCTACTTTCTTCCAGTCGATACGTTTAATCCTTTGTTTTCAGCAAAACCGGTGAGATTGACAACCTCACTGTAAGGTGGAGGCAAAGTTCTGTGGTTGTGTTGTGCAGGTCTCCACGTCGCTGCTGGCACCGGTAGTGCGCCCTACCATAGTCCAGCTAGCAACACCTTGGAGGTATTTCCTTGCTCCTACTAGTTCAATAACCTTGGTTTCATAACTGTGGGAAAACTTGCTGCTGTGCTCATCATACCTTCCTCTTGGGGTTCCCCAATGAGCTCGATATATTTTGGGCCATCAGTGGGCAGCATGCCAGGAGCCACGCCAACCTCGCCCAATACGCGCACCAGACATGCGAGCTCCTACCGCCACCCCCTGTCCACCCCACGGTCGAAGCCCAGCCCTGGACCACACTAGCAACACCGTGCACCCCCTCTCTGCGCCGTGTCTAGAGCGCACCAGTGCGCCGTGCCCGACCAGCCCCACCAGCCCGCGCCTTGCCCTCATCGTGCACATACCGCTTCACCATGATCACTCCATCCTGACAGATACCCCCGTTCGCCGCCGCGTGACCCGTAGCGCCCGCACGCCGTCGCAAACACCGCCGCTCCTGCTCAGAGCGCCGCACGCGCTAGACCAAACCAAGCCGCCCCACACCGTGCCATTAAGTCCGTGAGAACCGCCAGGGATCACCGCACCGTCCTACCCCCTCGCCCATGTCGATAGCAGCCTGTAGCGACGCCACTGTCGAGCTCACCACCGCACCGCTCGGTCCCCTCGCCGAGCTATAAAAGAAGGCCACCCTAGCCTCCATTCCTCACACCAAGCCACTCCCCACTCCTCACTGACCTTGCCCACCTCTTCCCGGAGCAAGGAAAGCTCTCCCTCACCGGAATTTGGCCGTAGCCCACCGCTGCTGGAGGAGAAGGGTGCCGTTGATTTCGACCACCCCGAGCCTCGCCGTGACCACGCCTCGCCTTGCCGTCATCTACCAAGTCGATCGCCCTTGTCGCCGACCCTAGCTAGAGCCCAGGTGAGCCGCGCGAGACCCCCACTGCCGCGTTAGGGTTGATTCCTTCCCAGAGCTGTTCGTCGTCAATGATGAACCACGACTGTTGGATTAGAATTAGATCATAGGGTTCTGGTTGAAAGATATTGTTTCACATAGAGTGAGTCTCTAACCAGTGGACCCCCTTTGTCAGCCGCGCGCTGCGCTGTGCTGTGCAGCTAGGCCGGCCCGTTAGCTTTCCCGCGCTGGCCCAAAAATTCAAAAAATGGATTTTCCAATTTAGTTAAAATCATATTCTGTCCACTTATTCAAAAATCAATTCAGGGAGTTTCACTTAACCAAATTGTATGATTCAAATTTTGCTAGAAAGGAAATTAAAATACTATCCAAGCCCGTTGGATATAAATCATTTGGAGTTAGAGATCACATATAGTAAAAATAATAAGACAGAGACTTTTGCAACTTCAAACATTTTTCAAAAATCAACCATAAAAGCTTTTGAGTTGATTCCAACTCTCAAAAATCACATTTGATAATATCTATCTGAATATGTAAAAATATCTATGAGTGCATGCAGTGATATTGGACTAGTACTTAAAGAATGCTATTAGGGCATTTCTAGTCACTTTAAATCTATTAAATAATAGTCTTAAACTTTATAAAGTGTGACCAACACTTTAAGTCACATTCCCATGTATTAGAATATGTAGTGATGACATGTGTCAACATGATCCTATATTTTAATTGGAGAATATTATATCTTAAGTATTTTCAATGAGTAGAAATTACTTTTCTAAAATAAAATGAATTAAACTATTTCTTTATTGTATGTGAAGTTTGTGATGATGCTAGATCATCAAGTGAGCCTTAGTGTGCTAAATAGCAATAGATAAGTATTATTTGGTGATTGTGTACCCCATATTCCTTTATAGACGATAGTACTGACCAAGTCTATGAGGAGGAGGAGTTCTACCCTGAAGAAGACGAGGAAAACTTCAATCACTGCACCAATCAAGGCAAGCCATCACTACTAAGCAAGCTAAAACTAAGCAAGTTAACACTTGCCACCTTGTTAAGTTAAGAAAATGCATTAGGCATGCTTTGGTTATATACTTTGATTTATACCCATCCCAAGTTTTAATTGCAAGCTTTACTTTCTTACTTTACAAAAGTCATTTACTGTTTAGATAGCATAAAGAATATAAAACTTGGCATATCTAGTTATAATTAGATGTCATTCTATGGAATGAGATTGAAGATTAGCACCCCTCATTAGTGAACTCTCTTAACCTTAGTGGCTAGTGCTAAGCATAAAACTTGATCACTTTAGATGGGAATACTTGGTGGAAATGATTATGAAAACCTTGGAATGACGAGTCGTTCTATTGAAATGTTTTGACATGTGTTGAGAAACACAAATGGTTTGATGATGAAAATGTTGAGGCATGAGCCTTAGCCCCTTTTATAAAAACTGATGGTTGGGTTCAGATGCGATACCATTCCAATTTTTACCGTACAACCATAATACCTAGATTGGGTAAGGCTTAGCCGGAAGTTTATATGCATTAGTATGGGTTCCCTTGCGGGAGAGGTTTGAGATGAGGCTACCTCTTGATGTGTGTCCACCTATGCAGTGCCCAGGATGGCAGATGGCCATGGCTAGGAGGCCAAGCTCATAGGGGAGGTGCCTATACTAGAGTGTGTTATTCAAAGGTTATGATTGATTATCCGCATACTAAGTATGATTGATTCTATGTTATCCCTGACGGATGTATCGATCTTTGTGGTGAAAGTATACCACCTCTGCAGAGTGTCAAACTATTCGAATAGCCGTGTCCGCGGTCATGGACAGTTGGAGTGGCCATACTGTTCCGTTTTCAGATGTTTTCAAAATGACTTGTGAAATGAATTGTGACTTTGACTTGACCACAACAGGGTTGTGACTATGAAAACTAAGTTCCCACTTAGGTGAATTTAGAACATTTACTTAGTTTTCTTTACTTCTAAACTCAGTTTAGATAAATCTGGCTTTTTTCAAATAAACTTAGAGCTTAGGATTCCTACTAGAACTACCTTACTTGTTAGTGATAGTTTGCGAGTACTTAAAGAGTACTCATGGCTTTATCCCTGGCTATTCCTGTGGCCAGACTATGAGGAGGACTATCAAGAAGATGGACAGTAGGATGGCTACGACAACTAGGATCATCTCCCATCGTCAGCATTGCATGTGACACTGAAGATGGAGCCCACTACTACGCTTTATTATTCCGCTGCTTGATTGTATTAAGACTGGATCATGAGATCCTTTATTTGTGTAAAACCTTAGTTTGGTTTGTAATGGAATATGTACTGTGATATCCAATTTGTTATGTCTCGCAAAAATGGTAATCCTGGGATTGCGATGTATGGCATAACAGGCATCTGGGATTAAAAATCCGGGTGTTGACACATCACGGACATGCTATTTGTGTCGCTGGCAAGGGGGTTGGCATGGCCTTTCTAGCATAGCGCATATTGTCACGCGTTGCCGACAGACCTAGCCTAGCCCCCGGTTGCCAGAGATGATAAGGTGTGCCGGATAGATTGGTAGATGGCTTAATCTGCCGACGACGGTTGGGTCCTCTGGTGCGGGCCAATTTTTGGCCTCCACCTCCAACTCTGTTGGGGACAGGGTTGGAGTGTGCCGGTGGAGATGTTCTAAGGGCATCTGCACTGGGCCGACCCACTCAACACGGGTTATCTGGATCGATCTGCATGGACACCCTGGCGGTGAAAATCCGCTCTAGTGATCCGACCCAAATGACCACGCGTGTCTAGGCCAACCCATTCTTGGCCCAAATATGTGCTCGAAATGCGTCGTCGCGGATAGAGCGCGTCTCCTCTCTCGTGTCCTTGTGTCCGCGCATGGGCCCGCCTGCTAGTGATAGGTGTGCGCCCATGATGATGGCTCGTCTCCCGAAGCTGGGAAAGGGTTTCGCCGCCCTTCCGTGCCTATTATGGCTGGTTCCCGGCATTTCTAGTAGTTCTCGATGATCCGCATGGCTTTCCTTACCGGAGCGTCTGCTCCGCTATAAAAAGGGGTGAGCCCCATGGAGTAGAGGTGCAGCATTGCACCTCCAAAAACAGCCATGCATGGGCACCCTCTTCCTCCCGGCACCCGTCACGCCGTTGACTACTAGGCTCTAAGTCAACATCTAATGCCCTCACCTATTAAAACACCGCTTCATGGCCATCTTCTTCTCTCCCTCTGCTCCTAGCATATGTCCCTCCCCCGTGCGCCCAACCAACCACATGACCACCATCATGTACTCCAGGTGGCGCTACCTTCACGAGTGGGAGGCGCATGCCTTGTACGAGGCGAACTATCCGGCGCCTCCTGATTGCGTCTGCCCTAGCGGGTGGGCGCTGAGCAAAGGCGGCATGCCAATTCCACCAGTACCGCCACGGTGAGGAGCTGCATGCGATCATCCGACACGAGTGCATGGATCGCTTCATGGCGGCACAACAGTCAGATTCGTACTGGGATCTCGAAAAGCTAACCGTCTAGATCGAGTTCTTCCGCAAGCATCAAAAGAGGAAGCTCGCCTGGTACTATGGCGGTTGTACCGTGCCGGCGGATAACAACAATGAAGGGCATAGGTTCTGGTGGAACGTGACGGGCCGCATGTTGGCCTATGTCATGGACTACATGGGGAACTACCCGCGTCTCCTACCGTCTCCGCCGCCGCCTCTTCCCTCTAGCACAATGCCATTCATCGACCTCACGGAGGATGACAAAGAGGCGCCACCGGGGGATGAAAAAAGGCTGATGAGTAGGTGTTGCCGCCGCCTTCGACACCACCGTCGTGTTGCAGCTAGGTTTTGGACTGCTTGTGTAATGCATGTAATTGTATAGTTCGTATTGGAAAAAAAGATGGATCACGCCCACTAGGTACCTGACCCAAATGACAGAGCCAAAATGACATGATTTTGTGTTCACGAGCCCCAAACGGATAGATTCGAACACCTCGAGGGTGTTTGGTTGCCTACATACTTTTTGTGGCTCAGTTGGGCAGTGTTGCGGCTGGCACTACTGTCGATGTGCCTCTCAAAAAGCTTCAACTTTGACTATAAATCTGAGATGATACGGAGCACGAACCTCGGCGTCGATGATCAGAATGGAACCCTACTGTCGATGTGCCTCTTTTTCATGTAGAGGTTGAGTTGATTAGGAGCATATTTGTGCTAATCCCAAGTGGTTGGGATGAACACAGCTTAGGAGAGGAGTGAGAAAAAACCATCGTGCAAGAATTGCGTCGATGGGTGCTTTAATATCCGTGCCCGGGTTGGCTCCATAGAAACGGCCGATTCGACCGTTCCCCTTGGGTCTGTCCCTGGGTTGCTTTAAGAAGCAGGGTGCAACACAAACTCGGCAACCAAACATGATGATTTTGTCTCCCTAGAGGCTGCCTAGCCCTCATGCAGTCTACCAAACGCGCTCCTCCTGTATCCAAAATGAATCAACCTAGGGCATCTCCACCGGGTCGACCCAACCCGCCCGGGTGCGTCCGAACGCGTCCACGTGGACGTGTGTGGCGTGCGCGGTCTCCCAACGGCACGACCCATCTGGTTCGACGTGTCCGGCTCGACCCATTGACGCACCTAATTTGCGTGACCGATGCATCAGCCCGGACAGCGTGCACGGCCACCCGTGTCCTCCCCGCGAGGGTCAATGGCCACTAGCCAGCGACCCAATAGCTATGACCCATCAGGAATCAATGGAAGGCTACTCCAAAGGCTGGCTGTGCCACTGCTGCCGCGCCGCCCGACGCCTTCCCTCCTGCCTCGACCCTTCAATGTTGTCGCTTCGGCCTCTGCGCCGGCATCTGATGGCAGGCCTTTTTTAACCGGATGCTCGCGGGGATCTTCTCCCATACCAAACGACACTCGCCTCCTTCCCAGCCTCCACAACCGGTAGCTTGCGATGGCCGACAACATTGGATCAAGGTGTGGCCGTCTAGGACGACCACCAGGCCCCGGCAATGGACATAGAGGGAGGCGCGGAGGACGCGACCAGAGCAACGTGCCACCTCCCTCTCCATCACCGCCGCCATCGACTCTGGCATCGAGTTCGTCGTGACCATCCGGCCGAGCATGGTGCAGGACAGGTTGCGCCTTCCACGCAAGTTCGCGTCGATGCTCGATGACGCAGCGCCATCGTTGTTCATTTTGCGAGCGTCCCGTGTGAATACCTACGCGTACCTAGTGGATGCGGTGTTCGACCGCCTTTGCCGGATGTTCCTCGCCAACGGCTGGGAGGAGTTTGCCCGCGCGCATGAGATCAAAGTGGGAAACATCATCGTCTTAAAGTACGACGGCGAAGGAAGGCTCGACGTCAGCGTCTTCAATGACACCATGTGCCGCCGCTGCTACCATCCCTACTCATACTCCGACTCACACTCCGGCGAGTAGGCTAGGTTGTGCACTCGCCATGTACCATGTAGCGATGTCGGCAGCGGCCATATTGAAAGATCATGGATGTCGCCTAGAGGGGGGGGGGGTGAATAGGCGATTAAAACTTCTACTAGATGGGCTTAACAATGGCAGAATAAAACTAGTGTTTTCTTTTGTTAAGCACAAAGCCTAGATATACTAAGGTTCACCTATGTGCACCAACAACTTATGCTAAGCAAGACAAGCAACAATGCGATATCAATATAGATTACTTCAAGCACGATGGCTATCAAAATGTAAAGTGCATAAGTAAAGAGCCCGGGTATAGAGATAACCAAGGCACGCGGAGACGATGATGTTTTACCGAGTTCCTCCCAACAAGAGAGTATGTATCGTTGGAGGGGTGCGCGATACTAATGATGTTGGGTCCGCAACATAGAAAACAAAAAAATTCCTACGATGGGAACTAAACGCCAAGATCTATCTACTAGATACAGAGCAACGGGTGGACATACATCCATCGAGAACTTACCCTCGAAGACAACGACTTTTGTTAACGAGTAGGAACTCATGGTTGATGTAGTCATACACTTGCCAATCTCAATATTGTGTGGAAGTCCGAGCGCCACAAATCAGCATCGCATCCATCCTCGCACACACGTTCAAGCCACCGGACAACCTCCACCTCCTTGCTCCAGCGATGCAACGGAAGCAGCAACTCCTTCCAGACGAAATGCCACTAGGAACATGTATCTCGCTAATCCGAGACCATGGGGGAATAATTCTAGAGGGGGAGAGATCCTTCACGAGGAGGTGTGTGGAAGAAGGAGGAAGAGGGTGGCCTTTTATAGGAGGAGGGGGGTACCCCCTCCATGGCCGGCGCCTCATGGAGGTGACCCCTCACCTCCTCCATTCGCGTGGTGGTAACTCCCTCCACATTAAAATGCCTCTTCACATTCCCTTTTAAAGTCTCCACTTTAAATGCATTAAAATTCTCTAAGTTAGTTCTCTCTCATTTAATAAAACTCTTTTATTAAATTTATTCATAATTTTGTTAATTACTTTAATTAACAAACATACACATAAAACCCCTTGCAACATTTCAATATCACATGCAAAACCACTTTCTGCAATTTCACCCGAAACAATTCCTGCGCTTTGCAATTCTTTCGTCTGAAACATGTGTGCTCCAAAATGGTGTCCGGTAACTCTTAAGTGTGTCACCCTATGGTTCCCAAATAATGCAGACATGATTGAGACTCCTCTCAGATCAATAATCAGAAGCGGGACCTAGAGATCCATACTGACTCCTGCATATTCAACGATGACTTATGTGATCGTGAGAACCTTTAATGCTAGTAACGTAATCCCTTTGTCTCATGATATAATACATGTCCGAGATTCGATCATCGGTATCCAAATACCTAGTTTGATCTCGTTACCAACATGCACTCTTTTCTCGTTCCCATGATATAACATTCTAGTGATCACATCACTTGCTTACAAGCTATCTTAATGTGATATCACTGAGAGGGCCCGAGTATATCTATTCGTCATCGGGATTGAAAAATTCCACTCTTGATCCATGAGCCTCAACATAACACCTTCGTAGCACTAAACCCATCTTTATAGTCACCCTGTTACAGTGTGACGTTTGATGTTATGAAGATACTCTTCTGGTGTTAGCAATTAACATGATCTCATGGTCTAAGGATAAAGATTACTTCGTATGATGTTATAGCAAGATAAACATAATGACTTGATTGTAATGCTATACTTCGGATGAATGTTCATCACATCATTTCACAAATGTTGTGGCCTTGTTATTAACAACATCCAATGTCTATGATCAGGAAACCTTGATCATCTTGTTAATCAACAAGCTAGTCTATAAGAGAGGCATAACTAGGAACCCTTTTTGTTTATTAAACACACATGTATTGATGTTTCCGATAAATACAATTATAGCATGCAAAGTAAACATCTATCATATATGAGGAATACATAATAACAACTTTATTATTGCCTGTCAGGGCATATTTCCTTCAGTCTTCCACTTGCACTAGAGACAATAATCTAGTTCACATAGTGATAAATCTAACACCCATGGAGTTTTGGTGTTGATCATGTTTTTCCCTAGGGAGAACTTTAGTCAATGGATCTGCTATATTTAGGTCCGTGTGTAGTTTACAAATCTTTATATCTCCATCCTTGACATGGTCGTGGATGGAGTGAAACCGACGCTTAATATGCTTGGAATTCTTGCGAGACCTCAGTTCCTTGACGTTGGCTATGGCTCCATTGTTGTCACAATAGATCACCATTGGGTCCAATGCAGTAGGAACCACACCTAGTTCCGTTATGAACTCCTTTTCCAAACCGCTTCCTGTGCTGCAGTAGGGTCCAATGTAGTAGGAACCACACCTAGGACCGTAGAAATTTGATCTTTCTGTTACGACGATTTTCCACTTCATTCTGACATTCTTTGAACTTTTCAAAGGTTTCAGACTTGTGTTTTATCAAATAGATATACCCGTATCTACTCAAATCATCCGTGAAAGTAACAAAATAACGATATCCACCTCGCACCGACACACTCATTGGTCCACACACATCAGTATGTATGATTTCCAATAAATCTGTCGCACGTTCCATTGAACCGGAAAACGGCGTTCTAGTCATCTTGCCCATAAGGCATGGCTCACATGTATCAAATGATTCAAAATCAAGTGATTCCAAAAGTCCATCAGAATGGAGTTTCTTCATGCGTTTAACGCCAATATGACCTAGACGGCAGTGCCACATATATGCAAATATATCATTATCAAGTTTAATCCTTTTAGCATCAACATTATGAATATGCATAATACTACTATCGAGATCCAATAGAAATAAACCATTCAACACAGGTGCATGACCATAAAAGATATCATTCTTGTAAATCGAACAACCATTGTTTTCAGATTTAAAGGAATAACCACTTTGCATTAAACACGATCCAGATACAATGTTCATGCTCAGTGCAGGCACCAAATAACAATTATTTGGATTTATAACTAATCCCAATGACATATGGAGAGGTAGCTTCCCGACGGAGATCACATGAACTCTTGATCCATTGCTGAACCGCATCATGACCTCATCCCTTGCTAGTTGTCGCTTGTTCCGCAGCCCCTGAACCGAGTCACATATATTAGCAACCGATCCCGTATCAAATACCCAGGTGCTACTGTGAGTACTAGTCAAGTACACATCAATAACATGTATATCACATATACCTTTGTTTGCCTTGCCGGCCTTCTTGTCCGCCAAATACTTGGGGCAGTTGCGCTTCCAATGGCCGCCCCCTTGCAATAGTAGCACTCGGTATTAGACTTAGGGCCAGCTCGGGATTTCTTTTCAGGTGTGGCAACATATTTGCCACCCTTCTTTCCCTTGTGCTTGCCTTTCTTGTCCTTCTTGAAACAGGTGGTCTTATTGATCATCAACACTTGATGTTCTTTCCTAATCTCCACTTCTGTAGTCTTAAGCATTGATAGAAGCTCGGGAAGAGACTTCTTCATGCCCTGCATATTATAGTTCATCACGAAGCTCTTGTAGCTAGGTGGCAGAGATTGGAGAACACGATGTATGCCTAAGTTAATGGGAATCGTTATTCCCAAGGACACAAGCTTATCGGCGTACCCAGACATTTTGAGTACGTGCTCACTAACGGAGTTGTTCTCCTCCATCATGCAACTAAAGAACTTTTCAGAAGCATTATAACTCTCTACGGCAGCATGGGTATCGAAAATCATTTTCAATTCTCCCATGGTATCAAAGGCATTGCCATTTTTGAAACGCTTTCGAAGTTCTCGCTCTAGCCCATACAGTATGCCGCAATGAACTAAGTTGTGGTCCTCCTGACGAGTCACATAGACATTCTTTTCCTCGTCAGGGGCATCAGGAGCTGGTGGGGGGCCTAGAGGCGCCTCTAGCACATATTGCTTTTGTGCAGCAGTGAGGAGAATCCTCAAATTCATAGCCCAGTTGGTGAAGTTGCTACCATTCGCAACAAGTTTCTCTTTCTCCATGAACACATTGAAATTAAAAGCAGGTGGTGCCATCTACAACATAATTTGTATAGTTTATTTAGACTAAGTTTATGATAGAGTGAGTTCAACTAATCCAAATTACTAATGAACTCCCACTCAAAAACGACATCCCTCGTGTCTTTTTGGTGATTACATGAACCAAATCCACTACACCAAGTCCAATCATCACGTGAGTCGGTGTAGCTTCAAAGACGAGCATCTATATGGGCATCATATCAACTATATGACTCATGCTTAACCTTTCGGTCCGTGTTACGAGGCCATGTCTGTACATGCTAGGCTCGCCAAGCAAGAACCTTAGTATTCACGTGTGTAAAACTTTCTTACACCCGTTCTTATGAAAGCGTAGAGTCGAGTACACCCGATCATCACGTGATGTCTCGAAACACGATCCACAGAATGGTGCATACTTAAGGAAGACCACATTTTATCTTGATATTTAAATGAGGGATCATCTTACAATGCTACAAAAAGCGCCAAACTAGCAGTATAAGATGCTAATATCTAATGTGTAAAGTGAGATGATATGGTCCATGCATTTGATCTCAATCATTTGCATCGTGGTATGATCTCTATCATTCCTTTGTGTGTAAGGCCAAGGTCTATGGAACTTACACGTTAAGTGTGTTGTAAGAGTATCTATCATACATCTACTTACAACAATACCATATCAAGACACTAGCCCAGGAACGATCTAAATTATACGCCTCTAATTTATCAATTGCAAGTTTTACGTGGCTTAGGGCTTTCGGAGATAGAACCGGTCTTACCTACGAACATGAACCACAACGAGGATAATCAAGTTATTAGCAACTCGTTGTAAATAAGATATTGACTATAGTAGGAGAGACAGACAGCCGCCAGCCACTTATGCAAAACAAGTTGCATGTCAGTCGTGGAACCGGTCTCATGTACGATGACATGTAAGGTTAGTCCGGGCTACTTCATCCCACTATGCCACCAATATCCAAAATACATAGAAGATGCAATAACATGATCATCATCGCCCACATATAAATATATGTGTACTACCCATGCAAAGCACCTACGCATAGATCAGGCTCTGATACCACTGTTGGGTCCGCATCATAGAAAACAAAAAATTTCCTACGATGAGAACTAAACGCCAGGATCTATCTACTAGATATAGAGCAACGAGTGGACATACATCCATCGAGAACTTACCCTCGAAGACAACGAGTTTTGGTAATGAGTAGGAACTCGTGGTTGATGTAGTCGTACACTTGCCGATCTCAAGATTGTGTGGAAGTCCGAGCGCCGCAAATCAGCAGCGCATCCGTCCTCGCACACACGTTCAAGCCACCGGACAACCTCCACCTCCTCGCTCCAGCGATGCAGTGGAAGCAGCAACTCCTTCCAGATGAAATGCCACCAGGAACATGTATCTCGCTAATCCGAGACCATGGGGGAATAATTCTAGAGGGGGAGAGAGATCCTTCACGAGGAGGTGTGTGGAAGAAGGAGGAAGAGGGGGGCCTTTTATAGGAGGAGGGGGTACCCCCTCCATGCCCGGCGCCTCATGGAGGTGACCCCTCACCCCCTCCATTCATGTGGTGGTAACTCTCTCCACATTAAAATGCCTCTTCACATTCCCTTTTAAAGTCTCCACTTTAAATGCATTAAAATTCTCTAAGTTTAATGCTCTCTCATTTAATAAAACTCTTTTATTAAATTCATTCATAATTTTGTTAATTACTTTAATGAACAAACATTCACATAAAAACCCTTGCAACATTTCAATATCACATGCAGAACCACTTTCTGCAATTTCACCCGAAACAATTCCTGCGCTTTGCAATTCTTTCGTCTAAAACATATGTGCTCCAAAATGGTGTCTGGTAACTCTTAACTGTGTCACCCTAAGGTTCGCGAATAATGCAGACATGATTGAGACTCCTCTCAGATCAATAATCAGAAGCGGGACCTGGAGATCCATACTGACTCCTGCATATTCAACGATGACTTCTGTGATCATGAGAACCTTTAACGCTAGTAACTTAATCCCTTTGTCTCATGATATAATACATGTCCAAGATTCGATCATCGGTATCCAAATACCTAGTTTGATCTCGTTACTGACATGCACTCTTTTCTCGTTCCCGTGATATAACATTCTAGTGATCACATCACTTCCTTGCAAGCTATCTTAATGTGATATCACCGAGAGGGCCCAGAGTATATCTATCCGTCATCGGGATTGACAAATTCCACTCTTGATCCATGAGCCTCAACATAACACCTTCGTAGCACTGAACCCATCTTTATAGTCACCCTTTTACAGTGTGACGTTTGATGTTATCAAGATACTCTTCTGGTGTTAGCAATTAACATGATCTCATGGTCTAAGGATAAAGATTACTTCGTATGATGTTATAGCAATATAAACATAATGACTTGATCGTAATGCTATACTTTGGATGAATGTTCATCACATCATTTCACAAATGTTGTGACCTTGTTATTAACAACATCCAATGTCTATGATCAGGAAACCTTGATCATCTTGTTAATCAACAAGCTAGTCTACAAGAGAGGCATAACTAGGAACCCTTTTTTTTATTAAACACACATGTACTGACATTTCCGATCAATACAATTATAGCATGCAAAATAAACATCTATCATATACGAAGAATACATAATAACAACCTTATTATTGCCTCTCAAGGCATATTTCCTTCCAATACCACCAACGCCATAAGAGGACTCACCCTATTCTACCGAGCACCCACCATACGAGCAAGCACCCGTTCCACTATGTGACACTTGAGGGTGGTCACCAAACCCGTACAAGATTGGGGCTATCTCCACAACTTAATTGGAGGCTCCCAATAATCGCCACCAAGGCCTCAATCTTGTTGGAGCTTCACAACTTAATTGAAGACCCCAATAACACGCCACAAAGGCCACATGACCATCTAGGGTTCCAAGAACCCAAGAGGGACAAGCTCCAATGAATATCACTGAACAAATCCTCCGGAGAGAACACAAACTGATGCACGTAATGCAAATGGCAAGAACACCACAAAGATGTCCCAAATATTCACTCTCAAGTTCCAACAAGGCTACTAAATAAATTGGGGGAACAAGAGAGAAAGAACACAAAACGGGAACACAAAAAGGCCCAAAGATTCACGCACAAAGAGGTAAATTGGTTTGGTCAAAATGTGGATATAGATCTCCTCTCTCTACCTCTCAAATATGAGCAAGAATCAATGGAGGGAGAGAGGGAAATCAAGCTCAAGAAGATTAAATCAAAGAGGAAAAGCTTGAGCAAGAGAAAGAGAAGAAGCAACCCTAAAAAGAGAGGAAGAAGGCTATATAAAGGGGCCTCGATTTTCTGCCCATTGGGTCCAGAAAATGGCCCAGTCCGGTAGTACCGTAAATCCTCGACACTACCGCTAGCCTTGGTCAATGCGCAGCAGCAGCGAGCGAAAGAGACAAGGGGATCAGGCGGGCATCTAGCGAGCAGGGCGGCCAACGATCGAGCGAGGTGGGGTGGTTGGGCGAGCGACGCACGCACGCGCGGTGGCAGCAGCAACTAGGGCGAGCTGGGCCGGCGAGCAAGCAAGCCCAAGCAACAGCTGCGCGTGCGAGCAGGCCGGCGAGCGCGGTCCAGCGAGCCAGTGCGGCAGTGGCCGAGCGGGCCTCGCGCGGAGGCGGCCCAAGAAGCGGAGCGGTAGGAGCGCGGGAGCTAGGCGAAGCGGCGCGAGGCGAGCGGGGGAACGAGCGCTAGCAAGAAACGAGGAGAGCGGTGGCAGCGGGAGGAAGCAAGGAAGAGGACGGCTGGGCCTGCGAGCTGCTGGGCCGGCCGGTAGTACCGGCCCACCCAGGTGGTACTACCGGGCTACGCCGATAGAGCCAGACCAGGGTGATGGCCCAAAATATATCGAGCTCGTTGGGGAACCCCAAGAGGAAGGTATGATGAGCACAGCAGCAAGTTTTCCCTTAGTTATGAAACCAAGGTTATCAATCTAGTAGGAGCAAGGAAACACCCCAAAGGTGTTGCTAGCTGGACTTTGGCAGGGCACACTACCGGCTCAGCAGCAACGTGGAGACCTGCACAACACAACCACAGAACTTTGCCCCCAACTTGCGATGAGGTTGTCAATCTCACCGGTTTTGCTAAAAACAAAGGATTAAATGTATCGAGTGGAAGAAAGTAATAGTTTGCAGAAAGTAAACACAAAGCAGTAAACAGTTGATTGTAAAAGAAAGTACCAGGGTCGATAGTTCACTAGTGGTGGCTCTCCTTAAGATAGATAACATGTTGGGTGAACAAATTACAACGGGGCAATTGACAAACATCGAGAAAGCAATATGCATATACTAATCATCTTGACTCCTTTAAGACTTGATTGGGCATTACAACATTATACATAGACCGCCATCCAACTGCATCTATGACTAATAATCCACCTTCAGGTTATCATCCAAACCCCCTCCAGTATTAAGTTGCAAACAACAAATAATAGCATTACAAATTGCGTGTAAAGTAAACAATACGATTGTTCTATGAACAAAGGATTGTTGTTTTCTCCCTAGTAGCAATAGTACATCTAGTACCTTAGAGATTTCTATCAATTCCCCAGATTACTAGAGGCATGAACCCACTATCGAGCATAAATACTAACTCTTGGAGTTGCTAGCATCTACTTGGCCAAGATAGCTACTAACAACGGAAAGCATGCAAGATCACAAATAACAAAGACATGATAGAATCAATAATCAATCTGAAATAGCATCTCAATATCCATCGGATCCCTGCAAACACAACATGTAGAATTACAAATAGATGATCTTGATCATGAACGGAGCTCCCAAGATCTAAACATGATAGCACAAAGGAGGAGGACCAGCCATCTAGCTACTACATGGACCCATAGTCCAGAGATGAACTACTCACGCATCACACCGGAGGCTTGCATGATGATGAAGAAGGCCTCAGGGTGAATTCCCCTCGTCGGCAGGGTGCCGGGAAGAGCTTCAGATCCCGCCCGATCTATGGATGGAGACGACGGCGGCTACAGACTCTTTCGTGGAATTTTGATCGGGTACTTAGGGTTTCTGTATCGGAGGCATCTTATAGTCGGAAGGGGAGGCCGAGGGGGTGCCGGAGGCAGCCAGACCACCCCCTGGCGCAGGCTAGGCTGGGCCACGCGGACAGGTGGTGTGGCGCCCCCTGGCCCCTCTCTGTCTCGTATTCTGGCTCCAGGTGTCCCTCGGTTAAAAACTGACTTTGGCTTTTGTCCCGTCCAATTCCGAGAATATTCATTTTCTGACTTTCCTGGAACCAAAAACAGCAGAAACCAGGCAACTGGCACTATGGCTCTTGTTAATAGGTTAGTCCAAGAAAGTGTATAGAAAGTACTCCAAATTTGGAACAAAACACAAGAAAGTAGATAAAGCATGAAACATCAAAAATTATGGATACGTTAGCAACATATCAACATCCCCAAGCTTAACTCCTTCTCGTCCTCGAGTAGGTAAGTGATAAAAAGAAAGAATAATTTTTGAGGTAACATGCACCATCATAAACTTGATCAAAGTATTTGTAAACATTGACAGCTGGGATCATAGTACTTCAATCATAACATGAAAGATAAAGTTCTAACAATAAGGCATAGCAACTATGTTGCAACATGAAAAGGCACAAACAAAAGATTCATGCATAACAATGTTTTGCAAGACGTTTGTTTGTTTCACATAAAGAAAACATAGCATAGTGGCATTTAGCTTGTCCCTCAAAGAGTAGCAAACACAAATGCATAGGACACCTTCAAAGTTCATAAGAGTGACTAGATACAAATAGTTTAAAACAAGCAATATCAAAGTTATGCATCAATCAACAAGTCTTGGGACAATGCACATAGAACTAAGAATGGCCACTATGCTCTCAAAGTAGGTGCATCAAGATAGAAGGTGGAGACTCAACATAAAAGTAAAAGAAAGGCCTTCATAGAAGGAAGTAGGGATTCAAGTCTCATAAAGAGCTTCCAAAAATTATGGTACTTGTTAGCTTTCAGCTCTCATTGCCCCTATGATAAGCATCTTTAAGGTGATTAAGGTTAAAGTGACACAACTAAGAGGATATGCTTGACAAGTTATAAGCTGAAATCTCATGCCCCTTACTTACAAAGACCGAACCTCATGCTACTCAACTTTAGTCACAAGTAAGCTCTTGTCATTGTAAGTACATATGTATCATAAATAACCGCCAACGCGGTACCCCTTGCACATGATACAGGAGCTATCCCATAATCAAAATGACAAGGCAAGCAGACAATGAGCTTCCCAACGATCTTTTTATTTGCTATTTGCATAGGTTTTTACTGAGGATGCTTCATAGAGTGCTCATTATGCTGATGCTGCAAGTTTCCACCATGATTAGGCATGGCCTAGGCTAGCGGCCCATGCGTTTCTCTAACACACATACAAACTCCATGATCTTACAAGTTCCACTTTTATTTCACACCGCCGGGATCCATAAGCAAAAGAACATGATATCAATGGGGTACAAAGTACAAGTGCAATGTTGAAAGCGTTCCCCATGATACATGGTTCTGGTAATTTCAACTTATAAAGCGCAAGCATATACGCATCAAAGATGGACCCAATGGTTCAAGTTTATTAAATGCAAGAAAAGTAAAGTGTGCCATCAAGTTCGTGAGAGCTTTAATCACTAATTTTCACATAACAAGTTTAATTGGAATAGCAATTGCTCATGGGTAGGTATGGTGGACTCTTTGGAATAACTTGGTTTAAGGAGTTGGATGCATGAGTGGAACTCATACTTGGTTACGGAGGCTAGCAAAAGACTGGGAGCGACAAACTAAGAGAGCAATAATGGCCATAATCATGCAGAGCGACAAAACATCATTAATTAAAGCATAAAGTGATATTACAAGTTGAAAACTAAAGGATCATCAAGGCTATGGTGACTTGGGATAGTCATAACATGGTGTAAGCATGTGCCAAGTCAACCCAAATAAAGCATCAAAGGAGAATACCACTATACTATGCTTTAATATGCTAAAACAACGCATAATCCTTCCAAGGCACATCAAGCAATCTCAATTGTTTATAACATGTCATGCTACAGCCAAGAATACTAAGCATAAAGCCAAAACAATATCAAGCATGGCATGACAAAGCATAGGCCACACTCAAAAACTAGCTCTCTTTACCACTTAAGCATGAGATTTCCTACTCTTTTCCAATCCAAACCAAACTATTTGAAAACCAATGCATGAAAGAGGGGGTCCAACCAATTAATTAAGCAAACTAAGCAAACCAAGCAAACAAAAAACCAGAACGAAAACGAAAAAGAAGACGCTCCAAGAACAACACAATTGTACATGAAACAATAAAAATGAAGCGTTTGGAAGAAACCTGGGATTTTTATTGATGAAGAAGGGGATGCCTTGGGTATCCCCAAGCTTTGATGCTTGTATTTCTTGGATATTTCTTGGGGTGACACGTGTGGCATCCCCAAGCTTGAGCTTTAGTCCATCCTTCATCTCATTACTCATTCGTTCCATACACCTGAAATTTTTCCTTCATACAAAACTTCACACAATCTTTATTAGCAACATTAGTGCACTCAAGATAATAAGTCTTTGGGTTCAGTTTCAACATTAATAAAACTTTCATTAAAACACAAGCTACTGTTGTACTTCCCTCAAAAAGCTCAATTCCCCAAAAGAACTCAAAAAGGAACCAACAAGAAGCAAATGCAAATAATGGCAAAAATCTGTCAAAACAGACCAGCAGGTAAAGACGAATTTTTGCGAAGACCTTCTGTTGCTCAAATCAAAAAGTGTTGAACTAACGAAAGTTATATAACAACCTGGGACAGAAGCACAAAAATTCACACCTCAAAAGGACGTACAGAGATTTTACACGAACTTTTATGATGAAGCACATAAATCTGTTCCGGGACAGCAACTTTCCCAATCATTACTTCTCGCTCATTAGAGGTTACTATTGGCACAAAAAGCAAGAAAAATGATAAGGAGCGGTTATTACAGAAGTAATAAATTCCAAGCCTCATCTAAAACTTTTGGGTTATCTCCCAATAAGTACTTTTCTTTAGCGCCTTTAAGTTAGGCATAAGAAGCAAGAAAAAGAATCAAGTGTTCTCAAACGAAGAAGCATTAAGAGCAAATTTTGTTTTCATAGGAGAGACAAAATAAATCTTCTCTCTCTTCCTAGGGATGTGTTCTTGACCTTTCTTGAGTGGGAGTTGATATTTAATGGTGCCCTCTTTCATATCAATAATGGCACCAACAGTTCTAAGAAAAGGTCTTCCCAAAGTAATAGGACAAGAAGCATTGCATTCAACATCCAAAACATAGAAATCAACGGGGACATAGGAATTGTTAACCATGATAAGAACACCATTAAGACTCCCCATGAGTTTCTTTTTAGCATTATCATCAAGTGGGACATTCAAATAACAATTTTCAAGTGGTGGGAAATCAAGCATATCATAAATCTTTCTAGGCATAATAGAAACACTACTATCCAGATCACATAAAGCTTTGAAATCAAAATCATTCAGTTTCATATTAATGATGGGTTCCCAACCATCTTCTTGTTTTATAGGAATAGAAGCTTTATGTTTCATATTTTCTTCTTTAATTTTTATGAGAGCATCAGTAATGTGTTTTGTAATGGCCATATTCATAGCACTAGCATTAGGACTTTTAGCAAGCTTTTGTAGGCACTTGATAACTTCAGAGATGTTGCAACCATCAAGATCAAAATCATAATTATCATCTAAAGTAGTAGAGCTATTACTAGCCTCAACACTAGTGGTAGTGATAGTAGAAACACTAATGTTTCTAGCAATTTCAACTTCTCTTTCCCACTTAGCATGCAATTCAGCTAATAGTCTAACATTTTCATCAATTCTAACTTGTATGGCATTAGTAGCAGCAAAGGGATTTTCAATAGTTTCAGGTTTAGCAGCCATTTTATTAATCAAAGAGGATTGTGCTTCAGACAAAGATGATATATTTCTTTCAGCATTAGAGAGTTTTAATTGCAAACTAGTAATTTCCCTATTTATACTCTCAAGTTGGTGACTAATATTCCTCAAAATGGTACATTGTTCCTCCATAGTTTTAGTGAATAATTTATTTTGTTCATATTGCATTTGCATGAAGTTTTTAGTGGCTCTTTCAACTTCTAAAATTCTTCCTTCACTAGGTGTTCCAGGTTTACCATTATAACCATAAGTATTATTAGGAGGGTAAGACCTATAATTGTTATTACCATAAGCATTGTTGCCAAAATTATTATTCTTGTAAAGTTCACATCAACTTGCTCTTCTTGAGCAACCAAAGAGGCTAAGGGAACATTATTTGGATCAATATGGGCTTTCCCATTAACAAGCATAGACATAATAACATCAATTTTATCACTCAAGGAGGAGGTTTCCTCAACAGAATTTACCTTCTTACCTTGTGGAGCTCTTTCAGTATGCTATTCAGAGTACTTAACCATCATATTATCCAGAAGCTTTGTTGCAGCACCCGAAGTAATGGTCATAAAGGTACCTCCAGCAGCAGAATCCAATAGATTTCTTGAAGAATACTTCAATCCTTCATAAAAGGTTTGGATAATCATCCAAGCATTCAGTCCATGAGTGGGACAATTCTTTACCAAAGATTTCATTCTTTCCCAAGCTTGAGCAACATGTTCATTATCACATTGTTTAAAGTTCATTATTTCACTTCTCATAGATATAATCTTAGTAGGAGGATAGTATTTTCCAATGAAAGCATCCTTGCATTTAGTCCAAGAATCAATACTATTCCTAGTTAAGGAATTCAACCATTCTTTAGCTTTTCCTCTCAAAGAGAAAGGAAACAATTTAAGCTTAATGATATCTCCATCTATATCCCTATGCTTTTGCATCTCACAAAGTTCAACAAAGTTATTTAGATGAGCAGCAGCATCTTCATTACCAATACCAGAAAATTGTTTTCTCATAACATGTGGAGCAATAGGTGTGCTCATAAAATCATTTTTGTTGGTGCTAGTGAAGTCACACAACTTAGTATTTTCAAGAGTAGTCATTTTTTCGTGTTTTTAATAAAGAAAGCAAACTAGTAAGACTAATTTTGTGTGTGTTTTTGATAAAGAAACAAGCAAACAAACAAAAGTAAACTAAGCAAAACAAAAATAACAAAGTAAAGAGATTGGTTATGAGGGACTCCACTTGTGAAGATGTCCTTGACTCCCCGGCAACCGTGCCAGAAAATATGCTTGATGGACGAAAATATATCGAGCTCGTTGGGGAACCCCAAGAGGAAGGTATGATGAGCAGAGCAGTAAGTTTTCCCTCAGTTACGAAACCATGGTTATCAATCCAGTAGGAGCAAGGAAACACCCCAAATGTGTTGCTAGCTAGACTTTGGCAGGGCGCACTACCGGCGTCAGCAGCAACGTGGAGACCTGCACAACACAACCACATAACTTTGCCCCCAACTTGCGATGAGGTTGTCAATCTCATCGGTTTTGCTGAAAACAAAGGATTAAACGTATCGAGTGGAAGAAAGTAATAGTTTGCAGAAAGTAAACACAAAGCAGTAAACAATTGATTGTAAAAAAAAGGACCGGGGTCCATAGTTCACTAGTGGTGGCTGTCCTTAAGATAGATAACATGTTGGGTGAACAAATTACAACGGGGCAATTGACAAACATCGAGAAAGCAATATGCATATACTAATCATGTTGACTCCTTTGAGACTTTATTTGGCATTACAACATTATACATAGACCGCCATCCAACTACATCTATGACTAATAATCCACCTTCAGGTTATCATCCGAACCCCCTCCAGTATTAAGTTGCAAGCAACAGATAATTGCATTACAAATTTCGTGTAATGTAAACAATATGATTGTTCTATGAACAAAGGATTGTTGTTTTCTCCCTAGTAGCAACAACACATCTAGTACCTTAGAGATATCAGTCACTTCCCCAGATTACTAGAGGCATGAACCCACTATCGAGCATGCTGGGGATATACTTTCCGGGTATCCTCACAGTTCCTCACTGACTAGGGTGGCCCACTTCAGGTTAGAGATTTGCTTCATGGGCGGCCCAGTCAGGGAGAAGAGACGGAGTCCAATCCAGCTACGGGAAGGCCCAGAAGACTTACCGACATAGGCCCATAGTGTTACTTGTAGTTCAAGATGTACTCTGTAACCGACTCTTAGTCGTGGCCGGATAGATCTCTCATGTAAACCCTAGGCCGGATATCTATATAAGCCGTCCTAGGGAGAGCCTTTAGGGCACCCAATAGTCTACAATCTCAACTCGCACAGGCGAACCCCTTGTAACCATATTCCGGCTCTGTTGTATTACTTGATTGCTAGTAGCAGTAGGATCCATCCAAAGCCGGTGGATTCGAACCTGGGTAAACTTGTGTGCTCACCGTCCCGGAACACCGTACGCCTCACACCCCTCTCTTCCACACGCCTCGAGGACCCCCTCATGGTGTACTTGTCATCAATCCGATGACAGTTGGCGCCCACCGTGGGGCAAGTGAGCTTCGGATCTGCATTCCGAGCGGAATCTGCAAGAATCGGGATCGGTGAGACTATCGCCGTCGGTCGCATCCTCTACGCCAGCAACGTCTCTCTCATCGTTCTCGACGAGACCTGGATTATGGCTAGGGAGGCCGTGACTACCTACACCATCCTGTCGTTTGGCGAGATCGATGTTTACATCAGTTTTGCTGAACCTGCCCCACCCACTCCAGCGGTGATGATAGAGGCAGAAGAAATTTGTGGGTCCCCTTTGTCCGCGGAGGCGGCAGAGTTCCGGATCTTAGAAAACTCTAATCCCACCCAGCCAGCACCAGTTGCGGAGATAGTGGAGAAATCCGAGCCTGAAGCAGGCCTGGCAGTCCAAGTTGAATTTGGAGTGGATCTACCTAGAGAGACCGAACCCCAGATCGACCCACCGTTGAAGTCGAAATCCAGGAGGAGCATAGCAACAACGCTGGTTCCGACTCTGATGACGCCAGGACGGACATGCCCTTCCTGAGATACACACTAAGACGCATGATGATGCAAAACTCAGGCATAGATGGAATCCTCGAGACCATCAGGCGTTTCGACGAAGCCTACTATGAAGACCGCAGTTATCTCAGGAGGGGCGCATCGCACTCTATCGGATACGTGGGATCCGTATCCAGCTCTATCGATGCTGGAGACAACACCGACTCGATGCTGGAGGCTATCGGAACAAGCGTCGAATTACCGGCATCTTTGGATGACTCCATGACATCGGCAGATTTCCAGAAGTTCTCCACGGAATATGAAGAGGAGGTTAACTCCACAGCTGCTGCAGAAGGAGAAGACATGGACGAAGGATCCGGAGAAAGCTCTCCCAAAGCACATGACAATATGGATTTCGGAGATGATCCCGAGAACCTAATGGCCGAAAGTACCGATCAAAGTTTGACTCTGGGAAACGGGCCCAAAGCCGTCTTTGCTACCGACGCTGCCAAGAAGGCATAGAAGAAGAACAAGACCCTGACAAAAGATCCTCCGGTAGAGGAGATAATTGCCGAGGAATATGAGGAAGACTTGGATGGAGCACTCATCCCAGACAAGCCCAAAGAAGAGTCGGTGGATGGACACGTGATCACTGAAGGTGCGTGTAAACTCCTCGATGCTGCATTAACCACACCTATTCCTACAGCTGCAGAACTCATTGCTGAGGAGCTGGACAAAAGGGCCTAGGCCCTAGAAGCGCGTCGCCAAGTACTCCTCGATGAAGCCAAAAACTTGGAGGAAGAAAATAAACGCATGGAAACTGCAGAGAAGTACAACTCCAGGCAACATCAGAAGACCAGGAAACGTCATACTCATGACGACCAATTCCCACAGATTCACAAAGTCCTCTTTGGAGGAGAACATGGGATGCCTCGGCGCGAGAACAACGGGGATTGGGTGTATCCAACACCAGTGCAGAACACCGTTGCGGCTTGAGAAATCCTATCGGCTAATCCAGGCTCGAAGCAGATCCGGTTGGGCATTAAACTACTCAACAAGGGTCTGGAGCAGCAAAAGGTCGCCCTGTCCGAAAGTCAAAAACTGGTCTCCCATTCTGACCAATGACGCACGGATCCAGCCTGGGCTGATGTAAGACCCCAACGCGTTCCGGAACAACATTATTGTTCTGACCGTCGGGAAGATAACTACTCAAGAACCGGATCTTCAGGACAACACTATAAAACTGCACGCGACTGGCACAACATTACCCCAGTTGCGGAGCAAGAGGCAATTGCTGCACTGAACCCGAAGAATCTTCCCCGGCGAGAGTCGAAAGATCGCAGGGAAGAAGATAAAGAAAAACATCAGGAGGAGGACCGACAAAGAATGCCACCTCCTAGACATGCAAGTCGTCCGGATGACGGGCGAAGAAACAACAGACACCTTGCCGAGTCAAACGAGTAGGGGGCTCGTCACAATGAAGATCCTCCCCGGAACTGGAATAATGACGCTCTGGACAGAGGCCGATCAGCCGGAAACAACCCAGTTGCTCCACCTTTCCCACCAAGTAGCGATCATAACGCCCCCCAAGGAGGCCAAGGAGGACATCGTGGTGGAGGAGGTGGTGGCAGAAGCCGAAGTCCGGCTCTAAGGCACCGCAGCCATAGCCGTCATTCCGGATGATCTTTATCCCCAAGTGACGCAAGGCACAACATCAATTCCAACATAGAAGCGCGGCGCTATGAAAATGATGATATCTATGTGGGCCCAAAGTGCTTCTGACCATGCATAAGAACTACAAAATTCCTGGAAGGTTTTTCCATCTCAAGACATATTCAAGCCTACGACAGTATAGCTCGGCCAGATAGTTGGCTCCGGGATTTTTTCCAAGCTTGTTGTATCGCCAAAGGCGGAAACAACCTGGTCGCAACCCGATATCTCCCACTCATGTTGCGGAAGACGGCATGATCATGGCTCAATGAACTTCCGGAGAACACCATCCACAACTGGTATGACATGCAAAGTGCGTTCTTTCGGCATTTCGAAGGCACATACCGGAGGCCCTGTACGGTAGGAGACCTACAGCGTTGCACCCAGAAAGCCGGAGAAACTTGCCGGGATTATCTCGGACGATGGATCAACACCAAGCACTCATGTGAAGGAGTAAATGACCAAACTACGATTGAAGCTTTCATTGCAGGTCTCCCAACTGGTTTACTACGTCATCACTTGAAGTGCGACAAAGTCACTGATTTGGGAGAAATGATAGAAACAGCGAGCAAGTATGTAGATGCTGACGACGCCGTGGGAGGATTACTTAACGCCCTAGCTATGCCACAGTCGGCAAAACAACCAAAGCAACAAGCTTAGAAGCGCAAGAATACCTCGGAAGAATAACCCAACGCGGAAACGGCAGTGGTCACTGCTACTTTTGGGTCTGGAGGACGAGGGGGACGTGGTGGTGGCCACAGACGAGGTCGTGGAACGTCAAGGGTTCAAGGTAGAGGAGACCAGCAACCTGGGAAAACCTACTCTTGGGTCGACATTGCCAATAACCCATGCGTGCATCACCTAGACACCAATGGGGGCTCGTCCCACACAAACGCCGAGTGTCGTTTTAACGACGACATTAAGAGAGATGATACTGCTAGCTACAGGGCTAAGCGGAAGAAGGGAAAGAAGAATCTCTAAAAGGATAAAGAGACCAAGGAAGATTCTGACATGGAGGAAGCTGATGCTTCAAATCCCAAGCCGGAAGGGAAGAAAAAATTTCCGACCAAAGAAGACACTTACATCACCTTCCTCGGATCTCGACCAACAAAGGTCAAGAAGGCAGTTTTACATGAGCTCAATGCAACAGTTCCAGCTGTCCCTCAATTCCTGGACTGGTCGGAAGTGGCAATCACCTTTGACCGCGCTGATCATCCGCCTAAGTTGCACAGGCGAGGAAAGTACGCCTTGGTCGTCAATCCACTTATTGATGGCTATGGTTTCTCCAAGACTCTCATGGACGGTGGAAGCAGCATTAACATTCTGTATGTAGAAATGCTACGCCGGATGAAGATCTCGGAGACCCAGCTCAACCATAACTTTGTGATATTTCACGGGGTTGTCCCAAGAAGATAAGCAAATTCCTTGGAGAAATCACTTTGGATGTCACCTTTGGAACTCCAAAGAACTACCGGACGGAGGCACTTTCCTTCGAAGTGGTCCCGTTCAAGAGCGCATACCACGCTATATTCGGACGTCCGGCTTACTGGGATTTTATAGCTCGTCCGTGTTACATTTACAATATGTTGAAAATTCCAAGTCCCAATGGTGTGATCACCATCAGGGGAGACCCGAAGAAAGCGCGAGAGTGCGAGGATGGAAATGCCGCCTTTGTTGAAGCCGTGCTGCACGCCCAGGAGTACTAGGAGATCAAGAAGAGCATAGATCCATCCGAGATGCCCGCAACAAAGAAGGAGGGGACAAAGCCGAATCCGGAGTTCAAGGCATCGAAAGTGACGAAGAAAACTCCGTTGAAGGATGATGACCCCTCCAAGGTGACCCAGATAGGCGTAGGCCTAGATAGCGCATAGGAAAGCGCGCTCATCAAGTTCCTCTAAGCAAATCAAGATATCTTCAAATGGCAGCCATCTGACATGACCGGAGTACCTAGGGAACTTGCTGAGCACTCTCTAAATGTAAAGCCGAACGCTAAACCCGTCAAACAGTCACTACGATGTTTTGGCGATGTAAAGCGTAAGGCAATAGCTAAGGAACTAGCCCGGCTCGAGTTAGCCGGATTCATAGAAGAGGTCATCCATACTGATTGGTCGGCCAACCCTGTAATGGTCCCTAAAAAGGACACCACTGATTTAAGGATGTGTGTTGATTATACTGCCTTGAACAAGGCTTGTCCCAAAGATCCGTTCGCTCTGCCTAGGATTGATCAAGTTATCGATTCTACGGCAGGCTTGGAACTCCTCTGTTTTCTCGACGCATATTCCGGTTATCACCAAATTGGGATGAAGGAATCGGATAAAATCAAAACTTTATTCATAACCCCCTTCGGAACCTTCTGTTTTGTTACGATGCCTTTTGGGCTGAAGAACGCAGGAGCTACGTACCAGCGCACTATGCAGCGTTGCCTCCATGACCAAATCAGACGCAACATACATGCATATGTGGATGATATTGCGGCGATGTCCAAAAAGTAGGAAACATTAATTTCCGACTTGGAGGAGATGTTCGCCAATCTACGAAAATACAACATAATGCTCAATCCGAAGAAGTGCTTCTTTGGAATCCCAGCCGGAAAATTGTTAGGTTTCATCGTGTCACAGAGAGGCATAGAGGTGAACCGAGATAAGATTAAGGCTATACTCAATATTTCCAGGCCAACTCGCTTGAAGGACGTTCAAAGACTCACTGGTTGCATTGCCGCAGTCAGTCGGTTTGTAAGCCGGCTCAAAGAAAGAGCCGCACCACTTTACAAGCTCCTAAAAAAGACCAAGAAATTTGTTTGGACTGATGAAGCTAAAGTTGCACTACAAGACTTGAAAGAAGTACTCTCATCTGCTCCTATCCTTGCAGCACCGGAACCAAGGGAGCCAATGTTGCTCTATCTCGCTGCAACAAATAGAGTCGTTAGTGTCGTCATGGTAGTGGAGAGACCAGAGGAAAATCAGGAACACTTGGTGCAGCGTCCGACTTACTATCTCAGTGAGGTCCTAACTGAATCAAAACAGCGGTATCTGCACTATCAAAAGCTGGCTTATGGTGTGTTCTTTGCATCTCGTAAGTTACGACACTACTTTCAGGAACATCCAATTACCGTGGTGAGCACAGCTCCCATGAGAGATATAATCAACAATAGTGACGCCATAGGACGCATCATCAAATGGGGCATAGAGCTTTGAGCTTTTGACATTGAGTATAAACCTCAGACAACAATCAAATCCCAAATCCTTGCTGACTTTGTTACTGATTGGACAGAGACAAAGGAGAATATGACCCTCCCTGAGTTGGAATATTGGACCCTATATTTTGATGGGTCTAAGGCTCACGGGGGCTCGGGGGCTGGCGTGGTGCTCAAGTCACCCCAAGGAGATAATATTTTATACGTGTTGCAGATCCACTTCACATGGACAAATAATATTGCCGAGTATGAAGCACTACTACATGGAATCCGGATTACTAAGGATCTCGGCATCCAATGTTTGATGTGTTACGGAGATTTAGATCTTGTCGCTCAGCAAGTGTCGGGTATTTGTAATGCAAATAAGCACATGGCAGCATATAAAGCTGTCGTGGATGATTTATCTAAATCGTTCGAAGGGTTTGAGGTTCAACACATCCCTCGAGCAGAAAATGAGGAAGCAGATGCATTATCTCGAATAGGCTCTGCACAGAAAGAGGTCCCGGATGGCGCTTTTTTAGAGCACCTCAAAGTTCCCTCAATAAAGGGAGTGGACGAGGAATATCCGACCAAGTCCGACTCACCTCTAATAGCAGTTATGGCTGTAATTCCCAGCTGGACTCAACCCTACCTTGACTATTTAGTAGATGGCAAATTACCCAAAGACAAAGTCCTGAGCCGGCAGATCGTCCGACGAGCAAAAGCCTATACTATAATTAGTGGCGAGCTCTATAAGCGGAGTGTGTCTGGGGTTTTTCAGCGCTGCGTATCTCCGGAAGAAGGAGTGGAAATCTTAAGAGAAATCCACGAAGGCGAGTGTGGTCACCATGCTGCAACCAAATCTTTAGTGGCAAAAGCTTTTCGACACGGTTTTTTTCTAGCTTAAAGCCAAGGCAGATGCCAAACGGCTAGTCAAGACATGCAAAGGCTGCCAAAAGTACGCCAAACAAGCTCACGTTCCAGCTGATCAGCTGCGAACAATACCTATAACATGGCCTTTCGCGGTCTGGCGGATTGACATGGTAGGACCGTTCAAACAGGCTCCAAGTGGATTTACTCACCTCTTAGTGATGGTGGATAAATTCACCAAATGGATTGAGGCTAAACCCATCACTAGTTGTGATGGAGAAATAGCCAAAATATTTGTCGAGGATGTTATAATCCGGTATGGTTATCCGCATAGTATTATCACGGACAACGGGAGTAATTTCTCTATGGGAGAACTTGCCGAATTCTACAACAAACAAAATATCCGGCTTGACATTGCGTCAATCGCACATCCGCAGGCTAATGGACAAGTTGAAAGGGCAAATGATTTAATCCTACAAGGCCTAAAACCGAGACTCGAAGCACCACTACGACATGTTGCGGGGGCTTGGGCAGAGGAATTACCTTCTGTAATATAGAGTTTACGAACAACTCCGAACAGGTCAACTGGATACACACCTTTCTTCTTGGTCTATGGTGCAGAAGCAGTTCTTCCTAGTGATTTGATTCACACTTCTCCTAGAGTGGCCGCGTATATCGAAGAGGATGCCGAGATTTCTCGACAAAATGATCACGACTTAGTCGAAGAAGTTCGCGTTGTTGCTGAAATGAGATCAACAGCCTATCAGCAGAAGTTACGCAAGTATCATAGCCAGAGAGTCAGAAACCGGTCTTTCAATAAGGGTGATTTGGTTCTCTGGCTTGTGCAACAAAGAAAGCACAAACTTTCCCCAGTATGGGAAGGGCCATTTTTAGTTAGTAGAGTATTACACAATGGTTCATACTACCTAACTGATATGCGGCCAGTCAAAGAAAGACCTGCTACAAAGAAGAGAAAGAGAGTTGCAGGCAGTGCAAATCCGGATGATTTAGACAGACCGTGGAATATTGCTCAGCTACGTCCCTTTTATTCTTAGTTTATCCTTCTTTGTAATCATATATGTGTACATGTTCTGTGAGAAATAAAAGTTTTGGTTGCCTCAAGTTTTTCTAAGAACTTTTTACCATCTTATTTCCAAATGGTCATGTCACACGTCAAAAATCCTAGAATACTTGAAAGTACTTTATGCTCATGTTTGTTCTGGTTTAGATTTCTGATTCTAAAATTGCTACCCTCGGGTATAAATCTAAATTTTCTCGTCTATACTTTGGTTATTTGTCTGATTTCCGGATGCGTGTATTTTTCGAGTAGTGAATTGTTGGTACTGGAAGCCGGCTTTGTTTCTGAGTTTAAACTGGTTTAGCAATTGAGCTCCGTTGCTCGGCAAAGTTTCCATGCTGAAAGTTTAGCCGGCTCACGAAAGGGACGAGGCGGAAAGCCAGACAAACGATAAGTGCAGACAAAAAAGTATAAGTGCTTAAGTAAACATTTCAGGCACAAAATATCAAAATCAAAAGTGATAAATAGATAAATTAAAACTTAGCACTAGCAAAAGTATCATACTACTTATTTACAGACCCATAATGTTTTCAGAATAACACATCTGTTCTTCTGATGATCTATGATGCAGGAGGAGAGGTAGGAGCTGCCGGCTCGCTGGATACATCGGCCTCGGCTTGATAGTGTTCCGAGATGTCCAAATCCGATATGGTTTGATCATCGTCGGAAACTTCAGTTGCTTCTTCGGGAGGAGGAGGCGGCGTGTCCACGCGGGTGAAGAAGGGAGTGTCGTAACTGGTCAGATCAGCTATGTGGCATCCATATCCGGCGCAGGAGCCCATGATGGCTTTGATATCTTATTCCTGGCCGTCTTCGTCCACAGTAGAATACCCTCTAGTCACTTGCCAGATTTCCATGCTTCCATGGTGGCTCATAACCATTGTGAGAGCATTCTGCGCTACGTATCGCGCGTAGGACATGTTCCAGTCCTGGACAAGCTGCGACATCTCCTTTTCTTTGTCTCGCACCTGAAAGTCGGACATGCTATGCATATCCAGAACCTTGAGAGCTTCGCCAATATCTTCGAGGAATTGGCGGAAGTCATGAAGAAAATCACCGACTTGGGTAAGCCGGTGGGTGCGAGGCTCGGCAGAGGTGGAGTCCGTCAAGTTCAGAGGACCTATGCATACAATGCAAAACGATTAGATAAATCCGACATCGAAAAAGTCGAAGAATGTAGATAAGTCAAAAAGATGGAAACATACCAAAGATGACATCATCGACTTTGGTTTTCTCCTCATGAAGACTCTGGAGTTCAGCCCGGAGTGCCTCAGAGATGTCCCTCTCTCTGAACAAGTCATTGGTAAGATCCGAGATTTTCTTCTCGTGGAGTGCAAACTTAAAATCACGCTCCTCGGTGGCCATGGAGGAGGATACGAGAACTTGAGAAATGCTCTTCTCATGATTCGCCTTAAGCTGGTGTAGCTCTCGACGGAGATCTTTGTTTTCCAACACCAAGGTCTTCAGATTCTCGGCCTCTTCAATCATACCGCATGACTGCTTTACCAGTGCTGTAAGTCAAAAGAACAACAGTTCAACAAAAATATTCGACTATGAAAACGCAAGACAAGGTTTGAGTCTCGGAATGTTTACCTTCGGCCTCATCCTTGGAAACTTTTAGTTCAGCATTTTCAAGTCAGAGAGCTTTGATCTCTCTCCGCTTGTTGCAGATATTCTTCAACAATTCCTGGTTATATGAATTAACTTTCTATAAGTCAGAATACCCAGGGTCAGAAGTCTACTAAAGACTCGGGCTAATATTGTAGCTAATATCAGCACGAGCCTTGGGGGCTACACTAGTTCATTCTTTGGCATCCTAAGGAAGCATAAACCCATATTGTCTATCCAACTTCATTCTTGGGGGCTAGAGGATATGATATAAAGTACCATAAAGAAAAACATGAGTTGGAATTCTGACTTACATGATGTTCATGTGTGAGTTTTCTCAGGCACATGTTCACTTCAGTAGTAACCTTTTCGGCAAGGGTGAGCGGGATCACTGGTGGAGGTGGTAACACACCATCTCTCAGTCCCTCGTCGCGAAGGCGGACTTGTTTGAGAAGTTCGGAGTACTTGACGTCCTCCGCTTCTTGTGCTTCTTCTTCGGCAGAAATGGTTAGGCTTTCAAGGCATTCCTTGGCCAACCGTTGGATCTCCTCTGCAGATTTCCGAGATAAGCCAAATTTGGATTGCTCAGGAGGTTATCGGTGAAAACTTCTGCCGAGGGATCATTACCCAAAGAGGGTTCACCCTTATCAAAACCTGAGTCACCCATGGTGACGTCAGTCTGCGACTCAAGGATTGCTGGCTCTGCTGAGGGAGCCGGATGTTCTGCAACAATCGGAGATGGAGTAATCTCTGGCGCCGCAGAGGGTTAAGGGGAAGGAGTCAAAGGAGCCACGGCAGGACAAGCCAAAGTTAGCTTCGTCTGACGCAGGGGATTTGAAGTAGTTCCCTTCCCCTCGCCCTTGATAAGCTGTTTAGCTCTGAGAAGGTAATAGAATGAAGAACATTACATCTCAAAAGAAATCAAGAGTAAAGTACAAAGGCGGAAGTTGTGAAGAAAGTTACCACTTCACAACTGGCACTTCCTTTGTGCCAATAGCCACTGTCGGAGCTTTGCGCTTCCTAGGCACAACGTCCAACAGTGGGACCAATTCCTCCTCCTGAGAAAACTCGGGAGGATATCCCTCGATAGGAGCTAATTCCAACTCAGGGAGGTCGGCAAGCTGAAAAGAAGATAGTATCTTAGTGTTGCGAAATAACTTAAAGGTGAAACACATAAAAGGGTTGTTGTTAAAGCTTACCAGCACGACAGGATCTTCCGCTGTATGCATGTCCAAGGACAGATCCGGAATCTTCCTCTCTATCCGCTCCCTTATCAGCCATTTGATTTGGCTTATGTAATCTTGCGGCTTTAAGGCCTTGGAGCTGATGCGGAGGGAGGACGTCGTGATGGAATGCATCAGTTAGTCGCCATGGTGTTGGAGAGGTTGGATCCGGTGAGAAACCCAGCACTGGACCAAGTCGGACCCTCTCAGGCCCTTGTGCTTTATCAGATATTCAATCTGCCTCTTGGCGAGAAGCAGATCGTCACTGAGAGCCGGAGCGACCTCGTCCCAAGATGCTTGAGGCGTGGCGGCTCCATCGACGAAGGCTGGCAATGCATTAGCTTTGTCGGGAGCAGGAATATCCTTATGATAGAAAAAGGTAGCCGACCATTGTTTGACTGACTCACTAGCTAAAATCCGAGGATAAACACGCTCATGCCTAACCGAAAAACTAATCGTACCGGTAATGTAAGGATTACCGGCGGTGATGGAATTTCTCTGAACATGAAAATAGTACCGGAAAAGAGTGAGACTCGGCCTAATGCCGAGATACCCCTCGCACAAAGATGCATAAGCACTCATCTGTAAGATGGAGTTCGGGGGGATATGGTGAAGTTGAACACTGTAATGATCTATCACCTCAGAAAAGAAATCTGAGGGAGGAAAGGATAAACCTTTGTCTAGGTGAGTGCCGAAGTGCACCCGCTCGCCGTTGCAAGGGTTGGGGATGGCTTCGCCGAAGCCGTTCCGCCAGTCGTCGGCACGGAGGAGCCCTTCTTCTTCTACGATACGGAGCTTGTCGTCGTCGAGGACGCATGGGATCCAGAGCCCGCGGTTGCTCTCCTTTTCCGCCATCGTTGCCATCGCTGCTGCACTAGAGGATGATGTGGAAGCCATTTTTCCGGTGCGCCGGTGACCTTGGATGGGCGGCGCTGGGATTTTTGGAGGCAAGGGAGCTCTGTGCGCGTGGGAGAAGTAGGGGAGAAGGAAGAGGCGCTAGGAATAGGTGAAGAAGGTGAGGAAAAGAAATCCTCACCCCTTATAACCGCCAAGCCGCGCCAAGATTCATGCAAATGTTACAGTAAACACGCCACGCGTCATGGAAAGAACTGGGAAGTCCCCACGCGATGATTACGCCGCCTCGATCTCCATGCACGCATTAAAACGGTGCCTCGGTTCCATGAAAGACGGACCCACCAACGGTCGTGCTGACAGGAAATGTCTGTCAGTGACATGACTTGACCATGACTGGTGTCAGATGATGTCAGAGACCAAATTCTGGCTTAGTTTGAATTACGAGCTGGGAACACGACTAACATACTGATAGGTCCGACTTGTTTTTGAGACCCGGATCGTATCTTTTGTTTTGAAGTTTCAGGAACCCTTCAAGATTCTGCAAGCCGAAGATCAAGCTAGACGATGATAAATCCGACTTTGGATCTTGGAGACTTCCAGGGGCTGCTGTTGGGGATATACTTTCCGGGTATCCTCACAGTTCCTCACTAACCAGGGTGGCCCACTTTGGGTTAGAGCTTTGCTTCACGGGCGGCCCAGTTAGGGAGAAGAGACGGAGTCCAATCCAGCTACGGGAAGGCCCAGAAGACTTACCGACATAGGCTCATAGTGTTACTTGTAGTTCAAGATGTACTCTGTAACCGACTCTTAGTCGTGGCCAGATAGATCTCTGCTGTAAACCCTAGGCTGGATATCTATATAAGCCGTCCTAGGGAGAGCCTTTACAGCACCCAATAGTCTACAATCTCAACTCGCACAGGCGAACCCCTTGTAACCCATATTCCGGCTCTGCCGTATTACTAGATTTCTAGGAGGAGTAGGATCCATCCAAAGCTGATGGATTCGAACCTGGGTAAACTTGTGTTCTGACCGTTTCGGAACACCGTACGCCTCACACCCTTCTCTTCCACATGCCTCGAGGACCCCCTCATGGCGTACTTGTCATCAATCCAACGACAGAGCATAAAGACTAACTCTTGGAGTTGCTAGCATCTACTTGGCCAAGATAGCTACTAACAACGGAAAGCATGCAAGATCACAAATAACAAAGACATGATAGAATCAATAATCAATCTGAAATAGCATCTCAATATCCATCGGATCCCTGCAAACACAACATGTAGAATTACAAATAGATGATCTTGATCATGAACAGAGCTCACAAGATCTAAACATGATAGCACAAAGGTGGAGGACCAGCCATCTAGCTACTACATGGACCCATAGTCTAGAGATGAACTACTCACGCATCCACCGGAGGCTTGCATGATGATGAAGAAGGTCTCCAGGGTGAATTCCCCTCTTCGGCAGGGTGCCGGGAAGAGCTTCAGATCCCTCCCGATCTATGGATGGAGACGACGGCGGCTACAGACTCTTTCGTGGAATTTTGATCGGGTACTTAGGGTTTCTGTATCGGAGGCATCTTATAGTCGGAAGGGGAGGCCGAGGGGGCGCCGGAGGCGGCCAGACCACCCCTGGCGCGGGCCAGGCTGGGCCGTGCGACCAGGTGGTGTGGCGGCCCCCTGACCCCTCTCCGTATTGTATGCTGGCTCCAGGTGTCCCTCAGTGAAAAACTGACTTTGGCTTTTGTCCCGTCCAATTCCGAAAATATTCATTTTCTGACTTTCCTGGAACCAAAAACAGCAGAAAATAGGCAGCTGGCACTGTGGCTCTTGTTCATAGGTTAGTCTAAGAAAGTGTATATAAATTACTCTAAAGTTGGAACAAAACACAAGAAAGTAGATAAAACCAAGCATGTAACATAAAAAATTATGGATACATTAGCAACGTATCACGGGGTACCTGGTGGCACAGAAACAGGCCAGCGCGGAACAGGTGCGGCCGGTACCTGCAGGCGGTAGTACCGGCCTAGACAAAAATACTTTTTCTTTTTCCTTTTCAATTTAAAACAAGAGACAAAAACAAACTGCGATAACTTTTGATTGGTAACTCTGATTGACCCGAATCTAACTGTGTTGGAAATATTGGATATCAGCAAGTGAGAAAGTATCAAGTGCTATAATGTGAGATACCTCACTTGGTGAGCATCCAGAAAATCTCAAAGATCAAAATCACAACAAGATTTATAAGGGAGATCCGATTTTGATGAACAAGATCTTGTTATGAAGATTACCACAAGCTCTATATCCTCACATGGATAAGACAAATAAACAACCAAATACGATGATGCAAGTATGCAAAGGTTTGAGCTCTCTCCGAACGATATGATCGAGTTACTCACTCGAGAGCCCCTCTTGATAGTACGGCTATCTATCCTAAACTCGGTCTCTCAACTACCAACACAAGACCGACAAAAGGGAAAACCTATCAAGAATACCTTTGCCTTGAGCTTACTTGATCTTGTCTTCATCGATCCATGAACACCGAGGATGGCAAGCAACAAACATGAGATCTTCTCGGGATGAAACCTTTTGATCTTGCACAACGCATCTTCTTCTTCATATCTTCCACCTTGGAGCCAACACATACTCCAAGTGATGCTAATGGACAATTCCTACAAGTGCAACTTAGTACACACATTAGTCTATAAAGATTGTCATTAATTACCAAAACCACACATGGGGCCCACATGCTCTTTCACATATGCAATGGATTTTTTTATTCCAGTGTTCACACTGTCAATGTAACACTACCCAACACTGCTCGAAGTCTCAAACTATGCGCCGCCTACGGCGCTGGCGGCGGCACCGCCGGCGGGTCGGTGAGACCCCATTATTCTTCGAGAGAGCGGTAGATCGCTTCCTGCGTTTACAACTCCTCCATAACTTGGGCGAGGCGGACACGTAGGCACGTGTCGTCGGGATTGGTCTGCACCGCTTCCTGGAGCTCGTCGCGCACGTCTGCGAGCGCAACACGTCGCCGGTGCTCTGGCAGGAAGAAGCGGTCCATCACCTCAAACGATAAAGGCTTGCTGGTGGTCAGGTTGTAGTTGTAGTGGGTGCGCCGCTGGTGGTTGAACGTCAGCATGTATATCTGCGTGCGCCCCGAGATCGGAGGCGGCAACACGTCCGGTTTCCTCCGGCGGGTCCAGCCACCACGACGTTAACGCACGCTCTGGCGGTGGGATTTCTGGGCGATTGTTGCGGCTACTAGATCGGTTACGAGGACGACCAGGCATGGAGGTCTATGGAGATAGGGTTTCTGGTTGTGCCTACATCGGTTGGCCTCCCCTTTTTATCGACGTGACTAGACGTAGCAGGAAACGCCCAGAAGAGGCGAGAGTCGGCACGAAGAGGTGGGAAACAACGGGAAGAAAGCCGGCAGGCGGTGGGGCGGTGGAAATACACCGGTGCCGGTGACGGGCCTCTTGCCAAACACAGACATTTGGTTCGCGCCGCTGGCACGGTCGGCCAGACAGGACGGACCGCTACCCTAAGGATGGCGATGGAGCGGGTTTGGATGGATATATCAAAACCAAATCCAAATCCAAGTCCAAATTCATGAACCTCACTCTAGCCTAACCATGAAGATATTCATGGGCATGGATGTTGCCCCAAATCCAAACCCATTGGATATCCATATATCCATGGATATCCGTTGGTTTACACGATATATATATAATCATAACAACATTCAACATAACTACGACATTATAGCATATTTTGACAGCATTTCAGCAGTATTTCAGTAGCATTTCAGCAAATATTATATGGATAATGCATAGGAATATCAAAGCAACAATAATTAAACCACATAGTACTTAAAATATGTCAAATCTCACACGATAACACCACAAAGTACATAGACGTCTAATAATAGTCTCACAGAACATAGAGTGTGCTTGTTATTACAAGTTTCCAATACAACATCTCATATATTCAATAGATAGTAGAAATGTTGAGTTGAAACTTGGATGATTAGAGCCTCATTCCTCGGTGACAATGGATTCATTGGCATCCTACAATTGAAGAAACACTAAAGCTTAGCAAAGTTACACATCACAAGAATGAATAATGAAAGTAAATGATTATAGAAATAATACCATTTCTTCTTGTTCATCTTCAAGAACATTTTGTACAACAAGGAGATCACCATGAATATCACCTAATGCAATTGAAAATAATAGGAATAACTTACATGTAATATTTCACAAGAGAAGTTGGAAACTTGGAAAAGTATAAATGAATTACCTAACATGTCTGCTCGAGACCATGATTGCATACACATGAGAGCTTCTAATATTTTTGGTGCAAGTCGACTATGATGTGGACTAATTAATCTCCCACCAGCACTAAAGACACACTCTGATGCTACGGAAGTAACAAGAATAGGTAATATATCATGGGTAATAATTTACAAAGTAGGATACTTAATACCTCCATACTTCCACCAACCAATGATGTCTAGCTCTTGTGTTCGAGGGAGAAGGTCCTCTTCCAAGTATAAATCCAACTCTATGCGTATTTGAGAAGAGGTGGCAACAGGCTTTGAATTCATATATTCATCAAATATTTCATAAATTTCATCCACACCACCAGCAGTAGTACAAGTAGTTTAATACTTGATGTCCCGTCACCATCAGAGGGTTGTTGGTATTCAACCAATAAAGTTAACATTAGTTCTCTTATCTTTGCAACTTCTTTGGCCGCATGCTCATATCCATACAAGGTCTGAAATAAAGCCTACAACATGAAAGTAATAACATAAAAAACTAAGAAGAACATGCAGAAATATCAACAAATGAAACCCATGTATCTTACCTGCAGCATGTGGAGCTTAAACCGTGGATCAAGGACGGTTGCAATAGCCATTAACGTATTGTCAAACGAAGGAAAAAAATATATTTGTTGTAACATATTTAGAGCCTGACAATAACTCTATTATATCAAAGATCACTTTCAGCCTCTCACAAACCTCCTTTGCGAACTCCCAATCCTCATTAGTTGGACAAGTAAACAAATTTTCACGTATACTAAGTCTTGCAAAAACATCTTTGTATTGCAATGCACCACTTAGCATTATGTAGGTAGAATTCCATCTTACTTTACAATCAAGAGATAGCCTACATATGTATTCAATGTTCATAAGAGGAGCCATTTTTTCAAGTTTCTCATGCCTTTTAGGTGTAGCTGACCAAAATGCAACACTACCACGTATCATATCAACCCCGGGCTCCATGATAGCCAAACCATCTTTTAGGACTAGATTTAATGTATGTGCAACACAACACATATGCACATATTTACCCTCTAACATAAGAGCATTATTGTCCAACTTATCTGGTAGAACTTGCATAGCTTTATCATTTGAGGTGCAATTATCCAATGTCACGGTTGATATCTTCTTCTCAAGGTGCCACTCAACAAGACATGCATGTAGGGCTTCACATATCACTTTAGCATTATGTGGACACGACACATACATGAACCTAAGCCAAAAGAGACAGTACAGATGGATCAACAATAAATAAATAAATAAATAGATAGATAGATCAGATTGAAAATAATTGAACATTACTTGTTTGTACCTCAAAAGAAAGCTCTTTAGATTCCAAGAACTATCAATATGAAGTGCGGTAACAACCATGTACCCTTTCTTTTGATGGTTAGCAGCCCATAAGTCCGTAGTTATGGCAACACGGTTTGGAAAATTTGCAAAGAACTTCACCATGCTATCCATTTGAACTTCAGACATATTTATAATATCCTGCCTAATAGTGTTTCTTAACACCACCTTGAACAATGGTTGTAAACAATTGCAGAACTTACGAAACGAGCATGATCAACAATAGATAAAGGGTACTCGTGCACACATCTCTAAACTTACACTTCCATCCACATCTTTCGACAACTTCAATTTTTGTTGTTTAGAGCCTATTGATGCATGCCGAGAAGGACAAGTGTTGCGATGGTTCCGTAAGTGTGTTGTGCTGGAGTTTGTTTCTCCGGCAAAATCATGATGACACCAATTACATATAGCTCTCTACTTCCCTTTCAAGAATTCTTTAAAATCATCCCACACATCAGATGTAAGCTTTCTCTTATTCGATCCCTTACCGCCGTTACCGGTTACAGGTTGGTCTACTACTGCCGCCTCAACATCAGCACCACCGGTACCAATACCTTGAGAGGACTCCAGATGTGCATGAGGTGAACCCACGGCTGAGTTCTCCGCTGCTTGTGAAGTGTTGCTGCCCATAGTTTGTGTACTTTATATTATATGTGTTCCTGTTGCAATATGTTTTACAAAATGTGTGAGACAACGAGCAAGTAACTTCAACAAAAAACAATACACAATAAGTAAATTTCAGCAATCTTGCCGTGGCCGATGGCTTCCGGAGCAGATCGTGCAGTGGTTGCTGTCGTTCTTCTCCCTCTCCCACGTCCATTTTTCCCACTGGCGCCATGAGGCCCTTGCAATAAGGATAGGTCGCCCTCTCTCCCCAGTAGCAGCCAGCAACAAGACCTTAAATTTTGGAATCGAGGTATGGGTGAGGATGACATGGGATTCTTATAGTCGGTGATTCTTGCAGAGATATGGGTGAGAATGACATGGGGATTCTTATCCAGTACATGGAGGATTGGAGGTAGGGAATAGGGGGAGTTCTTACCATCGCCGATTCTTGCAGAGGAGGGCGGTCGCCGTCGATTCATTGCTGAGGAGGACTATGGGAGGCAGGGAGAGCGTTTCTTGCAGAGGAGGGCGGTCGCCGGCAGTCACCTGCGAGGATCCCTCGCCACTTCCCTTGGCCTGGCGCCCTAGCGGCTGCCTCGTGCGTACGAGGTAGGACTGCAGGACTGCGGGTCTGCAACCGTGCGTAGGACCTAAGGATTCAGGGATTAGTATTAGGTGGGCCTTTGGGCCTGGGGTTGGAAGTTGGATCGTTAGGTCCTTTTATTGGACATATGTAAAAAAATGACTCACTGACATGTGGGTCCCACGTATCAGCCAGGTATCGTCTAATATCCATGGAGCAAAACCACTATCCATGCTCGTCCCATGAACAAGTGGATATCCGCCTCATAAAATCCATTGATGTAATTAATACTCCATATCCTTACCCGCCGGGTTGGATATCCGTGGATATCTGGATCGGTGGATAAAATTTCCATCCTTGGCAGGAGAAATGGAAATCAGCCCGACCAAACGCACCCATCTTCATAGGAGTCAAAACACAAAAAATTCCTGGAATAAACGCAAACTAGGCAACTCGGCAGCGACACGCCGCGCCCGTGTCGTTAACTCATCTGATAACGATTATTTTTTGTTTACCATTGGAAAATATGGATAAAATATTTCAATGTAAAACTTGCGGAATAATTTTCTGAAACAGTTAACGATATCGTAGGATAATTTTTACCGAAACGATATGGGAAATGTTGGGTCGGAACCACCAGAAAATAACGGCTGAGAAGGCGCATCATAATTACGTCAGAAAACGGAGAAATAAAGAAAATAAAAGTAAACCGAAGTTTAAAAATAGCTAAAAAATATTGTCGTAGGCGTAGACTAACTACCGTCAAAAAATGACGGCGGGAAAATGCGCAGAAGAATTACCATAAATTACGGTTAAAAGGGATATTATAATTACGTCGGAAAATGGAGGAATAAAAAATAAAAATGACCCGAAGTTAAAAAGAAGCTAAAAGATATTGTTGTAGATGTAGGCTAACTATGTAGAAAAATGACGATGGGGAGGTGCGCCAAAAAATTACCGTCAGGTGGTTTTAAAAAGAACTCTAAAAAACTCTCGTAAATTTATTATAGTTACGTAGAAAAATTACAGACAGAAAGGTGTGTCAGAAAAGCTACCATCAACTATTTAGAAAGTAGGTTAAAAACTGACGATTCATGGCGTTGTTTTTGGCCACCGAATTAAAATCAGACGATGGAAGCAAGATGGGCACTCTTCGTGCTCACGGCTACTAGCCGGAGCCAGGAAAGGCCACAAAAGCCACGCGGCTTAATATATAGTTATGGCAACACGGTTTGGAAAATTTGCAAAGAACTTTATCATGCTATCCCTTTAAACTTCATACATATTTATAATATCCTGTCTAATAGTGTTTCTTGACACCACCTTGAACAACCACCTTGAACAATGGTTGTAAACAATTGCAGAACTTACGAAAACGAGCATGATCAACAATAGATAAAGGGTACTCGTGCACATATATCATTAGTGCAAGTTCTTTTCTAGCCACTTCCTGGTTGAAATTAGTATTCTCTAAACTTACCCTTCCATCTTGACAATTTTAATTTCTGTTGTTTAGGGCCTATTGGTGCATGTCGAGAAGGACAAGTGTTGCGATGATTTCGTAAGTGTGTTGTGTCAGAGTTTGTTTCTCTAGCAAAATCATGATGACACCAATTACATATAGCTCTCTACTTCTCTTTCAAGAATTCCTTTTTAAAATCATTCCACACATCAGATGTAAGCGTTCTCTTATTTGATCCCTCACCGCTATTACCGGTTACAGCTTGGTCTACTGCCGCCTCAACATCAGCACCACCGGTACCAATACCTTGAGAGGACTCCGGATGTGCATGAGGTGAATCCACGGCTGAGTTCTCCGCTGCTTGTGAAGTGTTGCTGCCCAGAGTTTATAGGTGTTCCTGTTGCAATATTTTTTACAAAATGCGCGAGACAATGAGCAAGTAACTTCAACAAAAAACAATACACAATGAGTAAATTTCAGAAATCTTGTTGTGACCGATGGCTGCCGGAGCAGATCGTGCGGTGGTTGCTGCCGTTCCTCTCCCTCTCCCTCTCCCGCGTCCAGTTTTTCCCACTGGCGCCATGAGGCCCTTGCAATAAGGATAGGTCGCCCTCTCTCCCAGTAGCAGCCAGTGACAAGACCTTAAATTGTGAAATCGAGGTATGAGTGAGGATGACATGGGGATTCTTATAGTTGGTGATTCTTGCGGAGATATGGGTGAGGATGACATGGGGATTCTTATAGTCGGTGATTCTTGCGGAGATATGGGTGAGGATGACATGGGGATTCTTATCCAATACATGGAGGATTGGAGGTAGGGAATAGGGGGAGTTCTTACTGTCGCCGATTCTTGCAGAGGAGGACGGTCGTCGTCGATTCCTTGCAGGGGAGGACTATGGGAGGCAGGGAGAGCGTTTCTTGCGGAGGAGGGGCGGTCGCCGACGGTCACATGCGAGGATCCCTCGCCGCTTCCCCTGGCCTGGCGCCCTGGCGGCTGTCTCGTGCGTATGAGGTAGGACTGCGGGACCGCGGGTCTGCAACCGTGTGTAGGACCTAAGAATTTAGGGATTAGTATTAGGTGGGCCTTTGGGCCTGGGGTTGGAAGTTGGATCATTAGATCCTTTTATTTGACATATCTAAAAAAATGACTCACTGACATGTGGGTCCCAAATATCAGCCGGCTATCCGTCTAATATCCATAGAGCAAAACCACTATCCATGCTCGCCCCATGAATAAGTAGATATCCGCCTCATGAAATTCATTGATGTAATTAGTACTTCATATCCTTACCCGCGGGTCGGATACCCGTGGATATCCAGATCCATGGATAAAATTGTCATCTTTGAATACCCCAAAGTGACCGCGGGCCAATCCATACGGATAAAAACGGACCGTTTCAGTCGCGTGTTTGGATCGGCCTGATAGAGATGCTCTTAGGTGCGACATTGTGTCTAAGTATTACCACCGGAGCACATGTTGTTCTTATTCCCCACGTGTTGGCATCCGACGACCATGCATTTCCGATTCCTTCCTATTCCATTGTGTGCTGGTGATGCTTTCTACACCCAAATCGGTCAAGAAGAATGCGGCGCGATATTCCTGGCCGAAAATCGGCCTGTCGGCAGCAAATCCTCCCACAGGTTGCCATCAACGGTACGTTGGCACGTCTGCCCTCTGGGTTTCTACCCGGCAGTCTTCGTTCAGAGAAAGCAACTTGGCAAATAGGTTAATCATTCTCTCTCGTACCATAATATACTCTCTCGGTTTCAAAATATAAGATGTTTTACTTTATAAAATGAGTGTAGCTAGATCTCTTTTAATGTGTAGGTTCATGTAGGTTTAGAGTGAACCTATACATTAAAAGGTAGGTAAATACACTCGTTTTACAAAACTAAAACATCTTATATTTTAAAACGGAAGGAGTAGTTGGGATAGTTTGGGGTACCAATTGGATTACAGGATTAGGAACGGGATAGTAAACTGTACCGGATCATCTACCTTTATCCCGAGAACATATGTCACTTCGGCTCGTTCGCTTTAGGCGACATATATAGGTGCTGGTAGCTAGAGTCTATTTTCTCATGATCAAGCCTATTAACATTGTAACCGGACGGCTCAGTCAAATTCTATAGTTCTCTAGAGCACACATGTCAAATCCAGAAGGACATGTACTTGCATTCTTCGTGGTGGTTAGGGCATGGCACTAGCGCTATCAGTGTGCAGTTAGTTAGCCATTTTTGTTGCTTTGAGTAGGTTTTGTCCCTATAAAGCAAGGAAAGATTCCACGGGTTTGAGTAAGAGGAAATGACGTGTCCTGCCTGCGGAAATCATTGAACTGAAAGCTAGCGGCATCTCCGCGCATTTGATGTGTTCCTTTCTTTCCCTTCAACTTTATTTATTGATTGATCACGCAGATCATGCTGGCGACCCCACCTCATCAGCAGAAAATGAAATCCAAAAGGAGGCTTTTCATTTTAATTGCGGCCTTTGACTTTGACCCTCAGCTCCACTCGGTTTTTATCCCTCTCGTGTGTTTCGTATGGTGCCCATGAGGGCTGCATCAGCTAGAGGGTGTAGTGTAGTGTGTTCATTCAGCCAATGGGTTATGGAAAGCCCCCACTAATTTCAGAATTAATGGACGCTGGTGACGAGAACAGCTGCAACAACCGGCCGGAGACTGTTGAGACAAATACTGTACGCACAAAAGATCAGTATTTGGTCTTGCACATGTACAGCACTCCCCTTTCGGAAATCGTATAGTATAATGCAAGTTGGATCGGATTTTTTTTTGAAAGGAGGGCAAAAACTTTATCTCAATCTATTAATTAAGAAGAAGTTTTACAAGAATGTAAAAGGTTCAGACATTAAAAAAAAACTGTCCTTCTGGCATAGTTTTTCCCAAACCCCTTAGCACCCGCTAGAAAACGAGCTTCCTTCGTAATCTTACCTAGAACCACAAATGTAGGCGCGTCCTTGTGGAAAACCTCACCATTTCTTTTATTCCATATCTTACACGAGGTTAGTAAGGTGAGGGAGGTAATAGCTTTGCGGTCTGAGTTTGGAGGTTCCGCCACCTCCTACCACCAACATTTGAATGTGAGACCCTCTCACTGGATAGGATGAATATTAAGTTTGATTTAGGGTTGCCTCGGGCAAAGCCTCCACATCTCGTATATATATCTAACCAACATACAAAGTTACAATTATAACATGACAGGTACCCATATACAACACGTATACGTGTCCGTTTTTCAGCACACCCCTCAATCTGAACTATCACTACTATATACAAGATTCAGATTGGAATTGAACGATCTAACATGTGTCGTGTGCTTGGTTTAGTAAATACATCAGCTAGTTGGTCATTCGTCGAGATGAACCTGCCATCTAAATCTCCAAGGCAAGACGCTCTTGCACAAAATATAAATCGATCTTAATGTGCTTGGTCCATGTGTGAAAGACCGGGTTCACCGTCAGGTATGTAGCCCAAAGATTATCACATCACAAGATGGTGGTTCGCTGCTATGACACGCCTAGATCCTTGAGCAGTGACTCTAACCAGATGGCTTCAGCAGATCCATTAGCTAATGATTTATACTGTCTCCGTGCTAGACCTGGAGACGGTGGGTTGTTTCTTGGCACTCCATGAAATAAGATTTCAGCCAACGAACACAACAAACTCACTAGTTAAATGGCGGTCAACAATACATCCTTCCCAATCATCATATGTAAATATACTAACACCAGCGGAAGGAGACTTATGTATCATCTGCCCCATGTTCAAAGTTCCTTTGGCATATCGCAGAATACGCTTGATGGCTTCCCAATGCTCATCAGTCGGCCGCGATAGAAACTGACAAACCATGTTGACAACAAATAACAAATCTGGGCGAGTAAGCGTCAAGTACTGAAGCCCTCCAACAATACTACGATACCGGGTAGAATCCTCAGCATCAAGTAGTGTGCTGACATCATGAGCAAGGCGCTCAGTGGCGGCTAGAGGTGTTGAAGTGGATCTGCAATTCTCCATGCTCACACGATGGAGAAGATCTAAAACATACTTCCATTGAGTGAGTGTCATGCCCCCTGAATTATAGGATGCTTCTAGACCCAAGAAGTAGTGAAGAGGACCAAGATCCTTAATGGGAAAACTGTCCGAGAGAGACTACAGCCGGAGTAGAGCCAGCAATCACAATATCATCCACATACAACAACATGTAAAGTTGTACACCATGATGATTGAAGATGAAGATAGAAGTATCCGCCTTGGGCGAGACAAGGCCAAGCTGAAACAGACATGCACTCAAACGAGCATACTAGGCACGCGGGGATTGTTTGAGACCATATAGAGCTCGCTGCAGCTTGTAAACATGAGAGGGATATTGAGCATCCTTAAAACCAGGCGGTTGCTGCATATAGACATGTTTGAACAAGAAACCATGAAAGAATGTATTACTGACATCAATGATAGCTGTGAGACTCGAGACATTTTTTATGGCTTTTATTGATGGTTTTCTCCCAGATTTGATCGTTTTCCAGCTTTACCTAACACTAATACTTTGGTAGCAAAGAAAACTTGGTTTTTAATGTGTGTTTCAGGTTCTGAATGTCAACAGAAGGTTTTAACTAGAGAAACACAATATTCTGGAGAAAACAAGCAAGTCCCACTTTGGAAGCACTCGAGAGGAGCATACATAAGCTTTAATGAGCAACTATACGACGGGAATATTTTTTGGACATATAGTTCCCGCCCTATAGTTCCCGCCGCCTCTGTCTTGTCAAAGGGACAACTTCCGTGAAGGGACCGAGGACGAAAACACAACACAACAACCGCCATACCATCTAGAAGGGAGAAAGAATAGATCCGGAGAAGAAGGGGAAGACGTTCTTCATCTCGCTCCGCGATCTTCGACCTCGTAGCCAATACACCCCCATAGCCACTACTTGTACTTGAGAGAGAGATGGATCTCCATCTTGCAAGACTAGGGTTTGAGATTGTTTCTTCCCATCTTAAATTGTGTTTGATATTTTTATATTCTTATTATGGATCTCCATGGTAATACAAAGACGAATTCCCTTTATTTGATTATATTGATGATCCATTCTTCTCTCACGTGTGAGTAATTCCCTTAGGCGTGGGAGATGTAGGAGATTGGTGAGATGTAATGTGCCTTCATATATTTCCATTAGTTTGTGATTGATTCTAATTACTATATTATGTGTGCTTGACTATCTGTGGGATGCCTAATGCTAGTTGTCCAATTAAGGGCCAATACAACATGATGCTTTGTTCTACATAGATAAGATCTTGTTTGCTAGTGGACCGGCGACCACCGGGTGATACGGGGATATCAATGAAAAACTAGTAGACTTGACGATAACAAGGAACCACTGTGCTTATTGCATTAGTCCGATCCAAGGAGCTTAATCGCTAAGTGACCTGAAGGGTCTTAATCTTTTAGTGTCTGACCATGGTTTTGGTAACAGGCTAGTAGGATTATTGAAGTTGGGATGAAATCTACCAAGAGAAATTCCGGCTAATTATGGGTTGCTCGCCTACACATATATTTATAAGATTATAATTGTTACATTTATCATTCATCCACCTGGCACAATCACTATCACCATGAACTGAATCTCCCCGTGCCTTCTTTTGCCATCTGCAGGAAACAACAAACAACCAAGTCGTTCTTTACTTTTATGCTTTATATTTATGAAGTTTACATTTTAGTTCTATTTAAATACATCTCATTTAATCAAAACCCCATTCTTACTCCAACACTTGCAGTCAATTCACTTGAAGATATGTGATAACTTCGGGTGTGACAAAGACTTCACCCATAAACACTTACCTTTGGGCTCCCCGTGGGATCGATATCTATACTTCGAAACTAGGTACAAACGATCTGTGCACTTGTAGACATCAAGCTATTTTCTGGCGCTGTTGTCAGGGAGCTAAGCACTAAGTGTTTGTCTTTTGACATTTCAGGTGTTGCTACTATAAAATGTTCTCCCTACCAGATTATATTGAGCGCGTGCCTGCTCAAAGGCGCGAAGAGATTATTGAAAAACTTTTAAGATGAAATAAAGTTGAAGTTGAAAACCTGAGTAATATTATGGAAATCATGTCTATTTATAGGACAACTCCTATGAAACCTGAGAAAGCTCTCAGAGAATACAGTGCTCCAAGTTCTGAATTTCTTAAACAACCAATAGAGTTCCCTAATCCTGGAGTTAGAGAATATCGATTTGATGATGGAATTATTAAAATTTTGTAGAAGAAAGCTTTTAGTGGAAGGGAAGATGAAGACCCAGGAAGACATATTAGAGAGTTCGACGATGTGATAACATCGCTCGGACCAAAAGGTTTGCTAAGGGACTTTTCTCGTCTGAAATTATTTAGTTGGTTTCTTAAAGGTAAATCTCTAGACTGGTTATATTCTCTCCCTTGCTATTACATTAAATGTTGGGAAAACTACATTATTAAATGCATAAACAGGTTTAATCCTTTTTAAAGGTAACTGAACTAAGAAAGAACATAGACAACTTTAGTCAGAATGTGGGAGAAAACTACCCACAATCCCGGGAAAGATTCTTTGGAATGATCAATAATATTCCTAATCATGGCTAACTATTTGCCATTTATTTTACCATGGTCTTAATACTCAATGTAGAGATTTGCTTGACCTCTCAGCAGGAGGGTCTATAAATACTCTAACTATTAAGGAATGTTTGGAATTGATGTCTACTAGGGCTAAGAATGATTCTTTATATAATCATGATTTTGGCACTAAGCTGGAAAGAGAGATACTTCGGATAACTCCTGATCTTATGCCCAAGGTACGCAAAACAATGAAATAAAAAGGTATACCTTCTAAACTTGTTAAGGAAAACAAAGTAGATTTGTTACAAGTTTTAAATGAAGAAGATGAAACTATATTTTTTTTCAAGAATTAAAACATCGATAAGTAAAATCTCATAATAACTTGCATAAGCACTTCCAAAAACACAAAAAGATTTTGGCGAAACTCACTAAAAATTATGATGAGATTGGCCAAGAAATAAAACTATTTCAGAAGTATCTTAGTATGATTGAAACCCAGTGTGAACAAATAGCATCTGGTTATCAAAGTTTTCTTCGCGATGATAAAGATATTCCTGTTTCTACTAATGTTGTCACAAGAAGTGGTGCAGTTGTTACAGGACCCTTAGGACCACCGAAATATGAAGCTGAAAAAGAGCGAAAGGAAAAGGCCTTGCTCGAAGCAAGCCAAGAAGATGATACATTGGTGGATCCTCAAGATGAAACTGAAACACAAGATCAAACTAAGGAGGACCAGAATGATGCACGTGATGACCATTATAACTCTGATGCAGAGACGGTTGATCCAAGAGAAGATAAAGAGATAAGCAAAGAAGATGAAGTTATTGTAGTAGAAAATAAGAAAAGCAATAAGCAACAACAAAAGAAAGCAACAAAAGAGCCTGACCCCCACAAAAGGTAAAAGACAAGAGTAAGTCAGGTGAGAAAAAGCTTCCTTAGCCAGATCGAAAAAAGAAAGCACCGAATCAGGTAATTTACAATTCTTTTACAAAGGAACTTAGTGACCTTTGTCTGGAAATTCCATTTGCGGATGCAATCAAAGTTCCTACTTATACCAAATTCATCTGTGATATTCTTAGTAGAAAGAAAGAAATAGCTGAAACTATTGCCATGTTAACTACTTATCCTGCTAATGGGAAGTTGTTGTCTATGTCTGGAGATCCTGGAATACCAACTATTTCTTGCTTAATAGGTAAAACTGATATTCACAATGCCTTGTGTGATCTAGGAGCAGGAGTTAGTGTAATGCCATACTCCCTCTATAAAAGGTTAGGATTAGGTATGATTGAGGATGTTTTACTTAGAATAGATGAGCATGTTATTCCCACTAATTTTATTATTCTTGAAATGCCAGAAGATGAAAGATTGTCTATAATACTTGGAAGACCTTTCCTTAGTACTGCAGGGGCATCAGTAGATTGTGCTGAAGGAAAGATAATCTTTAATGTTTATGATGCTGAAATCATTCGGTATTTTCCAAAGAAGCTAGAAGCAGGAGAAAGATACATTCCACCGACAAAACGACTTCATGTGGTAAGTGCCTTTGATAAGGGGCAATCCAAGGTAAGGATTCGAGAACAGAAAAGAGGTTGAGTTACTCAACCATTCTTAATAAAATGCTTAATGGGAGTCAACCCATCTCGTCAATAAAATAGATTAGAAAATAAAAGGTTCATCGCATTCTTACCACTTTTTCACAGACATTCTTGCGGAAGCGCGCTCGTGAATATGCAGCTGTCAAAAAGTAGTACAAACATCGATTGAATGAGTTTAGAATAAGAATAAAATTTAAGTTCGAGATTTTCATCTAAAGAAGCCAAAATTTTGCTTTTAGTGCGCCAATGTTGGTCGACAGTTTCTACTGTTAATTTTCTGTCAAAAATAAGGTATTTCGCTAAGTTTTGGGATAAGAAGGTATTCTCAAATAAATAGATTTTTTTGATGATTATTGATGGTTTAACGACCAACTATATGGCGGGAATAAAAATTCCGGCCGTATAGTTCCGGTCGTATAGATATCTTTGCCATCAACAAATTTTCTTCGAAGACACACATAGTGTAACGACCAACTATACGGTGGGAATAAAAATTCCGGCCGTATAGTTCCGGTCATATAGATATCGATGCCTTTGTACAAAACTTATCCAAAAGGTACTGAGAGTCTAACGACCAACTATACGGCAGAAATAAAAATTCCGACCATATAGCTCCGGTCGTATAGATATCGATGTCTTCGTACAAAACTTGTCCAAAAGGTACTGAGAGTTTAACAACTAACTATACGGCGGGAATAAAAATTATGGCTGTATAGTTCCGGTCGTATAGATATCAATGCTAATTTTAGAAATTTATCTCGAGAAACAGACGGTTTAACGACCAACTATATGGCAGGATCATTGTGATCCGGCCGTATAGTTACATCCGTATAACTATTTTCTGCATAAAGAAACCCTAGTTGGCGGCTCCGCCACAACTATACGAGCAGAGCAACATCATCCACCGTATAGTTTGGTGCGACCATAAAATCGCACCGGGGCGGCTAGGTCTTCCTCCCCTCCTCATTATTTCTCTCATATTCTCTCTCTAAACCCCTCAAAATCCATCTAGAACTCTTGATTCTTCGCAGATTTTGTTCGTTTGAGTGGGGGAATCAATAGATCGGTATGTTTCTGTTCCTATCCATGCTTTATTTTCTGATTTCCATGGTTGAAACTCTCATATTGATCTAATGGATGAACTCAAGCTTATTTTGTTTTACCTATTAATTTATTACGTTGGGATTAAATTTTTCCATGTAGGACCGTTCATATATTATGTAGAAACTATATGCCTAAGGTTTTATGGTGAAATTTTTTAGTGCATCACGATGAACAAAATCGGTAACCTCTTTCGTTCGAGCAAGCGCACACAGGGTGAGGGCTCGAGCTCGGGGTCCCGAGCCTCGCGCAACTCCAAGTTGGACATTGTGTCATCGAGGAGGGTGCTGCCCACACACTGGGCCGACCACAAATTTCTCACCGCGGCAGGGTTGAAGGTGGACTTCGAACTCATGTGCAATAGGGCAGGGTTGGCGGTACTTGGCTTCACAAACCACGATACCTACACCGAGCTTACCCATGAGTTCCTTGCCTCCTTCTAGGATGACCATAGGGAGAAAGGTAATAAGTGCACAATAAGCTTCACCATGAATTGGGAGCACTATGAAATAAATTTCGAACAATTTTGCAATGCTTTCGGTTTCCCTCATCTTGGGGAGCCTACTGTTACTAACCTTTACAGCATCACAAGTGGAGTGACTTGGGAGGTTATTTCTGTTAATGGTGGTAGACAATTTTACCAGAAGAAGATGTCAACCATTCAGAACTCAACCATCCGCTACTATGATTTGTTCCTCGCCAACACACTACTGGGAAGAGGTGACACCGGTTCCATGGCCAATGCGGACATGGAAATGCTCACCAAAACTCTCGCAAAGCCCCAATCCTGTAGCTCTACTCATCCAGCACCTTCGCCACCAAAGCAATAAGACCAAAGGTGATATTCGCATTGGTGGATTGGTAACTCACCTTGCACATGCATTAAATGTTATACTACCTATTATGGAACCTATTGACGGCTCCAAAGTCATGGACGTCAAGTATTTGATTGCTTGTGGCTTCCTTGGTGTTTACAACTACGTCCCCGTGGCCAAAGGTGACATAACCCTGCTTGGGAGGGACAACAACAACAACAAGGGGGGGCCTAGGACCCATGGCCCAACCAGCCACAACAGGGGTACAACTACGTCCCCTATCAGGAATTCCAACAGCTCAACCAACGCGTTGGGGAGATCGACCACACTCTTTAGTAAATGAATGAAGATATGAGTACTTTGACTCACAACTTCAGTCACTTCATGACCCACTTCCCTGACTACTACCAGCAGTATCCACACCAGCCGCCAAATGATGGCAACAACTGAGCCTGGCAATAGCCAAAGCTTGGGGGAAGTTTGAAAACCTCCAAACTTTGCATTCATATTTTTATTTCTTATTTTGATTTATTTTATTGAAATTTGCATGTTTATTTTTAGTTTTGCATTCCTAAACCAAAAATACAAAAAAAATAGGTGTAGCTTTATTTGCAAGTTCATTTCTTTGTTTCTCTCGGAGATCGCTTAATTTCAGGTGATTTGGCAATATGGAAATACAAGAGAGGTTCGACTCAAATACGAGAACGAAGCAAGGAAGAAGAGGTATCACATTCCTTTCATAACCCTCTTTGCAACCTTGAATTGATCCTACAATTATTTACTTGCTTGCACTGGAGTCACTCCCCACTTAGCTAGTTATCCTACAAATTCTATTCCTTTGCTAGTGTCTCCTTTCTAGCTTTCAAACAATGAGCAATGAACTTAGTTAAAAAAATGCTTCCTACATTTTGACAACAAGAGAAAGCTTCTGAAAGATGACTTGAGTCCATGTTTAGCCCGAAGAATTTAATTTTAGAACTACTCCATCCCATTTGAGCTTAATATAAATAGACTCGATAGTACCCTTGATTGAAATTGTTTGATAAAATGGATGCTTTGAAGTAGTAGAGATTATGCCACTGCTTTTGCTAAATAATTACCGTAAGATATTGCTTCACGCATGTCATTACAACTCTATCGTGCTCCATGGGGAACTAATAACTCCGCTAGGCAACAAATGATCTAAATGTGGGAAACCACTTGATTTCGGCTATTGAGTTATGTAAATGTCTTTAGCAGCAATGCTATGATAGGTAAAATCTTTAGTATCCTCATGGTTTCAAGTTCCAAGTGAAGTTGTAGTACTCTCTGACTCATTATTGCTCAACAATTATTTATTGGTATGGTCACGAGTGCACAACATAGCCCCAATTAACATGTTAAAAATAGTGGCATGATTTCTCTATGAAAGAGCTGAAGTTTTTGAAAGACAAAAGAAAGAAAAAGGTGCTTTGAGAGTCTTGAAATTTTGACATGGGAGTAGATGAGTTGTTCTTAAATTAAATGTTTTGATGCCAACTTGAGTACTCTTAATTGATTTAAAATAAACAAGAACAAAAAGTTCTCATCTCTCAACAAAGAGAGACACCAAAAGAATTTGTCTCACTTTCCTAGCTAAAACTTTTGACACTTTCTTGGGCATATGATTTATTTGCTAACAAGATATATGTGGTTAGGAAGTGGACTCAGTGTAATCTTGTGAATACTTGTATGATCATATTTAAGATTGCAGGGATTGTGAAGAAAAGAATTTGACACCAATTCAAACTTGTGAGTTTCTTTATTTTTAGTCTCGAATCTCTGCTATTCTTCCTTATTTCCTTGTCACTCGAGGGCGAGCAACATCTAAGCTTGGAGGAGTTGATAGCTGTGAGATTCGACACATTTTGATGGCTTTTATTGATGGTTTTCTCCCGGATTTGATCGTTTTCCAGCTTTACCTAACACTAATACTTCAGTAGTGAAGAAAACTTGGTTTTTAATGTGTGTTTCAGGTTCTGAATGTCAATAGAAGGTTTTAGCTAGAGAAACACAATATTCTGGAGAAAAAAATCAAGTCTCGCTTTGGAAGCACTCGAGAGGAGCATACATAAACTTTAACGAGCAACTATACGATGGGAATATTTTTCCAGCCATATAGTTCCTGCCGTATAGTTGCCACCGCCTATGTCTTGTCAAAAGGGACAACTTCCGTGAAGGGACCGAGGATGAAAACACAATGCAGTAGTGGCCATACCATCCAGAAGGGAGAAAGAAGAGATCCGTAGAAGAAGGGGAAGACTTCTTCATCTCTCTCCATGATCTTCGACCTCCTAGCCAATACACCCCCATAGCCACTACTTGTACTTGAGAGAGAGAGGGATCTCCACCTTGCAAGACTAGGTTTTGAGATTGTTTCTTCCCATCTTGAATTGTGTTGGATATTTTTCTATTCTTATTGTGGATCTCCACGGTAATACAAAGACGAATTCCCTTTATTTGATTATATTAATGATCCGTTCTTCTCTCGTGTGTGAGTAATTCCCTTGGGAGTGGGAGATGTAGGGGATTGGTGAGATGTGATGTGCCTTCAAATATTTTCCATTAGTTTGTGATTGATTCTAGTTACTATATTATGTGTGCTTGAGTATCTATGGGATGCCTAATGCTTGTTGTCCAATTAAGGGACCAGACAACATGATAGTTTGTTCTACATAGAAAAGATTTTGTTCGCTAGTGGACCGGCGACCCCCGGGTGACACGAGGATATTAATGGAAAACTAGTAGATTCGAGGATAACAAGGAACCACTATGCTTATTGCATTAGTATGATCCAAGGAGCTTAATCGCCAAGCGACCCGAAGGATCTTAATCGTCTAGTGTCTGACCATGGTTTTGGTAATAGGCTAGTAGGATTATTCAAGTTGGGATGAAATCTACCAAGAGGAGTTCCGACTAATTATGGGTTGCTCGCCTACATATATATTTATAAGATTATAATTGTTACATTATCATTCATCCACCTGGCATAGTCACTATCACCATGAACTAAATCTCCCCGCGCCTTCTTTTGCTATCTGTAGGAAATAACAAACAACCAAGTCATTCTCTACTTTTATGCTTTATATTTCTGAAGTTTACATTTTAGTTCTAATTAAATACATCTCATTTAATCAAAACCCCATTCTTATTCCAACACTTGCAGTCAATTCACTGGAAGACCTGTGACAACTTCGGGTGTGACAGAGATTTCACCCATAAACACTTACTTTTGGGCTCCCTGTGGGATCTATATCTATACTTCAAAACTAGCTACAAATGATATATTCACTTGGAAACATCAAAAAACTTGCCGCAAACTCCATCCTCATGAGACTGCAAGCGAGAGAACCAACCGAATGGTAGCGAGCTTCACAATAGGATTGGAAGTGTCTCCATGGTCAATGTCATACTGTTGTGTAAACCCTCAGGCGACAAGGAGAGCCTTGTGTTCGTCAATGGATCCATTGAGATGTTGCTTCATTTTGAAGATCCACTTGCTGCCAACAATATTGACCCCAGGCGACCGCGGTACCAACACCCATGTGTTGTTTTGTTGAAGAGCAGAAAACTCAGCAGCCATGGCAGCGTGCCATGCCGGCTCACACAGGGCGTCATGACGTGTGACGAGGGGTGGCCTCGGCAATGTCCATGGAGAAGGACTTAGGGTTTTACGGAAAAGAGAACATTGGGGATTTCATCGGATATCAGGAGAACTGTGCAGTCAAAGTCGCCTGGATATTTGGTGAATCGCACTATTACAGTTCGCTTGGGGATTTTTCGGTGCCCTCACCTAGGCTTCTCCCATCCTATATATAATAGACCGGGTCTAAAAGCTGTATGTGGATAGGTTACATATACATAATTACAATACCAACACGATGTCGGTCCTTTTCCTCTTTCCTGATACAATTAAAGCCTTTGTCAGTTGCTCCTTTGGGCTGTCATCTGGAATCTTCATGGGCCGTAAGCCTTTTACATAGCCAGGGTAGCGAATCATAGGCACCCGAGTAATCGTACCTATGTCAGTAGCCCCTGAGACTCTACCTGAACCGTAGATTCGGGTTGAGTCTCAAAAGATATGTTCAATTTTTCCCTTTGTTTTTACTATCTTTAGCTTTATAGGAGTTTGGTACAACGAGCTTGATGCATCCGACAGATCAGGAATCAGTTAATTGCTTCTGGGCAAAAGCAAGGTTGTCCTACATCAAATTTAAGTCCCAGGCCTAAACTCAGAATTTATTACTGGCGTAATTCAGTTCGGGCTGCTGAGGACATATCGAATATTGAATCCCAGTTCTATTTTATCGGGTACCCAACGTATTCGTCGGGATTTTTCATCGTATCATTGATACGGGTACATTACTAGCAGAGTGCATTCTTGTGTGATTACTAGGTCACACAGGACGAATCCTGGGGTCTTACCTTCATGTTTTTGAACATGGCATTCGGAGTTTTGTCGCGTTTGGATGCGATCCGAGATTATTTGTTTTTGATTTTTGTCGGCTGCCCTGTTAGGCTGCCAATACTTCTGAATTTTATAAGATATTTTGATACTTTGTGAAACTCCCGATGGGAGTAAACTTTTGAGGATACATAAATGTAAAACTCATAGGTTTTAGGCGAAGATGGTCTTTACTTGATATGCATAATTTGTTTTCTATCGGGTGCACGTCAGTGCTCTCGATGGGAGTAGCCCTCGAGGCTATGTTTGGATGCTTGTATCTGGATATAGGCTCAAAATTTTTGTTAGTTTGATTAGAAATATAAATCCCCTGAATTGACATAAATAACAAAAACTCAAGGTACGAAGAACTTATCTCTCTTATTTATATACATGGCGAAACCGATGATACATTATTTTGGGCAGATTGCCGCTTGGCCGTTGTCCTAGATATTCTGGCATAAATGTCGGGCCATAGGCCTTATTGTATTGTAAGTAAACATAAAATCTTAAGCGTAAAAGCTTCATAGTTGTGCAACGTTCCATGGATTGAAATATTTGACTCCTATCTTCTTATCTTGTAGTCGATATGATCCTCTAGAAATAACTTCTGTAACAATGTAAGGTCCTTCCCAAGGTGATTCTAACTTTCGGTGGCCGTCTTGTTTGAGGCGAAGAACTAGGTCCCCTACTATGAAGGACCTAGGACGCAATCATCGGCCGTGGTAGTTGCGCATGTTTTGCTGATATATAGTAGCTCTCTGCAGCGCTTCATCTCAAGCTTCATCGAGTGCATCAACGTCATCTTCAAGTGCTTCTCTTGATTCATCTTCATCATATGCAGCTACTCTGGGAGATTCATGTGATACTTCGACTGGAAGGACAGCTTCAGCACCGTGGACCAGAAAGAAGGGTGTTTCTTGTGTCGAATTATTAGGGGTAGTTCACAAACTCCACAAGAATGACGGTAACTCATCAACCCACGCTCCTTTTGCTCTGTCGAGTGGTACTAGCAACCTTTTCTTGAGTCCAGAAGTTACTAAGTCATTTGCCTTTTCCACTTGTCCATTGGTTTGCGGGTGAGCTACAGAGGCGTACCTTACCTTGATGCCCATCTCCTGGCAGTATTCCTTAAACTCATTGGAAGTAAAATTAGTTCCATTGTCTATAATGATGATGTTTGGCACACAAAACCAAAATACTATGGACTTTATAAAATTCACAACCGAAGTTTCAGCTTGTGTGGTGACCGACATTACTTCGATCCATTTAGTAAATTTGTTGGCTGCTACTAGGAGAAAGACGTGTCCTTGTAGAGATGACTTGTGAAGTTTACCCACCATATCAAGTCCCCATTGAGCAAAGATCCAATATAGAGGTATAGGGTTTAATTCAGCGGCGGGTGCTTCAGGTTTTGTTGCAAATCGTTGACATGCTTCACATGTTCTGACTATGTATTTTGCATCTTGAACTGTCGTGAACCAATAAAATCCTGCCCTGAACGCTTTGGCGGCAATTGCTCGGCTGCTAGCATGATGACCGCAAACTCCTTCATGTATTTCCTTGAGTATGCTTTTTCCTTTTTCGGGTGTGACACATCGGTGCAACACACTCGAAATACTTCTTTTATATAACTCTCCTTTGATTATCCTAAAGGCTTTCGATCTTCGAGTGATTCGCTGGGCTTCTGTCACATCCTCGGGTAGTTCTCTCTGAGTCATATAGGCTATGTATGGCTGCATCCATGTAGGTTCTATTTGTTGGGTCCGCAGCATAGAAAACAAAAAATTTCCTACAATGATAACTACACGCCAAGATCTATCTACTAGGTACAAAGCAATGGGTGGACATACATCCAACAAGAACTTACCCTCGAAGACAACGAGTTTTGTTAACGAGTAGGAACTCGTGGTGGATGTAGTCGTACACTTGCTAATCTCAAGATCGTGAGGAAGTCTGAGCACCGCAACTCAGCAACGCATCCGTACTCGCACACACGTTCAAGCCACTGGACAACCTCCACCTCCTCGCTCCAGCGATCCAGCAGAAGCAGCAACTCCTTCCAGACGAAATGCCACCGGGAACATGTATCTCGCTAATCCGAGACCATGGGGGAATAATTCTAGAGGGGGAGAGAGATCCTTCACAAGGAGGTGTGTGGAAGAAGGAGGGAGAGGGTGGCCTTTTATAGGAGGAGGGGGGTGCCCCTCCTCTTCATGGCCAGCGCATGGGGGGGGCGGGGTGACCCCTCACATCCCCATTCATGTGGTGGTAACCCCTCCACATTAAAATGCCTCTTCACATTCCCTTTTAAAGTCCCCACTTTAAATGCATTAAAATTCTCCAAGTTTAATGCTCTCTCATTTAATAAAACTCTTTTATTAAACTTATTCAGAATTTTGTTAATTACTTTAATTAACAAACATTCACATATAACCCCTTGCAATATTTCAGTATCACATGCAGAACCACTTTCTGCAATTTCTGGTTTCTATCGAAACAATTCCTGCGCTTTGCAATTCTTTCGTCTGAAACATATGTGCTCCAAAATGATGTCCGGTAACTCTTAAGTGTGTCACCCTATGGTTCGCGAATAATGCAGACATGATTGAGACTCCTCTCAGATCAATAGTCAGAAGCGGGACCTAGAGATCCATACTGACTCCTACATATTCAACGATGACTTCTGTGATCGTGAGAACCTTTAACGCTTGTAATTTAATCCCTTTGTCTCATGATATAATACATGTCCGAGATTCGATCAACGGTATCAAAATACCTAGTTTGATCTCGTTACCGACATGCACTTTTTTCTCGTTCCCGTGATATAACATTCTAGTGATCACATCACTTGCTTGCAAGCTATGTCAATGTGATATCACCGAGAGGGCCCAGAGTATATCTATCCGTCATCGGGATTGACAAATTCCACTTTTGATGCATGAGCCTCAACATAACACCTTCGTAGCACTGAACCAATCTTTATAGTCACCCTGTTACGGTGTGACGTTTGATGTTATCAAGATACTCTTCCGGTGTTAGCAATTAACATGATCTCACGGTCTAAGGATGAAGATTACTTCGTATGATGTTATAGCAATATAAACATAATGACTTGATCGTAATGCTATACTTTAGATGAATGTTCATCACATCATTCCACCAATGTTGTGACCTTGTTATTAACAACATCCAATCTCCATGATCAGGAAACCTTGATCATCTTGTTAATCAACAAGCTAGTCTATAAGAGAGGCATAACTAGGAACCCTGTTTGTTTATTAAACACACATGTATTGATGTTTCCAATCAATACAATTCTAGCATGCAAAATAAACATCTATCATATATAAGGAATACATAATAACAACTTTATTATTGCCTCTCAGGGCATATTTCCTTCAGTCTCCCACTTGCACTAGAGACAATAATCTAGTTCACATACTAATAAATCTAACACCCATGGAGTTCTGGTGTTGATCATGTTTTGCCCTAGGGAGAACTTTAGTCAACGGATCTGCTACATTTAGGTCTGTGTGTACTTTACAAATCTTTATATCTCCATCCTTGACATGCTCGCGGATGGAGTGAAACTGGCGCTTAATATGCTTGGAATTCTTGTGAGACCTCGGTTCCTTTGCGTTGGCTATGGATCCATTGTTGTCACAATAGATCACCATCGGGTCCAATGCACTAGGAACCACACCTGGTTCCATAATGAACTCTTTCATCCAAACCGCTTCCTGCGCCGCTTCTGAAGCAGCAACATATTCCGCCTCCGTCGTTGATCCAGCCACCACAGGTTGTTTAGAACTCCTCCAACTAACTGCTGCTCCGTTCAACAGAAATACGTATCCGGATTGAGACTTAGAGTCATCCGGATCAGTGTCAAAGCTAGCATCGACATAACACTTAGAGACTAGCTCTTCTTCACCTCCGTATATAAGAAACATATCCCTAGTTCTTCTCAAGTACTTGAGGATGTTCTTGACCTCTATCCAGTGTTCCGAACCTGGATCAGATTGGTACCTACTAGTCAATCGAATAGCATGTGCCACATCCGGTCTTGTACATAGCATGGCATACATAATAGAGCCTATGGTCGAGGCATAGGGGATCTTATCCATCATCTCTCTTTCTTCCGCCATAGCCGTACTTTGAGTCTTACTCAATGTCTTGACTTGCAACATAGGTAAGAACCCCTTCTTACTTCCGTCCATATTAAACTTCTTTAATATCTTATCAAGGTATGTACTCTACGATAGCCCAATTAGGCGCCTTGATCTATCTCTATAGATTTTAATGCCTAATATATATGATGCTTCACCAAGGTCTTTCATCAAAAATTTGCTGTTTAGATAACTTTTAACACTATTTAAAAGATCTATATCATTTACAATCAATAATATGTCATCCACATATAATATCAGAAATGCCACATTGCTCCCACTCACTTTCTTGTAAATACAAGCCTCTCCATAAGTTTGGACAAATCCAAACTCTTTGATCACCTCATCAAAGCAGAGATTCCAACTACGGGATGCTTGCTTCAGTCCATACATGGATCGCTGAAGTTTGCATACCTTATTAGCATCCTTAGGATCGAAAAAACCCTTAGGTTGTATCATATACAACTCTTCTTCAATATTACCATTGAGGAACGTAATTTTGACATCCATCTGCCATATTTCATATTCGAAATATGCAGCAATTGCTAACATAATTCTAACCAACTTAAGCATCGCTACGGAAGAGAATGTCTCATCGTAGTCAACTCCTTGAATTTGTCGAAACCCCTTTGCAACAAGTCGAGCCTTATAGATGGTCACATTACCATCAGCATCAGTTTTTCTTTTGAAAATCCATTTATTCTCAACGGCCTTTTGATCGTGAGGTAAGTCCACCAAGGTCCAAACTTGGTTCTCGTACATGGATTCCATCTCGGTTTTCATGGCATCTAGCCATTTGTTGGAATCCGGGCTCATCATCGCTTCTTCATACGTCGCAGGGTCATCCATTTCATCAACCATGAAATTCACAATAGGATTGCCGTACAGTTCAGGAGCTGCATGTGTCCTGCTTGACCTATGAAGTTCGGTAGTGTCCTCTTTTGGAGTTTCATGATCAATATCATTAGCTCTCTCTTCATTAGGTGAAGTCAACTCCGAAACAGCTTCTGGTGCTGTGCTACTCGCCATTTCATGAAGAGAAGGTTCAATAACCTCTTCGAGTTCTACCTTCCGACTACTCACACCTTTCGCGAGAAACTCCTTCTCAAGAAATGATCCATTCTTGGCAACAAAAACCTTGCCCTCGGATATATGATAAAAGGTATACCCAATTGTTTCCTTAGGGTATCCTATGAAGACGCATTTTTCCGCTTTGGGTTCGAGTTTATCCGGCTGAAGTTTCTCCACATAAACATCGCATCCCCAAACTTTAAGAAATGACAGCTTAGGTTTGTTTCCAAACCATAATTCATACGGTGTCATTTCAACGGATTTACATGGTGCCCGTTTTAAAGTGAATGCAGCTGTTTCCAGTGCATAACCCCAAAATGACAGTGGCAAATCAGTCAGAGACATCATAGATCAAACCATATCCAATAAGGTACGATTACGACATTCCGACACACCATTACGTTGTGGTGTTCTGGCAGGCGTGAGTTGTGAAACTATTCCACACTCTTTCATGTGTGTGCTAAACTCGTAACTTAGATACTCTCCTCCACGGTCAGACCGTAGAAATTTCATCTTTCTATTACGATGATTTACCACTTCATTCTGAAATTCCTTGAACTTTTCAAAAGTTTCAGATTTGTGTTTCATCAAATAGATATACCCGTATCTAGTCAAATCATCCGTGAAAGTAACAAAATAACGATATCCACCTCGCGCCGACACACTCATTGGTCCACATACATCAGTATGTATGATTTCTAATAAATCTGTCGTCTATTCCATTGAACCGAAAAATGGCGTTCTAGTCATCTTGCCCATAAGGCATGGCTCACATGTATCAAATGATTCGAAATCAAGTGATTCCAAAAGTCCATCAGAATGGAGTTTCTTCATGTATTTAACGCCAATATGACCTAGACGGTAGTGCCACATATATGCAGATATATCATCATCAGGTTTACTCTTTTTAGGATTAACATTATGAATGTGTGTATTATTACTATCGAGATCCATCAGAAATAAACCATTCAACATAGGTGCATGACCATAAAAGATATTATCCATATAAATCGAACAACCATTGTTTTCAGATTTAAACGAATAACCACTTTGCATCAAACACGATCCGGATACAATGTCATGCTAAGTGCAGGCACCAAATAACAATTATTCAGGTTTATAACTAATCCCGATGGCATATGGAGAGGCAGCGTTCCGACGGCGATCACATCAACTCTTGATCCATTGCTGACCCGCATGGTGACCTCATCCCTTGCTAGTTGTCGCTTGTTCCGCAGCGGCTGAATCAAGTTACATATATTAGCAACCGATCCCGTATCAAATACCCAGGTGCTACTGCGAGTACTAGTCAAGTACACATCAATAACATGTATATCATATATACCTTTGTTTGCCTTGTCGGACTTCTTGTCCGCCAAATACTTGGGGCAGTTGCGCTTCCAATGGCCAGTCCCCTTACAATAGTAGCACTCAGTATCAGACTTAGGGCCAGCTCGGGGTTTCTTTTCAGGCGCGGCGACATATTTGCCACCCTTCTTTCCCTTGTGCTTGCCTTTCTTGTCCTTCTTGAAACCGGTGGTCCTATTGATCATCAACACTTGATGTTCTTTCCTAATCTCCACTTCTGCAGTCTTAAGCATTGATAGAAGCTCGGGAAGAGTCTTCTTCATGCCCTGCATATTAAAGTTCATCACGAAGCTCTTGTAGCTAGGTGGCAGAGATTGGAGAACACGATGTATGCCTAAGTCAATGAGAATCGTTATTCCCAAGGACATAAGCTTATCGGCGTACCTAGACATTTTGAGTACGTGCTCACTAACGGAGCTGTTTTCCTCCATCATGCAGCTAAAGAACTTTTCAGAAGCATTATAACTCTCTACGGCAGCATGGGTATCGAAAATCATTTTCAATTCTCCCATGGTATCAAAGGCATTGCCATTTTTGAAACGCTTTCGAAGTTCTCGCTCTAGCCCATACAGTATGCCGCAATGAACTAAGTTGTGGTCCTCCTGACGAGTCACATAGACATTCTTTTCCTCGTCAGGGGCATCAGGAGCTGGTGGGGGGCCTAGCGGCGCATCTAGCACATATTTCTTTTGTGCAGCAGTGAGGAGAATCATCAAATTCATAGCCCAGTTGGTGAAGTTGCTACCATTTGCAGCAAGTTTCTCTTTCTCCATGAACACATTGAAATTAAAAGCAGGTGGTGCCATCTACAATAGAATTTGTAAAGTTTATTTAGACTAAGTATATGATAGAGTGAGTTCAACTAATCCAAATTACTAATGAACTCCCACTCAAAAACGACATCCCTCGTGCCTTTTTGGTGATTACATGAACCAAATCCACTACACCAAGTCCGATCATCACGTGAGTCGGTGTAGCTTCAAAGGCGAGCATATATATGGGCATCATATCAACTATATGACTCATGCTTAACCTTTCGGTCCGTGTTCCGAGACCATGTCTGTACATGCTAGGCTCGCCAAGTAAGAACCTTAGTACTCGCGTGTGTAAAACTGTCTTACACCCGTTGTATGAAAGCGTAGAGTCGAGTACACCCGATCATCACGTGATGTCTCGAAACACGATCCATAGAATGGTGCATACTCAAGGAAGAACACATTTTATCTTGATATCTAAATGAGGGATCATCTTACAATGCTACCAAAAGTGCCAAACTAGCAGTATAAGATGCTAACATCTAATGTGTAAAGTGAGATGATATGGTCCATGCATTCGATCTCTATCATTTGCATCGTGGTATGATCTCTATCATTCCTTTGTGTGTAAGGCCAAGGTCTATGGAACTTACACATTGAATGTGTTGTAAGAGTATCTATCATACATCTACTTACAACAATACCATATCACTACACTAGACCAGCAACGATCTAAACTAGACGCCTCTAATTTATCAATTGCAAGTTTTACGTGGCTTAGGGCTTTCGGAGATAGAACCGTTCTCACCTACGAACATGAACCACAACGAGGATAACCAAGTTATTAGCAACTCGTTGTAAATCAGATATTGACTATAGTAGGAGAGACGGACACCCGCCAGCCACTTATGCAAAACAAGTTGCATGTCAGTCATGGAACCGGTCTCATGTACGATGACATGTAAGGTTGGTCCGGGCCGCTTCATCCCACTATGCCACCAATATCCAAAATACATAGAAGATGCAATAACATGATCATCACCGCCCACATATAAACATATGTGTACTACTCGTGCAAAGCACCTACGCATAGATCAGGCTTTGATACCACTGTTGGGTCCGCATCATAGAAAACAAAAAAATTCCTACGATGAGAACTACACGCCAAGATCTATCTACTAGGTACAAAGAAATGGGTGGACATACATCCAACGAGAACTTACCCTCGAAGACAACGAGTTTTGTTAACGAGTAGGAACTCGTGGTTGATGTAGTCGTACACTTGCCGATCTCAAGATCGTGAGGAAGTCTGAGCGCCGCAACTCAGCAGTGCATCCGTACTCGCACACACGTTCAAGCCACCGGACAACTCCACCTCCTCGCTCCAGCGATCCAGCAGAAGCAGCAACTCCTTCTAGACGAAATGCCACCGTGAACATGTATCTCGCTAATCCGAGACCATGGGGGAATAATTCTAGAGGGGGAGAGAGATCCTTCACAAGGAGGTGTGTGGAAGAAGGAGGGAGAGGGTGGCCTTTTATAGGAGGAGGGGGGTGCCCCTCCTCTTCATGGCCGGCGCATGGGGGATGACCCCTCACCTCCCCATTCATGTGGTGGTAACCCCTCCACATTAAAATGCCTCTTCACATTCCCTTTTAAAGTCCCCACTTTAAATGCATTAAAATTCTCCAAGTTTAATGCTCTCTTATTTAATAAAACTCTTTTATTAAATTTATTCAGAATTTTGTGAATTACTTTAATTAACAAACATTCATATATAACCCCTTGCAATATTTCAATATCACATGCAGAACCACTTTCTGCAATTTCACCCGAAACAATTTCTGGTTTCTATCGAAACAATTCCTGCGCTTTGCAATTCTTTCGTCTGAAACATATGTGCTCCAAAATGATGTCCGGTAACTCTTAAGTGTGTCACCCTACGGTTCGCGAATAATGCAGACATGATTGAGACTCCTCTCAGATCAATAGTCAGAAGCGGGACCTGGAGATCCATACTGACTCCTCCATATTCAACGATGACTTCTGTGATCATGAGAACCTTTAACGCTTGTAATTTAATCCCTTTGTCTCATGATATAATACATGTCCGAGATTCGATCATCGGTATCCAAATACCTAGTTTGATCTCGTTACTAACATGCACTCTTTTCTCGTTCCCGTGATATAACATTCTAGTGATCACATCACTTGCTTGCAAGCTATCTCAATGTGATATCACCGAGAGGGCCCAGAGTATATCTATCCATCATCGGGATTGACAAATTCCACGCTTGATCCATGAGCCTCAACATAACACCTTCGTAGCACTGAACCCATGTTTATAGTCACCCTATTACGGTGTGACGTTTGATGTTATCAAGATACTCTTCCGGTGTTAGCAATTAACATGATCTCATTGTCTAAGGATAAAGTTTACTTCGTATGATTTTATAGCAATATAAACATAATGACTTGATCGTAATGCTATACTTCGGATGAATGTTCATCACATCATTCCACCAATGTTGTGACCTTGTTATTAACAACAGCCAATGTCCATGATCAGGAAACCTTGATCATCTTGTTAATCAACAAGCTAGTCTATAAGAGAGGCATAACTAGGAACCCTTTATGTTTATTAAACACACATGTATTGATGTTTCTGATCCATACAATTCTAGCATGCAAAATAAAAATCTATCATATATAAGGAATACATAATAACAACTTTATTATTGCCTCTCAGGGCATATTTCCTTCACTATTATCATGACCTCATCAATTTCTGGTTCTTCTTCAATGTCCTCTTTTGTGCTTGTGCTGGCTGATGGAGCCCCCGAGTCTTTTCACGGCTTACTCTTTTTCTTTGTTTTGGGTGCTATAACCTCAGAAACTCTTTTTTCTTTGATAGAACGCTCAGATATTTCTTCCCAAAAAAACCCATGTGGCACTAGTAAGCACATGGACCCGATGTTTGCCAAATTACCGGCTTCTTAATTACTTGCTCTTCCTATGTGTGCTACTTCGCATCCATCAAATTGAGCTTCCATGATGTTGTATAAATCATGGTAAGCAATCCTGTTATCGCTGACAGCATCGCACTTGTTCATTGCTTGCTACGCTACAAGATTGGAATCACCGAAAATTTTGAGGCGAGTTGCACCGCAAGCTTTAGCCATTCGCATGTTGTGCAACAAGGCCTCGTACTCAGCTTCATTATTGGATGTGTTTGCAAAGCTCATCTGAAGTATATATCGCATCTTGTCGCCTTGTGGTGATACTAGTATGACTCCTGCGCCTGCTCCTTCTGTTCCTTTTGATCCATCAAAGTACATTGTCCAGGCGCTAGAAAGATCAGGTGGACCCGTACATTGTAACTTGGGCCACTCCGTGATGAAGTCAGGCAGAACTTGTAACTTAATTGATTCACACTTCTCATACGTGATGTCTCGAGGAGACAGCTCGATGCCCCAGAGGGATACACGCCTAGTTGCTTCTAGATTATCGAGGATATTCGAAAGAGGTTCTTCATTGACCACTATGATCGGATGTTTCGAAAATAATGGTGTAGCTTTTGTGCTGTCATAAATACTCCATATGCCAATTTTTGGTAATCTGTGTACCTTTGTTTGGATGGTGAGAGGACCTCTCTTAAAAAATAAACTGGCCTCTAGACACCATGGGTTTTCCTTCTTCGGGTCGCTCTACAACCAAAACTGTGCTGACCACCTGATTTGTGGCGGCGATGTAAAGAAGTAATGGCTCTTTCTCTCGTGGAGACACAGCGACAGGAGGCGTCGAAAGCGTATTTTTGAGGTCTTCAAAGGCGCGCTAAGCTTCTTTGGTCCATTAAAACTTATCTGACTTCCTCATAAGAGTATAAAATGGTAGTGCATTTTCTCCTAATCGAGCTATGAAACGGCTGGATGCTGCCACTCGCCCAGCCAGCTGCTATACACCTCGTAGATTCGTTGGTTTTTTCATTGTCAAGATTTCTTGTATTTTATCGGGATTGGCCTCGATTCCTCTTCCTGATACCATATATCCGAGGAGTTGCCCTACCGGGACTCCAAAGGAACACTTCGTTGGGTTTAATTTGATGCAAAACTTGTCGAGATTTTTAAATGTTTCCTCGAGATCCTTGATAAGTGAAGATCCTTGCTTTGTTGTAACTATAACATCATCAATATATACTAGTACGTTTGTGCCAATTTGGCTTCCCAAGCAATTTTGCATCATCCACTGATATGTTGCTCCGGCGTTCTTGAGGACGAAGGGCATTGTTGTGTAATAGAATACACCATAAGGCATAATAAACGCTGTTTTCTACTGATCTTCCTCCTTTATTCGAATTTGGTGGTATCCTGAATATGCATCCAAAAAGGAAAGATGTTTGCATCCCGCGGTTGCATCGATCATTTGATCGATATGCGGTAGTGGGAAGTGATCCTTTGGACAATGTTTATTTAATGCAGTGAAGTCAATGCACATCTGTAGCTCTTTGGTATTTTTCTTTGGGACACATACTGGGTTTGCGAACCACTCCGATCAGTTCCTTTATAAAATTAGCATCAGTAAGGCGATGTAGGTCTTTTCCAATAGCTTTGCGCTTTGGCTCTGCAAAATGACGAAGCAACTATTTTACCAGTTTCGCTTTTTGATCCAAGTTTAACGTATGCTCAGTGAGTTCCCTGGGAATTCCCGGCATGTTAGAAGGTAGCCATGCGAAGATTTCCCAGTCTACACAGAGGAACTCGATGAGCGCGCTTTCCTATGCGGGACCAAGATTGGAAGCCACAAATTTTGTCTTCTCCGGGTCGGTAAGATGGATCTGTACTTATTTTGTGTCTTTCGTAGTGTCGAAGGCCTAATCGAGATTGACACGCGCTATTGCTAGAGGTTCTGCTAGTGTTGACATTTTGAGCTGCTCGAACTCGGTTGCCATCCCAAAAGATTCAGAAATTTTATTGAACTCCCTATCGCAATTGTCAGATCGTGTGAAGCTTCCTTTTACTGTTATGACTCCCTTTGGTGCTGGCATCTTCATGACTAAGTATGCATAGTGCGGGACTTCCATGAATCGTGCAAAAGCTGGTCGTCGTAGGATCGCATGATATTGTGATGGCTAGTCCATGACTTCGAACTCAAGTTTTTCTTACCTAAATTTTTCTTTGGATCCAAAAACGACGTCAAGGAAAATTTTACCTAAAGGAATTTCAGCTTTACCTGGTACTATTTCATGGAAGGATGTTTTTGTTGGTGCCAAATTTACCAAGGGGTAGTTCATTGCCCTTAGTGTTTTGGCATAGATCAAGTTTATGCTGCTTCCTACGTCCATGAAGACCTTGCTCATGTTGAACCCGTCAATTTTTGCTTCAACTATCAAGGCCAAATGACCCGGTCATGGTACTCAAAGCGGGTGATCAGCTCTGCTAAATGTGATTTCTTGTTCTGACCAATGGAGATACTCGGGTGTGGATGGTGGAGCCGTCTCTTCCATGTTGACTTGCCTTGTGATTAGCTTCTGGATTCTGTTGTATGGACGCCCTTTTTGAATCATTGACATTGCCCCCTTTGACCTAGGGTATTCATTGCCTTGATCAGTTGTGTTTTGTGGTTGCCCTGCTGGCGGTGGTGGTGCATCGATGGCTAATGTGCCAGGCGTGGATGTGTATCTCGTTTTGTTGCTTAGGTCGCCTTTGCATTGCATAGCTCTTGCATCTTTAAGAATGTTCCAGTCTTTCATGAGGTGATTGGATTGTCCTTTTCCTACTGAGTCGACATAAAAGTGCATATTACAGGGTCCTTCAAGTATCCGCATTGCGGACATGGGTGGGTCCCTAGCTCTTGGCTGATATCACTGCGTTGATTAGCTTCCTACAAATACGTCCCTGTTACGGCGGTACCCGCTGTTGTAGTCGTCGTTCCTGTTGTTGCCTTCACCCGAAAAACTGGTGGCGACGTAACTTGGTCCCGTGTTTACGTTGTTGTTTCTTCGTCTCCTGTCATTGCCACGTTTATCCCTACCTTCTTCGAGTGAACATGTTCGTTTGTTATGTAGCACATCCTCTTCATCAGCCCAACGATTTGCTATGTCCATTAACTGTGAAATTGTCTTGGATTTGACCCGCCCTAGTTCTTCTATGAATTCTCGGCGATGGAGGCCGTTATTGAAGGCATCAATGGCTCTTTCGTTGGATATGGATTCAACTGAATTTTTGATGATGTTCCATTGCTGGATGAATGCTCTTTTTGACTCTCCAGACTTCTGTTTGCATGCCCGCAATTGCTCTAAAGACGCGGGTCGTTTGAATGTCAACTAAAAGTGTCGGATGAACTTATCTTCGAGATTGTTCTAACTACTAATGAAATCTTTGGGTAGCTATCTGAGCCATGACATTGCCGCGTCAGTAAGGTGCAATTGTAAACTTTGCATTGTAGTGCCTATAGAGCCACCCTGTAACTTGACAGTGGCCAGATAATCTGCTAGCCAAGCTTCGGGCTCTTGAAGTCCATCGTACTTTTGGCGGTCATGTGGAAGTTTAAAGTCCTTGGGTACCGAGGTCTTGCGAATCCACCGAGTGAAGCAGCTGGCTCCGCTTAACTCATAGTCTTCTTCATTGTCACCGTCATGGTATCTTCGGTTGCAATTTTCGTCTCTTGCCTCATCGTTCATGTATTGCGTATTGTTGCCTCTTGTGTTGCTTCGTGGCTCTGGTTCTAAGAGATGTGCCCGATGTGGCAACCGAGATCGCCGGGTGTGACCTGCTTGCCAAGGGCTACTACGATGACATAGGGATCTGTCTGGTTGATGCGTGATTCCCTGTTCGGCTTGTGCGAGAGATTCTCCTACCATGCCGAGGTTCATTAGGGAAGAGCGGTGGAGAGTGATGACCCACAAGTATAGGGGGTGTATCGCAGTATTTTCAATAAGTAAGAGTGTTAAACCCAACGAGGAGCAAAAGGTGCTGGCTAGTGGCTTGGAGAAGGAATTCTTTGTAAATACTTAGCAAATGGATTTTTAGGGTTTTTTGATAATACAGGTAAATAAAGTACGCGTAAATAAAAGATAATAAGAATGAATGCAGCAAGTGGCCCAATCCTTTCTTTAGCAAAGGACAAGCCGGTTGTATTACTTAAGATGACCAAACGTTCTCGAGGACACACGGGAATATCGTCAAGTTCTTTCGCTTCATATAGTTGATTAATCTTCTTTAGTTTGCTAAGTGTTGTGTGGGTGAACCTGTGCTAATGTACCGACCTTCCTAGGACTAATACATACTTGTGATTATACCCCTTGCAAGCATCCGCAAGTACAAGAAAGTAATTAAGGTAGACACCTAACCACAGCTTTAAACTCTAAGACCCAGACGTCCCTTGTGTAATGGTTTCCTAACGGGGGTTCAGGTTTCTGTCACTCCGGCAACCCCTACGATTAGTAGCCAAATAGACAATGCATTCCCCTAGGCCCATATAGGTGAAGTGTCATGTAGTCGACGTTCACATGACACCACTAGAAGAAGTACACCACAACTTAAATATCAAACCATTCAATCTCCCTCAACACAATTCCACTACTAACAACATGACTTCTCCCATGTCCTCAAGAACAAAACGAACTACTCATAAGCCATCATATGGATCATGATCAGAGATGAAATAATGAAGTATAATAATCTGAACATAAATAATAATTCAACGGTTCACTCAATAACATCAACTACAAAGAGTAATCAACACCGGGAAAGTTTAGCCTAAGAACTATGCAAGATTCAACCCAATTGTTACAGCGGTATGGAGGTGGTGATGATGGTGCTGATGGAGATGATGGTGGTGATGATGATGATGATCCCGATGAAATCCAGCTTGATGGTGGTGTTGATGGCGACGATCTCCCCTTTCCGGGAAGGAATTCCCCCAGCAGAATTCTATCTGCCGGAGAGATCTTTCTCTCTGAGTGTTTTCCGCCCCGCAGAGGCGGCAAAATATTTCTGTGGTTGCCCCCCGAGTCTTAGGTTTTCGGGAGGATAATATACGCCAGAGGGGAGAGGCTGGAGTGGACCAGGGCGTCCACAGCACCTGGTGGCGCGACCATGGGTGGCCCGCGTCAGGGGGTGGTGTGGGCCCCCTGTGGCCCATCTCCACTTCCCCTTCTGGCTTTCTTCGTCTTCTAGAAAAATAGGATTTTCCATGTATTTTCCCGGATTTTCTGATCTTCGCAAATTTTGCCTCCAAACAGCACCTTTTCCATCAGAATCCTAACTACAGCGGTTCATGCTCCAAAAGTCATCAACCATGCAAAAGCAGATAAAATAACATAAGTATCATCTCTTAATATGAAATATATCAATGAATAACAGTAAATTATGATATAGAATAGTGATGAAAAATGGACGTATCAGAGAGTTGCACGAGGATCGTCGGGTGCAGGTTGAGTTGTGATCAGATATGTTTGTGTAGCCACAATTGCTGCTTGAGCCGTCTTTGCCTTGATATTTCCTGCTTGATCTATTGACATAAACGATAGATCAAGGTCTCAGATCAGTTTGCTTCTTTCTGCTTCGGGGATGTTCTGTAATCGAGATGTTCCCCTTCTTGGCGGTGCTCCTCTTGTTACGCTCCCAAATCCAGTAGAGCTTAGTTGTGCTCGTCGTAAGCTAGATTCGTCGCCTAATCTCTTTCTTTCGTCGAGTTGCCTTTGCATCCTTAGTAGGTCTCTCTTCTTGTGGTGATTAAATATTGATATGCCAATAAATCTTCGTGTGAGGCATCGACTGTCATTGGAACTGCACCCGAAATTGCTTCTCTGGCTTTTTCCATGCCGTCACTGGTAGCCGAAGAGTTTGCCTCTCTTCTCCATTTGGTTCTGCTCCTCTTCCTTGGACTATGTGGTTGTCCATTGTTTCCCCTCCATTTACGTGGTTCCCTTTGTTGCTGTGATTTCTTGTATTGTCATCTGATAAAATATCATTGGGGTCGCGAGTACGGTTGCCATTAGAATCGTGTGGTGTCGAGGTATTCCCATTGATCACGCACACTTGGTGGCGTGTTATGCATGGGCTGGTAATGTCGTCATATGTCTCGTGGGAGACACTGTTGGGTGGATTAGTGAAGTCCATTAGTTTCTGTTCTGGGTAGATTTCTGCCATCCGTATCCTGATGTCGATGCTTTCGCCACTTTCCTCGGGCTCAGAGTTTGCTGGGTTTGTTCCACGTGGTGGAGTTAGTTGGGAGTCTGATCTGAAGGAGAGATTGTCGTAAAGACCATCAAGGTCACCCAGATTCGTCTCATATTGCTTGTTTTCTTTAGCTGCTTCTATCTGCGTCGTGACTTCCATGGAGGATCCGATAGATGATAATGGTATCTCCGTAGGCGCAATATATTCTACCGACGGTTCTGATATAATAAGGGCCGAGGGGTGTGATTCTTGGGGTCTTCTACTTGCAAGTGGAAGCTTCCAATGATTAAATCGGATCCGTCGTTGAAGTCGGCGGGTACTAACACAAGGGTGGGCGGGCGTGGATCCGCTTTTGTTGGGTTGCTGCTTGAAAAAAAGAGGTCCGCCAAATCCATGGTTCCAGCATTTAGGGTTCCCACAGACGGCACCAATTGACGAGGGGTGGCCTTGGCAATGACCATGGAGAAGGACTTAGGGTTTTGCGGAAAAGAGAACGCGGGGGTTTTCGTCGGATATCAGGAGAACAATGGAGTCAAAGTCATATGAATATTTGTTGAATCGCACTATTATAGATCGCTTGTGTATTTTTCGGTGCCCTCGCCTAGACTTCTCCCATCCTATATATAAAAGGCCGGGTCTCAAAGTTGTATGTAGATAGGTTACATATGCGTAATTACAATACCAACACGATGTCGGTCCTTTGTCAGCTTTCCTAATAGAATTAAAGCCTTTGTCAGTTGCTCCTTTGGGCCATCATCTGGACTCTTCATGGGCCATAAGCCTTTTACATAGCCAGGGTAGCGAATCATAGGCACCTGAGTAACCATACCTATGTCAATGTGAGACATGCATCGCAAAGAAGACTCTACACGCAAGGTTGTATCGAACTGTATCATCCGTATACTCCTTAGCTCGACGAGTATCATCCCTGATATGCCCATATCAGGGATGGTTACTCGGGTGCCTATGATTCGCTACCCTGGCTATGTAAAAGGCTTATGGCTCATGAAGAGTCCATATGATGGCCCAAAGGAGCAACTGACAATGGCTTTAATTGTATTAGGAAAGAGGACAAAGGACCGACATCATTGGTATTGTAATTACGCATATGTAACCTATCTTCATACAACTTTGAGACCCAACCTATTATATATAGGATGGGAGAAGCCTAGGCGAGGGCACCAAAAAATCCACAAGCGATCTGTGATAGTGCGATTCACCAAATATTCAGGCGACTTTGACTCCATTGTTCTCCTGATATCCGACGAAATCCCCCGCATTCTCTTTTCCGCAAAACCCTAAGTCCTTCTCCATGGACATTGCCGAGGCCACCCCTCGTCAATTGGTGCCGTCTGTGGGAACCCTGAATGCTAGAACCATGGATTTGGCAGACCTCTTTTTTTCCAAGCAGTAACCCAACCAAAAAAGCGGATCCACACCCGCCCACCCCTGTACACGCCGACTTCAACGGCGGATCCGATTTAATCATCGGAAGCTTCCACTTCCAAGTAGAAGACCCCAAGAATCACACCCCTCGGCCCTGATTAGATCAGAACCATTGGTGAAATATATTGCGCCTATGGCGATACTAGTATCATCTATCGGATCCTCCATGGAAGTCACGGTGCAGATTAAAGAAGCCGAAGAAAACAAGCAATATGAGATGGATCTAAAGGGTGAATAGGTGCTAATTCAAATTTTAACACTTTTTCAATTGTAGGCTTGACACAAAAGGTAAATTCTCTAGATATACTATTATATAGAATTTCCCTATATGCAAACCTAATTACTAGTGAGTAAAGGCGAGTGAGATAGAGGAGCGAGTAAACCGTAGTGGAGCACACGGAGGCACATGATTTGTTTTACCGTAGTTCCTTCCTTGTTAAGGGAAGTACATCTGCATTGGAGGGGTGTGCGGTACTAAGACCACCACGGCACAATAGGCCTCACCCTGTTCTCTAATGGATCTCGCCACCAAAGGCTTGATCCACCTTTCCACTATAGGAACCCTTCGAGGCAGGAACCGGCCCCTTTACACAACTAGCGGGGCACAACTCCACAACCAAATTAGAGCCTCCCGTGATGACAACAAGCTGCCACAAGAACAAGTTATCAATAACAAAACACAAGATCTAGATATTAACGAGAATAATAGATCGGGGAATTCTCCAAGTGAATGGAGAGGAGTTGATGCGCTTGATTCGTGATGACGATGTAGGTTGTCTCCTCCTTCAATTCCCCCAAAGATCGAATCCTTCGGGTGGTTGAAGTGGGAGATCTAGAGAGAGAGAGCACTTGCAACAGGTCTAGTCTTTTTCAAATGAATCAAGGGTTCTGACCGAAGGGGATAAAGGGGCTTTTATACCCCCTATCCCAACAGAGCCGTTGGATCCATTGGGGGCCGGATTATCCGACCTAGGAAAAACTCCGCCCCAGACTCGGATTATCTGGCAAATAATCCGCCCTCAGACAAAGCGACGTGCCGAGCCAGCCCTTGCTCGCCTCCTGGTGCCAGATTATCCGGCCCAAGGTGAGGGCCAGATTATCCGGTCAGGGGAAGAAAATCCGCCCCTGTTCGGATTTTACGGGGGAAAATCCGCCCTAGACAGAGCGACGCGCCTTGCCTGCCCTTGATCGTCTTCTGTTGGCTGGATTATCCGGCCAAGGGTGAGGGCTGGATTATCCGGTCAGGGGAAGAAAATCCGCCCCCTTTCGGATTTTCTGCGGGAAAATCCGCCCCCAGACAGAGCAAAGCACCTTGCCTGCCCTTGATCGTCTTCTGGGGGCCGGATTATCTGGCCCAGGGTGAGGGCCGGATTATCCGGTCAGGGGAGGAAAATCCACCCCTTTTTAGATTTTCTAGGGGAAAGTCCGCCCCCACACAGAGCGTCACGCCCTGCCAGCCTTTGCCAAGTGAGATAGCCAGATTATCCGGCCCTTGAGGGGGCGGATAATCCGGCCCCCAAACACAATAACTTTTCCCTACACACTTAGCACACATGATAAAACTCCACGGTATTGTTATCTAACACGAAAAACACAGGGAACCATGAATGTTCTTTCAATCTCCCTCTTTTTGGTGTTAGATGACAATACTAGGATTCGCAAGATAGTTCTCAAGACAACAATATTTAATGAATGAAAAAGACTCGCCCTAAACGTGTGCATACTAAAATTTGTATTTGATTACAAATACACACAAGAAGGTACAAGTCTATTTCGTTGAAACATACGCGAAAAATTCATACCACCGGAGGAGAGATAGATACGTCCTCAATATATTACAAGAATATCCAATGATAGCCATAATGAGCGCCTCCCTCGATATAGATATCCAATATGACCAATATGATAGATAAATACAAAAGATAAATCCAGAGCCACACAAACATAGTCTCACACAGCACAAAACACAAATAAAACTTCAACGCTAAATGGGCACAAGCGAGAAAAAGACCGAAAAGCTAAAGGCAAATGCTTGTGCCCGAACCATGCAAATCCGCGAAGACCTAATAGAACTACTTCTCCCCCTTTGGCATCAAAATGCCAAAAAGGAAGAAGAGCAATGCTAGCGTCCCAAGGGATCACTCGTAGTCATCATCGCCGTCCTCGGCCCTGTCCTCATCCTCAAGCTGCTCGGTGTCATCCTCCTCATCATCAGCAGGGGCCACAGAAGGAAAAAAGTGACGCTCAATCTCACCATAGTTGAGCCCAGAAGAAGAATCAACCGAGCATATGGTGTGGGAATGGTAGGAGTAGGGGGGTCGCCTGATGCACCGGACACATGGTGGAGAATGAGCTGCTGAGTGTGAGACATCTCGTGGCACTGCTTGTATGCCTCATACTGTCCCTTGCGAGTGTCCATGCCCATGCAAAGAATGTTCCGCTGGAACCAATTCAGCTGCTTGATCTCACGAGCAATAGGAGGCACTGGAGGCCTACAAGCACTGGCACGAGCATCCCTCATGAGACCCTCAGGAGCAGAAGATGGGTGTGAGGTCTTCCTCACCTTGTTGTAGATCTTCTTCGCCTTGTGTTCCACATCGATGTTAAACTCTTCATAAGGAAGCAGGTGCTTGATCAGCATCATGATGAACATAGAATATGGGATGGATAGCCTATTGAACATGGCATCAATCAACTCATGGTAAATAAATTCCATCACATCCAGCTTGTATGAGACGGACTCATCCTCACAAGACGCAACCTCATGAGAGAAGGCAAGAAGCTAGACCAGGTGACCACGAATACTATCATTGTTTCCTCCACTTAGGGTGATAGAATCCCGGAAGAGACCCGCCAAGATAGCATATACGGGAGAAAGACCAGCAAAGGAGCCCACTATACCATTGTCAACAATGCACGGAGAGAGAACTGCATCTTTATTGGGATTGAGTTGGGTGATGATACAATGGCCACTTGCACAATCCCTGTTGCGGAAGGAATATCCAAGCACCCCAGCAAAAACACGAAATTCAGGTTGCATTAGCCTGTCACGAGTCATCCACTTCATAGTGCGGTGCTCATCACCACAAATCACCAAGGTGGAGAAAAACTGCTTCACAATCTCATAATCTTAGGAGCATTGAAGGGCCATGAGATGGTGCAGCCCCATCCTCTCAGTCACATACATGGAATCAACAAGATGAGGCTTCTCCATGGCCTCAACAAGAATCAGAGGATGCATAAGCCGAATCTTCTGCCGAGCATAAACATCTTCATAGATACCCTTTTGTTCAGCACACCAAAAACGAGAGTCACCCAGCTCAGAATCATGCGCCAGTTCATCAAATAGATCAAGGTGACGAATGGAAGAGTATGCAACAAGATGCATCTTCTTATAGTCAATCCTGGGCTCTTTTCCCTTCCTCTTGGACACACCCTTCCTATCCCTCTTTGCATGTTCAGCCATGCGTTTTTCCTCGTTCTTCCTTCTCCTTAGCTCAGCCTCGTCCACTAAGTTACCCTCACCGTCGTCCCGAAAGTATTTGGCACGAGGACGACGCTTGTATGTCTTGGGAGCACTAGAACCACCTGTGAAGCGAACAAGATGGATAACATGGGGATAAGCACACACACAAGTCCAAGAGAGAACGTAGAAATAGTAGGAAAACAGTTCATAGTCCAATCATACTCAATGCACAACACCCAAACGAGACTAAAGCAGTTTTGACCCTGTCAGGATGGATTATCCGGCCTGGCCAGGGGCGGATAATCCGGCCCTGGCAGAAAATTTCAGAATCGCCTAGATTGAGTGCAAAAACATAGATCGGGCCTAGATGCTACAAGACTACAATTTCTACACGAAGAAACAACCTTCTAGACAACGTTCCACCCAACAAGTAACACATCTAGCCAAAGATAGGGAGAGAGGGAGTTACCCTCACTCATTGGAGGAAGAACGAGGAGGAGAAGGTACCCGGAGGCGCGGAGAAAAAGATCCGGGGAGGCCCAGAGAATCCGGCAGCCGGAGAGGCTCTGGGGAGGGTGGGGGCGGCAAGCGGTGGCTAGGGTGAGGGAGAGGGTCGGGGGAGAAGTGCTGCTCGTTATGAGCCCTTCCCCCGACCCCAACCCTTAAAGACTGCAGCCGCTAGGGCCAGATTATCCGGCCTACACTTGGGCCGGATTATCCGGCCTAAAATCTGAGATTTTGTTACACACATATTCAAGCCCGCGCGTCCCCAAACAACACCCCCACAAGGTGAACAAAGGACTTGTGTGCACGAAAAGATGGCTTAGGGGTAGGGAAAGGCTTGGGATTAAGAGAACCAAACTAAGATGGTACTACACACTCAAAATTGCAAGAATCAAATCAACTAGAGGCCAAAATTGAGTGTGATTCCCATAAGAACATGAGATGAGCAAAAACATCCAAAAAGATCCACATAAATCCAACACTTCTCACAGAAGAGGGCGGTGGCCGAGGCCACCTTTTTAGAGTGTATGGTATGACACCGTGAAGATATATCTTGGGTTCATGACCAATACTCATCAATAAGCTCAGATATCACAAAATGATATTAAGAGAAATGATTTGACTTGCTTTCGGCATTATGGGGGGAGGGTTAGCCCAATCAATTAGAACCACACTCCATGCCCACACCTAGACCAAAATAAGATTGAGATGTAAGAGTGAGTGCATGGGTAATCAAGACAAGCTCCTTGAATCAATGATATTTAGCTCATTCCTCAAGTAACAAAACCTTGCTTCATCAAGTGGCTTCGTGAAAATATCCGCAAGTTGGTTCTTCATGCTCACAAAGGATAGATCAATATCGCCTCAAGCAACATGGTCCCGAATAAAGTGATTCCAAATCTCAATATGTTTTGTCCTTGTGTGCTGCATCAGATTGTACGCAATTTTGATGGAACTTTCATTATCGCATAAGAGAGGCACTTTGTCACAATTGACACCGTATTCCTTTAAAGTTTGCCTCATCCATAGTAATTGAGTACATGCACTAGCAGTAGCCACATATTCGGCTTCGACGGTGGAGAGAGATATACAATTCTTCTTTTTAGAAGACCAACATACAAGAGACCTTCCCAAGAATTGACAAGCTCCAGAAGTTGATTTCTGATCATCCTTATCACCAGCCCAATCTGAATTAGTATAACCACATAGAGAGAAATTGGAGCCCTTGGGATACCATAGACCAAAATTAGGGGAATGAACCAAATATCGGAAGATCCTCTTGGCCGCCACTAAGTGACTTTCTTTAGGAGCTTCTTGATACCTTGCATACACCCCTACACTCAACACAATATTGGGTCTAGATGCACAGAGGTAAATAAGAGAGCCAATCATGGACCGGTATACCTTTTGGTCCACATCTTTACCGTGGAGATTAAGTTCAAGATGACATTTTGTTTGCATCGGAGTGGCGACGCCATTAAGGTCCGTCATCTTGAATCTCTTGAGCATGTCTTGGATGTATTTTGCTTGATTGATGAAGGTTCCTTCTCTAAGTTGCTTGATCTCAAATGCAAGACAGAACCGTAACTCCCCCATCATAGACATCTCAAACCTGTCAGTCATAAGCTTTGAAAATTCATCATTAAAAGCTTTATTAGTAGAGCCAAATAAAATGTCGTCTACATATAGTTGGCATACGAAGAGCTCCCCCTTAACCTTCTTAGTAAAAAGAGTGGGATCGATTTGCCCAACTTCGAAGCCATGGTCTAACAAAAGCTCTTTAAGGTGCTCTTACCACACACGTGGGGCTTGTTTAAGGCCATAGAGTGCCTTATCGAGTTTGTAGACATGGTTCGGGAAGTTAGGATCCTCAAATCCCGGGGGTTGCTTTACATATACCAACTCATGTAGAGGACCATTAAGAAAAGCACTCTTAACGTCCATTTGCTATAATTTAAAATTATTATGACCAACATAAGCAAGAAGGATACATATGGGCTCAAGACGAGCCACAAGAGCATAAGTCTCGCCAAAGTCAATGCCCTCAACTTGGGAATAGCATTGTGCCATGAGTCTCGCCTTGTTCCTTACAACAATGCCATTCTCATCTTGCTTGTTTTCAAATATCCATTTTGTGCTGATAACATTGCGACAATCGTTGGGCTTCTCTACTAATTTCCAAACCTTGTTGCGTTCAAAGTTATTCAACTCTTCATGCATAGCAACAACCCAGTCCAGATCTTCAAGAGCTTCAAACACTTTCTTGGGTTCCACCATTGAGATGTGAGCTTGATGCTCACCGAAACTTGCCAACTCCCTTCTTGTGGACACCCTACAACTTTGTCAAGAGTGTGACCCCTTAACTCAAGGTTCCTATCTGCATGAGCTTTGCGATGAAGTTCAATTAGCTTGTTGTCTCTTGGGGGAATAACTTCATCATTTGAGTCTTCGTTGGAATCATTGGCTTGGCCTTGATCTATAGCTTGATTAGCAGGAGTAGGAGATGATGAACCTTGCCCTTGATATGGATCAACAGCCGTAACAGGAGGCCGCTGCTCTTCAGGAGTTTCAGGGCCGGATAATCCGGACGTGGGTGGGGCCGGATAATCCAGCCTGGGAGAACCTAAAGCATCTTCGCAAACTTGACTGGATCTAGCTCTAATTGGAGAGTGGCCGTATAATCTGGGGTCAGCCGGAAAATCTGGCCTAGGACTTGCAGCAGATTCCTCGATATGTTGATCATTTTGGCCAGTAGTGGAGGGATGGCCAGACAATCCGGTGTCGACCGGATAATCTGGCCTGGAGCATTCAGGAGCATGTTGATCTTCAACATTTGGTGGAGTTGGTATAGAAGTTTCTCTAGTGGTTAGAGCATGTTGAGCTTGTGTCGATGAGGGCTCTACTTGAGTAGAGCATTGTCCTTCCCGGTCCGCCACAAGGGGTTCCTCAATGGGGTGGAAAAATCCCACGCCCATTATTCTTATGGCATCTTGGGGTATTTCAACATCTGCATCACAAACATCAACTTGCCCCGCACGGGAGCCATCATTTTCCTCGAACACCACACTGCAAGATTCTACAACAGTTCCGGAGAGCTTATTATAGACTCTATAAGTGTGGGATTCGGCACCATAACCAACAAAAATTCCGTCTAAATCCTTAGACTCAAATTTAGATAAACGAACTCCTTTGATGAGAAAGAAACACTTACAACCAAATACCTAGAAGTATGAGACGTTTGGCTTGTTACTGGTAAGTATTTCATACAGAGTCTTGTCCAAGATTTTATGGAGATATAGCCGGTTGGATGAATGGCAAGCGGTAGAGATTGCTTCAGCCCAAAAGTTATATGGAGACTTGAATTCAGCTAGCATAGACCTTGCCATATCCATTAATGTCTGATTCTTCCTCTCGGCAACACCATTTTGTTGAGGGGTGTACGGAGCAGAATATTGATGTCTTATCCCCTCTTCACTTAGAAATTCATTTAAGGTGTAGTTCTTGAACTCGAAGCCATTATCACTTCTATTTGCCAAAATTGGGAGATTGTGTTGATGTTGAACCTCGTTGGCAAAGTCAATGACCGTTTGTTGAGTCTCGCTCTTCAACTTGAAGAAATAGACCCATGTATATCTTGAATAATCATCAACAATTACGAGGCAATATTTCTTCCTAGCGAGGCTTGCATGAGATGGAGGACCAAAGAGGTCCACGTGAAGGAGCTTCAAAATCCTTGTCGATGAAATAATGGTCTTCCGTCGATAGGGAGAGTCATGCATTTTTCCTTCATCACAAGCCCTGCAAACACGATCTTTGGCAAAGGAAACATTTTCTTTTAGTCCAAGGATGTGGCCACCCTTGTGGAGACTTTGCAAAGTTCTCATGTTGATGTGGGCTAGTCGGCGATGCCATAACCAACCCGCGTCGGCCTTTCCGAAAAGACACATCAGGCCTGTAGTGGTTTTCCCCGAGAAGTCCACCACATACAGGTCATTTTCGACATATCCCACGAAAACGACCTTTACAGACTTGCTCCACAAGAGTACCACCAAATCAGCATCAATGAAAACTGCAAATCCCATCTTTCCAAGGGCACGAACTGAAAGTAAATTGTAACCGAGGGTCTCAACAAGCATGACGTCCACGAGAGAGATATCGTGAGCAAACACAACTTTTCCAAGACCCAGTACCTAAAATTTAGACTTGTCACCATAGGAGACGGTTATGTGATCATGATTTGGCCGCATCTCCGAGATGATCTCCTTGCTTCCGGTCATATGACTAGTGCAGCCGCTATCGAGTACCCATTTAGACCCACCGGAAGCATATCCCTGCAAGAAAGTTAATTCTTGGTTTTAGGTACCCATTTTTCAATGGGTCCTCTCATGTTAGTGAAAAGGGTTTTGGGAACCCAAATAGACCAAGATATGTCACTATCAAAAGGACCTACATAACTAGCATAGACATCACCATAATAATCACAAAATAATTCATAGTTAGGATTATTGGCCCCTGCAAAACCATCATAGTTGGTCTTGTCATTAGTGGTGGTGCTTGTCTTTGGTTGAGCAGTTTTGCTCTTCTTCTTCTTCTTCTTATTTGTCTTGGGAACATAACCAAGACCCTCTTTTCCATTGTTTGTCCTTTTCTTGCTAAGCACCTCATCTAGAACTTCTTTATGTTGAGATCCCTTTGCAAGTTCTTCTTGTCCATAAGGTGGAGTGGAGGTGCTAGGAATATCATACTTCTCCAATTGAGTTTGGAGCTGATCACAAGACTCATTTAGAGTAGAATGTTCACTCTCCAATGCCTTGTGAGCAGTGTTAAGTTTCTCAAACTTCTCCGAGAGTCTAGCATGAGCAGCCCCAAATTCAATATTTTCCTTCTTTAGTTTCTTTACCTTAGCAAGAGCGTTGTCACGTTCTTTGATGAGCTGAGCAACAACCTCTTCATGGGACTCCTCAATTGATTCGAGTCTCTCTTCCAAGGATACTCGAGCTTCCTCTTCTTCTTCCAAGGCATTCTTCAAGGAGGCTATCTCCAAGGAATCTTCTCTTTCAATTCTTCCCTTTTCTTCAAGGAGTTATTCGGATTGGGCAAGTTAACTCATAAGAGCCTCAAAATGAAGTTTGTGCTCACCTTGCAAGTTAGTGAAAAAATTGTCCAAAGCAATAACTTCTTATTTTATCTTAAGACTAGTATGATCATCCATATCCATATTTATATTAGTCTTAGGAAATGAAGAAATAGAAGATGATACCTCGGACCCTCTTGCCATAAGGCAAGTGACGTTGTTGTTGATGACGTTTTTGTTAGGAGAGTCGAAGAGAGATGATGGGGTAGATGTGGTGGCTATAGCAGCCACCTCTCATGAACTCTCTTCATCCTCTTCGTCTTCACTTACCGAGGAGTATTCTTCTTGTGCCACCAAGACAATCTTGGGCTGCTTCTTGTAAGGACCATTCTTTTTGATGAATGGCTTCTTTCGAGGTGCCTTGGACTTTTCTTTAAGGATGAGCCTACCACCACTGTCTTCTCTACTTTGATATGGACATTCAGCCACAAAGTGCAATCTATCTCCGCAATTGTAGCATGTCCTTAGCTTTGGGCCATTCTCTCTGCTTCCACTTGACCCATTCTTCCATTCAAGTTCAGACTTGGCCTTGGTTGGATCCTTCCAAAAATTCCTTGCATAAAAATCCATGTACTCACCATGAGCACGCTTGACTTCTTCGGGAAAACCCATGGAGATAACATCGTATCCTCTTACATCTTAATCTTGTTCAACAACATTTGCTTTTAGAGCCACAATGACTCCCTTTTGCATTCCAGTGGCCCAAGAACGGGCATCTTCGGCGTTCTTGGCGGCAACCTTGAAGGCCGCCATTGCTTGCATGACTTCATTAGAAGTCATTTGGTGGTAGTTGTGTCTACCTTGCAAACTCTTCAAATCCGTTGGCTCAAATGGCATGAGGGCACTCACATGTTTCCTTTTGATCCATGCATCGTCAATGTGAGTGGCTCCATGCTTTCTAAATGTTGTTGCAATGCTCTTGAGCCTTCTATACATGTCTTCACGGTCTTCACCATCCAACATGTAGAAACCTTCAGCTTCATTACTGAGAGCATCGTACTTATTCCTTCTCATGCTTTCATTTCCAATGAATAGGTCAACGAGAGCATCCCAGGCTTCTTTGGTGGTGTTGAAATTCTCAATGTGGGGCATGTCCTTGGGACCCACTCCGAGTTGTATCATGTGGAGATCCGTTGCATTCAATTGACTATCCACAACTTCTCTTCTAGTAAAGTTGGTGTGGTCTCCAATATGAAGACCTTCTTTGATAATCTCCAAAGTTCAATTGATGAACTGCATACGTGAGATTTCATTAAGAATTGCCATTCATTAAAAGTAGATGCAGTAAGTTTGGGTGGATCACCCCTATTGTTTATATGTGGATGAGGGTAGGTGGGTCGGGAGAATATAGGTGAGGAACCTCACTATAGTCCTCCTTACCACTTCCCTTCTTGGAGGTGGAACCTTTATGTTTTTCACCTACCACTTCATCTTCCTTAAATCCGGCGTGAGCCTTATCCTTGGATGAAGGAGTGGTAGCCTCAGAGGAAGATGGAGATGGGGCTGTAGATGATGTGAGGCGAGCAATCATTTGCTGCATCTCCTCCATCTTGGTCTCAAAGGATTTCAACAAGGTTGTTTCCAACGTCTTGAGGTCATCCATTGTGACCTTATCCATAGCCTCATTCCCATTTTCCTTAGTACCCATACTTCTCTTAGGTGGTTAAGCCCGAATAGAGAGTCGGGGCTCTGATACCAATTGGAATGGATTGTATGGGCACCTAGAGGGGCGTGAATAGGTTCTACTTCAAATTTTAATGTTTTTTCAATTTTAGGCTTGACACAAAAAGGTAAATTCTCTAGATATACTATTATATACCTAATTGCTAGTGAGTAAAGGCGAGTGAGATAGAGGAGCGAGTAAATCATAGTGGAGCACGCAGAGACACGGGATTTGTTTTACCGTAGTTCCTTCCTTGTTAAGGGAAGTACATCTGCGTTGGAGGGGTGGGCGGTACTAAGACCACCACGCCACAATAGGCCTCACCTTGTTCTCCGATGGATCCCGCCACCAAAGGCCTGATCCACCTTTCCACTATAGGAACCCTTCGAGGCGGGAACCGGCGCCATTACACAACTAGCAGGGCACAACTCCACAACCAAATTGGAGGCTCCCGTGATGACAACAAGCTGCCACACGAACAAGTTATCAATAACAAAACACAAGATCTAGATATTAACAAGAATACTAGATCGGGGAGTTCTCCAAGTGAATGGAGAGGAGTTGATGCGCTTGATTCATGATGACGATGTAGGTTGTCTCCTCCTTCAATTCCCCCAAATATCGAAGCCTTCGGGTGGTTGAAGTGGGAGATCTAGAGAGAGCACTTGCAACAGGTCAGGCCTTTTTCAAATTAATTAAGGGTTCTGACCGAAGGGGATGAAGGGGCTTTTATACCCCCAGTCCCAACAGAGCCATTGGAGCCATTAGGGGCCGGATTATCCGACCCAAGTGAGGGCCGGATTATCCATCCTAGGGAAAACTCCGCCCTAGACTTGGATGATCCGGCAAATAATCCGCCCTCAGACAGAGTGAGGCACCGAGCCAGCCCTTGCTCGCCTCCTGGGGGTGATGTCTACGCACTTCTATTCTTGTAGACAGTTGTTGGCCTCCAAGTGCAGAGGTTTGTAGAACAGCATCAAGTTTTCCCTTAAGTGGATCACCCAAGGTTTATCGAACTCAGGGAGGAAGTGGTCAAAGGTATCCCCTCTCAAGCAATCCTACAATCAAGATACAAGAAGTCTCTTGTGTCTCCAACACATCCAATACACTTGTCAGGTGTATAGGTGCACTAGTTTGGCGAAGAGATAGTGAAATACAAGTGGTATGGATAATTATAAGTGGTAACGGTGCCAAAAAATAGCTTGCTGGCGTGTGGTTGACGTGGAAAAGACTAAAGGCAAAAAGATGGAAGCAAGCAAACATGTAACATATCTAATTGCAAACGGTGTTTTAATGCTTAGAAACAAGGCCTAGAGATCATGCTTTAACTAGTGAACACTCTCATATAAATATCTTCTCTTTATGATACTAATCTGAACTACTCTCCGGTTGGACAATCTAATCCATGGTAGGGCTATAACAACACACCTCAAGGTAAGCCTTTCCCATCTAGATAACCCCACACTGTCACCTTGAGCACTAGATGGTTCCAACAAACACCACCATTTCATAGAAACATCCAACTCCAAATATAACTCATAACAAGTATTTGTAATCTCTAGCCTAAGTGCCACCATGGTGTGCACGCTGTCACTTTCACACACATGGGGAGAGTAGAGATCTATTAAAGAACTTGAGTAGCAAGGTAGATCTACTTGATTACAAAGCTCATGATCACAATACGATCATGCATAGAGAGAGATGAACACATAGCTACCGGTAGAACCCTTAGCCTCGAAAGAGAACTACTCCCTCCTCATCATGGGAATCAGCAACGGCGATGGAGATGGTGGTGGAGATCGATGGAGATGGCTTCGGGGGCACTTCCCCATCCCGGCAGGGTGCCAGAACAGAGACTTTCTGTCCCCCGAATCTCCCCTTCAGTGGCGGCAGCGCTGTGGAACTTTTCGTGGCTGGAGGCTGGACGATTTAGGGTTTCTGTATCGGGAGGAATATGTAGGCAAAAGGGGAGACCGAGGGGGTGCCGGAGGGGCCCACACCACCCCCTAGCGCGGCCTGGCATGGCCCGCGCCACCAGGTGGTGTGGTCAGCCCCTGGCCCCTCTCCGTCTCGTCTTCTAGCTCCGTGAGTCTTCCGGTAAAATATCGACTTTGGCTTTTGTCCGGTCCAATTCCGAGAATATTGATTTTCTGACTTTCCTGGAACCAAAAACAGCAGAAAACAGGCAACTGACACTATGGCATCTTGTTAATAGGTTATTCCAAGAAAGTCTATGAAAAGTACTCCAAAGTTGAAACAAAACATAAGAAAGTAGATGAAACCAAGCATGGAACATCAAAAATTATAGATACATTTGCAATGTATCAACATCCCCAAGCTTAACTCCTACTCGTCCTCGAGTAGGTAAGTGATAAAAAGAAAGAATAATTTTTGAGGTGACATGCACCATCGTAAACTTGATCAAAGTATTTGTAAAACATTCAAAGCTGGGATCATAGTACTTCAACATAGCATGAAAGACAAAGTTCTAGCAATAAGACAAAGAAACTTTGTTGCAACATGAAAATGCACAAACAAAAGATTCATGAAGAACAATGCTTTGCAAGACGTTTGTTTGTTTTACATAAAGAAAACATAGCATAATAGCATTCAGCTTGTCCCTCATAGAGTAGCAAATAAAAATGCATAGAACACCTTCAAAGTTCATAAGAGTGACTAGATACAAATAGTTTAAAACAAGCAATATCAAAGTATGCATCAACCAACTAGTCTTGGAACAATGCACATAGAACTCAGAATGGCCACTATGCTCTCAAAGTAGGTGCATAAAGATAGAAGGTGGAGACTCAACATAAAAGTAAAAGAAAGGCCTTCATAGAAGGAAGTAGGGATTCAAGTCTCATAAATAGCTTCCAAAAATTATGGTACTTGTTAGCTTTCAGCTCTCATTGCACCTATCATAAGCATCTTGAAGGTGGTTAAGGTTAAAGTGACACACCTAAGAGGATATGCTTGACAAGTTATAAACCGAAATCTCATGCCCCTTACTTACAAAGACCGAACCTCGTGCTACTCAACTTTAGTCACAAGTAAGCTCTTGTCATTGTAAGCACACATGTATCATAAAGAACCGCCAACGGGTACCCCTTGCCCGGTGATACAAAAGAATTCCCATATCCAAATGGCAAGGCAAGCAGACAACGAGCATCTCAATAATCTTCTTATTTACCATGGGAATATGGTGCTTTTTTCTCTCTTTCCTCTTTTCATAGTCTCATTTTTTTTCTCTTTTTCTCAATATAGGACTTTTTTATAAGAAGAATGCTTCATAGATAGCTCATTATGGTTACACTGCAGGTTTCCACCATGTCAGCATGGATTAGACAAGCGGCCTAGGCATTTCTCTAACACATATACATAACTCCATGGACTTACAATCTCCCCTTTCATTTCACACCGACGACATCCATAGACAAAAGAGCATGATATCAATTAGCTACAAAGTACAAGTGCAATGTTGAAAGCGTTCCCCATGACAACATGGTTCTGCTAATCCCCAACAAATAAGTGCAAGCATATACAACATAGAAGACACAATGGTTCAAGTTTATTAAGGGCTAGAAAAGTAAAGTGTGCCATCAAGTTCGTGAGAGCTTTAATCACTAGTTTTATCATAACAAGTTTAATTTGGAAGGTAAACAAAAGCATGAATATACCTGGAATAGCATATGCTAGTAGGTAGGTATGGTGGACTCTTTGGAATAACTTGGTTTAGGGAGTTGGATGCATGAGTGGAACTCATACTTGGTTGCGAAGGCTAGCAAAAGACTGGGAGTGACAAACTAAGAGAGCAATAATGGCCATAATCATGCAGCGCGACAAAACATCATTGATAAAAGCATAAAGTGATATTACAAGTTGAAAACTAAAGGATCATAAAGGCTATGGTGACTTTGGATAGTCATAACATGGTGTGAGCATGCGCCAAGTCAACCCAAATAAAGCATCAAAGGAGAATACCACACTACTATGCTTTAATATGCTAAAACAACGCATGATTCATCCAAAGATCATTAAGCAATCTCAATTGTTTATAACATGTCATGCTACAACAAAGAATACTAAGCATAAAGCCAAAACAATATCAAGCATGGCATGACAAAGCATAGGCCACAGTCAAAAACAAGCTCTCTTTACCACTTAAGCATGAGCTTTCCTACTCTTTTCCAAACCAAACCAAACTATTTGAAAACCAATGTATGAAAGAGGGGGTCCAACAAATTTATTCAGAAAACTAATCAAACCAAGCAAACGAAAACGAAAAAGAAGACGCTCCAAGAACAACACCACTATGCATGAAACAATAAAAATGAAGCGTTTGGAAGAAACATGGGATTTTTATTGATGCAGAGGGGGATACCTTGGGCATCCCCAAGCTTTGACGCTTGTACTTCTTGGGGTGACACGCGTGGCATCCCCAAGCTTGAGCTTTAGTCCATCCTTCATCTCATTACTCATTCCTTCCATACACCTGAAATTTTTCCTTCATACAAAACTTCACACAATCTTTATTAGCAACATTAGTGCACTCAAGATAATAAGTCTTTGGATTCAGTTTCAACACCAATAAAACTTCCATTAAAACACAAGCTACTGTATCACTTCCCTCAAAAAGCTCAATTCCCCAAAAGAACTCAAAAGGGAACCAACAAGAAGCAAATGCAAATAATGGCAGAAATATGTCAAAACAGACCAGCAGGTAAAGACGAATTTTTTCAAAGACCTTCTATTGCTCAAATCAAAAAAGTGTTGATCTAACGAAAGTTTGATAACAACCTGGGGCAGAAGCACAAAAATTTACGCCTCAAAAAGATGTTCAGAGATTTTACACGAATTTTTACGGTGAAGCACAAAAATCTGTTTCGGGACAGCAAGTTTCCCAATCATTACTTCTCTCTCATTAGAGGTTACTAAAGCAAATAAAAAGGATAAGGAGTGGTTATGATAGAAGTAATAACTTCCAAGACTCATCTAAAACTTTTGGGTTATCTCCCAATAAGTACTTTTCTTTAACGCCTTTAAGTTAGGCATGATAGTTTGAGAAGATGCTCACATAAGAAATATGAATTGAAGTAAAAGAGAGCATCAAGAAGCAAACTCAAAGCACATTTAAGTGTAACCCACTTCCTATGCATAGGAATCTTTTAAAGAAACAAGTCATGAAAGCACAAAGCAATAAGCATAGTACAGCAAAACAAGTGCAACTTCAAGACTTTCAACATAAAGAGGGGAAACTTAATATTATTGAGACACATAAAACCATGTTTCCCTCTCTCATAGTAACCTTCAGTAGCAACATGAATAAAATTAACAATATAACTATCACATAAAACATTTCTTATCATGAGCCATATGCATAAAAGAATTAATACTCTCCACATAAACATAGTCATTCTTATTAATTATAGTGGGAGCAAATTCAAGAAAATAGCTATCATTATTATTCTCATCACCGTAATCATCAAATATAGGAGGCGTATTGTAATCATAATTAATTTTCTCCTTAATAGTAGGTGGACTGAAAATATCATATTCATCATTGTAATCATCATATATTGGAGGTTTGGTATCATCATAAGCAATAGAATAGATATCTTCCAAAGCTGGGGAACTAAAAAGATCATTTTCATAAAAACTAGCTTCCCCAAGCTTAGACTTTTCCATAGCATTAGCAATAATGGTGTTCAAAGAATTCATACTAATAACATTGCTATTAGCATGCAAATAAAGTTCCATAGGTTTTTTCATTTTCTCTTCAAACACTTCATGTCCTAACTCAAGATAAATACTATAAAGATATCTAATTTTGTTATTGTTTTCCATTAAGCCTAACTAGTGAAAACAAGAAACAAAAAGACAAAATTGCAGAATCTAAAGGAAATAACTTCGAGCACTCACACCGGAGGATGTGAGTACCTTTTACCTTACCTCCCCGGCAACGGCGCCAGAAAATAGCTTGATGTCTACGCACTTCTATTCTTGTAGACAGTTGTTGGGCCTCCAAGTGTAGAGGTTTGTAGAACAGCAGCAAGTTTTCCCTTAAGTGGATCACCCAAGGTTTATCGAACTCAGGGAGGAAGTGGTCAAAGGTATCCCCTCTCAAGCAATCCTGCAATCAAGATACAAGAAGTCTCGTGTGTCCCGAACACACCTAATATACTTTTTAGGTATATAGGTGCACTAGTTCGGCGAAGAGATAGTGAAATACAAGTGGTATGGATAATTATAAGTGGTAACGGTGCCAGAAAATAGCTTGCTGGCGTGTGATAATTATAAGACAAAAAGATGGAAGCAACCAAACATGTAACAGATCTAATTGCAAACGGTGTTTCAATGCTTAGAAACAAGGCCTAGTGTAGCACCCCGATAAAACCACTACTAGAAAATCGTGTGTTGTTTTTATTTTTTGCATCATCATGACTGCATGCTCATGTCATCATGCCACATTGCATTTGAGCATCTTCATGTCTACATATATTTTTTTCCAAAAACTATTTTCCAAAAGTCTACCTTTGTTTTCTAAATATACCCCCTCTTTATTCCTAATCCAAACCATGGTCTTTTTCAGATCTCTAGTTTGTCTAAAAACTATTTATAATAGCCTTTCTAAAAAATAGAATATAAATATAAGTATTTTTGTTTTTTAGTGGGGGAGGCAGCTAGCCGACAGGCCCAAGGCCTAGCAGCCAGCTACCTACCACCCCACACACCCGAAAACCCTAGTTCCATACCCCCACACCTGCCGCCGCCACCCACCACACACTCACGTGTGCCGTGCGCATCACACACACCTAGCCCCAACATGCGCACGTCGCCCTGCACGCTCCTCTCCCCGCCCCGATCCCCGCACGTGGACCCACCCCGTCTCGTCCTACCCTAGTCGCCCGCGCAGAACCGCTCCCCACCGCACGATTGAAACCGGTCCCACCCGTAGAACCACCGATGCACCACCGCTCCTCCTCGCTTCCTCCCATTGCAAATCCCCACCTACCCCGTCCCCTTCACGTCTGAGCGCAGCGGCCAAGCACGCCACCAAGCGTTGCCGCCTGCGCCTCCTCGCCCGTGTCTGGCCGCTGTCGCCGCCCCTCCTTCTGGCTACCGCCAGGACCAGCAACCACCGCTACACAAGTCTCCCGTCGCGAGCGAGCCTGCGGCCCCACCACCTCGTCCGTCCCCGCGACCCCGAGCCTCTGCCATCCGCCGTGGCCTCCTAGTCCATTTTCGTGGCGCCGGCCTCTGCCCAGGACCGCCGCCCTCCTCTACTGGCCGTTGCCGCCACGGTCGCCCTCCTCGTTGCCCTGCAAGCCACCGACGACCATGCCCTCATGCTCGTTGTTCCTCTGCCAGAGCTCGCCCGCGGCCCCGAGTTCTGCGCGACTGCCGCCGCCGTCGATCCTCTAACGAGTCCTCTGCTATGCTGTCCTGTTGGAGCCCAGCGCCTGCCGCGACATCTCCACCCTTGTCGTCTGCGAACCCGGCAACCCTCGTCACATCTCATCGGCTGTCGTCCTCCGTTGCCTCCGCCCGTGGCAAGCACACCATCGCTTGTGGCTCTCCAGATCGAGCCTGCCTCCCGTTTGTGGACGACCAGGACGGCCTCACACCGTGCGTATCCTTCTGCAGTGCTCATGCCTTGTTGCTACTCCATTTTCCCGTGGTGTTGCGATGTGCGTTGACGAATGGTACTGCTTGTGTACCTAGATGAAGTGGTAGTGCGGTGAGTTTGGCTACATCGGCTAATAAAACGTTGTCCACTAATCCGAAGAATCAGTGATGCTGTCTGAAGACCACACGGCCATGTGTTGACCCATGTCGCCATGCCAAGATCTACTTCCGAACGCGTTGACCGATGTCGGTAACCGATGATCGAGATGGCACACCAAGGTCTTCATCTCGGAATGACAAGATCATCGTAATAGAGCTGAAGACCGATCCCGGAACCGGAACCTTCATCATGCCAAGTACTACGGAACTCCATGATCTCCTTCACGGATCCGACGCACTCGGTGCCGAACCCGAAGACCGAACCCCGCGACCCCCGCTGAACCCCAAGATCTTCTTACCCAAATGTGTGACCCATATCCGAACCCCTATTTAATTAAATGCTATATACTTGATGCATATAAATTATTACATACTCGCATCGCATCATGTGGTTTGGGGGCATTATGCCGATTCACCTAATAATTAAACATGGAGGCTACATGCAGGCTATTCTAGTCTTATATTGGCCCCCATTTAAAATTGTGTAGCAAACCGATGCCATGTTTTGCCTTGTTAATACAACATTTAAATTGCGGGGTACCTAAACGACTTGAAACATTAATTAATTATCGGGACCCCGGTTCTGCTTAATATTGCCTAATTGCATCGCACCTTTGCCAAGTCATGCATCATATCATGAACATGCCGAATCTTCTTTCGTAGTATTAAATAGTGCCTCCGGTGTGTATTTTAGTGATTTTCTTCTTCGCGGATTAGGCCATTGAGTGGATGCGAGTATCGACAAGTTCTTCGGATAATGAACCTTCGGCTATGTTTTCCCAGGCGAGCATTCTTCCCCTTTCTACCTATTTTGTATTTATAGTCTTTATTTTCTCCTATTGATCTATTGCTATCCGTATCGCGATGCTTTATTGTTCCGTACTAGATATATATTCCGTGCAACCTTTATATTGCCTTGGACACATCCTATTGCCTGTTGTTTGATAGATAGTCGGCCTTGCGAGTCGTAGTTGCTTGGTCAGGTGCTGCTTCGCGTTGTTGTCGCTCCACCGTTGTTGGAAGGTTGGCACATGTTTAATTGTGGAGATGATCATGGCTTTAATTACAACTTGATATTAAATTGCTAGATATAACTAATGCAGAGGCATCGATGGGCAATAGATGTTATTTGGTTCTTCCACGCTCACTTGTGTCCCGTAGGACCCCGAGTACTTGATACATGTTCCTTGACTATCGCACCATCCGCATGTGGGACCATGAATCCCCTTAGCCAGAACTTGATTCATTTCTTATTTCTTGGGGCCACAAACTAGTTTGGTGCTTTATTACTATCATGTACCTATGCCATGCTTTATTGCTTATTTACGATTGTGCGTGGAGCACCTGTACTATTTTGGATCGTGACACGTTTTCGCTGTATCGACAAGCCCAGTCATACTTTCGGGTTCCCAGTCGTTTATCGCCGTCTACACAAACCCTGGGTCCGTCTCGGAGCCTGCCAACTTCGTCGCGGGTAGCTTAGTGGGGTGGCCGCCTGAAATGATTTATGAATCCTCTGATTGCTTTGTCGTGAAAGCCTCGTTGGGTTTTGATTTGGTTTTTCTGAGGTTGATCGTGTGTGTGTTGCTATTTGTGCACCCCTGCAGAGTAAATCTTTCTAAAAGCCGTGTCCGCGGTTATGGACGACTTGGAGCACAGTATCTCGATCATAGACAAGCATAACTAAAGTAGTGCTATAAAATTGACTTAATATGTGACTAGTAATCAGCTTCACTACAATGGAATGGATAATAAAAGTGCCAACAACTGGTGGAACTGGGGTGTATCGTGTCATGTTATACCTTCCTAGTAAGTATCGCAACTCCAATGGAATCAAATAAAAGTGCCAACAACTGCTGGGTTTGGGATGTCACATGCTAATTGTATCTGACTAGTAAGTACTACAACTACCACTGAATGGTTAACTAAAACTGGCCACTACTTATGCTATCAGGATGACTCATGATATCTATATCTGACTAGTAAGTGCTTCAACTATAATGGAATGAATAAAACTACCAACTGTGTGAGTTCCTCGGTTTGACTTCCTCGTTTGGTTTCGAGGGGGAATACCAGGATGGGTATGATTGGTGTTAGTATAAGGTTGGTTCCGGATAGGTCTTTCTTATCCCTCTCTAATAGCCGACGGATGTATCGAGTCTCTATAGGTTGTTTAGTGCATGCTTCGCTGCCGCTTCAGTCCACCATCCCTATGTAGGCGAGAGCCGCCGAATTCTAGCCTCGTCGTGTACTGGCCTCAGTACCGACGCTCATCTTTTTCCTTTGCCCTTTGTCGGCACCCCTTTTGTTTTAGTAGGTTGAGATCGACGTCGTTAGCAGGGTTACCATTTCGGCTTGGCCTGGGAAGGGTTATGGACACCATTGATTATTCTTCAGGGCTCTTAGCCCCATTTGCATCTTATCCGTACTCAGATGTTGTATCATTTTCAAGGTGATTTGGATCTTTGTACTATATATCTGTATTCTTGACTCATGGAGTTGTTGTTGTATATAAATGTTCTGTGGGTTCCATCATGGACTAATGTGTAATGGTATTACTTTGTTTTCCACCCGCACGCAAGTGCCTGGTGGGCGTCCTTGAATCGTTTCTATGCGGGTTTGGCGGGAAGCGCTAAAACTTGCATAGGGCCGATTTGAGGGTGTTACAGAGTGGTATTAGAGCTCAGAAGTTGCGATACCCCACTGGTCTAGCCTGTAGGATAACCTAGCTAACGGCCGATGTAGAGTGTCAAAACTATTTTGCAAAATCGGTTGGATAGATCTGATTAGGTCTGTTTTTACTCCTTACCCCTATTGCTATTCTCCTCTTACCTCGATGTGTTTTAAATCTGCTCTCTCAGCGTTTCTTCGAGTATAGGAATTCTCATGGTTGGGTTTCGTCCTACCTTCAGAGCTTTGATTTCATTTGCAATGGTGTTTCCACATCCGGTATTGGTGCTATCTGAGCACCCTTCATCTGTTGTACTTTTCGGTGGATCAAAATCCGGTATTGTTGCCAGCTACCTACCACCCCACACACCCGAAAACCCTAGTTCCATACCCCCACACCTGCCGCCACCACCCACCACACACTCATGCGTGCCGTGCGCATCACACACACCAAGCCCCAACATGCGCACGTCGCCCTACACGCTCCTCTCCCCGCCCCGATCCCCGCACGTGGACCCACCCCTTCTCGTCCTACCCCAGTCGCTCGTGCAGAACCGCTCCCCACCTCACGATTGAAACCGGTCCCACCCGCAGAACCACCAATGCACCCCCGCTCCTCCTCGCTTCCTCCCATCGCAAATCCCCACCTACCCCGTCCCCTTCACGTCTGAGCGCAGCGGCCAAGCACGCCACCAACCGCCGCCGCCTGCGTCTCCTCGCCCGTGTCTGGCCGCTGTCGCCGCCCCTCCTTCTGGCCACCGCCAGGACCAGCAACCTCCGCTGCGTGAGTCTCCCGTCGCGAGCGAGCCTGCGGCCCCACCACCTCATCCGTCCCCGCGACCCCGAGCCTCTGCTGTCCGCCGTGGCCTCTGATGACCCACAAGTATAGGGGGTGTATCGTAGTATTTTCGATAAGTAAGAGTGTCAAACCCAACGAGGAGCAGAAGGTGCTGGCTAGTGGTATGGATCAGGAATTCTCTGCAAATACTTAGCAAACGGATTTTTAGGGGTTTTCGATAAAGCAAGTAAACAAAGTACGAGTAAATGAAAGACAGTAAGAATGAATGCAGCAAGTGGCCCAATCCTTTATGCAGCAAAGGACAAGCCGGTTGTATTTCTATAGATGACCAAACGTTCTCGAGGACACATTGGAAGACTGTCAAGTGCTTTCGCTTCATATAGTCGATTAATCTTCTCTAGCTTGCTAAGTGTTGTGTGGGTGAACCTATGCTAATGTACCGCCCCATCCAAGACTAAATACATACTTGTGATTATACCCCTTGCAAACACCCGTAAGTACAAGAAATTAATTAAGGTAAAACCTAACCACAGCTTTAAACTCTAAGACCCTTACGTCCCTTGTGCAATGGTTTCCTAACGGGGGTTCAGGTTTCTGTCACTCCGGCAACCCCTACGATTAGTATCCAAATACACAATGCATTCCCCTAGGCCCATATAGGTGAAGTGTCATGTAGTCGACGTTCACATGACACCACTAGAAGAAGTACACCACAACTTAAATAACAATCTATTGAATCTTTCTCAACGCAATTCCACTACTAACAACAAGACTTCTCCCATGTCCTCAAGAAAAAAATGAACTACTCACAAGACATCATATGGATCCTGATCAGAGATGGAATAATGATGTATAACAATCTGAACATAAACAATAATTCAATGGTTCACTCAATAGCATCAACTACAAGAGTAATCCACACCGGGCAAGTTTGCCCTATGAACTATGCAAGATTCAACTCAATTGTTACAGCAATATGGAGATGGTGATGAGGGTGCTGATGGTGATGATGGTGGTGATGATGATGATAATGATCCCGATGAAGTCCAGCTTGATGGTGGTGTTGATGGTGACGATCTTCCCTCTCCGGGAAGGAATTCCCCCGGCAGAAATCTGTATGCCGTAGAGATCTTTCTCTCTCGGTGTTTTCCGCCCCACAGAGGCGGCAGAATCTTTCTATGGTCGCTCCCCGAGTCTTAGGGTTTCGTGGGGATGATATATGCCAGAGGAGAGAGGCTGGAGTGGGTCAGGGCGGCCACACCACTCCCAGGCATGGCCTAGGCATGCCCGCACCATGGGGTGGTGTGGGCCCCCTGTGGCCCACCTCCACTCCATCTTCTAGCATCCTGAGTCTTCTAGAAAAATAGAATTTTCCGTATATTTTCCCGGATTTTCTGATCTTCACGAATTTTTGCCTCCAAACATCACCTTTTCCATCAGAATCCTGACTGCAGCGGTCCATGCTCCAAAAGTCATCAACCATGCAAAAACAGATGAAATAACATAAGTATCACCTCTCCATACGAAATATATCAACGTATAATAGTGAATTAAGACATAGAATAGTGATGCAAAATGGACGTATCAACTCCCCCCAAGCTTAGACTGCGCTTGTCCCCAAGCGAAACTGAGCTCAGTAAACATGACCTCAGGTTTATGGAGTGAAGAGTCGATAAAAGAATACGGACAAGAAGCATCACATTCATCAAATACATAGATCATAATAGAAGACAACTCACTATTATATAACTCAACTTGCCATGAGTAAAGGAAACACAATAAAGATACATAAAGTGAATCAGAATTGGTAATTGCAAACTTAGCTCTTGGTCGAAGAATAGTTGATAATTTGCTGGAGTTCACAAATAGCTGGTTTTTCAATGAAAGCTTTCAAAGTAGTAAACATCAAGATAAGAGCAATGTGCAAAACAAGGAACAAAAGAAACATGAATGCATAAATCATCATATGAATGAATGAAACACATCAACTCAAAATACTTGCTGAGATAGAAGGGAGTAGGTTTACTGACTCAACTATAAGGTAAAAGAAAGGCCCTTCAAAGAGGGAAGCAGGGATTGCAAGTCTCATAAAGAGCTCCCAAAAATTATGATACTTACTAGCTTTCAGCTCTCATTGCCCCTATCATAGGCATCTTTAGGTGATTAAGGTGAAAGTGAGGTCCAATCTGAGTTATATGCTTGACAGACTATAAACTGAAAATCCCAAGTCCCTTGAGTACGAGGGCCGCTCCTCATGCTACTCAACTTTAGTTACTGATAAGTTCTTGTCATCGTAAGTATGTGCGTATCATTGAGAACCACCAACGAGATACCCCTTGCCCGATGATACGGAAGAATCCCCATATCAAAATGACAAGGCAAGCAGACAATGAGTATCTCAGCAATCTTCTTATTTACCATGGGAAAATGGTGCTTTTTTTCTCTCTTTCCTCTTTTCATAGTATCTTTTTTTTTTCTTTTTCTCAATAGCTATCTCTCTCTTTTTTTATAAGAAGAATGCTTCATAGATATCATTATGGTTACGCTGCAGGTTTCCACCATGTCAGCATGGATTAGACCAGCAGCCCAGGCGTTTCTCTAACACACATACATAACTCCATGGACTTACAAGCTCCCCTTTTATTTCACACCGACGACATCCCCAAACAAAAGAGCAAGGTATCAACTGGGTATATATTTACAAGTGTTGAAAGCGTTCCCTGTGACAGCACGGTTCTGCAAATCCCCAGCCTATAATTTGCAAGCATATAACTTTCATGGAGAGTTCACAATGGTTCAGGTTTATTAAGTGCAGAAAATAAAGTGTGCCATCAAGTTCATGAGAGCTTTAATCACTAATTTTTCACATAACAAGTTTAATTTGGGAGGTAGACAAAACAAGAATTTACTTGGAATAGCAATAATGCTACTAGGTAGGTATGGTGGACACAAATGGCAAAGGTTTTAGTTTAAAGGAGGTGGATGCACGAGAAGAATACCCTCTCAGTACAGGTTTTTGGCTAGCAAGGCTGGGTAGCAAGTACAAGAGTTGAAGGAAATAAGCAAACATACAAATGATAAAGTCAAACATGCAATCTTCCTTGGAAGCACAAAAGATCTTAACTAGAGAATACTAGACTTATGAGCAAATCAAGAAAGAAAGATGATGAAATTATTTTTATTTAGAGTACTTCTATCTTTTTCTTTTCAACTCTCAAAAAGGTGTTGCTACTGACCGAGCCAGGTTTGCCAAACCCAACTAAATTAACTCAATGATCCTAGAGTGCTACCAATACTAACAACAAGATCAATCATATAACCACGAATTGAAAACTAACATAAGCTATGCAAAAGAGTGAATGATAGAACTTCTCATTAATATTCCATAACGGAAACTCACACCAAGGGATACAAATCTAACGAGAGAGGGGACACTTCCATAATGCAAACCATACTACAAAATAACTCCTCTATTCATGATATGAATCCACTAATAAGGTAAAAAGATAGAAGATAGTGATATGATACCGCGGCACTCCCCCAAGCTTGGAACAAACCAAGGGGATGCCAAACCAGATGACGAATTACTCCTTCGGTGGTGGTGGTATCCTCTCGATGAGCTCTCTGATAAGTTTCCCCAAGTCCTCAATTTTGAAGGTGAGATTACGAATAAGCTCTGAGTTTTGCTCAATGCGGCTCATGATCATGTCGTGTTGAGAATTCCAGCTCTTGCTATTCTTTCCCCACTCTTCCTCCTTGAAGTCTTCTTTCCCTGCATGGCTAGAACGAGGAAAATCCCAATTGGAGGGTAATTTTTCCTTGGGCATATTCTGGTATTGATGCTCATGGATAAGGGTACGGAAAGGATTCTTGGTGCGTGGAGGAAGTGACCAGGGATCTGAACGGTGATGAAGAGGCTTCCCTCCAATGGCTGGGTTTGCCACCACTCCAATGCTCGCAACGGTAGTGCCGGTGTGCTTTTCCTCCTCTTCACCTTCACTCTTGATCTCCTTCTCCTTCCCGGGGTCTTGGAGGTCTTCCTCCATGGGTTCCTTCCCTTTATCCTTGGCGGACACCATTGTGCTTCTAAACCTTCAAAGAGTATGTCCTGGCAGAAACAGATCGAAACAAAAACACGACGAAAACATGATATACGAACCTCGGGGGATCCGGGGGGGTTATATATTACGGAGTTTCACATCAAAAGGAAGGTACTGGGAGAAAACGAGTCGGAGGCGGAGTCCGGGGTGGACTCGCCACCTGGTGGCGCGGCCAGGGGTGGGCCCATGCCACAGGGTGGTGTCAGCCACCCTGGCTCCGTTTCCATCCCTTTTTCGCTTCGTAGCTTTCCTTATTGACTGAAAACTGCAAACATATAGTTGGATTGTATTTTCGCGGAACTTTTCTTACCAGAACTGTTACCTAGTTGGAAACGGACTCTGCAGGTCTCTGAATTTGGTATTTAGTGGATCCTTCCGGAGTCACCACTTGAATCATCAATATCTTCATCTTCATACACTTATTAATTGAGTCATAAAACCCTTCTTTTCCTTATTACACCATCATCTCCATTTCCTGGAAATTTCTTTCACACAAAACTTCACACAGTTCTCATTAGCAACATTAGAATAAGTGAAGTGATAAAACCTTTTGAGTCTAACTTCAACGGAAGACCATCAAAACAAAAGCTACTGTAGCAACTCCTTCCGAAAACCCAAAAATAATTCAAAAAGGAAATTGAATAAAGAAGCAAATGCAAGATTGGCAAAATCTGTCAAAACAGACCAGCAGGTAAAGATCAATTTTTTAGAAAATCTTCTGTTGCTCAAATCAAAAAGTGCAAAACTAACGAAAGTTAAATAACAACCTGGGGCAGAAGCACACAAAATCACAGCTCAAACCGACAAACAGAGATCTCTCACGATGTTTTACGGTAAAGCACAAAAATCTGTTTCGGGACAGCAACTTCCCCAAATATTACTTCTCTCTCATTAGAGGTTGATCTTGACAAAAAAACCAAACAAAACGGATAAGGAGCGGTTATTACCAAAGTAATAACTTCCAAGACTCAAAGAAACAAAACAAACTGAAAGCAAAAACAAATTGGGTTGTCTCCCATAAAGCTCTTTCTTTATAGCCATTAAGATGGGCATGATAATTTTGAAGAAGCTCTCATAGGGATATGGATTGAAGTGAAAGAGAGCATTAAGAAGCAAAAACACACACACATTTAAGTCTAACCCACTTCCTATGCAAGGGGATTTTGTAAACAAACAAGTTATTGAAACCAAAGGCAACTTGCATAAGAAGGCAAAAGGAGTGCGACATAAAAACTTTCAGCATAAAACGAGGAAACTTGATATTATTGAGATACATAAGAACACGTTTCCCTCTCTCATAGTAACTTTCAGTATCATGCATAAACTTAACAATATAGATATCACAAGGACCATCATAGCAATGATCACTTATTCTAACAGAAAACACAGGGATACTAGCTCTCATAACACTACTTTGTGAAACAATATTAGAGTTATCCTTACAAAGGATAGGGTGTCCCTCTTTTTCATATTTAGAGACAAAGTCTTTCACATTTACTATTATAGGTTCATCAACCATTTGTTTATCAGGTTCAACAGCTTTGTTCATACTTTCATCTACTATACTAGCCATCATAGAATGTTCCTTTACCTTATCTGGGAAAGGCATTTTCTCAATATAAGGTTTAGGTAAAACATGATTAGCAGTATAAACTTCAGTATTTCTTGAAGGAATACTCTTAGCAACATCTTTATAAGGTTCATGATACTTATTCCACTTCTTTTTAGGCACTTCAATGTAGGAAGCAAAATCCTTAAAATAAGAAGCAATAGCTTGAGAGTCTAGACCATAAGCATTTTTAATATTTTGAAAGTCATCAGTTCCCATAAAAGATTCAATGTATTCATAATCATAATTTATACCTGACTTTCTACCTTTGTCATTCTCCCAAGCTTCAGCACTGTCTTGAATACGGTCCAGACGATCCCATTTAGCTTCTTCTTCCATGCGAGTGAATGATCCAGCACAAGAAGCATCCAATAAATCCTTGTAATCAAGAGAAAGCCTTGCATAAAAGTTATTGATAATAATATTGTTGCGGAGCTCATGAATGGGACATTTGAGCATTAGTAACTTCAGTCTCCCCCAAGCTTGGGCTGTACTCTCTCCATCAAGAGGCCAAACGTTGTATATTTGATTCCGATCTTTATGAATCTCACTAGGAGGATAAAACTTTGAATAAAAGAGAGGCACTATTTCCTCCCATTCTAGAGCTTGACCATTCTTCAGCAGCTTATACCATTCCTCAGCTCTTCCTTTCAGTGATAATGAGAATAACTTCTTCTTAACTTGATCTGTAGTAATACCTGCACACTTGAACAACCCGCATAATTCGTGTATAGAGAGTAAATGATCACCGGGATGGACAGTTCTATCCCTAACATAGTAGTTATCCATAACACGATCAATAATTCTTGTAGGTATTTTGAAAACATCATTCTCAGTAGGTGGTGGCTTATCTACTACCTTAGCAGTGGTAGTAGCATTACCAAATAAGAAACTCAGCAAATTATCCATAACGAAAATAAAGCAACTAGTAGAAGTAAACAATACTCACATTAGAAGTTTCATCTACCAGTTCCACTCTCCAATAGCACTTCACTCCCCGGCAACGGTGGCAGAAAATAGTCTTGATGACCCACAAGTATAGGGGGTGTATCGCAGTATTTTCGATAAGTAAGAGTGTCGAACCCAACGAGGAGCAGAAGGTGTTGGCTAGTGGTATGGATCAGGAATTCTCTACAAATACTTAGCAAACGGATTTTTAGGTGTTTTCGATAAAGCAAGTAAACAAAGTACGAGTAAATGAAAGACAGTAAGAATGAATGCAGCAAGTGGCCCAATCCTTTATGCAGCAAAGGACAAGCCGGTTGTATTTCTATAGATGACCAAACGTTCTCGAGGACACATGGGAAGACTGTCAAGTGCTTTCGCTTCATATAGTCGATTAATCTTCTCTAGCTTGCTAAGTGTTGTGTGGGTGAACCTGTGCTAATGTATCGCCCCATCCAAGACTAAATACATACTTGTGATTATACCCCTTGCAAACATACGTAAGTACAAGAAAGTAATTAAGGTAAAACCTAACCACAGCTTTAAACTCTAAGACCCTTACGTCCCTTGTGCAATGGTTTCCTAACGGGGGTTCAGGTTTCTGTCACTCCGGCAACCCCTACGATTAGTAACCAAATACACAATGCATTCCCCTAGGCCCATATAGGTGAAGTGTCATGTAGTCGACGTTCACATGACACCACTAGAAGAAGTACACCACAACTTAAATAACAATCTATTGAATCTTTCTCAACGCAATTCCACTACTAACAACAAGACTTCTCCCATGTCCTCAAGAACAAAACGAACTACTCACAAGACATCATATGGATCATGATCAGAGATGGAATAATGATGTATAACAATCTGAACATAAACAATAATTCAATGGTTCACTCAATAGCATCAACTACAAGAGTAATCCACACCGGGCAAGTTTGCCCTATGAACTATGCAAGATTCAACTCAATTGTTACAGCAATATGGAGATGGTGATGAGGGTGCTGATGGTGATGATGGTGGTGATGATGATGATAATGATCCCGATGAAGTCCAGCTTGATGGTGGTGTTGATGGTGACGATCTTCCCTCTCCGGGAAGGAATTCCCCTGGCAGAAATCTGTATGCCGTAGAGATCTTTCTCTCTCGGTTTTTCCGCCCCACAGAGGCGGCAGAATCTTTCTATGGTCGCTCCCCGAGTCTTAGGGTTTCGTGGGGATGATATATGCCAGAGGAGAGAGGCTGGAGTGGGCCAGGGCGGCCACACCATTCCCAGACGCGGCCTAGGCCTGCCCGCGCCATGGGGTGGTGTGGGCCCCCTGTGGCCCACCTCCAATCCATCTTCTGGCATCCTGAGTCTTCTGGAAAAATAGAATTTTCTGTATATTTTCTCGGATTTTCTGATCTTCATGAATTTTGCCTCCAAACAGCACCTTTTCCATCAAAATCCTAACTGCAGCGGTCCATGCTCCAAAAGTCATCAACAATGCAAAAACAGATCAAATAACATAAGTATCACCTCTCAATACAAAATATATCAATGAATAATAGTGAATTAAGACATAGAATAGTGATGCAAAATGGACGTATCAGCCTCCTAGTCTACTGTCGCGGCGCCGGCCTCTGCAGCCCTCCTCTGCTGGCCGTTGCCACCACGGTCGCCCTCCTCGTCGCCCTGCAAGCCACCGACGACCACGGCCTCGTCCTCGTCGTTCCTCTGCCAGAGCTCTCCCGCGGCCCCGAGTTATGCGCGACTGCCGCCATCGTCGATCCTCCGACGAGTCCTCTGCTATGCTGTCCTGTTGGAGCCCAGCGCCTACCACGACATCTCCACCCTCGTCGTCTGCGAACCCGGCAACCCTCGTCACATCTCGTCGGCTGCCGTCCTCCGTTGCCTCCGCCCGTGGCAAGCACACCATCGCTCGTGGCTCTCCAGATCGAGCCCGCCTCCTGTTTTCGAACGACCAGGACGGCCTCACACCGTGCGTATCCTTCTGCAGTGCTCATGCCATGTTGCTACTCCGTTTTTCCATGGTGTTGTGATGTGTGTTGACGAATGCTACTGCTTGTGTACCTAGATGAAGTGGTAGTGCGGTGAGTTTGGCTACATCGGCTAATAAAACCTTGTCCACTAATCCGAAGAATCGATGATGCTGTCTGAAGACCACACGGCCATGTGTTGACCCATGTCGCCATGCCAAGATCTACTTCCGAACGTGTTGACCGATGTCGGTAACCGATGATCGAGATGGCACACCAAGGTCTTCATCTCGGAATGACAAGATCATCGTAATAGAGCCGAAGACCGATCCCGGAACCGGAACCTTCATCATGCCAAGTACTACGAAACTCCATGATCTCCTTCACGGATCCGACGCACTCGGTGCCGAACCCGAAGACCGAGCCCCGTCGACCCCCGGTGAACCCCAAGATCTTCGTACCCAAATGTGTGACCCATATCCGAACCCCTATTTAATTAAATGCTATATACTTGATGCATATAAATTATTACATACTCGCATCGCATCATGTGGTTTGGGGGCATTATGCCGATTCACCTAATAATTAAACATGGAGGCTACATGCAGGCTATTCTAGTCTTATATTGGCCCCCATTTAAAATTGTGTAGCAAACTGATGCCATGTTTTGCCTTGTTAATACAACATTTAAATTGCGGGGTACCTAAACGACTTGAAACATTAATTAATTATCGGGACCCCGGTTCTGCTTAATATTGCCTAATTGCATCGCACCTTTGCCATGTCATGCATCATATCATGAACATGCCGAATCTTCTTCCGTAGTATTAAATAGTGCCTCCAGGGTGTATTTCAGTGATTTGCTCCTTCGCGGATTAGGCCATTGAGTGGATGCGAGTATCGACAAGTTCGTCGGATAATGAACCTTCGGCTATGTTTTCCTAGGCGAGCATTCTTCCCCTTTCTACCTATTTTGTATTTATAGTCTTTATTTCCTCCTGTTGATCTATTGCTATCCGTGTCGTGATGCTTTAGTGTTCCGTACCAGATATATTCTGTGCAACCTTTATATTGCCTTGGACACATCCTATTGCCTGTTGTTTGATAGATAGTCGGCCTTGTGAGTTGTAGTTGCTTGCTCAGGTGCTGCTTCGCGTTGTTGTCGCTCCACCGTTGTTGGAAGGTTAGCACATGTTTAATGGTGGAGATGATCATGGCTTTAATTACAACTTGATATGAAATTGCTAGATATAACTAATGCAGAGGCATCGGTGGGCAATAGATGTTATTTGGTTCTTCCACGCTCACTTGTGTCCCGTGGGACCCCGAGTACTTGATACCTGTTCCTTGACTATCGCACCGTCCGCATGTGGGACCATGAATCCCCTTATCCAGAACTTGATTCATTTCTTATTTCTTGGGGCCATAAACTAGTTAGGGGCTTTATTACTATCATGTACCTATGCCATGCTTTACTGCTTATTTACGATTGTGCGTGGAGCACCTGTACTGTTTTGGATCGTGACACGTTTTCGTTGTATCGACAAGCCCAGTCACACTTTCGGGTTCCCAGTCGTTTACCGCCGTCTACACAAACCCTGGGTCCGTCTCGGAGCCGGCCAACTTCGTCGTGGGTAGCTTAGTGGGGTGGCCCCCTGAAATGATTTATGAATCATGTGATTGCTTTGTCGTGAAAGCCTCGTTGGGTTTTGATTTGGTTTTTCCGAGGTTGATTGTGTGTGTGTTGCTATTTGTGCACCCCTGCAGGGTAAATCTTTCTGAAAGCCGTGTTCGCGGTTATGGACGACTTGGAGCACAGTATCTCGATAATAGACAAGCATAACTAAAGTAGTGCTATAAAATTGACTTAATATGTGACTAGTAATCAGCTTCACTACAATGGAATGGATAATAAAAGTGCCAACAACTGGTGGAACTGGGGTGTATCGTGTCATGTTATACCTGCCTAGTAAGTATCGCAACTCCAATGGAATTAAATAAAAGTGCCAACAACTGCTGGGTTTGGGATGTCACGTGCTAATTGTATCTAACTAGTAAGTACTGCAACTACCACTGAATGGTTAACTAAAACTGGCCACTACTTATGCTATCAGGATGACTCATGATATCTATATCTGACTAGTAAGTGCTTCAACTATAATGGAATGAATAAAACTGCCAACTGTGTGAGTTCCTTGGTTTGACTTCCTCATTTGGTTTCGAGGGGGAATACCAGGATGGGTATGATTGGTGTTAGTATAAGGTTGGTTCCGGATAGGTCTTTCTTATCCCTCTCTAATAGCCGACGGATGTATCGAGTCTCTATAGGTTGTTTAGTGCATGCTTCGTTGCCGCTTCAGTCCACCATTCCTATGTAGGGGAGAGCCGCCGAATTCTAGCCTCGCCGTGTACTGGCCTTAGTACTGATGCTCCTCTTTTTCCTTTGCCCTTTGTCGGCACCCCTTTTGTTTTAGTAGGTTGAGATCGACGTCGTTAGCAGGGTTACCCTTCCGGCTTGGCCTGGGCAGGGTTATGGACGCCATTGGTTATTCTTCAGGGCTCTTAGCCCCATTTGCATCTTATGCGTACTTGGATGTTGTATCGTTTTCAAGGTGATTTGGATCTTTGTACTATATATCTGTATTCTTGACTCATGGAGTCGTTGTTGTATATAAATGTTTTGTGGGTTCCATCGTGGACTAATGTGTAATGGTATTACTTTGTTTTCCACCCGCACGCAAGTGCCTGGTGGGCGTCCTTGAATCGTTTCTATGCGGGTTTGGCGGGAAGCGCTAAAACTTGCATAGGGCCGATTCGAGGGTGTTACACCTAGGGATCATACTTTCACTAGTGAACACTCTCATATAAGTATCTTCTCTTTATGATACTACTCTGAACTACTCTCCGGTTGGACACTCTAATCCATGGTAGGGCTATAACATCACACCTTAAAGTAAGCCTTTCCCATCCAGATAACCCCACACTATCACCATGAGCACTAGATGGTTCCAACAAACACCACAATTTCATAGAAACATCTAACTCCAAATATAACTCATAACAAGTATTTGTAATCTCTAGCCTATGTTCCACCATGGTGTGCACGCTGTCACTTTCACACACATGGGGAGAGCAGAGATCTATTAAAGCACTTGAGTAGCAAGGTAGATCTACTTGATTACAAAGCTCATGATCACAATACGATCATGCATAGAGAGAGATGAACACATAGCTACTGCTAGAACCCTTAGCCTCGAGAGAGAACTACTCCCTCCTCATCATGGGAATCAGCAACGACGATGGAGATGGTGGTGGAGATCAATGGAGATGGCTCCGGGGGCACTTCCCCGTCCCGGCAGGGTGCCGGAACAGAGACTTTCTGTCCCCCGAATCTCCCCTTCAGTGGCGGCGGCGCTGAGGAACTTTTCGTGGCTAGAGGCTGGACGATTTAGGGTTTCTGTATCGGGAGGAATAAATAGGCAAAAGGGGAGACCGAGGGGGTGCCGGAGGGGCCCACACCACCCCCTAGCGCGGCCTGGCATGGCCCGCGCCACCAGGTGGTGTCGTCAGCCCCTGGCCCCTCTCCGTCTCGTCTTCTAGCTCCGTGAGTCTTCCGGTAAAATATCGACTTTGGCTTTTGTCCGGTCCAATTTCGAGAATATTGATTTTCTGACTTTCCTGGAACCAGAAACAGCAGAAAACAGGCAACTGACACTATGGCATCTTGTTAATAGGTTAGTCCAAGAAAGTCTATGAAAAGTACTCCAAAGTTGAAACAAAACATAAGAAAGTAGATGAAACCAAGCATGGAACATCAAAAATTATAGATACATTTGCAATGTATTAGGGGGCCGGATTATCCGACCCAAGGTGAGGGCCGGATTATCCGATCAGGGGAAGAAAATTCGCCCCAGACAAACCGACGCGCCTTTCCTGCCCTTGATCGTCTTCTGGGGGCCTGATTATCCGGCCAGGGGTGAGGGCCGGATTATCTGGTCAGGGAAGGAAAATCCGCCCCTTTTTGGATTTTCTGGGGGAAAATCTGCCCCCAGACAGAGCGACGCGCCTTGCCTGCCCTTGATCGTCTTCTGGGGGCCAGATTATCCGGTCAGGGGAGGAAAATCTGCCCTTTTCGGATTTTCCGGGGGAAGTCCGCCCCCAGACAGATCGTCGCGCCCTGCTAGCTTTTGCCAAGTGAGACAGGCCAGATTATCCGGCCCTTGAGGGGGCAGATAATCCACCGCCCAAACACAACAAGTTTTCCCCACACTTAGCACACATGAGATAACTCCACGGTATTGTTATCTAACACGCAAAACACAGGGAACCATGAAATGTTCTTTCAACATATAACGACATTACCAGCCCATGCATAACATGCCACCAAGTGTGCGTGATCAACGGGAATACCTCGACACCACGCGATTCTAACGGTAACCGTACTCTCGACCCCAATGATATTTTATCGGATGACAATACAGGAAATCACAGCAACGAAGGGAACCACGTAAATGGAGGGGAAACAACGGACAACCGCATAGTCCAAGGAAGAGGAGCAGAACCAAATGGAGAAGGGAGGCGAACTCTTTGGCTACCAGCGACGACATGGCAAAAGGCCGGGAAAGCAATTTTGGGTGCAGTTCGAATGACAAACGATGCCTCACACGGAGATTTATTGGCATGTCAATATTTGCTTCACCACAAGAAGAGAGACCTACTAAGGATGCAAAGTCAACTCGACGAAACAAAGAGATTAGCCGACAAATCTAGCTTACGACGAGCACAACTAAGCTCTACCTGAGGATCCGGGAGCGTAATAGGAGGGCCACCACCAAGAAGGGGAACATCTCGATTACAGAACATCCCCGAAGCAGAAAGAAGCAAACTGATCTGAGACATTGATCTATCGTTTATGTCAATAGATCAAGCATGAAACATCAAGGCAAAGACGGCTCAAGCAACAATTGTGGCCGCACAAACATATCTGATCACAACTCAACCTGCACCCGACGATCCTCGTGCAGCTCTCCACCGCTCTACCTTGATAAACCTCGACATGGTAGGAGCATCTCTCGCACAAGCCGAATAGGGAATCAGGCATCAACCCGACAGATCCCCATGCCATCGCAGCAGCCCTCGGCAAGCAGGTCACACCCGACAATCCCACATCGGGCACATCTCTTAGGACCAGAGCCACGAAGCAACACAAGAGGCGACAATACACAATACAGGAACGATGAGGCAAGAGACAAAAACTACAACCGAAGATACCATGACGGCGACAATGAAGATGGCTACGAGTTAAGCGGAGCCAGCTGCTTCACTCAGCGGATTCACAAGACCTTAGTACCCAAGGACTTTAAACTTCCGCAGGACCGCCAAAAGTACGATGGACTTCAAGAGCCCGAAGCTTGGCTAGCAGATTATCTGGCCACTATCAATTTACAGGGCGGCTCCACAACCACTACAATGCAAAGTTTACAATTGCACCTTACTAGCGCGGCAAGGTCATGGCTCGGACAGCTACCCAAAGATTCCATTGTTAGTTGGAACAATCTCGAAGATAAGTTCATTTGACACTTTTAGTCCACATTCAAATGACCCGAGTCTTTAGAGCAGTTGTGGGCATGCAAACAGAAGTCTATAGAATCAATAAGAGCAGTCATCCAGCAATGGAAATCATCAAAAATTCAGCCAAATCCATATCCGACGAAAGAGCCATCGATGCCTTCAATGACAGCCTCCGTCACCGAGAATTCATAGAAGAACTAGGGTGAGTCAAATCCAAGACAATTTCATAGTTAATGGACATAGCAAATCGCTGGGCTGATGAAGATGACGCGCTACATAACAAACGAACACGTTCCCCTGAACTAGATAGGGATAAATGCGGCAATGACAGGAGACGAAGAAATAGCGACAGAAACACAGGACCAAGTTACGTTGCAACCGGTTTTTCGGGTGAAGGCAACAACAGGAACAACGACTACAACAGCGGGTACCGCCGTAACAGGGACTGTTTGTTGGAAGCTAATCAATGCAGCGATATCAGCCAAGAGCTCGGGACCCACCCATGTCCGCAATGCATATACTGGAAGGACCCTGTAATATGCACTTTTATGTCGACTCAGTAGGAAAAGGACAATCCAATCACCTCATAAAAGACTGTCGAACATTCTTAAAGATGCAAGAGCTATGCAATGCAAAGGCGACCAAAGCAGCAAAACAAGGATACACATCCACGCCTGGCACATTAGCCATTGGCACACCACCACCGCTAGCAGGGCAACCGCAAAACACAACTGATCAAGGCAATGAATACCCTAGGTCAAAGGGGGCAATGTCAATGATTCAAAAAGGGCGTCCATCCAACAGAATCCAGAAGCTAATCACAAGGCAAGTCAACATGGCAGAGATGGCTCCACTAGCCACACCCGAGTATCTCCATTGGTCAGAACAGGAAATCACATTTAGCAGAGTTGATCACCCGCTTCGAGTACCATGACCGGGTCATTCGGCCTTGATAGTTGAAGCACAAATTGACGGGTTCGACATGAGCAAGGTCTGCATGGACGCAGGAAGCAACATAAACTTGATCTATGCCAAAACACTAAGGGCAATGAACTACCCCTTGGTAAATTTGGCACCAACAGAAGCATCCTTCCACGACATAGTACCAGGTAAAGTCGAAATTCCTTTAGGTAAAATTTTCCTTGACGTCATTTTTCGATCCAAAGAAAATTTAGGTCAGAGAAACTTGAGTTCCAAGTCATGGACTAGCCATCACAGTATCACGTGATCCTGGGACGACCAGCTTTCGCACGATTCATGGAAGTCCCGTACTATGCATACTTAGTCATGAAGATGCCAGCACCAAAGAGAGTCATAACAGTAAAAGGAAGCTTCACATGGTCTGACAATTGTGATAGGGAGTTCAATAAAATTTTGGAATCTTTTGGGATGGCAACCGAGTTCGAGCAGCTCAAAATGTCAACAACCGCAGAACCTCTAGCAATAGCGCGTGACAATCCCAATTAGGCCTTCGACACTGCGAAAGACACAAAAGAAGTACAGATCCATCCTACCGACCCGAAGAAGACAACATTTGTGGCTTCCAATCTTGGTCCCGCATAGAAAAGCGCGCTCATCGAGTTCCTCCGTGAGCACTGGGAAACCTTTGCATGGCTACCTTCTGACATGCCGGGAATTCCCAGGGAACTCACTGAGCACGCACTAAACTTGGATCCAAAAGCGAAACCGGTAAAACAGTCGCTTCGTCGTTTTGCATAGCCAAAGCGCAAAGCAATTAGAAAAGAGCTACATCGCCTTACTTATGTTAATTTTATAAAGGAACTGAAGAAAGCAGAGTGGGTCGCAAACCCAGTATGTGTCTCAAAGAAAAATACGAAAGAGCTACGGATGTGCATTGACTTCACCACACTAAATAAACATTGTCCAAAGGATCACTTCCCACTGCCGCGCATCGATCAAATAATCGATGCAACCATGGGATCCAAACGTCTTTCCTTTTTGGATGCATATTAAGGATACCACCAAATTCGGATGAAGGAGGAAGATCAGGAGAAAACATCGTTTATTACGCCTTATGGTCTATTCTGTTACACAACAATGCCCTTCGGCCTCAAGAACACCGGGGCAACATATCAGCGGATGATGCAGAATTTCATGGGAAGCAAAATTGGCACAAACGTGCAAGTATATATTGATGATGTTATAGTTACAACGAAGCAAGGATCTTCACTTATCAAGGATCTCGAGGAAACATTTAAAAATCTCGACAAATTTTGCATCAAATTAAACCCGATGAATTGTTCCTTTGGAGTCCCGGTAGGGCAACTCCTCGAATATATGGTATCAGCAAGAGGAATCGAGGCCAATCCCGATAAAATAGAGGCAATCTTGACAATGAAAAAACCAATGAATCTACGAGGTGTATAGCAGTTGGCTGGGTGAGTGGCAGCATTCAGCCGTTTCATTGCTCGATTAGGAGAAAAGGCACTACCATTTTATGATCTTATGAGGAAGTCAGATAAGTTTGAATGGAACAGAGAAGCTCAGCATGCCTTTGAAGACCTTAAAAAGACGCCTTCGGCGCCTCCCGTCGTTGTGTCTCCACGAGAGAAAGATCCATTACTTCTTTACATCGCTGCCACAAATTAGGTGGAAGGAGCTCAAAGCTCTAGAGGAAGAGAAGTGGCGGTCCAAGTTGCGGTGGAGGAAAGAAAGATTGCACTTGAAGAAGAAAGAATGTCAAAGGAGAAGAATATAGAAGAGCAAAGGCTTGCACTTGAGGCGGAGAAATTTGCCAAGGAGAGGGAGGATGTCGATCGCGCCATCATGTTCATGAATCAAACCACCTTGGATGAAAAAGCCAGGGCGTATTGGGATATCTCCTGTGAGAAGATCTTGGCCCGAGAGAGTGGAGGTGGTGGCGCCAGCAGTGGCCGAGATGGTGTTTGAGATGGCCAGGATGGCGGTGGCCGAGCTGGTGGTGGCCAAGATGGTGGTGCCCTCAACAACATAAACATGATATGTTGTTATTTTGGATCAAACTTGATCAATGTGATATTTTTTGGATATTATTTATGCATGTTTGAACTTTGTATGTTTGAGATCTTCAAAAATGATGCTAAAATTTTTAGTCATCTAAATTATTGGGGATCGAATTTAGCGGCCACCGTTTAGAGGACTTAAAATTTAAGTTCACTGTTTTCTCCAACCAAAAGTCTTCTAAATTAAAGGGAATCGGTTAGAGATGCTCTTACCCAATCTAACCTAGTCTCGTGTCGAGGCGTGGAGAAAACTCCTCTACTTCTTTTGTCCGAAAGTAAGTGTACTTCTAATTTAATGTAATAATTTTATATAATATATATTGCTATATTTATCTATAAGATTGGTCAAATTTAATAAAGTTGACTTAAGCAAAAGTTAGAAGTATATTTATTTGTGAACGAAGAGAGTAGATCAGTTAGTTGATGGGATACGAGCGATGGAGATATCGCATCGAAAGATCGATAGCTATTGGCACGCAGGCCAAATGATGTCATTGTCACCACGACTCCGGCTGGAAGAACACAAATGGGCGACGCATGCCAAGGACAATGAAAACGATGGCAGTCCGGGAAGATCATGTTGTGTCCGCAGCATAGAAAAAAAAAATTTCCTATGATGAGAACTACACGCCAAGATCTATCTACTAGGTACAAAGCAACATGTGGACATACATCCATCGAGAACTTACCCTCGAAGACAATGAATTTTTTTAACGAGTAGGAACTCGTGGTTGATGTAGTTGTACACTTGCCGATCTCAAGATCGTGTGGAAGTCCGAGCGCCGCAAATCAGCAGCGCATCCGTACTCGCACACACGTTCAAGCCACCGGACAACCTCCACCTCCTCGCTCCAGCAATCGAGCGGAAGCAGCAACTCCTTCTAGACAAAATACCATCGGCAACATGTATCTCACTAATCCGAGACCATGGGGGATTAATTCTAGAGGGGGAGAGAGATCCTTCACAAGGAGGTGTGTGGAAGAAGGAGGGAGAGGGTGGCCTTTTATAGGAGGAGGGGGTGCCCCTCCTCTTCATGGCCGGCGCATGTGGGAGGGGTGACCCCTCACCTCCCCATTCATGTGGTGGTAACCCCTCCACATTAAAATGCCTCTTCACATTCCCTTATAAAGTCCCCACTTTAAATGCATTAAAATTCTCCAAGTTAATGCTCTCTCATTTAATAAAACTCTTTTATTAATTTTATTCAGAATTTTGTTAATTAGCAAACATTCACATATAACCCCGTGCAATATTTCAATATCACATGCAGAACCACTTTCTGCAATTTCACCCGAAACAATTTCCGGTTTCTATCAAAACAATTCCTGCGCTTTGCAATTCTTTCGTCTGAAACATATGTGCTCCAAAATGGTGTCCGGTAACTCTTAAGTGTGTCACCTTACAGTTCGCGAATAATGCAAACATGATTGAGACTCCTCTCAGATCAATAATCAGAAGTGGGTGATGTCTACGCACTTCTATTCTTGTAGACAGTTGTTGGGCCTCCAAGTGCAGAGGTTTGTAGAACAGCAACAAGTTTTCCCTTAAGTGGATCACCCAAGGTTTATCGAACTCAGGGAGGAAGTGGTCAAAGGTATCCCCTCTCAAGCAACCCTGCAATCAAGATACAAGAAGTCTCTTGTGTCCCCAACACACCTAATACACTTGTCAGGTGTATAGGTGCACTAGTTCGGCGAAGAGATAGTGAAATACAAGTGGTATGGATAATTATAAGTGGTAACGGTGATACAAAATAACTTGATGGCATGGAAGAGACTAAAAGCAAACTTAAATAAAGATGGTAGCAAGCAAACATGTAACAGATCTAGTAGCAAACGGTGTTTCAGTGCTTAGAAACAAGGCCTAGCGATCATACTTTCACTAGTGAACACTCTCATATAAATATATCATCTTTATGATACTAAGCTGAACAATTCTCCGGTTGGACACTCTAATCCATGGTAGGGCTATAATAGCACACCTCAAAGTTCATCTTTCCCATCTAGAAAACCCCACACTGTCACCTTGAGTACTAGATGGTTCCAACAAACACCACAATTTCATAGAAACATCTAACTTCAAATATAACTCATAACAAGTATTTCTAATCTCTAGCCTAAGTGCCACCATGGTGAGCACGCTGTCACTTTCACACACATGGGGAGAGCAGAGATTCATTAAAGCACTTGAGTAGCAGAATAGATCTATAGATTACAAGCTCATGACCACAACAAGATCATGCATAGATAGAGAGATGAACACATAGCTACCGGTAGAACCCTTATCCTCGAGAGAGAACTACTCCCTCCTCATCATGGGAATCAGCAATGGTGATGGATATGGTGGTGGAGATCGATGGAGATAGCTCCAGGGGCACTTCCCCGTCCTGGTAGGGTGCCGGAACAGAGACTTTTCGTCCCCCGAATCTCCCCTTCAGTGGCGGCGGCGCTGTGGAACTTTTCGTGGATTTCTGGTTGATGATCTAGGGTTTATGCATCGGGAGGCTTCTTATAAGCTAGAGGGCAAGGTCGGTGGGCGGCCAGGGGGCCCACACCATGCCTTGGCGCGGCCTGGGGGGACCCGCGCCATGGGGTGGTGTGGCCACCCTGTGGCCCCTCTCCGACTTTCCTTCTGGCCCCATGAGTCTTCCGGGAAAATAACAACTTTGGCTTTTGTCCGGTCCAATTCCGAGAATATTGATTTTCTGACTTTCTTGGAACCAAAAACAGCAGAAAACAGGCAGCTGGCACTGTGGCTCTTGTTAATAGGTTAGTCCAAGAAATCATATGAAAAGTACTACAAAGTTGGAACAAAACACAAGAAAGTGGATAAAACCAAGCATGGAACATCAAAAATTATAGATACATTTGCAATGTATCAACATCCCCAAGCTTAACTCCTGCTCGTCCTCGAGTAGGTAAGTGATAAAAAGAAAGAATAATTTTTGAGGTGACATGCACCATCAAAGACTTGATCAAAGTATTTGTAAAACATTCAAAGCTAGGATCAAAGTACTTCAATCATAATATGAAAGACAAAGTTCTAGAAATAAGCAAAGAAACTATGATGCAACATGAAAATGCACAAACAAAAGATTCATGAATAACAATGCTTTGCAAGACGTTTGTTTGTTTCACATAAAGAAAGCATGGCATAATAGTATTCAGCTTGTCCCTCAATAGAGTAGCAAATATAAATGCATAGGACACCTTCAAAGTTCATAAGAGTGACTAGATACAATAGTTTCAAACAGGAAATATCAAGTTATGCATCAATCAACTAGTCTTGGGACAATGCACATAGAACTAAGAATGGCCACTATGCTCTCAAAGTAGGTGCATAAAGGTAGAAGGTGGAGACTCAATGTAATGGTGGAAGAAAGGCCTTCATAGAAGGAAGCCGAGATTCAAGTTTCATAAAGAGCTTCCAAAAATTATGGTACTTATAGCTTTCAGCTCTCATTGCCCCTATCATAAGCATCTTGAAGGTGATTAAGGTTAAAGTGACACAACTAAGAGGATATGCTTGACACGTTATAACCCGGAATCTCATGCCCCTTACTTATGAAGACCAAACCTCATGTTACTCAACTTTAGTCACGAGTAAGCTCTTGTCATTGTAAGTACATATGTATCATAAAGAACCGCCAACGGGGTACCCCTTGCACATGATACAGGAGCTATCCCATAATCAAAATGACAAGGCAAGCAGACAATGAGCATCTCAGCAATCTTTTTATTTGCTATTTGCATAGGTTTTTATTGAGGATGCTTCATAGAGTGCTCATTATGGTTATGCTGCAAGTTTCTAACATGATTAGGCATTGCTTAGGCTAGTGGCCCAGGCGTTTCTCTAACACACATACAAACTCCATGATCTTACAAGTTCCACTTTTATTTCACACCACCGGGATCCATAAGCAAAAGAACATGATATCAACGGGGTCCAAAGTACAAGTGCAATGCTGAAAGCGTTCCCCATGATACATGGTTCTGCTAATTTCAACTTATAAAGTGCAAGCATATACGCAACAAAGAAGGACCCAACGGTTCAAGTTTATTAAATGCAAAAAGGTAAAGTGTGCCATCAAGTTCCTGAGAGCTTTAATCACTAGTTTTCTCATAACAAGTTTAATTTGGAAGGTAAACAAAAACATGAATATACTTGGAATATCATAAGCTAGTAGGTAGGTATGGTGGACTCTTTGGAATAACTTGGTTTAGGGAGTTGGATGCATGAGTGGAACTCATACTTGGTTGTGGAGGCTAGCAAAAGACTGGGAGCGACAAACTAAGAGAGCAATAACGGCCATAATCATGCAGAGTGACAAAACATCATTGATCAAAGCATAAAGTGATACTACAAGTTGAAAACTAAAGGATAATAAAGGCTATGGTGACTTGAGATAGTCATAACATGGTGTGAGCTGCGCCAAGTCAACCCAAATAAAGCATCAAAGGAGAATACCACTATACTATGCTTTAATATGCTAAAACAACGCATGATTCATCCAAGGCACATTAAGCAATATCAATTGTTTATAACAAGTCATGTTACAGCAAAGAATACTAAGCATAAAGCAAAAAAAATATCAAGCATGGCATGACAAAGCATAGGCCACAGTCAAAAATGAGCTCTTTTTACCACATAAGCATGAACTTTCCTACTCTTTTCCAAACCAAACCAAACTATTTGAAAACCAATGTATAAAAGAGGGGGTCCAACCAATTTATTCAGCAAACTAAGCAAACGAAGAAAACGAAAAACCAAAACAAAAAAGAAGACGCTCCAGGAACAACACAATTGTGCATGAAACAATAAAAATGAAGCGTTTGGAAGAAACCTGAGATTTTTATTGATGAAGAGGGGGATGCCTTGGGCATCCCCAAGCTTTGACGCTGGTACTTATTGGATATTTCTTGGGGTGACACGCGTGGCATCCCCAAGCTTGAGATTTAGTCCATCCTTCATCTCATTACTCATTCCTTCCATACACCTGAAATTTTTTCTTCACACAATCATTATTAGCAACATTAGTGCACTCAAGATAATAGGTCTTAAGGTTCAGTTCTAACACAAAATAAACTTCCATTAGAACACTAGCTACTGAAGCACACCACAAAAAGCTCAATTTCCCAAAAGAACTCAAAAAGGAACCAACAAGAAGCAAACGCAAATAATGGCAGAAATCTGTCAAAACAGACCAGAAGGTAAAGACGAATTTTTCCGAAGACCTTCTGTTGCTCAAATATAAAAGTGTTGAACTAACGAAAGTTAGATAACAACCTGGGGCAGAAGCACAAAAATTCATGCCTCAAAAGGACGTACAGAGATTTCACATGAATTTTTACGGTGAAGCACAAAAATCTGTTTCGGGACAGCAACTTTTCCAATCATTACTTCTCTCTCATTAGAGGTAACTCTTAGCACAAAAACAAATAAAAAAAGGATAAGGAGCGGTTATTACTGAAGTAATAACTTCCAAGACTCATCTAAAACTTTTGGGTTATCTCCCAATAAGTACTTTTCTTTAATGCCTTTAAGTTAGGCATGATAATTTGAAAAGATGCTCACATAAGAAATATGAGTTGAAGTAAAAGAGAGCATCAAGAAGCAAATTCAAAACACATTTAAGTCTAACCCACTTCCTATGCATAGGAATCTTGTAAAGAAACAAGTCATGAAAGCATAAAGCAACAAGCATAGTAAAGCAAAACAAGTGCAACTTCAAGACTTTGAACATAAAAAGGGGAAACTTAATATTGTTGAGATACATAAAACCATGTTTCCCTCTCTCATAATAACTTTCAGTAGCATCATGAATAAAATTAACAATATAAATATCATATAAAACATTCTTATCATGAGCCACATGCATAAACGAATTAATACTCTCCACATAAACATAGTCATTCTTATTAATTGTAGTGGGGAGCAAATTCAACAAAATAGCTATCATTATTATTCTCATCACCATAATCATCAAATATAGGAGGCATATTGTAATCATAATTAATTTTCTCCTCAATAGTAGGTGGACTGAAAATATCATATTCATCATTGTAATCATCATATATTGGAGATTTGGTATCATCATAAGCAACAAAATAGCTATCTTCCAAAGCTGGGGAACTAAAAAGATCATTTTCATAAAAACTAGCTTCCCCAAGCTTAGACTTTTCCATGGCATTAGCAATAATGGTGTCCAAAGAATTCATACTAACAACATTGTTATTAGCATGCAAATAAAGTTCCATAGGTTTTTAATTTTCTCTTCAAACACTTCATGTCCTAACTCAAGATAGATACTATAAAGCTCTCTAATTTTGTTTTGTTTTCCATTAAGCCTAACTACTGAAAACAAGAAACAAAAAGACAAAATTACAGAATCTAAAGGAAATAACTTCGAGTACTCACACCAGAAAATAGGCGTTTGCCGTGGGAGGTTCTTCTTCTTTAATCCTCCGGTGTGAATACATTTTACCTTACCTCCCCGGCAATGGCGCCGGAAAATAGCTTGATGTCTACGCACTTCTATTCTTGTAGACAGTTGTTGGGCCTCCAAGTGCAGAGGTTTGTAGAATAGCAGCAAGTTTTCCCTTAAGTGGATCACCCAAGGTTTAACGAACTCAGGGAGGAAGTGGTCAAAGGTATCCCCTCTCAAGCAACCCTGCAATCAAGATACAAGAAGTCTCATGTGTCCCCAACACACCCAATACACTTGTCAGGTGTATAGATGCACTAGTTCGGCGAAGAGATAGTGAAATACAAGTGGTATGGATAATTATAAGTGGTAACGGTGATACAAAATAACTTGATGGCATGGAAGAGACTAAAAGCAAACTTAAATAAAGATGGCAGCAAGAAAACATGTAACAGATCTAGTAGCAAACGGTGTTTCAGTGCTTAGAAACAAGGCCTAGCGATCATACTTTCACTAGTGAACACTCTCATATAAATATATCATCTTTATGATACTACGCTGAACTACTCTCCGGTTGGACACTCTAATCCATGGTAGGGCTATAACAGCACACCTCAAAGTTCATCTTTCCCATCTAGAAAACCCCACACTGTCACCTTGAGCACTAGATGGTTCCAACAAACACCACAATTTCATAGAAACATCTAACTTCAAATATAACTCATAACAAGTATTTCTAATCTCTAGCCTAAGTGCCACCATAGTGAGCACGCTGTCACTTTCACACACATGGGGAGAGCAGAGATTCATTAAAGCACTTGAGTAGCAGAATAGATCTATAGATTACAAGCTCATGACCACAACAAGATCATGCATAGATAGAGAGATGAACACATAGCTACCGGTAGAACCCTTAGCCTCGAGAGAAAACTACTCCCTCCTCATCATGGGAATCAGCAATGGTGATGGATATGGCGGTGAAGATCGATGGAGATGGCTCCGGGGGTACTTCCCCGTCCCGGCAGGGTGTCGGAACAGAGACTTTCTGTCCCCCGAATCTCCCCTTCGGTGGCGGCGGCGCTGCGGAACTTTTCGTGGATTTATGGTTGATGATCTAGGGTTTATGCACCGGGAGGCTTCTTATAGGCCAAAGGGCAAGGTCGGTGGGCGGCCAGGGGGGCCACACCATGCCCTGGCGCGGCCTCGAGAGACCCGCGCCATGGGGTGGTGTGGCCACCCTGTCTCCCCTCTCCGACCCTCCTTCTGGCTCCGTGAGTCTTCCGGGAAAATATCAACTTTGGCTTTTGTCCGGTCCAATTCCGAGTATATTGATTTTCTGACTTTCCTAGAACCAAAAACAGTAGAAAACAGGCAGCTGGCAATGTGGCTCTTGTTAATAGATTAGTCCAAGAAATCATATGAAAAGTACTCCAATGTTGGAACAAAACACAAGAAACTGGATAAAACCAAGCATGGAACATCAAAAATTATAGATACATTTGCAATGTATCAGCGGGACCTGGAGATCCATACTGATTCCTACACATTCAACGATGACTTCGGTGATCGTGAGAACCTTTCATGCTAGTAACTAAATCCCTTTGTCTCGCGATATATTACATGTCTGAGATTCGATCATTGGTATCTCCATACCTAGTTTGATCTCGTTACCGACATGCACTCTTTTCTCGTTCTCGTGATATAACATTCTAGTGATCACATCACTTGCTTGCAAGCTATCTTAATGTGATATCACCGAGAGGGCCCAGAGTATATCTATCCGTCATCGGGACTGACAAATTCCACTCTTGATCCATGAGCCTCAACATAACACCTTTGTAGCACTGAACCCATCTTTATAGTCACCCTATTATGGTGTGACGTTTGATGTTATCAAGATACTCTTCCGGTGTTAGCAATTAACATGATCTCATGGTCTAAGGATAAAGATTACTTCGTATGGTGTTATAGCAATATAAACATAATGAATTTGATCGTAATGCTATACTTCAGATGAATGTTCATCACATCATTCAACTAATGTTGTGACCTTGTTATTAACCACATCCAATGTCCATGATCAGGAAACCTTGATCATCTTGTTAATCAACAAGCTAGTCTATAAGAGAGGCATAAGTAGGAACCCTTTTTGTTTATTAAACACACATGTATTGATGTTTCCGATCAATACAATTATAGCATGCAAAATAAACATTTATCATAAACATGGAATAAGATAATAACCACGTTATTATTGCCTCTTGGGCATATTCCCTTCAGTCTCCCACTTGCACTAGAGTCAATTATCTAGTTTGAAAAACTTTGCATATTGAACACCTATGGCTTTCTAGTGTTGCATATACGCGATTGCTAGTGGTTAACATAATCTCCGGATCTGACAGTTTCAGGTCCGTGTGTATTTGCATGTTTTTGCGTCTCTACGCATCACTCATTCTCAAATTAGATGGCATTGTATAAATTTGGTCCTCTAGTGAGACCTTTAGTTCGTTCGGGTTAAAATATGTTGATATTATTGCCACACAATAAATCTTCATAGTATTAGCCCACTTTGAACCACACCTAGTTTGATAACAAACTACTTAACACAAATGCCCTCCTTTGCTGCTACTATAGCAGTTATATACTTAGCCTTTTGTTGTAGTATCCATCACAATGTTTCAACTTTGGAACTCATCCAAATCCATCATGGAACATCCTTTCCATTACATTGTGCCACCCATAGTCTAAATTGAGATAAATTTAATTTGTATCTTGTGACAAAACTACTATCAATGTAACACTTTACAATGAACTACCTTTAACTATTTGTCACTTATACATGATATATTCTTAGTTGTTCCAAAGCTCATAAGAATATCTTTACTATTGTCCAATGGTCATCTTATGAATCATCCTGGTATGTGCTCATAACACTTAGAGCATAGGACATTTTGGATATATACATATCACGGTATAATCGATCAAAATCTTCATGTGATTTTACTCACCAAGTGTTGAAACACTTGAATCTTGATACAATTCTTTCCATGCAGCAAGAACCTTTCTTGTTGTTTCCATATTGAACCCTTTCAATATCTCATATATGTATGTCTGACACAACCATATTAGCGCCTTAATCTATCCATATAGATATTGATGCCAAATATTCTGGGTTTGCCCAAGTCTTTCATCGAAATCTTATTTTAATGAAATTATTAACTTGTGTCAATACAAGATACATCATTTCCAATCAACAATATGTCCTCTACATAATGTATTAGAAATATGTCTCAGCACTCCCACTTAATTTCTTGCAAATGCAAGCATCTTTATCATCTCTGATGAATTGAAACTCTTTTAACAATTTCATCATGGTGAAGATTCCAACTCCGCTATGCTTACTTCAACTATTGAAGTTTGCATGCCCTTTTAGCACCCTTTGAATTAACAAAACCCTTCGGACCGTGTCTTGTACACGTCCTAGGTAACCATTCTATTAGAAGAACATTGTTTTGTTTGTTCAACTACCATGCATCAAATTATATGTAGTGGTTGCTACATCAAGACTAAATATCGCTATGAAAGATCAAATCTTGTCATAGTCAACTCCTTGAACATTGTCGTAAACTTCTTTCCGACATGTCGACTATTTCATAGATGTTAAACATCCATGTATTATTTCTTTATAGATCCAAACACGACCGATAGGCTTCACGCCTTTCCGGAGGGTCTTCCAAGTTCAGAAACTTGATTTCTCATGTATGGATACTATCATGGATTCTATGACTTCTAGTCATTTTATGAAGTCAGGGCCCATCATCGCTTCTTTGCATGTAGTCGGTTCATCATTGTCAAAACAATAACGACTTGCTTATGAAATCACACTATTTGATTCTTACCGACCCACACGGTTCAATAGGAACTCTAATCTCTGAGATCACACCCTTTGTAATCACGGGAGCCATGAGCATTGTGGCCGCCACCGGGACACTTTCCGGCGCTGCGCTACTTAGCACATATAGCTAAGGTTCAACAACCTTATGAAAGTTCGATTGTCCTCCCACTTAACTTTTCACGAAAAATTCCTTCTCAAGAAACTTGACGTTCCAAGTAACAAACTCTTTTGTCCTTGGTGTTATGGAGAAATTCCCAACAAATTCTTTGGGATAACCTACAAAGACGTGCTTATCCGACTTTGGTTGTAACAATTTTACTTATGCATGGCATACCAAAATTTAAGAAAAGACAATTCGAGTTTTATCCCAAACCATAACTTATATGGTGTCATTTCAACAAATCACGATGGAGCTCTTTTCAGTGTAAAAGCGGTAGTCTCTAAAGCTTCAATCCTTAAAACATAATGGCAGTTTTATAAATGACACCTTTGATCTTACCATGTAAAACATGGTTTCATTTCATCTCTCGAATATGCCATACTCCTATGGTTTATCGGGAAACACAAATCATGGAACAATTCCTCAAATCTTAGGTGTTTTTGCTAAACATGTAACTCAAATATCTTCCTTTATGATCGAACCATAAACTCTTTATTTTCTTGTTATAATGATTTTCCACTTCATCTTGAAAGTATTTGAACAATTTTCAAATGTTTCATACTTCTTCCTTATTAAGTAAATATACAGATATATTCACTCAAGTTTTCGGAGAAAGCATATGAAGCAAAAAGATCCAAGACATATGGCTACACATAATGGACTATACACATCAGCATGCACAATTTCCAATAAGCTAGTCATCCGTTCCTCTCTGGCCTATGGACGGAGTTTCAATTATCTCAAGGAAAGTCTCACATGCGTCAATTGGTCAAAATCAAAGACTCCAAAAATCCATCAACATGGAGTTTCTTCATGTTTTCTTTCCAATATAATTTAAAACAGCGATGTCACTTCATAAGTGATCTTTTAATCATTTGTCTTGCGACATTTTAGCAATAATGTTTATGGATGTGATTTCTCCCACTAGACTTGTAAAAGTTCATCCATCCTTTATGGAATACGGTAATTATTTGAACAACCATTGTTCTCGTAATACCGGAACAAAATAACAATTATTAAAACAAATCTTGAAGGCTAGGTTTGACGACAACGAAGAACACAATAACACTTTATTTGTTTTCGATGATCATCATCACTTATTCTCTTGCTAGTTACTTAGGCCATTTCAGTTCATGAATTGCGTTGTCTTGTATGACACTTCATACCAACCAATTTGGTATCCAATACCGGTATCCAATACCTCAGAACCACATTGTGTAACAAGCAAGGAATACATCCATAACATGTATATCTTCTATATACCTAAGTTGGACATATCCAACCTTTTCTTTTCTACCAAATATTTTATAGATTCTGTTTCAATAATTCCTTTTATTTTAAAAGAATCTATCAACATCAATAGTGGTGTCATTCACATGACACATAGTACAAAGCGTATATAGTCAAATACTGATACCTTTGGACTTGCACTTTGAAGTAGATCACCATCATCAAATGTTTGGTATTCTTTCAAAAAATCCATTCTTTAGTAATCTTTTAGTGTAGTAAACATTTTACTTACATCTTCTATTCACCCTTATCATGACAACTTTCATGATCAAGCTACTATAGTCTATAAGGAAGAATCGCGAGTATAATGTTAGTTCCCGAAACCTTCTGGGGGATTCGGATGCCTAGCATCTCCATCCTTCACAAATTCTCATACAATATGAGAACATGTATTTTGCTAAATTACACTCAATCATAATGCAACCAACAACTTTGTTTCAGATATCACAATATCTTTCACACATGATGGTTTCTGAAACAATTATTTCAGCTCCTAGATAACCTCGATATTAAAAAAACTTTTGAATATCAAGAATCATGGAGGCAAACATGATACTTTATATACTAACATTGGAATTCTTACTCTTGATTTAATACTACTTATTAAACTTCATGGAGTAAATAGAGTTTGCTGAAAGTTTGCAATAGGACTTATAAACTTTAAATTGACATTCAAAACAATACGATACCAGTTCGTAAAGTAAATATCCAGAATTCTATAGTTCTACTATCTCAATTAAAACTAAGCATAAGGTAGTGAACAGACGCCAATGACTACAACAAATTATGCAAATTCACTTCGATTTAGTTTATGACATATTGAGTTCGACTAATCCAAATTAGAGATAAACTCCCACTCAAAAACGACATCCCTCGTGCCTTTTTGGTGATTACATGAACCAAATCCACTACACCAAGTTCGATCATCACGTGAGTCGGTCTAGCTTCAAAGGCGAGCATCAATATGGGCATCATATCAACTATATGACTCATGCTTAACCTTTCGGTCCGTGTTCCGAGGCCATGTTTGTACATGCTAGGCTCGCCAAGTAAGAACCTTAGTACTCGCGTGTGCAAAACTGTCTTACACCCGTTGTATGAAAGCGTAGAGTTGAGTACACCTGATCATCACGTGATGTCTCGAAACACGATCCATAGAACGGTGCATACTCAAAGAAGAACACATTTTATCTTGATATCTAAATGAGGGATCATCTTACAATGCTACCAAAAGCGCCAAACTAGCAGTATAAGATGCAAACATCAAATGTATAAAGTGAGATGATATGGTCCATGCATTTGATCTCTATCATTTGCATCGTGGTATGATCTCTATTATTCCTTTGTGTGTAAGGACAAGGTCTATGGAACTTACACGTTGAGTGTTTTCTAAGAGTATCTATCATACATCTACTTACAACAATACCATATCAAGACACTAGCCCAGCAACGATCTAAACTAGACGCCTCTAATTTATCAATTGCAAGTTTTGCGTGGCTTAGGGCATTCGGAGATAGAACCGTTCTTACCTACGAACATGAACCACAACGAGGATAACAAAGTTATTAGCAAATCGTTGTAAATCAGATATTGACTATAGTAGGAGAGACAGACACCCGCCAGCCACTTATGCAAAACAAGTTGCATGTCAGTCGTGGAACCGATCTCATGTACGATGACATGTAAGGTTGGTCCAAGCCGCTTCATCCCACTATGCCACCAATATCCAAAATACATAAAAGATGCAATAACATGATCATCATCGCCCACATATAAACATATGTGTACTATCCGTGCAAAACACCTACGCATAGACCTGGCTCTGATACCACTGTTGGGTCCGCAGCATAGAAAACAAAAAATTCCTACGATGAGAACTACACGGCAAGATCTCCCTACTAGGTACAAAGAAACGGGTGGACATACATCCATCGAGAACTTACCCTCGAACACAACGAGTTTTGTTAACGAGTAGGAACTCGTGGTTGCTGTAGTCGTACACTTGCCGATCTCAAGATCATGTGAAAATCCGAGCGCCGCAAATCAGCAGCGCATCCGTACTCACACACACGTTCAAGCCACCGGACAACCTGCACCTCCTTGCTCCAGCGATCCAGCGGAAGCAACAACTCCTTCCAGATGAAATGCCACCTGGAACATGTATCTCGCTAATCCGAGACCATGGGGGAATAATTATAGAGGGGGAGAGAGATCCTTCACAAGGAGGTGCGTGGAAGAAGGAGGAAGAGGGTGGCCTTTTATAGGAGGAGGGGGGTGCCCCTCCTTTATGGCCGGCGCATGGGGGGGTGACTCCTCACCTCCCCCATTCATGTGGTGGTAACCCCTCCATATTAAAATGCCTCTTCACATTCCCCTTTAAAGTCCCTACTTTAAATGCATTAAAATTCTCCAAGTTTAATGCTCTCTCATTTAATAAAACTCTTTTTATTAAATTTATTCAGAATTTTGTTAATTACTTTAATTAACAAACATTCACATATAACCCCTTGCAATATTTCAATATCACATGCAGAACCACTTTCTGCAATTTCACCCGAAACAATTTCTGGTTTCTATCGAAACAATTCCTGCGCTTTGCAATTCTTTCTTCTGAAACATATGTGCTCCAAAATGGTGTCCGGTAACTCTTAAGTGTGTCACCCTACGGTTTGCGAATAATGCAGACATGATTGAGACTCCTCCCAGATCAATAATCAGAAGCAGGACCTGGAGATCCATACTGATTCCTACACATTCAACGATGACTTCTATAATCGTGAGAACCTTTAACGCTAGTAACTAAATCCCTTTGTCTCGCGATATATTACATGTCCGAGATTCGATCATTGGTATATCCATACATAGTTTGATCTCATTATCGATATGCACTCTTTTCTCGTTCTCGTGATATAACATTCTAGTGATCACATCACTTGCTTGCAAGCTATCTTAATGTGATATCACCGAGAGGGCCCAGAGTATATCTATCCGTCATCGAGATTGACAAATTCCACTCTTGATCCATGAGCCTCAACATAACACCTTCGTAGCACTGAACTCATCTTTATAGTCACCCTGTTACGGTGTGACGTTTGATGTTATCAAGATAATCTTCCGGTGTTAGCAATTAACATGATCTCATGGTCTAAGTATAAAGATTACTTCGTATGGTGTTATAACAATATAAACATAATTACTTTGATCGTAATGATATACTTCGGATGAATGTTCATCACATCATTCAACTAATGTTGTGACCTTGTTATTAACAACATCCAATGTCCATGATCAGAAAACCTTGATCATCTTGTTAATCAGCAAGCTAGTCTAGAAGAGAGGCATAACTAGAAACCCTTTTTGTTTATTAAACACACATGTATTGATGTTTCCGATCAATAAAATTATAGCATGCAAAATAAACATTTATCATAAATATAGAATAAGATAATAACCACTTTATTATTGCCTCTCGGGCATATTCCCTTTAGATCAAGCAATCTCGTTTCGGATAAAAGGCATTGCATGGATCAAGCAACCTCTCAACTAACGAGGAGCATGAGCTAGCTTGCATTCATGTCCCGGAGTAGGTAGACGTGCATACATCCTGACAGCTTTTTAGCATGCTCTATGGTTGGGAGGTGGAAAGTCAATTGATATCGCACCATTAATTTTTAAGTCCTCTATAAAAAAGAAGTGGAAGGTGCACTAAGTTTGATCATTGGTATCTCCATACATAGTTTGATCTCATTATCTCCGAGATTCGATCATTGGTATCTCCATACATAGTTTGATCTCATTATCGATATGCACTCTTTTCTCGTTCTCGTGATATAACATTCTAGTGATCACATCACTTGCTTGCAAGCTATCTTAATGTGATATCACCGAGAGGGCCCAGAGTATATCTATCCGTCATCGAGATTGACAAATTCCACTCTTGATCCATGAGCCTCAACATAACACCTTCGTAGCACTGAACTCATCTTTATAGTCACCCTGTTACGGTGTGACGTTTGATGTTATCAAGATACTCTTCCGGTGTTAGCAATTAACATGATCTCATGGTCTAAGTATAAAGATTACTTCGTATGGTGTTATAACAATATAAACATAATTACTTTGATCGTAATGATATACTTCGGATGAATGTTCATCACATCATTCAACTAATGTTGTGACCTTGTTATTAACAACATCCAATGTCCATGATCAGAAAACCTTGATCATCTTGTTAATCAGCAAGCTAGTCTAGAAGAGAGGCATAACTAGAAACCCTTTTTGTTTATTAAACACACATGTATTGATGTTTCCGATCAATAAAATTATAGCATGCAAAATAAACATTTATCATAAATATAGAATAAGATAATAACCACTTTATTATTGCCTCTCGGGCATATTCCCTTTAGATCAAGCAATCTCGTTTCGGATAAAAGGCATTGCATGGATCAAGCAACCTCTCAACTAACGAGGAGCACGAGCTAGCTTGCATTCATGTCCCGGAGTAGGTAGACGTGCATACATCCTGACAGCTTTTTAGCATGCTCTATGGTTGGGAGGTGGAAAGTCAATTGATATCGCACCATTAATTTTTAAGTCCTCTATAAAAAAGAAGTGGAAGGTGCACTAAGTTATGCAATATTGAAATATATGTACTACCGGTCCTTTTTATCTGTTTGGACTTTTGAAAGAACTGGCTGGCTCGTGAATTTAATATGCTTGATTGTGATTTGGTTGGACAAATTGATCGGCGTCGCCGGAATAACGGATGCCATGGATGAAGCACTCTTGGACAGATTGATCTGTGTGACTATGCTTGGGTTAGGAATGTGAAGTTGGACGAAAAAATTTCTATGGATCGTTGTACCAATATGTGGAGCTTTGGACCCTCCTAGAGAACGTGAGACTTGATTTTTGTTGAAGTTGAACCGTGGGTTTCCCCATTGTCTTTTTCATTGACAAGGAATGAAAGAGTCTGTGCAAAAGGAGCTAGAGAGAAGCTCCTAAACAAAACAAATGTGCAAAGGCTAAACTACTCCGTAGTTTGTTTTAACCCAATCTTCCAAACCTTTGTAAGACTTCCTTTTGGCCTTATGCAAAAGCAAAGCCAATTCCCTAAGCCGATAACAATATGAATGATGATATATTTTGGAAGTTTGCAGAACTCGGCCGCTTTGGCATGCAATGTGTAATTTTTAGGTGTTATTGTTTGGAAGGCTTGAGTATTTCCTAAAATTAAGTATTTTGTTTGGCTTGCAACGCAAATAGGTTTTAGACGGCAGATCGGTTACAATAGCGTGGGAGACCAAATTGTGGGTTATGCCCGTTGTGTAAGCAAACCACGGAGTCGGTTGCTCGTCTTTTTGTGGAGTGACACACTAGAAGACCATGGGGATTGATAAAAGATTGGACTGGTCTACACAATATGTTGGAAACGGATATGTATACGCGTTGTATATGGGGTATACGTGTTGGATACGGGTACCTATCGTGTTTTAATTGTAACTCTGTATGTTGGTAAGATACCAGGAGTAAGAAGGATTTTTCATATATATATATATATATATATATATATCAGAACGAATTTTCTGGGATATTCACTTCGGCTCGCGGGTGCAAATGCATCCATTGTGAGACAACACTTTTTGAAATGTCATTCAAATAAAAATTACGCATATACATTTAAATATTTTATGTTGGTTCACAAGTTTTCGAGAGGAAAGAATATTTTACGTGTCACTTATAAAAAGACAAAATATATAACAGGAATACGACTATTCACGTGACATTGTTTGTCTTTTTATACACGACACATAAAATATTTTTTCATCCCCAAAACTTGTGAACTAACATAAAATGTTCGAATGTATATGCAAGACTTGTTTTCGATTTTTTTGACATTTCAAAATAGGTTTTCTCATAATGAGTGCATTTGCACCTATGAGCCGAATTGTCACCTCCGGAATTTTCTTATATATATATATATACATATGTATAGGAAATATTCATAGTACACCCGGATGTAGTTACACTCATGTGTGTTCCACACAATCTAGATAGTATCTACCATACCAGAGGGTATGTACTCCATACGTAAGTATATATAATACTTTATGAGTTGGAATATGTTCATATATACTATATCTGAGATACTTCCAATCAAGCTATGTGAAAAAATTATATGTTGACCCATAGTTTGCACTCTATATTTAAAATACCTTCATATTTGTACGTGAGAAGAAAGTATGTAAAAAAAATCATACATACTACCAAAAAAGTAGTATGTATACTACTTAATTAGTATTATATACTTCATACTACGCGTACATACCCTCCGGTATGGTAGATACTGTCTAGATTGTGTGAAACACACATGAGTGTAACTACACCCGAGTGTAGTATGAATATGTTCTCTATATATGTATATATATATATGAAAATTTCTTCATATATATATAAGAAAAATCCTTCTTACTCCTGGGTATCTGACTAACATACAGAGTTACAATTAAAACACGACAGGTATCCGTATACAACACGTATATCCCATATACAACGTGTATACATATCCGTTTCCAACATATTATGTAGACCAGTCCAATCTTTTATCAATCCCCACGGTCTTCTAGTGTGTCACTCCACAAAAAGACGAGCAACCAACTCCGTGGTTTGCTTACACAATGGTATAACCCACAATTTGGCCGCCCACGCTATTGTAACCGATCTGCCGTCTAAAACCTATTTGCGTTGCAAGCCAAACAAAATACTTAATTTTAGGAAATACTCAAGCCTTCCAAACAATAACACCTAAAAATTACACATTGCATGCCAAAGCGGCCGAGTTCAAACTTCCAAAAAATATCCTCATTCATATTGTTATCGGCTTAGGGAATTGGCTTTGCTTTTGCATAAGGCCAAAAGGAAGTCTTACAAAGGTTTGGAAGATTGGGTTAAAACAAACTACGGAGTAGTTTAGCCTTTGCACATTTGTTTTGTTTAGGAGCTTCTCTCTAGCTCCTTTTGTACAGACTCTTTCATTCCTTGTCAATGAAAAAGACTATGGGGAAACCCACAGTTCAGCTTCAACAAAAATCAAGTCTCACGTTCTCTAGGAGGGTCCAAAGCTCCACATATTGGTACAACGATCCATAGTAAAATTTCCGTCCAACTTCACATTCCTAACCCAAGCATAGTCACACAGATCAATCTATCCAAGAGTGCTTCATCCATGGCGTCCGTTATTCTGGCGACGCCGATCAATTTGTCCAACCAAATCACAATCAAGCATATTAAATTGATGAGCCAGCCAGTTCTTTTAAAAGGCCGTTGTCGTGGTGTGGAACACGGCAGTGCCATCGCGGATGGCATGAAGGGGACAATCAGGATATTATCGGTGGCTACTCGCAACGGGTTGGGCATAGATACTGCAACACATCGATGTACCCAGGTTCGGAGCCCTCTTGGTAAGATAAAACTCCTACTCCTACAAGGATCTACTATCAAAGAGGGGCGAATGCCCAACACAGGTGCTCCTTGAGCTGTTCCCTTAGCTATTTCTAGCTTGGAATTGTCTAAGTCCAATCTATTTTCTGCTTACCTAGAACCCTAACACTACCTCCCCTTATATACAAGTTGAGGAGGTAGCTTACAAGGTGGGTTTTAGGGTTTACTATTTGGATTTGGGCCTTACAAAGTGGGCCAGCTGGACAGGGCCAAACGGTAGGCCCGGGTCCAGTCAAGCCTCCAGTATAGGGGAGGTCCACGCTTCAGTGTCCAGCGTCCCTGCTTTTACTCGTCATCCGGCTCTTTATGCATAAGCCGGGGCTTTCCTCGTCAGCCCTTGCTTTGCTTGTCAGCCTCCAACTTTGGCACAGTTGTCCAGTAGCGCCGGCCAGGCCAGTTAGCCTGTTCGATCAAGGGTGCGCTCAGCAAGGAGTGTCACCCCCCCCCCCTCCCCCCCCCCCCCCCCCCCCCCCGCGTACCATGACCAACGGATCCGAGGCGGCCGGTTAGGAGCGACCTCCCAGCCGATTCTTCTGGCTACCCGGCTAGACAGGCCAGTCAGGGAAACTTGAATGCGGACCGGGTGGGGATCCCACCAGGCTGTGGTTCCTTGATTTGGGTCCAGACGGCATGTGCTCCTTGGAGTCGGCCGGTTGGTCCCGTCTTGACCTACCCGGGGGTCATCCCCCCGACACTAGTCCCCGAGCGCGTTAGGACTTGGCCCTGTGGAGAAGTTCTTGGGTGCTCATTTGAAATGATTGATGATGTAGACGCTTTGTCGTTTTCATTTGTCTCATAGTCTTTGTCTTGTAATCTTTGTCATGTAGTCCTTGTCTTGTACTGGCTTGAGATTCTGTGTTGTTTTCCGGCTGGGGTTCACCGGCTACGGAGCCAATGGTCCCACCCACAGGGTGTGAGCGGTGATCTTCTTGACCGGCTGCCGCACCCGGCCGGGAGAGGGATCGCTAGTTTTCTTTCGTCGGCGCTTGCGTCAGCCATGCCCGCCGTTTCTGGCGCGCGTCGCATCCGTTTGACTTATGGGTTTGCCGCGGCAGTTTTTTGGTAAAGGCGCGCATGCCTTCATCATTGTGTCCTCTTGGAGACCATGGGCGTGGTTTGCCTCCTGCATTAACTTCCGCTTGATCTTCTATGCGCGTGGCGTTGGCGCACGCGATCCGCCCCGAACCGTCGTGGGGTGGTGGGGTGCTTGCCTGCCACGTGGCGCAGAGGGAGGGGAACCGGTGTGGTGGAGTGGGGGTGATGTCTACGCACTTCTATTCTTGTAGACAATTGTTGGGCCTCCAAGTGCAAAGGTTTGTAGAACAGCAGCATGTATTCCCGTTAAGTGGATCACCCAATTTTTATCGAACTCAGGGAGGAGGTGGTCAAAGGTATTACCTCTCAAGCAATCCTGCAATCAAGATACAAAAAGTCTCGTGTGTCCCCAGCACACTCAATACACTTGTCAGGTGTATAGGTGCACTAGTTCGGCAAAGAGATAGTGAAATACAAGTGATATGGATAATTACAAGTGATAACGGTGCCAGAAAATAGGTTGATGGCGTGAAATAGACTAATGGCAAACTGAAATAAAGGTGAAAGCCAGCAAACATGTAACAGATCTAGTTGCAAACGGTGTTTCAATGCTTAGAAACAAGACCTAGGATCATACTTTCACTAGTGAACACTCTCATATAAATATATTATCTTCATGATACTACTCTAAACTACTCTCCGGTTGGACACTCTAATCCATGGTAGAGCTATAACAACACACCACAAAATAAGCCTTTCCCATCTAGATAACCCATACTGTCACCTTGAGCACTAGATACTTCCAACAAACATCACAATTTTATAAAGACATCAAACTCTAAATATAACTTATAACAAGTATTTGTAATCTCTAGCCTAAGTGCCACCATGGTGTGCACACTATCACTTTCACACACATGAGGAGAGCAGAGATCTATTAAAGCACTTGATTAACAAGGTAGATCTACTTGATTACAAAGCTCATGATCACAATATGATCATACATAGAGAGAGAGAGAGGGAGATGAACACATAACTACCGGTAGAACCCTTAGCCTCGAAAGAGAACTACTCCCTTCTCATCATGGGAATCAGTAACGACGATGAAGATGGTGGTAGAGATCGATGGAGATGGCTCCGAGAGCACTTCTCCGTCCCGGCAGGATGCCGGAACAGAGATTTTCTGTCCCCCGATTCTCCCCTTTAATGCCGGAACAAAGTCTTCTAACGAATTAAAAGGAATCGGTTAGAGATGGTTAAAAAATGTTCGATTTGGCAGCTCGGCACAGCACATCAGATCATTGCCTTCCTAACTAGCGTCAGCACGCTGACCTCCTTGTATCTTCACGTGACTGCAAAATGAAGCTGATTAGTCTTGGGAAAATGTTCAATCAGAAGCAACAGGTTCGGGCGAGCAACTATGCAAGTCGGTCTCATCCAATCATGCAAGTCGAAGCAATAGAGATCCGGCTAGCTGACTGCGGCGAATAAGCTCTTTCAGACGAAGTGGCGTGAAGCTAGGTAACAATAACGTGAACGACTTAATTCATTTTGCAAAAAGAAAAAAAACAATAACGTGAACGGCGTGCGTCCGACTTGCTTGGCTCGATGTTACTAGTCAATGTCATATGATCCATGTACATCAATTATGGTCTAGATTGGCAATGCCGATAGAGAATTTACAAATTTTGTACTCTTTTCATCCAAAATAAGTGATTTGGATTTGTCAAGATTCGCATATATCTATATTATAAATCACGTCTAGAATATACTCATTCGGGCACTCAATGCCGCATCTGTGTCAGGTAAGAAACATCGGACCCGAGGCGCCTCGTCCCAACCCTAGCCACCGCCGTCGGCGCTCCCGCGCCGGCCGCTGCCGCCGCCCACGCCGGCAGTGGCGGCCACGCCTAGGCTGCCGAAGGTGGCGGGCGATCTGCGCGGCTCCGTCGATCCTCTTCGCGCCAGGGGGTGGACATCAAGGGGCGGTGCTGGTGGATCCAAGCGGCGGGCGGCTCGCCCGACCGGCGTTTGCCTGCGACTTGGAAGGGAGGTGCGGAGGAGAAGATGGGGGCGATGGTGCAGACTTGGAAGCGGCGTGGTGGTTGCCTTAGGCGGCGACGCTGCATTTCGGTCTCTCTCTAACCGATATGTGGGTTCAGCCATGGCTTCGCAAGGGCTGAAGGCTGTCCCGCTCGTTCCGTTCGCCGGAAGCCGGCCGACGGTGTGGGGATTGCTAGATCGGCATGAATAATGGTGGTGGTTCTAGGGTTCCTTCTGTGCGAAGATGAAGATCTGATGGTTGCTTGTCCTCGATGATCTGGGCTGGAGCGGCGAGTTCCGGAAGGCTCCGCCGGCGAACTCCCATGGGCGACTATGCCTAGAGATTGCTGGATCGAATTGAATTCGGTCGGACGTACACATGTTTTTTCTGGCCGTTTGGTTTCAGCGGGAGCGTTACGAAGCTCTGATATTTGTTCTCATCATGTGTCATGTCTTCGACAATCCATGGTGAAGTCAGATACAAATGTCAGCAAAGCTGAAACATTAGGGAAGAGATGTTGATTTGAGTCTTTGTGACGACGAGGAACTGGCTGCGTGATCTATGACTCGCAACAACGACTGTTTGTGGGGACGACAACACAGGAGGAGTTCCCAGTCTTACCTTGCAGGGTGAAAATCCAAGGTCTTGCCTTAATTGGTTGTGCCTGGCAATGACCTTGTTGAAGGCATTGTTTTGTGAGTGAGGACTTTCTTCAGGGTGAAAAACTATGATCTTTGGTCGGGCGACGATGATGTTTGTGCACTTTTTCTTTCTTGAAGGCGTCGCTATTGAAGTGGTTGGACTACTGGTATTGTTTTGGTGGTGTTAGTGTTGTTGCTTCGAAGAATTGTTCTTTATAGCGGGACTTTTTTTTGTAATTCCTCTTCTTCTTTCTGGACTGTGTGCATCCGTAAGGCCACTAAAACATGCATTGGTGTAGAGGCTCGGTGTAATTGGTATCTCATGATATTAATAATATACTATTTTCCAAAGAAAGGTAAGAAACATCATTTGGTAGTTCTCTTCTCTCAGGCGCCATGGAAAATAAAGGCATGGAAACAGATTCCAACTTGAGAAGTCTGCATCTACTGTACACACTACCTCCGTCTTAAAATAGATGCCTCAGCTTTCCTAAAATTTAAATAAATCCTAGACATTGTTTAGTATATAAATTTATCCAGTTTTTAACAAATTTAGGACATCTATTTTAAGATAGAGAAAGTACTAAAATAGAAGCTAGTACACACGAAAATTTCCAACACGCATGTACACACGAAAATTTCCAACACGCATGCACGGATTCCTCACGCTACAGAAGGCCGTAGCGTGGGGTATCAGGACACGGGTTAATGTAAAGAGAAGTCTGACCTAACACTCTGTCTCCTCCTATTTTTCAATCCGAGCGTATTCGAAGGGCAGGAAGAGAAGAAACATAGAGAGGAACCCGACGACTCAATGGGAACCGATGAACAAAAGAAAAAATGGATACATCAAATAATTACGGTCTACTGCACTCCCTCCATGGTAGCCGGGCCGGGGCCCCTCCTGCAGGGGGCAAAAAACACAGAATTAACCTAATGACCAAAAGAAAACACAAAATAACCAATCTTTAGAAAGATTTCATAATCTAACCTATTTTCTTGGCGCCGTACCAGACGGCTCCATGGTCACTAGGACGACGCCGTCCGAAATGGCGCCATGGTTCCTACGACGCTCCACTCAACGGCGCCATATATCAGTCCGACGTGGCGGTCGTCGCCAGGCTCAGGCTCACCTCAATAGGATGGCACCATGGTAGACGACGCCATGCTATCAAGCATGGCTCCTTGGCCGGCGGCGCCATACACCCTTGCATTCACCTAATTAGTAGCACATATTCCCTGGAACTTGGAACTGACTATGGCAGTTTGCTTTGCAATATTGTAAGGTCTTGCCCTAGCTCTTCCATGCATGCAGAGATGACCGATCGACCTCAGATTAATGCTACCGTATAGTCGTAGAGGTGGCACATATGTATAACCGTAACTGTGTTAGACAAATCGCAATATGTTATATAAGTAATAGCTCTTAGCAGATTAGTACATTACGCAGTTATATATATTTACTCGATCATGACCGAGTGATGTGCAACGTATCGATTAATCAAGAATTGCATACATGCATCTCATCCGTCGGTCCATGCTTGAGCTGATTCAGATCCCTAAGTAAGAGAGAAGTATAGGTGCATCCGTGCATGTAGCCACAACGCCATATATAGGTGAGCATGCACCGAAATACGGCCAGACTACACGGAGATCATACATGCATGACTGGATTGAATGCAAGGGTGTATGGCGCCGCCGGCCAAGGAGCCATGCTTGATAGCATGGCGCCGTCTACCATGGAGCCATCATATCGAGGTGGACCCGAGTCTGATGACGACCGCCACGTCGGACCAATATATGGCGCCGTTGACTAGAGCGTTATGGGCACCATGGCGCCGTTTCGGACGGCGTCGTCCTACTACCCATGGTGCCGTGTGGTAGGGCGTCAAAAAAATAGGTTAGATTGTGAAATCTTTCTGAAAGCAGGTTATTTTATGTTTTCTGCCCCTGTAGGTTAATTATGTGTTTTTTGCCCCTGCAGGGGATCTCGGGCTTCTCGCCAATAAGAGAGAGACACGTAGCATTGTGTATATTATGCCACTATAGGATAAAAGATAGGATACGTCTACATACAGTTCTAACGACTTTGTACTCTAAGATGATTCTTTGCACGCCTATATATACTCGTCCATGAGGCTTAATAATATAATCTAACATATTTCACCAATCCCCGTCTCTATCGTTCTACATGGTACAAGCCTAAACATATCCTAACCTTAGCCATCGTCGACACGCTTCCACCGCGCCCCTAGAGGGATTGATATGCATGATCTTTTCGTCGCGGGGTGTGCGATCCTTAGCAGGTCTCGTCCGCCAATCCTTAATCGGCTGCCTTGGTGAATTTTTTTTCTATCTCTAGATAGGTTTTTCTCTTTGCCGGTCGTTCGATTGTTGTTTTCTTTTTTGATTTATCGATCATAGATCAGACTAGACCATGAAAGTGCGCGTTATCACAACTGTCATTTTTTAGGAAAGAAGTACAATATCAAATATAATTTGCATCAGTATAGATGATGGAGCATGTATATGGTTTTTTCTGTAACATCCAGCAAACCTTAGTATACTTTGGGCATTCATAAATATTCAAGTAATTCAACGACATACACGTATTTATACATGGTAAACAATAAGAACAATCATTTGTTGTGTGTCATATAAATGGAATCACAACTAATAATAGTTCACTCGAGTAAAGATTAAAGATGCAAGGTATATCACTCGAAGAATTGAGATGTGGAACTCTGAGAGGCATGGTTCACGACCTCGGTCGCCCGAAGTGAAGAATCAAAGGAGGGGATGACCAGCTGGGTACCATGGATCATAGTGAAGCATTGTCAACATGGTAGGGATGCAACAAAAGAGTGGATGTAGTTACCTATCGCACACAGATTAAACAACAAGAACTAATCATTTAGGTGGTGATAAGAGCAAACATGATCAACAATAGAACTGTAAACAATAATCATGTACTAATTTGCCTTTTGTTTGTACGTAGTACCTGCAGAAAAGCAAGAAGACGTCCAAGAATCAAATTCACGACAGAACTGTAAACAAAACTACATTAATCATCTATAAACTATTGTGCTCTTTTTGCATCCAGGCTAGATTTACCATGCTACTCTTCTGGTTATTTTTTCCATCGTGCTGCTCTTACCTGACCTGCAGATGAGGTTGATGCGGAAACGTGGGGCACCAAACATCTAGCAGCAGTACGAAAGAACTGACCTGCAGCGTCTCCGTCACCTCCGGGCTGAATTATACGCGGGGGTTCAACCAACCTACAACGCTTCTGTCACCTCCGATCTGAATTCTGCAGGGCAGAGTAGCCAACCGATCTGATAGCATAGGGCTTGCAAAAAATTCGTGGAGATGGAGTGTGCAGGGTTGTCGTCGCAGTTACGGCGGTTGCCGACGACATGGACGGGCAGACGGCCCCTTTCCGGTGTTTGTTTATGGTGCCATATTGCTCCCTATCCTTGTCACTTCCTCATTGTAGGTTCTCACATCCTCCACGGTCTTCCTGAAGTGGCAGCAGCAAAGCATGGTAATGAGAGCACAGGAGTGTCGAGGGCCGACCGAGGAAAGGAACCAGGAAGATGTCAACTACCTTCGCAGGGGATTCCTTGAGTACGGCGGCTGCAGACTCCATGAGAGGAGGGATCACGAGGCTTCGGGTGCGAGGAGATAAACACGAGACAACGAAAATATCGGCAGAAGGCCCAGCTCGAAAGAGGCCTCGCACTTCATGTTTTGGCCCGGTTAATCACCAGACACCTGGGTCAATTTCTGGAGTAGAAGCCCTATCAGGTTGAGCAGGCCGTGGCGTACCTCGAGACGCAGTGAAAACTGAGCGATGCTAGGTGGGACGAGCAGAAGAAGACCTGGGACGTCCGATGACATGATCAAACGGCTGAGAGTGTCAAATTGCTGTGGTAGCTTCAAGGTTGGCATCGACAATCTACATCGTGCCCGTGCGCCTGCCTCCTCCGCTATCGCGCTTGGCTCGGCAAGCTACCGCACACCTCGGTTGGCTGCTGCGTCTTTCCTGGTAGGCTGTTGCGGCCGTCCCCCTCGGATCGTCTTCGTCGTCATCGCCTGGGTCTTCACCGACAAAGCCAATTTTAACTATGATCTACGTGTCATCCACGCCATGGCACATAAGCGCACCGTCAGTCTGATCAACCGATCTCGCGCCCGCCTACGCCAAGCACGTCCCCGAGCACGCTCCTAACACCGATCGAGATACGGGCTGCCGCTGCGTCGCCCCTCCGGGCCGCAGCGCCACCACCTTGGTCCTCGCCTACTGGCTGCCAACGTGCCTCACAAGCGTGTACGCGATGGTGGCCTCCAGCCTCTACATCGACTCATACCATGCACCTATGCCGCCCATCGGGTCGTAGCGTCACTGCACGCAGTCTACGTCAGTGTTCCCATGCATCGACGTCCCAGGCTATCTCCGTGGGTCGCTTACGTCCACGCATGGTACTCGTCACATCGGATTCTTCTACGCCTACATCGAGTACCATCGTGGCGCCTCTCTAGGCGTCCAACATGACCACTACCGGGTCATCGCTGGTTTCGCCGCCCTCAACATCTTTGTCCAGAACGACCTTGTTGTCATCGCCATCTCATTCCCTAAGACACTGGCGCACATGTTCATGATGGACCCTACCCTCGCACGCCCGGTACTGGCAACATCCGTACATGCCTTCGTCCCGGAAGCGTTCCCAAGTGTGGCAAACTCAGATCGGCGTCTTGTCTACATCGTCATCGGCATCGACCTCTACGACAGACTCGACCGCGTCACCGATGAGTTCTTCTTTGTGTCCTTGGTGATGGCAAAACCAATGGATGCATTCGTTACCGATGCGCATCTAGTTCTAACAAAACTATGGTCATATCTCGTCCTCGACGGCTCGGACTGCATCCGCTCCGGTATCGCCACCTTCGATGACTGTGTGTCTCCGTCAACATCCTCGCGTACTATGCGCACGCGGATTCACGTGCGGCTACCTCGACACCGGCATTCCCGACCACGATGACTCCTCGCACGGCTACCTCGACCACGACATCACCCGACGCTCTCGTCTCCCTCGACATTGGCACAAGGGCTACCACCTTCCTTGAGCTTCTCATCAGCTTCATCTACAGTCCAAGCTACCGCTCTGCGACACCATCCACGACGTTCCTACTCGGTCTACTGGGGGATGTCAGCCTACTGGATGCTACTTTGGTTTATCTCTAGTCTGACCGTTGATACATTGCAAATGTATCTATAATTTTTGATGTTCCATGCTTGGTTTTATCTACTTTCTTATGTTTTGTCCACACTTTGGAGTAATTTTCATATGATTTCTTGGACTAACCTATTAACAAGTGTCACAGTGCTAGTTGCCTGTTTTCTGCTGTTTTTTGTTCCAGGAAAGTCAGAAAATCAATATTCTCGGAATTGGACCGGACAAAAGCCAAAGTTGATATTTTGCCGGAAGACTCACGGAGCCAGAAGGGGCTACACCACCCCATGGTGCGGGTCCCCCCCGTCCGCGCTAGGGCATGGTGTGGGCCCCCTGGCCGCCCACCGACCTTGCCCTCTGGCCTATAAGAAGCCTCCCGATGCATAAACCCTAAAAAAAGCCTCCAGCCACGAAAAGTTCCGCAGCGCCGCCGCCACCGAAGGGGAGATTCGGGGGACAAAAAGTCTCTGTTCCGGCACCCTACCGGGACGGGGAAGTGCCCCCAGAGCCATCTCCATCGATCTCCACCACCATCTCCATCACCGTTGCTGATTCCCATGATAAGGAGGGAGTAGTTCTCTCTCGAGGCTAAGGGTTCTACCGGTAGGTATGTGTTCATCTCTCTCTGTATGCATGATCTTATTGAGATCATGAGCTTTGTAATCAAGTAGATCTACCTTGCTACTCAAGTGCTTTAATAGATCTGTGCTCTCCCCATGTGTGTGAAAGTGACAGCGTGCTCACCATGGTGGCACTTAGGGTAGAGATTACAAATACTTGTTATGAGTTATATTTGAAGTTGGATGTCTTTATGAAATTGTGGTCTTTGTTGGACTCATCTAGTACTCAAGGTGACAGTGTGGGGTTTTCTAGATGGGAAAGGCTTACTTTGAGGTGTGCTGTTATAGCCCTACCATCGATTAGAGTGTCCAACCGGAGAGTAGTTAAGAGTAGTATCATGAAGAGAAGATATTTATATGAGAGTGTTCACTAGTGAAAGTATGATCCCTATGACTTATTTCTTAGCACTAAAACACCGTTTGCTATTAGATCTGTTACATGTTTGCTTGCTTCCATCCTTATTTCAGTTTGCCTTTGGTCTCTTCCACGCCATCAAGTTATCTTCTATCACCGTTACCACTTATAATTATCTACACCACTTGTATTTCACTATCTCTTCGCCGAACTAGTGCACCTATACACCTGACAAGTGTATTGGGTGTGTTGGGGACACAAGAGACTTCTTGTATCTTGATTGCAGGGTTGCTTCAGAGGGGATACCTTTGACCACTTCCTCCCTGAGTTCGATAAACCTTGGGTGATCCACTTAAGGGAAAACTTGCTGCTGTTCTACAAACCTCTGCACTTGGAGGCCCCACAACTGTCTACAAGAATAGAAGTGCGTAGACATCAAGCTATTTTCTGACGCCGTTGTCGGGGAGGTAAGGTAAAAGGTATTCACACCGTAGGATTAAAGAAGAAGAACCTCCCACGGCAAACGCCTATTTTATGGCGTCGTTGCCGGGGAGGTAAGGTAAAAGGTACTCACATCCTCCGGTGTGAGTACTCGAAGTTATTTCCTTTAGATTCTGCAATTTTTTCTTTTTGTTTGTTGTTTTCACTAGTTAGGCTTAATGGAAAAGAACAACAAAATTAGAGAGCTTTAAAGTATTTATCTTGAGTTAGGACATGAAGTATTTGAAGAGAAAATTAAAAACCTATGGAACTTTATTTGCGTGCTAATAGAAATGTTATTAGTCTGAATTCTTTGAACACCATTATTGCTAATGCTATGGAAAAGTCTAAGCTTGGGGAAGATGGTTTTGATGAGAATGATCTTTTTAGTCCCCGAAGCACGGGGGAGAAAATTTACTTTGATGATACTATGCCTCCAATATATGATGATTACAATGATGAATATGAGATTCTCAGTCCACCTACTATTGAGAAGTAAATTAATTATGACTACAATATGCCTCCTATATTTGATGATTATGGTGATGAGAATAATAATGATAGCAATTGTGTTGAATTTGCTCCCACTATAATTAATAAGAATGACTATGCTTATGTGGAGAGTAATAATGGTTATATGCATGTGGCTCATGATAAGAATGTTTTATGTGATAGTTATATTGTTAATTTTATTCATGATGCTACTGAAAGTTATTATGAGAGAGGGAAACATGGTTTTATGCATCTCAATAATATTATGTTTCCCCTCTTTATGTTGAAAGTCTTGAAGTTGCACTTGTTTTGCTTTACTATGTGTATTGCTTTGTGCTTTCATGACTTGTTTATTTACAAGATTCCTATGCATAGGAAGTGAGTTAGACTTAAATGTTCTTTGAATTTTCTTCTTGATGCTCTCTTTTATTTCAATTCATATTTCTTATGTGAGCATCTTCTTAAACTATCATGCCTAACTTGAAGGCGTTAAAGAAAAGTACTTATTGGGAGATAAACCAAAAGTTTTAGATGAGTCTTGGAAGTTATTACCTCTGTAATAACCGCTCCTTATCCTTTTTATTTGCTTTTTGTGCCAAGAGTAACCTCTAATGAGAGAGAAGTAATGATTGGGAAAGTTGCTATCCCGAAACAGAATTCTATGCTTCACTGTAAAAATTCCTGTAAAATCTCTGTACGTCCTTTTGAGGCGTGAATTTTTGTCCTTCTGCCCCAGGTTGTTATCTAACTTTCGTTAGTTCAACATTTTTTTATTTGAGCATCGCCTTCTTCATCAATAAAAATCCCAGGTTTCTTCCAAACACTTCATTTTTATTGTTTCATGCACAGTTGTGTTGTTCTTGGAGCGTCTTCTTTTTTGTTTTCTTTTTGTTTTTTCGTTTGCTTGGTTTTCTTAGTTTGCTGAATAAATTGGTTGGACCCCCTCTTTCATACATTGGTTTTCAAATAGTTTGGTTTGGTTTGAAAAAGAGTTGGGAAGTTCATGCTTATGTGGTAAAAAGAGCTCGTTTTTGACTGTGGCATATGTTTTGTCATGCCATGCTTGATATTGTTTTGGCTTTATGCTTAGTATTCTTTGCTGTAGCATGACTTGTTATAAACAATTGAGATTGCTTAATGTTCCTTGGATGAATCATGCGTTATTTTAGCATATTAAAGCATAGTATAGTGGTATTCTCCTTTGATGCTTTATTTGGGTTGACTTGGCACATGCTCACACCATGTTATGACTATCTCAAGTCACCATAGCCTTTTATGATCCTTTAGTTTTCAACTTGTAGTATCACTTTATGCTTTGATCAATGATGTTTTGTTGCTCTGCATGATTATGGCCATTATTGCTCTCTTAGTTTGTCGCTCCCAGTCTTTTGCTAGCCTCCACAACCAAGTATGAGTTCCACTCATGCATCCAACTCCCTAAAACAAGTTATTCTAAAGAGTCCACCATACCTACCTACTAGCATATGCTATTCCAAGTATATTCATGCTTTTGTTTACCTTCCAAATTAAACTTGTTATGAGAAAACTAGTGATTAAAGCTCTCACGAACTTGATGGCACACTTTACTTTTTTGCATCTAATAAACTTGAACCACTTGGTCCTTCTTTGTTGCGTATATGCTTGCGCTTTATAAGTTAAAATTAGCAGAACCATGTACCATGGGTAACGCTTTCAACATTGCACTTGTACTTTGTACCCCGTTGATATCATGTTCTTTTGCTTACGGATCCCGACGGTGTGAAATAAAAGTGGAACTTGTAACATCATGGAGTTTGTATGTGTGTTAGAGAAATGCCTAGGCCGCTAGCCTAAGCAATGCCTAATCATAGTGGAAACTTGCAGCATCACCATAATGAGCACTCTATGAAGCATCCCCAATAAAAACCTATGCAAATAGCAAATAAAAAGATCGCTGAAATGCTCATTGTCTGCTTGCCTTGTCATTTTGATTATGGGAAAGCTCCCCGTTGGCGGTTCTTAATGATACACATGTACTTACAATGACAAGAGCTTACTCGTGACTGAAGTTGAGTAGCATGAGGATCGGTCTTCGTAAGTAAGGGGCATGAGATTTCGGTTTATAACTTGTCAAGCATATCCTCTTAGTTGTGTCACTTTACCTTAATCACCTTAAAGATGCTTATGATAGGGGCAATGAGAGCTGAAAGCTATAAGTACCATAATTTTTAGAAGCTCTTTATGAGACTTGAATCCCTACTTCCTTTTATGAAGGCCTTTCTTCCATCAATATATTGAGTCTCCACATTCTATCTTTATGCACCTACTTTGAGAGCATAGTGGCCTTTCTTAGTTCTATGTGCATTGTCCCAAGACTAGTTGATTGATGCATACTTTGATATTGCTTGTTTTAAACTACTGTATCTAGTCACTCTTATGAACTTTGAAGGTGTCCTATGCATTTATATTTGCTACTCTATTGAGGGACAAGCTGAATACTATTATGCTATGTTTTCTTTCTGTGAAAAAACAAACGTCTTGCAAAGCATTGTTATTCATGAATCTTTTGTTTGTGCCTTTTCATGTTGCATCATAGTTTCTTTTTCTTATTGCTAGAACTTTGTCTTTCATGTAATGATTGAAGTACTATGATCCCAGCTTTGAATGTTTTACAAATACTTTGATCAAGTTTATGATGGTGCATGTCACCTCAAAAATTATCGTTTCTTTTTATCACTTACCTACTCGAGGACGAGCAGGAGTTAAGCTTGGGGATGTTGATACATTGCAAATGTATCTATAATTTTTAATGTTCCATGCTTGGTTTTATCTACTTTCTTGTGTTTTGTCCACACTTTGGAGTACTTTTCATATGATTTCTTGGACTAACCTATTAACAAGTGCCATAGTGCCAGTTGCCTGTTTTTGCTTCCAGGAAAGTCAGAAAATCAATATTCTCGAAATTGGACCGGACAAAAGCCAAAGCTGATATTTTCCTGGAAGACTCATGGAGCCAGAAGGAGAGTCGGAGAGGGGCCTGATGACTCAATGCACGGCGCCCAGAAAATTGCTTGATGGCGGTGTTGATGTAGAGCTCATTGGGAACCCCAAGAGGAAGGTATAATGAGCACAACAGCAAGTTTCCCTCAGTTATGAAACCAAGGTTAAATCGAGCCAGTAGGAGCAAGGAAACACCTCAAAGGTGTTACTAGCCGAGCTTTGGCAGGACGCACTACCGGTGCTAGTAGCAACATGGAGACCTGCACAACACAACCACAGAACTTTGTCCCCAACTTGCGATGAGGTTGCCAATCTCACCGTGTTTTGCCGAAAACAAAGGATTAAACGTATCGAATGGAAAGAAGTAAAAGTTTGCATAAAGTAAACACAAAGCAGTAAAAGATTGTAGATTGTATGTAAAATAAAGGACTGGGATCCATAGTTCACTAGAGGTGGCTCTCCTTAAGATAGATAACATGCATGGTGAACAAATTACAGCGGGGCAATTGACAAACACCGAGAAAGCAATACATGCATATACTAATCATCTTGACTCCTTTGAGACTTGATTGGGCATTACAACATAATACATAGACCGCCATCCAACTGCATCTATGACTAATAATCCACCTTCAGGTTATCATCTGAACCCCCTCCAGTATTAAGTTGCAAGCAACAAATTATTGCTTTACGAACTGCGTGTAAAGTAAACAATACGATTGTTCTATGAACAAAGGATTGTTGTTTTCTCCCTAGTAGCAACAACACATCTAGCACCTTAGAGATTTCTGTCACTTTCCCAGATTACCAGAGGCATGAACCCACTATCGAGCATAAATACTAACTCTTGGAGTTGCTAGCATCTACTTGGCCAAGATAGCTACTAACAACGGAAAGCATGCAAGATCTCAAATAACAAAGACATGATAGAATCAATAATCAATCTGAAATAGCATCTCAATATCCATCGGATCCCAACAAACACAACATGTAGAATTACAAATAGATGATCTTGATCATGAACGAAGCTCACAAGATCTAAACATGAAAGCACAAAGGAGGAGAACCAGCCATCTAGCTACTACATGGATCCGTAGTCCAAGGATGAACTACTCACGCATCACACCGGAGGCTTGCATGGTGATGAAGAAGGCCTCGAGGGTGAATTCCCCTCTCCGGCAGGGTGTCGAGAAGAGGTTCAGATCCCTCCTGATCTAGGGATGGAGATGACGGCGGCTACAGACTCTTTTGTGGATTTTTGATCGGGTACTTAGGGTTTTCGTCCCGAGGGCAATATATAGGAGGAAGGAGAGGCCGAGGGGGTGCCGGGAACGGCCACACCACCCCCTGGCGCGGGCCAGGCCTGGCCGCGCGGCCAGGTGGTGTGGTGGCTCCCTGGCCCTTCTCCGTCTCGTATTCTGGCACTTTGGCTTTTGTCCCGTCCAATTCCGAGAATATTCATTTTCTGACTTTCCTGGAACCAAAAATAGCAGAAAACAGGCAGCTGGCACTGTGGCTCTTGTTAATAGGTTAGTCCAAGAAATCGTATGAAAAGTACTCCAAAGTTGGAACAAAACATAAGAAAGTGGATAAGACCAAGCATGGAACATCAAAAATTATAGATACATTTGCAATGATCAACATCCCCAAGCTTAACTCCTGCTCGTCCTCGAGTAGGTATGTGATAAAAAGAAAGAATAATTTTTGAGGTGACATGCACCATCAAAAACTTGATCAAAGTATTTGTAAAACATTCAAAGCTGGGATAATAGTACTTCAATCATAGCATGAAAGACAAAGTTCTAGCAATAAGCAAAGAAACTATGATGCAACAAGAAAAGGCACAAACAAAAGATTCATGAATAACAATGCTTTGCAAGACGTTTGTTTGTTTCACATAAAGAAAACATAGCATAATAGTATTTAGCTTGTCCCTCAATAGAGTAGAAAATATAAATGCATAGGACACCTTCAAAGTTCATAAGAGTGACTAGATACAATAGTTTAAAACAAGCAATATCAAAGTATGCATCAATCAACTAGTCTTGGGACAATGCACATAGAACTAAGAATGGCCACTATGCTCTCAAAGTAGGTGCATAAAGATAGAAGGTCGAGACTCAATGTAATGGTGGAAGAAAATCCTTTGTAAAAGGAAGTAGGGATTCAGGTCTCATAAAGAGCTTCCAAAAATTATGGTACTTATAGCTTTTAGCTCTCATTTCCCCTATCATAAGCATCTTGAAGTGATTAAGGTAAGTGAACAAACTATGGTGTACATGCTTGACGAAGTATAAGTCAGAAATCTCATGTCCCTTGTATACGAGGGTCGCTTCTCATGCTACTCAAGTTTAGTCACCGGCAAGTTCTTGTCATTGTAAGTATATGTGTATCATAGAGAACCGCCAACGGGATACCCCTTGCCCGATGATACGGAAGAATCCCCATATCAAAATGACAAGGCAAGCAGACAACGAGCATCTCAACATTCTTCTTATTTACCATGGGAATATGGTGCTTTTTTCTCTCTTTCCTCTTTTCATAGTATCTCTCTTTTTTCTCTTTTCTCTTTTTTTTCTCAATATAGGACTCTTTTTTTTATAAGAAGAATGCTTCATAGACAGCTCATTATGGTTATGTTGCAGGTTTCGACCATGTCAGCATGGATTAGACCAGTGGCCCAGGCGTTTCTCTAGCACATATACATCAATCCATGGACTTACAAGCTCCCCTTTCATTTCACACCGACGACATCCATATACAAAAGAGCATGATATCAACTAGGTACAAGTACCAAGTGCAATGTTGAAAGCGTTCCCCATGAAAGCGTTCCCCATGAAAGCATGGTTCTGCTAATTCCTGACAAATAAGTGCAAGCATATACAACATAGAAGACACAATGGTTCAAGTTTATTAAGGGCAAAAAAGTAAAGTGTGCCATCAAGTTCGTGAGAGCTTTAATCACTGGTTTTCTCATAACAAGTTTAATTTGGAAGATAAACAAAAGCATGAATATACTTGGAATAGCATAAGCTAATAGGTAGGTATGGTGGACTCTTTGGAATAACTTGGTTTAGGGAGTTGGATGCATGAGTGGAACTCATACTTGGTTGTGGAGGCTAGCAAAAGACTGGGAGCGACAAACTAACAGAGCAATAATGGCCATAATCATGCAGAGCGACAAAACATCATTGATCAAAGCATTAAGTGATACTACAATTTGAATACTAAAGGATCATAAAGGCTATGGTGACTTGAGATAGTCATAACATGGTGTGAGCATGCGCCAAGTCAACCCAAATAAAGCATCAAAGCAGAATACCACTATACTATGCTTTAATATGCTAAAACAACGCATGATTCATCCAAGGCACATTAAGCAATATCAATTGTTTATAACAAGTCATGCAACAACAAAGAATACTAAGCATAAAGCCAAAACAATATCAAGCATGGCATGACAAAGCATAGGCCATAGTCAAGAACGAGCTCTTTTTACCACATAAGCATGAACTTTCCTACTCTTTTCCAAACCAAACAAAACTATTTGCAAACCAATGTATGAAAGAGGGGGTCCAACCAATTTATTCAGAAAACTAAGCAAACAAAAGCAAACGAAAGACCAAAACGAAAACGAAAAAGAAGACGCTCCAAGAAAAACACAATTGTGCATGAAACAATAAAAATGAAGCGTTTGGAAGAAACCTGAGATTTTTATTGATGAAGAAGGGGATGCCTTGGGCATCCCTAAGTTTTGACGCTTGTAATTTTTGGATATTTCTTGGGGTGACACACGTGGCATCCCCAAGCCTGAGCTTTAGTCCATCCTTCATCTCATTACTCATTCCTTCCGTACACCTGAAATTTTTCCTTCATACAAAACTTCACACAATCTCATTTGCAACATTAGTGCACTTAAGATAAATAAGTCTTAAGGTTCAGTTCTAACACCAAATAAACTTCCATTAGAACACTAGCTACTGTAGCACTTCCCTCAAAAAGATCAATTCCTCAAAAGAACTCAAGAAGGAACTAACAAGAAGCAAATGCAGAAAATGGCAGAAATCTGTCAAAACAGATCAGCAGGTAAAGACGAATTTGTTAGAAGACCTTCTGTTGCTCAAATCAAAAAGTATTGAACTAAAGAAAGTTAGATAAGAACTTGGGGCAGAAGCACAAAACATTACAGCTCAATCCGACATACAGAGCTCTCTCACGAATTTTTACGGTGAAGCACAAAAATCTGTTTCGGGGCAGCAACTTTTCTAATCATTACTTCTCTCTCATTAGAGGTTACTCTTGGCACAAAAAGCAAATAAAAAGGATAAGGAGAGGTTATTACAGAGGTAATAACTTCCAAGACTCATCTAAAACTTTTGGGTTATCTCCCAATAAGTACTTTTCTTTAACGCCTTTAAGTTAGGCATAAGAAGCAAAGAAAGAATCAAGTGTTCTCAAATGAAGAAGCATTAAGACCAAATTTTGTTTTCGTAGGAGAAGCAAAAGAAATCTTTTCTATATTTTTAGGGAAGTGTTCTATACCTTTCTTGAGTGGGAGTTGATATTTAATGGTGCCTTCTTTCATATCAATGATGGCACCAACAGTTCTAAGAAAAGGTCTTCCCAAAGTAATAGGACAAGACGCATTGTATTCAACATCCAAAACATAGAAATCAACGGGGACATAGGAATCTTTAACCATAATAAGAACATCATTAAGACTCCCCATGAGTTTCTTTTTAGCATTATCATCAAATGGGACATTCAAATAACAATCTTCAAGAGGAGGCAAATCAAGCATATCATAAATCCTTCTAGGCATAATAGAAACACTACTATCAAGATCACACAAAGCTTTGAAATCAAAGTCATTCACTTTCATATTAATGATGGGTTCCCAACCATCCTCTTGTTTTATAGGAATATAAGCTTTATGTTTTATCTTTTCTTCTTTAATCTTTATGAGAGCATCAATAATGTGTTTTGTAAAAGCCATGTTCATAGCACTAGCATTAGGACTTTTAGCAAGCTTTTGTAGGAACTTAATAACTTCAGAGATGTTGCAACCATCAAGATAAAAATCAAATTTATCATCTAAAGTAGTAGAACTATTACTAGCCTCAACACTAGTGGTGGTAATAGTAGAAACACTAATGTTCCTAGAAATTTCATCTTCTCTTTCCCACTTAGCATGTAATTCAGCTAATAGTCTAACATTTTCATCAATTCTTACTTGTATAGCATTAGTAGCTGCAAAGGGATTATCATTAGTTTCAGGTTTAGCAGCCATTTTATTAATCAATGAAGATTGAGCTTCAGACAAAGATGATATATTTCTTTTAGCATTAGAGAGTTTTTCCTCAATAGTTTTATTGAAAGCAGTTTGTTTACTAATAAACTCTTTAAGCATAACTTCAAGTTTAGAGGGAGCACTCTTATTATTGTTGTAAGAATTTCCATAAGCATTACCATTGTTGGGAGGATATGGCTTATAATTGTTGTTACCAAAATTGTTCCTATAAGCATTATTACCATAAGCATCTAAGGAACATTATTTGGATCAATATGGGCTTTCCCATTAACAAGCATAGACATAATAATATCAATCTTATCACTCAAGGAGGAGGTTTCCTCAACAAAATTTACCTTCTTACCTTGTGGAGCTCTCTCAGTATGCCATTCAGAATAATTAACCATCATATTGTACAAAAGTTTTGTTGCAGCACCCAAAGTGATGGTCATAAAGGTACCTCCAGCAGAAGAATCCAATAGGTTCCTTGAAGAATAGTTCAATCTTGCATAAAAAGTGTGGATGATCATCCAAGCAGTCAGTCCATGAGTGGGACAATTCTTTACCAAAGATTTCATTCTTTCCCAAGCTTGAGCAACATGCTCATTATCAAGTTGTTTAAACTTCATTATTTCACTTCTCATGGATATAACCTTAGCCGGAGGATAGTATTTTCCAATAAAAGCATATTTGCATTTAGTCCAAGAATCAATACTATTCCTAGTTAAGGAATTCAACCATTCTTTAGCTTTTCCTCTCAAAGAGAAAGGAAACAATTTTAGCTTAATAATATCACCATCTATATCCCTATGCTTTTGCATCTCACAAAGTTCAACAAAGTTATTTAGATGGGAAGCAACATCTTCATTACCAATACCAGAAAATTGTTCTCTCATAACAAGATTGAGCAAAGCAGGTTTTATCTCAAAGAAAGTATTTTCAGCCATAGGTGGTGCAATATGTGTGCTCATAAAATCATTCTTGTTGGTGCTAGTGAAGTCACACAACTTAGTGTTTTCAAGGGTAGTCATTTTTTTGGGTTTTCAAATAAGAAAGCAAACAAGTAAAACTATTTTTTGTGTGTTTTTGATAACAAAACAAGCAAACAAAGCAAAAGGAAACTAAGCAAAACAAAAATAACAAAGTAAAGAGATTGGTTATGAGGGACTCCCCTTGTGAAGATGTCCTTGACTCCCCGGCAACGGCGCCAGAAAATCGCTTGATGACTCAATGCACGGCGCCCAGAAAATTGCTTGATGGCGGTGTTGATGTAGAGCTCGTTGGGAACCCCAAGAGGAAGGTATGATGAGCACAACAGCAAGTTTCCCTCAGTTATGAAACCAAGGTTTAATCGAACCAGTAGGAGAAAGGAAACACCTCAAAGGTGTTACTAGCTGAGCTTTGGCAGGACGCACTACCGGTGCTAGTAGCAACGTGGAGACCTGCACAATACAACCACAGAACTTTGTCCCCAACTTGCGATGAGGTTGTAAATCTCACCGTGTTTTGCGGAAAACAAAGGATTAAATGTATCGAATGGAAAGAAGTAAAAGTTTGCAGAAAGTAAACACAAAGCAGTAAAATATTGTAGATTGTATGTAAAATAAAGGACAGGGATCCATAGTTCACTAGAGGTGGCTCTCCTTAAGATAGATAACATGCAGGATCAAGAGTGGGATTTTTCATCCTAATGACAGAGAGATATACTCTAGGCCCTCTCGATGATATCATATCAACACTGCTTGCAAGAAGGTGACTAGGTCACAAGGATATTGTATCACAGAACAAGTAAAGAGTACTTGTCAGGAATGAGATCAAACTAGGGTATGGTTGATACATGTGATCGGATCTCGGATAAGTAAATTATCGCGATACAAAATGAATTGGATACGACATTAATGGTTCACACAATCACAAGATTCATCGTTGAATATGGAGGAGTTAGTACGGATCTCCAAGTCCCGCTTCTGATTATTAATAAGAGAGGTTTCTCTATCATGTCTTCATTATTCATGAACCGTAGGGTGAAACACTTAAGGTTCTCCAACACTAAGTGGTAGATAAAACATATCCGAGAATAAAATTGTTAGAGCTGAAATTGTTTCGATGATCACCAGAATTATTTCGGGTCAAATCGCTAAAATGGTTTTAGGTGTAATATTGAAACAATGCAAGGGGTTTTATGTGAATGTTTGTTAATTAAAGTAATTAAAAAATTCTGAAT